>CM022301.1:586941791-587541791 GCA_011799875.1 Thinopyrum elongatum
CAAAATAAATTTAATAAAATAAATAAAATAGCAACAGTAAGTATTTTGTTTGTAAGTAGAAACAAAATAAAATAAATAAAGCAATAAAGAAAACAATAAAAATAAAAAAGTGCCGCCTACTGGGCCACCACGGCCTGAATACGACTAGAAACCCAACCATGGGCCAGGATTCAGGCCCGCAGCAGGCCCAGTAGCCCACAGGCACATAGTGCGAGTTTAGGCCCGAAAGCCTGCAGTTGAGAGGACTCGGAGAGTGGGCGCAGCAGCGCTTATAAACCACTCTCGAGCTCTCTCAACTAGCGAGGGTGGACTAAACTTTGGCCGCGACGCGGGCAGCACAAGGCTTTTGTCCCGGTTGTGGCACCAACCGGGACTAAAGGCGTGCATTGTACCGGTTCTGGCACCACCGGGACAATGCACGCCCTTTAGTCCCGGTTGGTGCCACCAACCGGGACCAAAGGTCCCTCTTCCGCCCTTTGGGCTGCTGAAAAGAGACCTTTGGTCCCGGTTGGTGGCACCAACCGGGACTAAAGGGGTCATTAGTCCCGGTTGGTGTCACACGAACCGGGACCACTTCGTGTATATAAGCAAGACTTGTGAAAATTTTCAGTTTCATCATGCAGTTCCCCGACGCCTCCAGGCTGCCCCACGCCGTCGCCGTCGCCCGTGCCCCTGCCCCCCCCGAGCCCACGCCGACGCCGTCCGCCGCCCACCCGTCACCGTCCGCCCCCCCCGACCCTCCCTGGGCCGCCGCCCACCCTCCGTCCGCATCCCCCCCCCGCTCCCCCATCCGCTCCCCACGCCCCCGCTCCCCCGCTCCGACCCCCCCCCGTCCCTCCTCCCCCCTCCTCCCCCGACTCGCGCCGCTGCGCTCCTCCTCCGCCCTGTTTTTTGAGCCGCCGCCCGCCCGCTCTGTGTATATGATGATTTTTTTTTCATATTTTATATGATGAATTTTTTTTTTCAAATATTATAATGTATATATGATGTATGTTGGCTATATGTATGTATGGATGTTCATATATGTATAATTTTTTTTGTTCAGAGCATTCTTTTGTTCATATATGTATTTTTTTGTTCATATGTGTATTAATTTTTTGTTCATATATTTATTTTTTCTCATAGCATTTTTTTCCATGTATATATGTATGTGGCTATGTATGTATAGATGGATTCATTTTTTTCCATGTATGTATGTCGTTGTCGATATCCCCCTCCCCATATAACATTTTTTTCCTTGTATGTATGTCGTTGTCGATATACCCCCTCCCCGATAACTTCACTGAGGTGGGAGGGTCGATATACCCCTTCCCCGATAACATTTTTTTATATGTATGTGGCTATATGTATGTCGTTGTCGATATAGCCCCTCCCCGATAACTTTGACATAGGGGGGGGGTCGATATACCCCCTCCCTGATAACATTTTTTCTAAGTTACTAAGGTAAAATGTTCACCCCCCACTCGATATACCCCCTCCCCGATAACTTCAACATGAGGGGGGGGGGGTCGATATACCCCTTCCCCGATAACATTTTTTTATATGTATGTGGCTATATGTATGTTCATTGTCGATATAGCCCTCCCCGATAACTTTGACATGAGGGGGGGGTGTCGATATACCCCCTCCCCGATAACATTTTTTTTCTAAGTTACTAAGGTAAAATGTTCACCCCCCTCTCGATATACCCCCTCCCCGTAAATTCAACATGAGGGGGGGGTCGTTACCCCTTCCCGATAACATTTTTTTTATGTATGTGGCTATATGTATGTCATTGTCGATATAGCCCCTCCCCGATAATTTTGACATGAGGGGGGGGGGGTCGATATACCCCCTCCCCGATAACATTTTTTTTCGAAGTTACTAAGGTAAAATGTTCACCCCCCTCCGATATACCCCTCCCCGATAACTTCAACATGAGGGGGGGGGGGGTCAATATATCCCTTCCCCGATAACATTTTTTTATATGTTTGTGGCTATATGTTATGTCATTGTCGATATAGCCCCTCCCCGATAACTTTGACATAGGGGGGGGGGTCGATATACCCCCTCCCCTAACATTTTTTTTCTAAGTTACTAAGGTAAAATGTTCACCCCCCTCTCGATATACTGGGCGACCAACTCTCGAGGCCACCCAAACCCTAGAAAAAAGCGTTGTCGATCTCCTACCCCTCCCGCCCCTACCCGGCAAACTCTCGAGGCCACCCAAACCCACTAGAAGATAACTCCACGTAACTTCGACATGAAGGGGGACGTCGATCAACCCCCTCTCGCCCGAACAAGTCTATGTATTATTTTATACGCGGTGGACATATATCAAAGTTTGATCTATGTCAAGTTTGAATTTTGACATATGCAACATTTGATCATTATCAAAGTTTGATCATATGTCAAGTTTGAATTTTGACATTGCAACATTTGATCATATGTCAAAGTTTGATCATATGTCAAAGTTTGAATTTGACATATATAGATTTATCAAGAATGCCCCATTATATGTGCACAAGTTGATCCAATTTTTTTTTCTGATCTCATATAATATATATTCTTCTATATGTCATGTTGTCTGTCAAAGTATTGAAGAAATCCATGGCTTCATCATTAGTCGGAAGTAACAGGCATATGATGCTATGAAGCTCTTCAAAGTTGTTTTGAACGGAGTTCGGATAGAATAATTCGCCTTTTGGTATGAATTTCAGCAAAGCCCTTCAAATAGCGATATTCGGAGGCTCTTTGCTGAACTTTGAACCAAAAAGCGAATTATTCTATTGGGAACTCCGTTCCAAACAAACTTTGAAGAGCTTCGTACCATTATACGCCTGTCATTTCCGCTAATGATGAAGTCATGGTTTTCTTGAATTCTTGACACTAGACAACGTGACATATAGAAGGTAGATGAGATCAGGAAAAATATGGACATTTTCTGCACATCCGAATGGCGTCATTTTGTTAAATCCCTTTCGGTCCGGACGTCGGACATTCATGAGAAGAGCGGTACAGTTTGCACTAATATATCCATCTGTCATGTTTGTATATTAATTGCCATGTTGTATATTTGCAGAAACTATGGAGCACCGAGACATCGAAGTAGAACAGTTGTTGGGGGACATAATCCTCGGTGGAGGTGATATCTTGTCGATCTCAACAACACCGATGTTCTGGAAGGAGAGGGTGAAGCAGGCTCCGGTGATTGAACAATGGAGGTGGAAGGACATGATTATGATGGCTCCGATGAGCAAACGGAGGAAGGAGCTGTTGCAAAGTCCGCCAGGTATATATATTAATTAAGCCTGTGCTGACTAGCTAATTGATGCATTAATTTTTTGGTATGTACACATATTAACTCTCTTCTTTCTTCTTTTCTAGCCCTCTGGATCGAGCCAAACTTCGTACGAGACGGGCCCGAAGAAAAGTTTGCGCCAGGATGAAAGGTTCACGATCACGCAATCAAGGCGATGGCCAACCGATTGAACCCAGCCAGACCAAGGAAGCATTTTCTACTCAGTGCGGGGTTCTTGTTAGGGACTGATCCCGACAGCATCCACCAATGGAATAAGCCTAAGAGCGAAGACCCTCAAGTGTCTTTGTCAACGATAGACAGAAAGATGATCTTTGGACCGCGCTGAAGGAAAATTTCACCCTACCCGCCAGAGGAGGATCCGGATAAGCCAGTTTAGAGCCATTGGTCAAGGCTCATGCTCTTAAGAAGATGGCAGACTATTCAGAGGTGAAGAATGAGTTGAATCAATGTTTGTCGACAAAGGAAGACTCCAGAATTCACCGCCGATTTGAGAACATAAGAGTTCACTGGCCCGCATTTTGGCCCACAAGACATCGGAGAGAGAGATAGAGAGATTCAGTCGACAAAAACAAGAAAAATGCTGCAAAGAAGGAGTATCACACATCCACGGGGCAGGTGGCTCCCTCAAAGCCCGCCTTGTGGGACAAGGCTGAGAAGGACCTGCTTGATAAAGGGGTCAAACCAGAGACATTGAACTGACCAGACCGTTCAAGCACTTGGTTCTTCGGGGTTGGGCGAACCTTGGACCCTGAAACAGGGAAGTGCCATTGGACGAAGGAGCAACTTGAAATACCCGTCAAGAACTTCAGAAGTATATGCCGCAGCGCAGGAAGGGACGTTCGTTCCCGACAAAGAGAACGATGAGCTCACACAGGCCCTCGGGAATCCTGAGAACCCAGGACGACACGAAGCACGGCAGGCTCCGTTACGTGGAAGGTTGGTTTCCCAGCGCAGGCGGTTACAAAACCTGGGAGAGGAGGAGGAAAGTGGAGCAGATGGAAATGCAGTCGCTGAATGCAAGGGTACGAGCGCTAGAGGAACAAGCACTACTAGTTCAGAGCCAGCGACCTGCCGGAGCTACCCCAGAAGCTACCCCTCCATCTCAGCGGAGAAAGCAGTGTGGCTTCCACCGAGGTCCTTCAGCAGCCTGACTTCACAGCTCCCGCTACCCCGTGGATGCTATCACGGAGGCTCAAGATTGCCACCTTATGCCGCATGGCAGCACCCAAAGTCAAGGCGGCTGTTGGCTCTGTTACACCTCCTCAACCACGGCGCAACTTTCATTACCTTCCGATTCCACAAGGCTATGCTGTTGTGATGTCGATGAAATAACGGAGGGATTTGAGGAGCTCCAGCTGACCACCCTACCGTGAGGGGAGACTCCGCTGGGTTCTGCTCTGAAGACTCCATGTCTATGGCGGAAGGAGCTCATCAACCTTCCGAACTGGACGCCTCCGCCTCCTCCTCCGGCGAGTCAGGGCACTCCGCCTCCTCCTCCCGCCTCCTCCTCTGTGAGTGATCAGGGCACTCCGCCTCCTTCTCCGGCTGCTTGTCGGCTCGGCGCGGCATTGCGCCTCCTTCTCCGCCTGCGCCGCGCTCCGAGCACCCGCCTCCTTCTCCGTCTCGTCAGCAACAGCGGAAGACAGCCGCCGCCGCTCCGGCTGCTCCGGCGCTCGTAGCACTCCACCTCTTTCTCTGCCTCTTAACAACGAAGGAAGACAGCCGCAGCCACTCCGACTGCTCGGGCGTCTACATTAAGCCAGAGGCGGAGGCAATACGATTCGGTCCACTCTCATGCCTCTAGAGAAGTTACCAATACGAGATGACCGCGAGAAAACGCGGAGATCTGTAAAGCCCAAGTGAGGGACTTTTTTGCAAAGAAAAATCCACCTCCGAGGAGAAGATGGATCTGGTGAAATTGAAGCGCACTGTGAAGAACCTGAAGCGACCACCACCGCCTCCACCAGATGACAAACCATGTCCGTGCTCTTAAAAAGGCAGTGGAAG
Organism: Thinopyrum elongatum; assembly: GCA_011799875.1. Classification (NCBI taxonomy): domain Eukaryota; kingdom Viridiplantae; phylum Streptophyta; class Magnoliopsida; order Poales; family Poaceae; genus Thinopyrum; species Thinopyrum elongatum. Next base: position 586,947,100 of record CM022301.1, read on the forward strand.
GAGCACCGCGGTCGGGAACTACTTCATCAATGACAAAAGGTTACAAGAACGAAGTAGTGGGAAACAAATTCCCCAGCTCGGCGAACAGGCAAACCAATCGTGCCCCTGCTCAAGGTGCTACGATATCGTCGCAAATCTGCCGGGGATGCTGCCCGGTACCAATCCTGGTGATACCTGCCGACGATGCACATTTTGATACAATGGAGTGGACGAACACAAATACCAGTACGGGAAGCCTCTCGTCAGACCTGGTGCCTCCTCTAACAACGATGATGCGAAATTCCATAAGTGGTACATTGACACCTGCAAGTCTGGGAAGGATATTTTGAGCTGAGAGTTAAAGAGGGAGCACGACCTCATTGGAATTGATCTGTTGTATATTCCATTTGAGGAGTTCTTCCGTTTTTCAATCAAAAGGCCCTCGATAAAATATCATACTTGCTACTGTCTGTAAGTACTATACTTCTGTAATTAAGTCTCTATATATAGCTCAGCTCTTTCATTGCATGTGATATAATTATCCTCACATATTATGCAGATTGAAGATCGTCGAATGCAGAAATGCACAAATCTATGATATTGGGTTCATTAACACAAATCTCATAGAACAAGGACGGTTAAATATAATCCGAAAGAAACCGAGGCCAACTAGCTCAACGTTGCTTAAAAATCAAAACAAAGATAAAATCTCTTTCCTTACAACTTCAAGTGAGTGTTACTATCTTCTGCATATTCGGTTTCCATTATTACTCGAGGTTATAGTAATGTAATTGATGAGTTATGCATGCGTGTGCGCTTCCACTTTATTCTCCTAGAGATTAAGCTTGAGCAGGAACTAGTAACCGTCTTAGAACAAAACGAAAAGATCCCAAGGAGTATGCGGCCATGCCTGAAATGCTCAAGAAGTAAGTTCAATCGATCATTATCGCACCATATCGGCAACTTGTTCATTTCCTGATATCAAGTAATTATTTTCTTTGTCTCGCAGGGTTTGAAAAGTGTTCACCGCAGAAGTTCCGGGACTGCCGGGGATCTGCGATTTACACACCCGAAAGAAGTACTACTAGCTAGTTCCCGCATCTCCCATTGATTCTAGCTAGTGTCATCAATACCATTTATAATGCTTGATTATCGTTTGATTGACCTCTATTTCTATAAAGTTTTGTGGCAGGAAGGTGGGAATAATTTTGTGGATACTATGTTTGCGAGTACATCTACAACGCAACGACCTCTAAGAGGGGCTACTCTGAAAAACAATATGAAGTGCGTAAGCAATAATTCACAATTTTATTTTATTACCATCATTGTGGTTGAGTTTCATTCATATATATGATTGACCGCCTTCTTAAAATTAGATTTGGCAGATGCGGATGAACCCTACCACAAGATCGCTTAAGGGCAATTCAAGAGGAATTGGCGATTCTTTCTTGACCACGTCATCAATCCAGCCAGAGAATACCATGTGGAACTTGACATCAGATGTTAGGGATCTTATATTGTATATATGTAGCTAGTTAGCGTCGGATAGATATACAAAAACTTGTTGTTCGACCAATCTCTCGGAGAGGAGGAGGTCGATCACTTCTCTCTGATATGTTCATGACGATCTTGTGTACTTAATGGTTTCCTTCTTTTCGTACTAGCTAGCATGTCGAGTCCTCTCTATACGTATAGTACGTAGCGTCGACCAGCACGGAGATAAGAGATGACACTTCTCTCTATTAGCTAGCTAACACAATATATGAAACCCTAAATTACCCTACAAACCCGTAAACCCCCCCCCCCCCCCCTTTCAAAAAACAAAAAACAAAAACCCCAGCTCCTGAGCTGCTACACGTGGATGATCTTTGGTCCCGGTTGGTTTTACCAAAGGACAAAAGGCCCTCCTCTCTGGGCCGCCACACGGCCACGGAGCCCCATCTGTCCCGGTTCGTATAAAACCGGGACTAAAGATGTTGGGCTTTAGTCCCGACCCTTAGTCCCTTTCCCGAACCGGGAATGGGCCTTATGAACCGGGACAATGGGCCTTTTCCTACTAGTGTAATGAACCAAAATTTTCACTTCCGTCGTTGCCGACCAATGTGATCCTTTAAGATTGCTAGCTTTCGCTTCACCCAGTCTGAGGTACTTACTCGGATGACCCGGTAGTAACAATCACAGAGGTGCTCCCTTTACCACCTAGCATAGGAGCCAGGCAACCCAGCTTGGCTAAAATCTTAAGTCAATTGATGCATATTTATGGCTTTATAGCGATGATTGCGGAAGGAGGCCCTCGTATATTAAATACAAACGCCGTGATATGTTTATTTTTGACTCTGTTGCGACCGTTTATCATTTGAAGTGGCCCATCGTCGGGTTCCACCCCCTTGTAGATGCTACGCAGGGTGTTTTCGCAATAACAAAAAAACCCTTAGCCGACCGTCTCGGTGCCGAAGGCGGTTGTTAGCGGAAACGAGGCAATCAGATATGCAGGCTTATAACTTCACTTAGTCATAGAGCTAAATTGGGAGGCAGTTACTAGCCCCCAGTTAGTGTTCGGCGACAGTCGAGGTCAAGCCGTGAAACACTTCGGCCAATGTTATAACAGACCGTCATTTACATGGGGGGACCTCTATCGATCTTATAATTTAACACAGTCATCGGATCGCTGACCAGTTTACACTTATTGTGACACTCAGTTTTCGGCTTTCTCCACTGAGGCGCTTAACCATGCTAGCTGGAAGCACAATCGCAGTGGTTCTCCCTTTGCACACCTAGCCAAACAAAGCAGAACGTAGGAGGCAAGCACAGGAGCCGGGCAACCCAACTATTGACCAAAGACACAATTCAAAACCGTGCATATAAAGCAATACCCGAGAATTTTTTGCCGAATCTCTAAAGGTGTCCGGCGTTGCAACTGCGAGACTTTTGATGGAAACACCCAAATAGTTAAAAAGTGCCATAGGCTTAAAACCAAAAGACTTATGCGGAAACTCCACGTCTAACTAAATCAAGTCAATTGGTGCCGATCCGAAAATTGGTCTAAAAAAATTTGTGCTTCTATCGTGCTTTAACATGACACATCTGAACTCAAGACTGCAAGTGGGTCAAGATCGGACCCAGGCTATCCGGCTATTGACCACACACTCGAGTCGAGGAAGGAGTGAGTATAAAAAGGCTTTGCACACAAACAAGAAGAAAACACACTTATTATAAACGGCACATGTAAATTTAAGAGCCCCCAGCTAACATGGGTAAAGGGATTTTCTTTTAACAAACAACTCACTGAGCACGGTCGACCGCACACAATTAAAAAATTTAACTTTGGGCAGAAAGCGACTTACTGGTTAATGTGCTCGGCATCGATGACGCGGTCTGAGTTTACGGGGGGACGAGGTCCCAGCCCCTAAGCCGGTCCCGAGATGGAGGAGCGAAGAGCTCAGCACCCGATGGCGACACAGCACGGCCAATGTGGCGAGTGGAACCCCCGTCCATCCGAGGCGACGGAGTTAGGCCGACAGTATGACGCCACAGTTCCCGGTGTGGGTTAATGAAGTGATGATGAAGCCCCCGGGTCTAGCCGGGTGACAGCGCTGCCCAATCCGATCATTACCTGTGCACGAAAGATGTGCAAGCCGGAGATAACAGTAATAAAAAAGGTTGCATGATTAATAATTCATGCAAAGTGAGTAATAAAAGAATATGGCCCGTGCACCAAACACCCGACGAGGTAGACCTCTTGATAATGCCGAAGTTCCCTGAGGCAACCGAACATGTCGTTATGGCAATTCAATCAACAAGATGATCATGCAAGCCGATTTATGCCAATTGGGACGACGACATGGCTCCCGAAGTGACCGCGTGACGCAGTCGAAATCAATCACCCTGCACACATAAATATTGCGGTCCAATAAGAATAATATAAATAATATAAAATCCTTGCATAATTGCTTTTTGCAAAAATAATTTTTTAAGAGATGTGGCCTGGCGCCGAAGTCAATGTCGATGCAGGGAGTCGGCGTGTGTGGTAAAGACGTGGCAAAGCCCGAATCACGGTTCGGTCCGAGTCCGGATGCGGCGTTCGCTGAACTATGTACAAAAACTGACCGAAACCACCACGCAACCGTCGTTAATGCGGCCACCATTTGATAGACCTGTGTACAGATGATGGAACAAACCAGAGTAATAATTCCTTGGGAAAAATAAACCCAAACAAAAATTTAGGATTAATAGCACACTGGTTTTTTGTTGTAGCAGTCTGAAGAAAGGTTACCCCAAATTGGGACTCGATCCACACACCCATTGCCTGATGGGTGATGAAGCGACGGCATGGCGATGCTGGCAAAGATTGTCTCGCCAGCCACCCCTGTTACAGCTAACGTAACGAAGCTGGTCGCTGGTGACGCGAAGTCTCCGAGTAGGTTGATGAAGAGATGGCGAAGCCCCTGGTCTAGCCGAGGTGATGGAGCAGGTCGGCAAGGAGACATTGCAGCTGCCATGTCAGCCGAGGTGTTGAAGCAGTTCGGCGTGATGGACATCGGCTTGAAGAAGCAACAGTGCGGCCATGGCGACGCAGGTCGTAAGTTGTGACGCGGTCAATGCTGGCTTATGAAGTGGCCGTGCGGCGATGCCGGTGTGCCCGCTCCGTGTAATCCGTGGGCGGCGATGTGTGGTGATGATTTATCCTTGGCGATTCCGAACTCTGTTCGGCTTGCCGAGATGATGATCCGAAGAAGTGAGCTCGGCTCAAAAAGCGACGACGCGTCTAGCACAGTCCAGCCGTGGAGCAATATTGCCGGACTGTTTTGACACCAGCGTGATGGTGAAGATTACTCAGAGGAGGCTTAAAATTTTATGGGCACGTGTTTAAAAACAATGCACAATACACTAAAAGAAAATTCCTTTAAAAAAGTTTGTCCAATATCACGTTCATAAAGAAACATGAATTCGGGTCGATCCTATTCGCGCAGAAAACAATCCGAAAATTGTCCACTCATCGAAGGTTCCTGGAGTTTGAACCGTCGGATCGAGCGAGAATTTTGAGGGGTCGTAGATATAGGAATTCCTCATCCGATTCACGGTTGGATCTTCTAAGGACATCCGAGCTAGATGCTAAACACCACGCTCCAAACTCGTCCAGATTCCCGTCCAAATTCGAGAAGGCTCCGGTATATCGGAGATCCCGAGATTCCTCCATCGGAACTCGGCGAAATTTTGCATGGTTGTTGTAGATTAATTCTGCACAATTCCACCGAAGAAATCGTTAACCACACTCGAGGAGGCGGTGTGGAGGCAGATAAAAGTTTGCTGTCTAGAAAAACAGTACGGTCGCCCGAGGGCAATGTTGACGTTGAGCCCCCGAGCTCCAGATGATCCTCCTCGTTCCATGATAGAGATCGGAGTTGATGTTTGATGAAGGCCCTCGTCCGACATTACAATCAGAGATGGAGCGCATTCCTCGGTCGAGAGCCAAGGTGACCAGTCAAGCCGGCGACGAAGATGCCGACGTCGCAGTTGATCTCGGGCGAGCCTTTGATACTTGCCGATCACACAGCGGAACTCTCATGAAAGCACCATTGTCGGTGTCAAAACCGGCAGATCTCGGGTAGGGGGTCCCAAGCTGTGTCATGGATCTATGGGTAACAGGAGACAGGGACACGATGTTTTACCCGGTTCGGGCCCTCTTGATGGAGGTAAAACCTACGTCCTGCTCTTGTTTATATTGATGGAATATCAAGTACGAGTTATCTACCTCGAGATCAATATTTTGTGGTCTAAACCCTAGAGGTTTGATGATTGATGTCATAATAATCTAGCTCCCTATCGACTAGCCCGGCCTCGGCTTATAAATGTACCAGGCCAGGATAACAAGAGTCCTAGTCGAATACGCTGGTGGAGAGGAGTCCTTGTCTTGATCACCAAGTCTTGTGGAATCTTCCTCGTGTATACTTCGGCTATCCGAACTGGCCCTGAGTAAACACCCTGGGGGTCCTGGCCCAATCCAACTAATCGGGAGACGATGTGGTGAGTACCCCTAGTCCAGGCCACCGTCAGCGTGGGTCGGTGACAGGGCACTAGAGCCAGGGGAGGATTTCGGCAGGGTTCTGAGGAGTCAGGTGATCCAGAGGGAGGCTAGGGCGCAAGGGCAACAACAAGCACGGCAAGCCGCTCGATATCCAGAGGCTGCAACCTGGCGCTCTACCCCACGCCCAGAGCATGCACCCAGGTCGTTCGATGAAAGCCAGGCGGAGCTATAATGATTTAATCGCATTGGGTTATTTGTTGTGCGGTGTCTAATGGATTTACAGATGTTGGACAAAATAGTTTGGCCAGGGGAGCAAGTGTGAAATGCAGGTTTGGAAAGTTGCAGAATTCTGCCATGCACACCAAGTGCTTGACAAAATGCTAAGGTATCCTAGGAAACTTGTTGGTTATGAAACTTGGCAGGGGGATTTCTTTGATGTTAGAAATGGTGGTGGAGTTGGTGTGTATAAACAATACTTGCTAGTGAAAGTTTTGAAGAATTTAGTTTCTGACGAAGCTACAGAGGAATATTTGTGAACTAAAAAGATTCCAATGGAGCTAAACTTTTGGGCTTAAGGGTTTGGTTGGAAGATTATAAGTGGGAAAAATTTGGGAATTTTTGGATCAAGGAAAATTGGGGTTGTAGTAGAAACTCAAATACAGGACAAAATTGAAAGGAGATGGTTTACTACAAAATTTTTAGAACCCAAGTTAGTTTTTTTGTATAAAAGTGATATATAGGCATCACATGACCTCCATAATTTTTAGGAATTTTAAAAGAATTATTTAAAATGGTTGCAGTGCAACGAAGCTTTCAAAGAATGAAAATGCTATTAAGAATAGTTTTGGGGCAAGTTTTATTATGAAAATAATTCTTACTGTTATTAAACTATAATTGAAATTTTTTAAGTAAACTACCAAAGGCACAATATTATTTCCAACAAAAATTATATATGGAGGGAGAATTTTGAAAACAAAACAGAAAATGGTTCTGAAATAATAAAGGACCTAGTAAAATTCAAATTTTAATTTTGGCCAAACTTTATTAGCAAAAACATTATCATTTTTGGGTGTTACAAGTAGTAGATGCACAATCGTTTTGGTCTACTTGTCACAGACGTGATGCCTATATTCATGATCATTGCCTTAGATGTCTTCATAATTATCGCTTTTCTATCAATTGCTCAACATCATTTTTTTTTACCCACCATATGTTTTCTTCAAGAGGAAGCCTCTAGTGAAACCTATGGCCCTCGGTCCATTTTGCATCATATATTTTCAGATCTATAAACCAAAAAACCCAAAAATACCTCACGGTAATTTATTTAATTTACTTATTTTGCTCTTTTATTTATCTTTTATACCTATCTCTATTAGAACTCACTCTTGTTCGTGAGCGTGAAGGGATTGACAACCCCTTTTCGTGTTGTGTGCAAGTGTTTCTTAGTTTTGCAGGTGCATGTATTGGAGACTTGCTTGTGCCCCCTACTGGATTGATACCTTGGTTCTTAACTGAGGAAATACTTATCTCTACTTTGCTGCATCACCCTTTCCTATTCTAGGACAAAATCAACGCGAGCTCAAGAAGTAGCAGGGGTGCCTTTGCTGCGGAGGTTCTACATCAAGTCTACCAAGTACCTATCATAAACTCTCATCTCTTGCACTTACATTATTTCCATTTGCCTCTTGTTTTCCTCTCCCCCACTTCTAAAATGTTTCAAAAAAATACAAAAATATATTTCTTTTTATTCGCCCTTCTTTCGTCGCTTTCTTTTGCTTTCTGTTGTTTGTTGTGTCTAGATTGGTTTCTTCATCATGTATAATCTGGGGAGGTATCACAAAAAAATAGTAATAATCTCGAGGAAACTTTGATGATTTTGTAATAATGATCCTCATGAAAAAGAACCTACTATCACGCCACTAAAAAACTCCGTGTGGGTAGCGGTAATATTATTGGAAAAGGTGTTATTCAAGATTTGTTTACTGTGTTGGTACGATACCTATCCTATGAGGGTCTATCCTTAATAAAAACTAATAGCCTTGCGGATGCTTATCACTTCTATATGTTGAACTTGAAAGACATTGTTTCGCATGTATCCATGCATAGAAAAAGTTTTTCCTAGAATTCTCTAATATTCATCACCCCTCCGTTAATGTGTTACAACATATTCCTACCATGAATTTATACATCATAAAAGAGGCTAGTGAAAGATTTGCTCATTATAATATCAATAGTGGTTTCCCTCCCATAGAGGAGATCCTTTTTAATCAAGAGGGAAAATGAGATTACAATCTCTAGATTATTGCTTATATGAAATTTAAGAAAAAGGGTTCCTACCGATGTTTTGATTGATAGATTTCTGAACTTAATGAAATTTTGCTATACAAAATAACGCATTAGGGTTTGGTCAAGAGATGGACTTAAGAGATTCAATCAAAGGAAGTTTATAATGAAGAGAAATTATCAATTACAAAGGGCGAAAAGAGGAACCTATTCCTCCCAAACTGAACTTATAGATCCGTACCCTATTAATTAGTTAGTCCCTTTGATATTTTTGCTTACCACGAAGAAACTTTCTGCCAAAAGGAGGGATTATGAGATGAGTATTGATGATCTTCCTCACTTTCTATTCAATACCTAGATCTATGTTTTATGCCTAGCTAGGGGCGTTAAACAATAACGCTTGTTGGAGGCAACCCAATTTTATTTTTTTATTTTTTATTTTTGGTTCTGTTTTTCAATAAATACACATTATTACCTCTGTAGTATTGTGTTTGGTGTTTTAATTAGTGTTTGAGCCAAGCAAGTCCTTTGGGATGCTTTGGTATATGCTTGATTTGGTTTTGCTGAAAAACAGAAGCTTTTGAGTCCAGTAACAGAATTGTTTTAAATTCACTGGATCGTGGAAAATTCTGAATTTTTTACAAAATATTGATGTTTGAAGTTCCTCTATTGTCATAAGGTTTCAATTTTTTTGGAGTCATAGAAGTACAACTAATATTCTGGTTACTCAGACTGTTCTGTTTTTGACGAATCTGTTTTCTATTGTTGTTTGCTTATTTTGATGATCTATGGGTATCTCGGGGGATATGAACCATGGAAAGTTGGAATATAGTAGATATAACACCAATATAATTTAGAATGGTTCACAAAGTACCTAAAGTGGTGATTTATTTTATTTACTAACGATCTTACGAGTTTTCTGTTGAGTTTTTGTGTTGTGAAGGTTTCAAGTTTTGGGTAAAGATTTGATGACTATGGAATAAGGGTGCAAGATCCTAAGCTTGGGATGCCCAAGGTACCCCAAGGTAATATTCAAGGACAACCAGGCATCTAAGCTTGGGGATTCCCCGGGATGCCATCCCTCTTTCGGTTCAATCCATCTTTAAATTTACTTGAGGCTATATTTTTTTACCACATGATATGTGTTTTTCTTGGAGCATCTTGTATGATATGAGTCTTTGCTTTTTTACTTTGCCACAATAATCCTTTCTGTACACACCTTGTGAGAGGACACACTTGATCGTGAAGTTATGATAACTCTTTGTGCTTCACTTATATCTTTGAGCTACGCAGTTTGCTCTAGTGCTCACTTATATCTTTTTAATAGCACGACGGTGGTTTTATTTTTAGAAATTGTCGAACTCTCATGCTTCACTATATTATTTTGAGAGTCTTAAACACAATGGTAATTTCTTAGGTTATGAATTTAGTCTAATATATGGGCATCCAAGAGGGATATAAAAAAACTTTCATATAAAGAGCATTGAATATTAGATTTTGATCCTTGCATTTGTTTTGAGATATAAATATGGTGATGTTAGAGTCATGCTAGTGAGTAAGTGTGTATTGGTAGAAATACTTGTGTTAGAGTTTATGATTCCCGTAGCATGCACGTATGGTGAACCGTTATGTGGTAAGTCGGAGCATGATTTATTCTTTGATTGTCTTCCTTATGAGTGGCGGTCGGGACGAGCGATGTTCTTCCTACCAATCTATCCCCCTAGGATCATGCATTTAGTCTTTGTTTCGATGGCTAATAAACTTTTGCAATAAGTATGTGAGTTTTTTATGACTAATGTTAGTCCATGGATTATACGCACTCTCACCCTTCCACCATTGCTAGCCTCTAGTACTGCGCAACTTTCGCCTGTGCATTAAACCCACCATATACCCTTCCTCAAAACAGCCACCATATTCTACCTATTATGGCATTTCTATGGCCATTTCGAGAGATATATTGCCATGCAACTTCCACCATTCCGTTTTATTATGAAAGATACCATCCATTGTCATAGTGTTCTCATATGCATGAGACATTCATATAGTGATATCTTTGTTCTAGTATTGAGCTGTAATTCTTGAGTTGTAAGAAAATAAAAGTTGTGATGCTATCATTATTAGAGCATTGTCCCATGTGAGGAAGGATGATGGAAGCTATTATTCCCTCACAAGTTGGGATGCATGAGTCTCTGGACTTGAAAAAAAATAAAAGAGGCCAAAGAAGCCCAAATAAAAAAAAAGAGCCAAAGCCCACCAAAAAAATGAGAGAAAAAAGAGAGAAGCACAATGTTACTATCCTTTTCCCCACACTGTGCTTTGAAATAGCACCATGTTCTTCATGATAGAGATCCCCAATTTTGTCACTTTCATATACTATGGGGAATTTTTCATTATAGAACTTGGCTTGTATATTCCAATGAAGGGCTTCATCAAAATTGCCCTATTCTTCATGAGCAAGCAAGTTGGATGCACACCCACTATTTTTTTTTTGAGCTTCATACACTTATAGCCTAGTGCACCATTGCATGGCAATCCTCTACTCACTTGCATCAATATCAATTGATGAGCATCTTCATAGCCATTATTTGCCTAGTTGATGTGAGACTTTCTCCTTCCTTTTTGTCTTCTCCACAACCACCATATTCTATCCACCCATAGTGCTATATCCATGGCTCATTGAGGGAGTTGTGGACTAAGGGCTCTCAGGCTCAGGGCGCGGGCCCATCAAATATGGCGGACTGGTGAAGTCGTACAGCGACAGGAGATCTATAACCGTGGTGTGCCCTCCAAGTCAAGGATAGGCAGTGATCTCTTTCTCCCTTATTGTAATCTATCTCGTTAACCCTAACCCTATTGGTGTCTATATAACCGAGGGTTGTAGTCTTTAGGGCAGAGCTATATTCATCATCTCTTCGCCTTAGGGTTTAGCTCATGCTGATCTCGAGGTAGATCTACTATGAAACCATACTATACTGGAATATAATCAAGAAGGGCCTAGGGTATACCTCTCGAGAGGGCCCGACCTGGGTACACACTGTGTTCATCATCCCTTGTCCTCCATTGATCCCAGATCCACAGCTCGACCTCCTACCCCGAGGTCTGCCGGTTTTGACACCGATATTGGTGCTTTCATTGAGAGTTCCATTGTTGGATCGCCAGAAGAATCGAGGCTCAACCGGTCATTGGTACCACCCTGCGCCGAGGCCTTCCGCCCCTGGTCGTCCCTTGGTTTCGGCAGCATATATTAGTGCACGGCGATCCCCACTGGTCTCCTCAACCAGACCGAAGGCTTCACCCCCAAGAGGGACTGCCGGCCGGGGCACACAACCCCGGGGCTAGCAGACCTACGAGAATTAAGTGTCCCTCCCGAGCCAATAGCTAAAAGAATCAACTAAAAAACTTTTTAAACCTCTTGTATTATTGAAACTAAAATTATATAAAATTTATGCAACTAAAATTATCAAAGTATTTTCTCCTCAAAACATTAAAAGAAAAATAATTTTCATAAAATATATTAAAAAAGCAAAAAAGAAAATATAATAAATAAGTAGAAACAAAATAAAATAAATAAGTAGAAACAATATAAACTTTAATAAATAAGTAGAAACAAAATAAAATTTAATAAAATAAATAAAAATAGCAACAGTAAGTATTTTGTTGTAAGTAGAAACAAAATAAAATAAATAAAGCAATAAAGAAAACAAAATAAAAATAAAAAAAGTGCCGCCTACTGGGCCACCACGGCCTGAATACGACTAGAAACCCAACCATGGGCCAGGATTCAGGCCCGCAGCAGGCCCAGTAGGCCCACAGGCACATAGTGCGAGTTTAGGCCCGAAAGCCTGCAGTTGAGAGGAGCTCGAGAGAGTGGGCGCAGCAGCGCTTATAAACCACTCTCGAGCTCTCTCAACTAGCGAGGTGGGACTAAACTTTTGGCCGCGACGCGGGCAGCACAAGGCTTTTTGTCCCGGTTGGTGGCACCAACCGGGACTAAAGGCGTGCATTGGTACCGGTTCGTGGCACCAACCGGGACCAATGCACGCCCTTTAGTCCCGGTTGGTGTCACGAACCGGGACCAATCCTTCGTGTATATAAGCAAGACTTGTGAAAATTTTCAGTTTCATCGCAGTTCCCCGACGCCTCCAGGCTGCCCCGACGCCGTCGCCGTCGCCCGTGCCCCTGCCCCGCCCCCGAGCCCACGCCGACGCCGTCCGCCGCCCACGCCGTCACCGTCCGCCGCCCCCGAGCGCTCCCCTGTGGCCCGGCCCGCCCCCACCGTCGCCGTCGCCATCCGCCGCCCCCGAGCGCGCAAGGCCGAGACATCCCCCCGGCCCGCCCCACCGCCCCCACCGTCGCCGCCCTCGCTGCCCCCGCCGTCGCCCTCGCCGGCCGCCCCGTTGTGAGCCGCCGCCGCCCCGGCTCTGTGTATATGATGATTTTTTTTTCATTTTATATGATGAATTTTTTGTTCAAATATATATATGTATATAGTATGTATGTGGCTATATGTATGTATGGATGTCATATATGTATTAATTTTTTTTTGTCAGAGCATTCTTTTGTTCATATATGTATTTTTTTGTTCATATGTGTATTAATTTTTTGTTCATATATGTATTTTTTCTCATAGCATTTTTTTCCATGTATATATGTATGTGGCTATGTATGTATAGATGGATATCATTTTTTTCCATGTATGTATGTCGTTGTCGATATACCCCCTCCCCGATAACATTTTTTTTCTGTATGTATGTCGTTGTCGATAACCCTCCCCGATAACTTCAACATGAGGGTGGGAGGGTCGATATACCCCCTCCCGATAACATTTTTTATGTATGTGGCATATGTATGTCGTTGTCGATATAGCCTCCCCGATAACTTGACATGAGGGGGGGGGTCGATATACCCCCTCCCTGTGATAACATTTTTTTCTAAGTTACTAAGGTAAAATGTTCACCCCCCACTCTAATACCCCCTCCCCGATAACTTCAACATGAGGGGGGGGGGGTCGATATACCCTTCCCCGATAACATTTTTTTATATGTATGGGCTATATGTATGTCATTGTGTCGATAAGCCCCTCCCCGATAACTTTGAACATGAGGGGGGGGGTCGATTACCCCCTCCCGAACATTTTTTTTCTAAGTTACTAAGGTAAATGTTCACCCCCCTCTCGATATACCCCCTCCCGTAAATTCAACATGAGGGGGGGGGTCGATATACCCCTTCCCGATAACATTTTTTTTATATGATGTGGCTATTGTATGTCATTGTCGATATAGCCCCTCCCCGTAACTTGACATGAGGGGGGGGGGGTCGATATACCCCCTCCCCGATAACATTTTTCGAAGTTACTAAGGTAAATGTTCACCCCCTCTCGATATACCCCCTCCCCGATAACTTCAACATGAGGGGGGGGGGGGGGGGGGGGTCAATATCCCTCCCCGATAACATGTTTTTCTATGTTTGTGGCTATATGTATGTCATTGTCGATATAGCCCCTCCCCGATAACTTTGACATGAGGGGGGGGGGTCGATATACCCCCTCCCCGATAACATTTTTTTTCTAAGTTACTAAGGTAAAATGTTCACCCCCCTCTCGATATACTGGGCGACCAACTCTCGAGGCCACCCAAACCCTAGAAAAAAAGCGTTGTCGATCTCCTACCCCCTCCCGCCCCTACCCGGCAAACTCTCGAGGCCACCCAAACCACTAGAAGATAACTCCGGTAACTTCGACATGAAGGGGGACGTCGATCAACCCCCTCTCGCCCGAACAAGTCTATGTATTATTTTATATCGCGGTGGACATATATCAAAGTTTGATCATATGTCAAAGTTTGAATTTTGACATATGCAACATTTGATCATATATCAAAGTTTGATCATATGTCAAAGTTTGAATTTTGACATATGCAACATTTGATCATATGTCAAAGTTTGATCATATGTCAAAGTTTGAATTTTGACATATATAGATTTATCAAGAATGCCCCCATTATGGATGTGCACAAGTTGATCCAATTTTTTTTTCTGATCTCATATATATATATATTCTTCTATATGTCATGTTGTCTGTCAAAGTATTGAAGAAATCCATGGCTTCATCATTAGTCGGAAGTAACAGGCATATGATGCTATGAAGCTCTTCAAAGTTGTTTTGGAACGGAGTTCCGGATAGAATAATTCGCCTTTTGGTATGAATTTCAGCAAAGGCCTTCCAAATAGCGATATTCGGAAGGCTCTTTGCTGAACTTTGAACCAAAAAGCGAATTATTCTATTGGGAACTCCGTTCCAAAACAACTTTGAAGAGCTTCGTACCATTATACGCCTGTCATTTCCGGCTAATGATGAAGTCATGGTTTTCTTGAATTCTTTGACACTAGACAACGTGACATATAGAAGGTAGATGAGATCAGGAAAAATATGGACAATTTTCTGCACATCCAGAATGGCGTCATTTTGTTAAATCCCTTGTCGGTCCGGACGTCGGACATTCATGAGAGAGGCGGTACAGTTTGCACTAATATATCCATCTGTCATGTTTGTATATTAATTGCCATGTTGTAATATTTGCAGAAACTATGGAGCACCGAGACATCGAAGTAGAACAGTTGTTGGGGGACATAATCCTCGGTGGAGGTGATATCTTGTCGTATCTCAACAACACCGATGGTCTGGAAGGAGAGGGTGAAGCAGGCTCCGGTGATTGAACAATGGAGGTGGAAGGACATGATTATGATGGCTCCGATGAGCAAACGGAGGAAGGAGCTGTTGCAAAGTCCGGCAAGGTATATATATTAATTAAGCCTGTGCTGACTAGCTAATTGATGCATTAATTGTTTTGGTATGTACACATATTAACTCTCTTCTTTCTTCTTTTCTAGCCCTCTGGATCGAGCCAAACTTCGGTAACGAGACGAGGCCCGAAGAAAAGGTTGCGCCAGGATGAAAGGTTCACGATCACAGCAATCAAGGGCGATGGCCAACCGATTGAACCCAGCCAGACCAAGGAAGCATTTTCTACTCAGTGCGGGGTTCTTGTTAGGGACATGATCCCGATCAGCATCCACCAATGGAATAAGCCTAAGAGCGAAGACCCTCAAGTGTCTTTTGTCAACGATAGACAGAAAGATGATCTTTGGACCGCGCTGAAGGAAAATTTCACCCTACCGCCAGAGGAGGATCCGGATAAGCCAGTTATAGAGCCATTGGTCAAGGCTCATGCTCTTAAGAAGATGGCAGATCTATTCAGGAGGTGGAAGAATGAGTTGAAATCAATGTTTGTCGACAAAGGGAAGACTCCAGAATTCACCGGCCGATTTGAGAACATAAGAGTTCACTGGCCCGCATTTGTGGCCCACAAGACATCGGAGAAGAGTAAGAAGATGTCAGCGACAAACAAGAAAAATGCTGCAAAGAAGGAGTATCACCATCGCACGGGGTCAGGTGGCTACCTCAAAGCCCGGCCGTTGTGGGACAAGGCTGAGAAGGACCTGCTTGATAAAGGGGTCAAACCAGAGACATTGAACTGACCAGACCGTTCAAGCACTTGGTTCTTCGGGGTTGGGCGAACCTTGGACCCTGAAACAGGGAAGTGCCATTGGACGAAGGAGCAACTTGAAATACCCGTCAAGAAGCTTCAGAAGTATATCGCCGCAGCGCAGGAAGGGACGTTCGTTCCCGACAAAGAGAACGATGAGCTCACACAGGCCCTCGGGAATCCTGAGAACCCAGGACGAACACGAAGCACGGCAGGCTCCGTTACGTGGAAGGTTGGGTTTCCCAGCGCAGGCGGTTACAAAACCTGGGAGAGGAGGAGGAAAGTGGAGCAGATGGAAATGCAGTCGCTGAATGCAAGGGTACGAGCGCTAGAGGAACAAGCACTACTAGTTCAGAGCCAGCGACCTGCCGGAGCTACCCCAGAAGCTACCCCTCCATCTCAGCGGAGAAGCAGTGTGGCTTCCACCGAGGTCCTTCAGCAGCCTGACTTCACAGCTCCCAGCTACCCCGTGGATGCTATCACGGAGGCTCAAGATTGCCACCTTATGACGCAATGGCAGCACCTCAAAGTCAAGGCGGCTGTTGGCTCTGTTACACCTCCTCAACCCGGCGCAACTTTTCATTACCTTCCGATTCCACAAGGCTATGCTGTTGTGATGGTCGATGAAATAACGGAGGGATTTGAGGAGCTCCAGCTTGACCACCCTACCGGTGAAGGGGAGACTCAGCTGGGTCTTGCTCTGAAGACTCCATGTCTATGGCGGAAGGAGCTCATCAACCTTCCGAACTGGACGCCTCCGCCTCCTCCTCCGGCGAGTCAGGGCACTCCGCCTCCTCCTCCGCCTCCTCCTCTGGTGAGTGATCAGGGCACTCCGCCTCCTTCTCCGGCTGCTTCGGCGCGTGGCGGCATTGCGCCTCCTTCTCCGCCTGCGCCGGCGCGTCCGAGCAGCCCGCCTCCTTCTCCGTCTCGTCAGCAACAGCGGAAGACAGCCGCCGCCGCTCCGGCTGCTCCGGCGCGTCGTAGCACTCCACCTCTTTCTCTGCCTCGTAAGCAACGAAGGAAGACAGCCGCAGCCACTCCGACTGCTCTGGCGTCTAGCAGTACAGCCAGAGGCGGGAGGCAATACAGATTCGGTCCGACTCTCATGCCTCTAGAGAAGTTACCATACGAGATGACCGACGAGGAAAACGCGGAGATCTGTAAAGCCCAAGTGAGGGACTTTTTTGCAAAGAAAAATCCACCTCCGGAGGAGAAGATGGATCTGGTGAAATTGAAGCGCACTGTGAAGAACCTGAAGCGACCACCACCGCCTCCACCAGATGACAACCATGTCCGTGCTCTTAAAAAGGCAGTGGAAGGAGCACGCCGGTCGGGAACTACTTCAACTGACAAAAGGTTACAAGAACGAAGTAGTGGGAACAAAATTCCCCAGCTCGGCGAACAGGCAAACCAATCGTGCCCCCTGCTCAAGGTGTCTAGCGATATCGTCGCAAATCTGCCGGGGATGCTGCCCGGTACCAATCCTGGTGATTACCTGCCCGACGATGCACATTTTGATACAATGGAGGTGGACGAACACAAATACCAGTACGGGAAGCCTCTCGTCAGACCTGGTGATCCTCCTCTAACAACGATGATGCGAAGATTCCATAAGTGGTACATTGACACCTGCAAGTCTGGGAAGGATATTTTGACGCTGAGAGTTAAAGAGGAGCACGACCTCATTGGAATTGATCTGTTGTATATTCCATTTGAGGAGTTCTTCCAGTTTTTCAATCAAAAGGCCCTCGATAAAATAATCATCACTTGCTACTGTCTGTAAGTACTATACTTCTGTAATTAAGTCTCTATATATAGCTCAGCTCTTTCATTGCATGTAGATATAATTATCCTCACTATATTATGCAGATTGAAGATCGTCGAATGCAGAAATGCACAAATCTATGATATTGGGTTCATTAACACAAATCTCATAGAACAATGGACGGTTAAATATAATCCGAAAGAAACCGAGGCCAACTAGCTACAATCGTTGCTTAAAAATCAAAACAAAGATAAAATACTCTTTCCTTACAACTTCAAGTGAGTGTTACTATCTTCTGCATATTCGGTTTCCATTATTACTCGAGGTTATAGTAATGTAATTGATGAGTTATGCATGCGTGTGCAGCTTCCACTTTATTCTCCTAGAGATTAAGCTTGAGCAGGAACTAGTAACCGTCTTAGAATCAAAACGAAAAGATCCCAAGGAGTATGCGGCCATGCCTGAAATGCTCAAGAAGTAAGTTCAATCGATCATTATCGCACCATATCGGCAACTTTGTTCATTTCCTGATATCAAGTAATTATTTTCTTTGTCTCGCAGGGTTTGGAAAGTGTTCACCGCAGAAGTTCCGGGACTGCCGGGGGATCTGCGATTTACACACCCGAAAGTAAGTACTACTAGCTAGTTCCGCGCATCTCCCATTGATTCTAGCTAGTGTCATCAATACCATTTATAATGCTTGATTATCAGTTTGATTGACCTCTATTTCTCATAAAGTGGTTGTGGCAGGAAGGTGGGAATAATTTTTGTGGATACTATGTTTGCGAGTACATCTACAACGCAACGACCTCTAAGAGGGGCTACTCTGAAAAACAATATGAAGTGCGTAAGCAATAATATTCACAATTTTATTTTATTACCATCATTTGTGTTGAGTTTCATTCATATATATGTATTGACCGCCTTCTTCAAATTAGATTTGGCAGATGCGGGATGAACTCCTACCACAAGATCGCTTAAGGGCAATTCAAGAGGAATTGGCTGGATTCTTTCTTGACCACGTCATCAATCCAGCCAGAGAATACCATGTGGAACTTGACATCAGATGTTAGGGATCTTATATTGTATATATGTAGCTAGTAGCGTCGGATAGATATACAAAAACTTGTTGTTCGACCAATCTCTCGGAGAAGGAGGAGGTCGATCACTTCTCTCTGTATATGTTCATGACGATCTTGTGTACTTAATGGTTTCCTTCTTTTGCTTACTAGCTAGCATGTCGAGTCCTCTCTATACGTATAGTACGTAGCGTCGACCAAGCACGGAGATAAGAGATGACACTTCTCTCTATTAGCTAGCTAACACAATATATGAAACCCTAAATTAACCCTACAAAACCCGTAAACCCCCCCCCCCCCCCCCTTTCAAAAACAAAAAAACAAAAACCCCAGCTCCTGAGCTGCTGACACGTGGATGATCTTTGGTCCCGGTTGGTGTTACCAAAGGGACTAAAGGCCCTCCTCTCTGGGCTCGCCACAGCGGCCACGTGGAGCCCCATCTGTCCCGGTTCGTATAAGAACCGGGACTAAAGATGTTGGGCTTTAGTCCCGACCCTTTAGTCCCGGTTCCCGAACCGGGACAAATGGGCCTTATGAACCGGGACAAATGGGCCTTTTCCTACTAGTGTAATGAACCAAAATTTTCACTTCCGTCGTTGCCGACCAATGTGATCCTTTAAGATTGCTAGCTTTCGGCTTCACCCAGTCTGAGGTACTTACTCGGATGACCCGGTAGTAACAATCACAGAGGTGCTCCCTTTACCACCTAGCATAGGAGCCAGGCAACCCAGCTTGGCTAAAATCTTAAGTCAAATTGATGCATATTTATGGCTTTATAGCGATGATTGCGGAAGGAGGCCCTCGTATATTAAATACAAACGCCGATGATATGTTTATTTTGACTCTGTTGCGACCGTTTATCATTTGAAAGTGGCCCATCGTCGGGTTCCACCCCCTTGTAGATGCTACGCAGGGTGTTTTCGCAATAACAAAAAACCCTTAGCCGACGTCTCGGTGCCCGAAGGCGGTTGTGTTAGCGGAAACGAGGCAATCAGATATGCAGGCTTTATAACTTTCACTTAGTCATAGGAGCTTAAAGTTGGGAGGCCAGTTACTAGCCCCCAGTTAGTGTTCGGCGACAGTCGAGGTCAAGCCGTGAACACTTCGGCCAATGTTATAAACAGACCGTCATTTAACATGGGGTGACCTCTATCGATCTTATAATTTAACACAGTCATCGGATCGCTGACCAGTTTACACTTATTGTGACACTCAGTTTTCGGCTTTCTCCACTGAGGCGCTTAACCATGCTAGCTGGAAGCACAATCGCAGTGGTTCTCCCTTTGCACACCTAGCCAAACAAAGCAGAACGTAGGAGGCAAGCACAGGAGCCGGGCAACCCAACTATTGACCAAAGACACAATTCAAAACCGATGCATATAAAGCAATACCCGAGAATGTTTTGCCGAATCTCTAAAGGTGTCCGGCGTTGCACTGCGAGACTTATGATGGAAACACACAAATAGTTTAAAAGTGCCATAGGCTTAAAACCAAAAGACTTATGCGGAAACTCCACGTCCGAACTAAATCAAGTCAATTGGTGCCGATCCGAAAATTGGTCTAAAAAAATTTGTGCTTCTATCGTGCTTTAACATGACACATCTGAACTCAAGACTGCAAGTGGGTCAAGATCGGACCCAGGCTATCCGGCTATTGACCACACACTCGAGTCGAGGAAGGAGTGATATAAAAAGGCTTTGCAACAAACAAGAAGAAAACACACTTATTATAAAACGGCACATGTAAATTTAAGAGCCCCCAGCTAACATGGGTAAAGGGAGTTTCTTTTAACAAACAACTCACGTGAGCACGGTCGAACCGAACACAAATTAAAAAATTTAAAACTTTGGGCATGAAAGCGACTTAGCTGGTTAATGTGCTCGGCATCGATGACGCGGTCTGAGTTTACGGGGGGACGAGGTCCCAGCCCCTAAGCCGGTCCCGAGATGGAGGAGCGAAGAGCTCAGCACTCCGAAGTGGCGACACAGCACGGCCAATGTGGCGAGGTGGAACCCCCCGTCCATCCGAGGCGACGGAGTAGGCCGACAGTATGACGCCGAAGTTCCCGGTGTGGGTTAATGAAGTGATGATGAAGCCCCCGGTCTAGCCGAGGTGACAGCGCTGCCCAATCCGGATCATTTACCTGTGCACGAAAGATAGTGCAAGCCGGAGATAACAGTAATAAAAAAAGGTTGCATGATTAATAATTCATGCAAAGTGAGTAATAAAAGAAATATGGCCCGTGCACCAAACACCCGACGAGGTAGGACCCTCTTGATGATGCCGAAGTCCCTGAGGCAACCGAACATGTCGGTATGGCAATTCAATCAACAAGATGATCATGCAAGCCGATTTATGCCAATTGGGACGACGACATTGGCTCGCCGAAGTGACCGCGTGACGCAGTCGAAATCAATCACCTGCACACATAAAATATTGCGGTCCAATAAGAATAATATAAATATATATAAAATCCTTGCATAATTGCTTTTTGCAAAAATAATTTATTTAAAGAGATGTGGCCTGGCGCCGAAGTCAATGTCGATGCAGGGAGTCGGCGTGATGTGGTAAAGACGTGGCAAAGCCCGAATTCACAGGTCGGTCCGAGTTCCGGATGCGGCGTTCGCTGAACTATGTACAAAAACTGACCGAACCACCACGCAACCGTCGTTAATGCGGCCACCATTTGATAGACCTGTGTACAGATGATGGAACAAACCAGAGTAATAATTCCTTGGGAAAAATAAACCCAAACAAGCAAAAATTAATAGGATTAATAGCACCTGGTTTATTTGTTGTAGCAGTCTGAAGAAAGGTTACCCCCAAAATTGGGACTCGATCCACACACCCATTGCCTGATGGGTGATGAAGCGACGGCATGGCGATGCTGGCAAAGATTGTCTCGCCGAGCCAAAGCCCCTGTTACAGCTAACGTAACGAAGCTGGTCGGCTGGTGACGCCGAAGTCTCCGGAGTAGGTTGATGAAGAGATGGCGAAGCCCCTGGTCTAGCCGAGGTGATGGAGCAGGTCGGCAAGGAGACATTGCAGCTGCCATGTCAGCCGAGGTGTTGAAGCAGTTCGGCGTGATGGACATCGGCTTGAAGAAGCAACAGTGCGGCCATGGCGACGCAGGTCGTAAGTTGTGACGCGGTCAATGCTGGCTTGATGAAGTGGCCGTGCGGCGATGCCGGTGTGCCCGCTCCGTGTAATCCGTGGGGCGGCGATGTTGGTGATGATTTATCCTTGGCGATTCCGAACTCTTGTTCGGCTTGCCGAGATGATGATCCGAAGAAGTTGAGCTCGGCTCAAAAAGCGACGACGCGTCTAGCACAGGTCGGCAGCCGTGGAGCAATATTGCCGGACTGGTTTGACACCAGCGTGATGGTGAAGATTACCTCAGAGGAGGCTTAAAATTTTATGGGCACGTGTTTAAAAACAATGCACAATACACTAGAAGAAAATTCCTTTAAAAAGGTTGTCCAATATCACGTTCATAAAGAAACATGAATTCGGGTCGGATCCATATTCGCGCAGAAAACAGATCCGAAAATTGGTCCACTCATCGGAAGGTTCCTGGAGTTTGAACCGTCGGATCGAGCTGAAATTTTGAGGGGTCGTAGATATAGGAATTCCTCATCCGATTCACGGTTGGATCTTCTAAAGGACATCCGAGCTAGATGCTAAACACCACGCTCCAAACTCGTCCAGATTCCCGTCCAAATTCGAGAAGGCTCCGGTATATCGGAGATCACCGGAGATTCCTCCATCGGAACTCGGCGAAATTTTGCATGGTTGTTGTAGATTTAATTCTGCACAATTCCACCGAAGAAATCGTTAAAACGACACTCGAGGAGGCGGTGGAGGCAGATAAAAGTTTGCTGTCTAGAAAAACAGTACGGTCGCCCGAGGGCAATGTTGACGTTGAGCCCCCGAGCTCCAAGGATGATTCCTCCGTGATCATGATAGAGATCGGAGTTGATGTTTGATGAAGGCCCTCGTCCGAACATTACAATCAGAGATGGAGCGCAGTCCTCGGTCGAGCCAAGGTGACCAGTCAAGCCGGCGACGAAGATGCCGACGTCGCAGTTGATCTGCGGGCGAGCCATTGATACTTTGCCGATCACACAGCGGAACTCTCAATGAAAGCACCATTGTCGGTGTCAAAACCGGCAGATCTCGGGTAGGGGGTCCCAAGCTGTGTGTCATGGATCTATGGGTAACAGGAGACAGGGGACACGATGTTTTACCCAGGTTCGGGCCCTCTTGATGGAGGTAAAACCCTACGTCCTGCTCTTGTTTATATTGATGGAATATCAAGTACAGAGTTGATCTACCTCGAGATCATATGTTGTGGTCTAAACCCTAGAGGTTTGATGATTGATGTCATAATAATCTAGCTTCCCTATCGACTAGCCCGGCCTCGGCTTATATAATGTACCAGAGGCCTAGGATAACAAGAGTCCTAGTCGAATACGCTGGTGGAGAGGAGTCCTTGTCTTGATCACCAAGTCTTGTGGAATCTTCCTCGTGTATACTTCGGCTATCCGAACTGGCCCATGAGTAAACGACCCTGGGGGTCCTCGGCCCAATCCAACTAATCGGGAGACGATGTGGTGAGTACCCCCTAGTCCAGGACACCGTCAGCGGTGGTCGGTGACAGGCGGCACTAGAGGCCAGGGGAGGATGTCGGCAGGGTTCTGAGGAGTCGAGGTGATCCAGAGGGAGGCTAGGGCGAGCAAGGGCAACAACAGAGCACGGCAGCAGCTCGATGCCAGAGGCTGCAACGCTGGCGCTCTACCCACGCCCAGAGCATGCACCCAGGTCGTTCGATGAAATGCCAGGCGGAGCTATAATGATTTAATCGCATTGGGTTATTTGTTGTGCGGTGTCTAATTGGATTTTACAGATGTTGGACAAAATAGTTTGGCCAGGGGAGCAAGTGTGAAATGCAGGTTTGGAAAGTTGCAGAATTCTGCCATGCACACCAAGTGCTTGACAAAATGCTAAGGTATCCTAGGAAACTTTGTTGGTTATGAAACTTGGCAGGGGGATTTCTCTTTGGATGTTAGAAATGGTGGTGGAGTTGGTTTGGTATAAACAAATACTTGCTAGTGAAAGTTTTGAAGAATTTAGTTTCTGGACAGAAGCTACAGAGGAATATTTGGTGAACTAAAAAGATTCCAATGGAGCTAAACTTTTGGGCTTAAGGGTTTGGTTGGAAGGATTATAAGTGGGAAAAATTTGGGAATTTTTGGATCAAGGAAAATTGGGGTTGTAGTAGAAACTCAAATACAGGACAAAATTGAAAAGGAGATGGTTTACTCAAAATTTTTAGAACACCAAGTTAGTTTTTTGTATAAAAGTGATATATAGGCATCACATGACCTCCCATAATTTTTAAGGAATTTTAAAAGAATTATTTAAAATGGTTGCAGTGCAACAGAAGCATTTCAAAGAATGAAAATGCTATTAAAAGAATAGTTTTGGGGCAAGTTTTATTATGAAAATAATTCTTACTGTTATTAAACTATAATTGAAATTTTTTAAGTAAACTACCAAAGGCACAATATTATTTCCAACAAAAAATTATATATGGAGGGAAGAATTTTGGAAAACAGAAACAGAAAATGGTTCTGAAATTAATAAAGGACCTAGTAAAATTCAAAATTTTAATTTTGGCCAAACTTTATTTAGCAAAAACATGATTCAATTTTTGGGGTGTTACAAGTAGTAGATGCACAATCGTTTTGGTCTACTTGTCACAGACGTGATGCCTATATTCATGATCATTGCCTTAGATGTCTTCATAATTATGCGCTTTTCTATCAATTGCTCAACATCAATTTTTTTTACCCACCATATGTTTTCTTCAAGAGAGAAGCCTCTAGTGAAACCTATGGCCCTCGGGTCCATTTTGCATCATATATTTTCAGATCTATAAACCAAAAAACCCAAAAATACCTCACTGTAATTTATTTATATTTACTTATTTTGCTCTTTTATTTATCTTTTATACCTATCTCTATTAGAACTCACTCTTGTTCGTGAGCGTGAAGGGATTGACAACCCCTTTTTCGTGTTGTGTGCAAGTGTTTCTTAGTTTGTGCAGGTGCATGTATTGGAGACTTGCTTGTGCCTCCTACTGGATTGATACCTTGGTTCTTAACTGAGGGAAATACTTATCTCTACTTTGCTGCATCACCCTTTCCTATTCTAGGAAAAAATCAACGCGAGCTCAAGAAGTAGCAGGGGTGCCTTTGCTGCGGAGGTTCTACATCAAGTCTACCAAGTACCTATCATAAACTCTCATCTCTTGCACTTACATTATTTGCCATTTGCCTCTTGTTTTCCTCTCCCCCACTTCTAAAATGTTTTCAAAAAAATACAAAAATATATTTCTTTTTATTCGCCCTTCTTTCGTTCGTCTTTTCTTTTGCTTTCTGTTTGCTTGTGTGCTAGATTGGTTTCTTTTCATCATGTATGAATCTGGGGAGGTTATCATCAAAAAAATAGTAATAATCTCGAGGGAAACTTTGATGATTTTGTAATAATGATCCTCATGAAAAAGAACCTACTATCACGCACACTAAAAAACTCCGTGTGGGTAGCGGTAATATTATTGGAAAAGGTGTTATTCAAGATTTGTTTACTTGTGTTGGTACGATACCTATCCTATGAGGGTCTATCCTTAATAAAAACTAATAGCCTTGCGGATGCATTATCACTTCTTATAGTTGAACTTGAAAGACAATTTGTTCGCATGTATCCATGCATAGAAAGAAGTTTCCTAGAATTCTCTAATATTCATCACCCCTCCGTTAAATGTGTTACCAACATATTCCTAGCCCATGAATTTAGATACATCATAAAAGAGGCTAGTGAAAGATTTGCTCATTATAATATCAATAGTGGTTTCCCTCCCATAGAGGAGATCCTTTTTAATCAAGAGGGAATAATGAGATTACAATCTCTAGATTATGCTGCTTATAATGAAAATTTAAGAAAAAGGGTTCCTACCGATGTTTTGATTGATAAGATTTCTGAACTTAATGATAATTTTGCTATACAAAATAACGCATTAGGGTTTGTGCTAAGAGATGGACTTAGAGAATTCAATCAAAGGAATGTTTATAATGAAGAGATAATTATCAATTACAAAGGGCGAAAAGAGGAACCTATTCCTCCCAAACTTGAACTTATAGATCCGTACCCTATTAAATTTAGTCCCTTTGATTATTTTTGCTTACCACGAAGGAAACTTTCTGCCAAAAGGAGGGATTATGAGATGAGTATTGATGATCTTCCTCACTTCTATTACAATACCTAGATCTATGTTTTATGCCTAGCTAGGGGCGTTAAACAATAACGCTTGTTGGGAGGCAACCCAATTTTTATTTTTTATTTTTTATTTTTGGTTCTGTTTTTCAATAAATACACATTATTACCTCTGTAGTAATTGTGTTTTGGTGTTTTAATTAGTGTTTGAGCCAAGCAAGTCCTTTGGGATGCTTTGGTATATGCTTGATTTGGTTTTGCTGAAAAACAGAAGCTTTTGAGTCCAGTAACAGAATTGTTTAAATTCACTGGATCGTGGAAAATTCTGAATTTTTTACAAAATATTGATGTTTGAAGTTCCTCTATTGTCATAATGTTTCAATTTTTTTGGAGTCATAGAAGTACAACTAATATTCTGGTTACTACAGACTGTTCTGTTTTTGACAGATTCTGTTTTCTATGTGTTGTTTGCTTATTTTGATGAATCTATGGGTAGTATCGGGGGATATGAACCATGGAGAAGTTGGAATATAGTAGATATAACACCAATATAAATTTAGAATGAGTTCACAACAGTACCTAAAGTGGTGATTTATTTTATTATACTAACGGATCTTACGAGTTTTCTGTTGAGTTTTGTGTTGTGAAGGTTTCAAGTTTTGGGTAAAGATTTGATGGACTATGGAATAAGGAGTGGCAAGATCCTAAGCTTGGGATGCCCAAGGTACCCCAAGGTAATATTCAAGGACAACCAGGCATCTAAGCTTGGGGATTCCCCGGATGGCATCCCCTCTTTCGTGTTCAATCCATCTTTAAATTTACTTGAGGCTATATTTTTATTAACCACATGATATGTGTTTTGCTTGGAGCATCTTGTATGATATGAGTCTTTGCTTTTTTACTTTGCCACAATAATCCTTTCTGTACACACCTTTTGAGAGGGACACACTTGAATCGTGAAGTTATTGGAATACTCTTTGTGCTTCACTTATATCTTTTGAGCTACGCAGTTTGCTCTAGTGCTTCACTTATATCTTTTTATAGCACGACGGTGGTTTTATTTTATAGAAATTGTCGAACTCTCATGCTTCACTTATATTATTTTGAGAGTCTTAAACAACATGGTAATTTTCTTAGGTTATGAATTTAGTCCTAATATGATGGGCATCCAAGAGGGATATAAAAAAAACTTTCATATAAAGAGCATTGAATATATGAGAAGTTTGATTCCTTGCATTTGTTTTGAGATATAAATATGGTGATGTTAGAGTCATGCTAGTGAGTAATTGTGGATTGGTAGAAATACTTGTGTTAGAGTTTATGATTCCCGTAGCATGCACGTATGGTGAACCGTTATGTGGTGAAGTCGGAGCATGATTTATTCTTTGATTGTCTTCCTTATGAGTGGCGGTCGGGGACGAGCGATGTTCTTTTCCTACCAATCTATCCCCCTAGGATCATGCATATTAGTACTTTGTTTCGATGGCTAATAAACTTTTGCAATAAGTATGTGAGTTTTTTATGACTAATG
This sequence comes from Thinopyrum elongatum, assembly GCA_011799875.1. NCBI lineage: Eukaryota > Viridiplantae > Streptophyta > Magnoliopsida > Poales > Poaceae > Thinopyrum > Thinopyrum elongatum. Next base: position 586,974,581 of record CM022301.1, read on the forward strand.
TTGAGTCCATGGATTATACGCACTCTCACCCTTCCACCATTGCTAGCCTCTCTAGTACTGCGCAACTTTCGCCTGTGCATTAAACCCACCATATACCCTTCCTCAAAACAGCCACCATATCTACCTATTATGGCATTTCTATGGCCATTTCGAGATATATTGCCATGCAACTTCCACCATTCCGTTTTATTATGAAAGATACCATCATTGTCATAGTGTTCTCATATGCATGAGACATTCATATAGAGTGATATCTTTGTTCTAGTATTGAGCTGTAATTCTTGAGTTGTAAGTAAATAAAAGTGTGATGATCATCATTATTAGAGCATTGTCCCATGTGAGGAAAGGATGATGGAAGCTATTATTCCCTCACAAGTTGGGATGCATGAGTCTCTGGACTTGAAAAAAAATAAAAGAGGCCAAAGAAGCCCAAATAAAAAAAAAGAGGCCAAAGAAGCCCACACAAAAAAATGAGAGAAAAAAGAGAGAAGCGACAATGTTACTATCCTTTTCCACACTTGTGCTTTGAAATAGCACCATGTTCTTCATGATAGAGAGTCTCCAATTTTGTCACTTTCATATACTAGTGGGAATTTTTCATTATAGAACTTGGCTTGTATATTCCAATGAAGGGCTTCATCAAAATTGCCCTAGGTCTTCATGAGCAAGCAAGTTGGATGCACACCCACTTAGTTTTTTTTGAGCTTCATACACTTATAGCTCTAGTGCATCCATTGCATGGCAATCCCTACTCACTTGCATCAATATCAATTGATGAGCATCTTCATAGCCCATTAATTTGCCTAGTTGATGTGAGACTTTCTCCTTCCTTTTTGTCTTCTCCACAACCACCATATTCTATTCCACCCATAGTGCTATATCCATGGCTCATTGAGGGAGTTGTGGACTAAGGGCTCCTCAGGGCGCGGGCCCATCAAATATGGGCCGGACTGGTGAAGTCGTACAGCGACAGGAGATCTATGAAGCCGTGGTGTGCCCTCCAAGTCAAGGATAGGCAGGATCTCTTTCTCCCTTATTGTAATCTATCTCTGTTAACCCTAACCCTATTGGTGTCTATATAAACCGAGGGTTGTAGTCTTTAGGGCTAGAGCTATATTCATCATCTCTTCGCCTTAGGGTTTAGCTCATGCTGATCTCGAGGTAGATCTACTATGTAAACCATACTATACATGGAATATAATCAAGAAGGGCATAGGGTATTACCTCTTCGAGAGGGCCCGAACCTGGGTAAACACTGTGTTCATCATCCCTTGTTCTCCATTGATCCCAGATCCACAGCTCGGGACCTCCTACCCCGAGGTCTGCCGGTTTTGACACCGATATTGGTGCTTTCATTGAGAGTTCCATTGTTGGATCGCCAGAAGAATCGATGGCTCAACCGGTCATTGGATACCACACCTGCGCCGAGGGCCTTCCCGCCCCTGGTCGTCTCCTTGTGTTCGGCAGCATATTAGTGCACGGCGATCCCACTGGTCTCCTCAACCAGACCGAAGGCTTCACCCCCATAGAGGGACTTGCCGGCTCGGGGGCAACAACCCCGGGGCTAGCAGACCTACGAGAATTAAGTGTCTCCCAGAGTCCGGCCTTGAAGCCCGACTCCGACAGACCGCCCACATGATCCCCCGCCGAATCACCGGAGTGTCCGGCACCCCCGTGTGCCCAGCCGGCAGACCACTTGGAGAGTCTATTCCGCGTGATGGGAATCTCCGTTATCAGGCTCACAGCCTATGATCGGGTCGGGCTTAAACCCGATGACCGGGAAATCAACACCCCTCCAGTAACGCGCCTCGTCGCCACCATCGAAGAGGCCCAGGAGGGGCCTTAGCCTTACAAGCTAAGAACAGTGTACACTCGAGTCCCTAGCTCGGAGTCAGACACCAGCCCGGAGATACGTTCGGACTCGAGCCGCAATGTAAGATCTGGCCTCGAGCCAATCCAGCCGCACTCTAGTCCGGATCCAAGCCCTCCGCGATCAAAACCGGACATGACTCAACCACCTATCGACGGTAGTCTGGGTCCGCCGCAGGGTGGAATCCCCAAAAAATTTCCCACCCACCCACCGTACAGAATATTCCCCGGATTCGGGAAATTCGGATATATGGGACCTCATGTATGCCAAATAGCTGCCGAACGAGACAGTCCATCATTATTGGGCTAGGTTTTTCCTTGTAAAGAACAGGATGGCATCTTGCTGTGACAATGAGGTAATCAAAGCCTTCTGGTTCAACTGCAAGTACGAGGGCCTCTTAAACGCCCTCGCACGTCGCCAAATTCAAAGCTTCACCGAACTATCAGACATGGTACGCAAGTATTGTGCCATGGAGAACACTTGGAGGGTGCAACATATGAACATGGGACCACAGCCCGCCGTGCAACACAGGAAGTCTCGCATCAAACGAGCATACACACATCGATCGCCACGACGTGAGCCCGACAAAAAGAAAACCAGGCCTAGATCAGTGCTGGACGAGTTGCTGGATAAACCATGCCCAATACACTCAATCCTGCTAGACGCAAACCCAACCCACAGACTTCCAGCCTGTTGGGTGGTGAGACAAGTAGCCAAGCTTGGAGAGTCAATCTTGGGCCTTACACCTCCAGATAAACAGTTCGCAGCTTCACCACAGGGCCACAATGTCCTTACGGTCTATGAGACGTTCGCCTCAAACAATAAAAGGAAAAAAGGCTCTTCCAGAGCTCAGTCAGATATATCAAGTGACAGCCACACAACCATGGGCATCCACGCCTATCCCCTTCGACGAGAAGGATGAGCTGAGCCCCCGTAACAACCACGCACTGGCCGCACTGGTCCTCGACCCCATTGTCGATGGTTTTCAGCTGACTAAAGTGCTGATGGATGGAGGAAGCGACCTCAACCTCATTTATGAGGATACTCTTGATAAGATGCAGTTCAACATGTCTCGCATTGAATGCAATCATAACACATTCTGACATATAATACCCGGTAGGGAGGCACACTGCTCGGGGCGCATAACCCTGGACGTTGTGTTCGGTTCACCCGATAACTACAGATCCGAACCCTAGCTATTTCACATCGTGCCCTTCCGCAGCGGATACCACGCCCTACTAGAATGCGAGGCATTCTCGAGATTTCATGCCATACCACATTATGGGTATATGAAACTCAAGATGCCGGCCCAACGGGGTAATCTAACTTAAAAGCGACCTGAGAAAAGCCCTGCTAGCTGAAAACAAAACAGCATCCCTTGCCCTAGAGGCACTATCCGAAGCCCTCACGACCGAAGAATTTACAGCATTACGCACTACAGTCGACAGGGATGACGTGATCCTCAGTAAAAGACAAAGATCCAGGTCATTCAAGCCAGTAGATGAAATAGTCAAATTTGAAGTGCACCCAATAGATCCCAATAAACGGCATCTATAGGAGCACAACTAGACCCCGCAGTCGACGAGGCTCTAAAAGCATTCCTACGTGAAAACTGGGAGATATTCGCCTGGCACCCCTCAGACATGCCAGGAATCCCACGTAGACTGGCATAGCATAGCCTAAACATCCTCAAAGGCTTCAAGCCGGTGAAACTTAATCTACGCCAATTTTTTGAACCCAAACGGCAAGCCATGGGCGAGGAGCTGGCAAAACTGCTGGAGACCGGATTCATCCACGAGATCGAGCACCCTGAGTGGTTAGCAAATCTGGTCATGGTACCCAGGAAAGACAAGTCCTGGCGGCTCTGTGTCGATTTTAAAGACCTTAACAAGGCCTACCCTAAAGACCCTTTCCCCCTGCCAAGAATAGACCAGATCATCGATGCCACCGCCAGACACGACTCGTTATGCTTCCTTGACGCATACTCCAGATACCACCAGATTAAGATGAAGGAGTCCGACCAGGCAGCAACCGCATTCATCACCCCTTATGGGCCTTTCTACTTCAAAACCATACCGTTTGGGCTAAAAAACACAGGAGCCACATACCAGCGCATGATTAAAACATGCCTCGAAAGTCAAATCGGCAGAAGGGTCGAGGCATATGTATACGACGTGGTTGTCAAAATCAAAAACATCGACCAAATGATAGATGACCTCCACCAAACATTTGACAACTTGCGACCTTATGATATACGGCTCAACCTGGAGAAATGCGTCTTTCGGGTCCCTGCCGGAAAACTGCTTGGATTCATCGTTTCCCATAGAGGAATCGAGGCCAACCCGGCCAAAATTATCGTGCTATCCCAGCTCACAATTCCAACAGAGCTTAAGCACGTCCAGAAATTGGCCGGGTGCGTAGCAGCTTTAAGCCGCTCCATATCTTGCCTGGGGGAGAAAGCGCTCCCACTCTACAGACTGCTCAAAAAGACCAAGAACTTTCAATGGAGAAACGAAGCAACTGCAATGATTGAGGAGATTAAAACTCTTCTTGCCGGCAACCCCGTCCTGGCCGCACCGAGCGTCGGCGAGCCCATGCTACTATATATTTCGGCCACCAATTAGGTGGTCAGTGCGGTGCTCGTCGTAGAGCGTGAGTCGGAGGGCCACAAGTTCCAAGTCCAGAAGCCGGTCTATTACGTGTCCGAGGTACTTATGCTATGCAAATCATGATACCCGCACTACCAAAAGATTGCCTACACGGTTTTGATGGCATCCCGAAAGCTACGACACTACTTTCAGGAATGTTCTGTCACAGTGGCATCATAGGTCCCCTTGAATGATATAATCAACAACAGGGATGCCACGGGCCGCATCGCCAAATGGGCCATCGAGATCCTTCCTTTCGAGATAACATACAAACCACGACGAGCTATTAAATCTCAGGTGCTGGCTGATTTTATAGCCGAATGGACCGAAGCCGAACTACCCCGGGAATACAGTACATATTCGCATTGGACAATGTACTTCGATGGCTCGAAAATGTTAGCCGGACTGGGGGCTAGGGTAATTCTAATATCCCCCACAGTCGACACTGTTCGGTACGTCTTACAAATAATGTACATGGACTCCAACAACGCATCCGAATACGAAGCGCTACTACATGGTCTTCGGATGGCCACGTCAATAGGGGTGCGGCGCCTCGAAGTAAGGGGTGATTCAAACCTAGCAATCTCTCAAGTCAACAACGAATTCGACGCCAAAGACCCCAAAATGGCAGCATATAGAAATGCAGTCCTCCGGATATCGTCCCGGTTCGAGGGCCTAGAACTCCAGCATGTCTCTAGAGACAGAAATCAAGCCACGGATGTCCTCACCCGCATGGGCGCCAAGCGTGACCCGGTTCCCAAAAACACTTTCCTCGAGTGGCTCTTCAAGCCCTCCGTAGTATGGCGGGATGATGACTCTGGTGCACTAATCAATGAGCCCGCTCACAATGTCTCCCCAGAAGATGAAGTCTACTATGCAACTTTATTCTTGTAGACACGTGTTGGGCCTCCAAGCGCAGAGTTTTGTAGGACAATAGCAATTTTCCCTCAAGTGGATGACCAAAGGTTTATCAATCCGTGGGAGGTGTAGGATGAAGATGGTCTCTCTCAAACGACCCTGCAACCACATACAAGAAATCTCTTGTGTCCCCAACACACCTAATACAATGGAAAATTGTATAGGTGTGCTAGTTCGGCGAAGAGATGATGATAAAAGTGTAATATTAATGGTAGAAATATATTTTTATAATCTGAATAAATAAAAACAGCAAGGTAGCAAATAGTAAATGGGCACAAAAACAGTATTGCAATGCTTGAAAATGAGTCCTAGGGTCCGTACTTTCGCTAGTGCAATCTCTCAACAATGCTAATATAATTGGATCATATATCCAACCCTCAACATGTGATGAAGAATCACTCCAAAGTTCCTATCTAGCGGAGAACATAAGAAGAAATTATTTGTAGGGTACGAAACCACCTCGAAGCTATTCCTTCCGATCGATCTATCCAAGAGTTCGTACTAAAATAACACCAAATAATTTCTGATTCATAATACTCAATCCAACAGAAAGAACCTCAAAGAGTGTCCCAAGATTTCTACATGAGAAACAAAGACAAGAACGTGCATCAACCCCTATGCATAGATTACCCCAATGTCACCTCGGGAATCCGCGAGTTGAATGCCAAAACATATATCAAGTGCATCAATATGATACCCCATTGTCACCACGAGTATTCATATGCAAGACATATATCAAGTGCTCTCAAATCCATAAAAATATTCAATCCGATAACAACGAAATCTCAAAGGGAAAAACTTAATTCATCACAACAAGATAGTGAGGGGAAAACACCATATGATCCAACTATATTAACAAAGCCCGCGATACATCAAGATCGTGACATCTCAAGAACACGAGAGAGAGAGAGAGAGATTAAACACATAGCTACTGGTACAAACCCTCAGCCCCGAGGGTGGACTACTCCCTCCTCATCGTGGTGGCCGCCGGGATGATGAAGATGGCCACCGGAGATGATTCCCCCCTCCGGCAGGGTCCCGAAACGGGGTCTAGATTGGTTTTCGGTGGCTACAGAGCCTTGCGGCTGTAGAACTTCTGATCTAGGTTAACCCCGAGGGTTTTGGAATATTTGGAGATTTATAGGGCAAAGAGGGGGTGTGGGAGGCCACCAAGGTGGGTACAACCCACCTGGGCGCGCCTGGTCCCCCAGGCGCTCCCTGGTGGGTTGTGCCCCCTCGGGGCACCCCCCAAGGTGCTTCTCTGGCCCACTGGTGGTCTTCTGGTCCATAAAAAATCCACAAAAAGTTTCACGGTGTTTGGTCTCCATTTGATATTGATTTCCTGTGATGTAAAAAACAAGCAAAAAACAGCAACTGGCACTGGGCACTGGGTCAATAGGTTAGTCCCAAAAAATGATATAAAGTTGCTATAAAATGATTGTAAAACATCCAAGAATGATAATATATCAGCATGAATACTTCATCTATTATAGATACGTTGAAGACGTATCAGCATCCCCAAGCTTATTTCCTACTCGTCCTCGAGTAGGTAAATGATAAAAGAAATAATTTATGAAGTGTGAATGCTAGAAAAGTGCATAAGTTTGATCAATGATAATTTCAATCACTTTTCCTAGCATCATGACAACAACTCTTTCTTATAAAATTTCTCATGTTTAAAGTAGAAACCAATTCACATGTTAAGGTTCAAACAATGAATTCTCTTGAAACTCATCAACATATGTTCTCAGTCACCAAGCAATTGCAATTCAACTTATTCAACAGAGTTTAAGTAAGAGCTCCACATACTCAACCATCATATAGTCTTCTATGATTGCTAACACTCACCGCATACACATGAGCAAAACATTTCAACCAGACACATAGAAAGATAGGGGCTTGTAATTTCGCCTCCCAACGTAAACACCTCAAGGGTGATGTCAACAATAATAACTCATGCCACCCATATTCAACTGGACATATGTGCCTAGATCTTTCCTCACCACATGATGCTTGCCAAAGGAGAAAAATAAAAAGGAATAGAGAGAAAAACTTTGACTCTTGCATAAAAGTAAATACGTAAAAGTAAAAGATAGGCCCTTCGCAGAGGGAAGCAGAGGTTGCCATGCACTTATTTTTTTGTATGCTAAACCCCTTAGTGCAAAAGAACGTTGCATTATATTGCCCCTTATGATAACAACCTTTATTATGCAGTCTATCGCTTTTATTCCTTGCCATCACAAGTTCGTACAACGCTCAATTTTCTCTTACACTAAATGATCTAACACTTTTAGAAGCAATTTTTATTGGCTTATTGCACCGATGACAACTTACTTGAGGGATCTTATTCAATCCTTAGGTAGGTACGGTCGACTCTTGAAAATAAGATTTGGGTTTAAGGGTTTTTGGATGCACAAGTACTATCTCTACTTGGTGCGGAATTTTTGGCTAGCAAAGATGGGGGGCAAGCACCACATGTTGAAGGATCTATGACAATATAACTTCTATGTGAATATGAACAAACATAAATCATTGCGTTGTCTTCCTTGTCCAACGTCAACAATTTTGGCATATAATATTTTGATGGGGTCTCACAATCACAAAAGATTTCCAAGATAGTGTATTTGCATGCGAAAGTTCTCTTCCTTATACTAATTATTCGTGAATTGCTTGCATGACCAATATTGTGATTGTCAAGCCTCAAAAGATTCACTTTGTAAACCCAATGTGAAGCTACCACTAGGCATGATATGATTTCAACTTCATGACATTCAATTTATCAAACAATTTACTCATAGGATATAAGTGAAGCACAAGAGTAAATGACAAGCTACTCCAAAAAGATATAAGTGAAGATCAAGCGAGTAGTTATGTAAATGGGTAGCTATTTGAGGAATATCTCTTAGTAAAAACTTTCAGATCTAAGAATTTTATTAAAACAGCAAGCAAAACAAAAAAAAATGACATTCCAACAATAGCGCAACTCATGTGGAGAAGCAAAAACTTAGGCTCAACCGATACTAACTGATAATTGTTAATAAAGAAAGGTGGGATGCCTACCAGGGCATCCCCAAGCTTAGATGCTTGAGAATTCTTGAGTATTATCTTGGGATGCCTTGGGCATCCCCAAGCTTGAGCTTTTTGTGTCTCCTTAATTCTTCTCATATCATGGTTTTCCTAAATCTCAAAAGCTTCATCCACACAAAACTCAACAAGAACTCGTGAGATAAGTTAGTATAAACCAATGCAAAAACCTTATCATTCTATAATGTAGCAAATCACAAAAATTATTATTCAACGTTGCATACTAAATGCCTCTGCATATTTAATACTCCTATCCTCAAATAGAATCATTAAACAAGCAAACATATGCAAACATAACAGCAATCTGCCAAAACCATACAGTCTGTAAAGAATGCAAGAGGATCCATACTTACTCAACTTAAAAAATTCTGAAAATTTAACACACTGTAGAAAATTTATCATAGCTTATTGTGAAAAAAGTTTCAACATTTTATCACATTCTGACTTTTCTGGGGAATTTTTGCAACACCGATAAACTTTCTGTTTTCAAACAGCAACATGTAGACTTGCAAAATAAGCATGACAAAGGCTATAATTGACATTTTTATTGAAGTAAAGGATGCAAAACATTATTATAGATAGCAGAAAGCAAATAACATCAAACTAAAATTACACTCCAAGCAAAACTCATATCATGTGACAAATGAAAACATAGCTCCAAGTGAGGTTACCGATAATGTTGGAGACGAAAGAGGGGATGCCTTCCGGGGCATCCCCAAGCTTAGTTGCTTGGATCTTCCTTGAATATTACCTTGGGGTGCCTTGGGCATCCCCAAGCTTAGGGTCTTGTCACTCCTTATTCTCCTCATATCGACATCTCACCCAAAACTTCAAAACTTCAATCACACAAAACTTAACGGAACTTCGTGAGATAGGTTAGTATGATAAAGAGCAAACCATTTCACTTTGGTACTGTCAAAGACATGATTCATAATTGTTTCAACACAATGCCTACTGTATCCTATCATTTCTACAATTTATATTGAGCAATATAAGCCATAGAAACTAGAAAACAAGCAAACTATGCATTGAAAACAGAATCTGTCAAAAACAGAACAGTCTGTAGTAATCTGTACTCCAACCATACTTCTGCTACTCCAAAAATTCTGAAAAATTAGGACAACGTAGAAAATTTGTATATCTATAACCTGTAAATATTTCAGATCAAAATAAAGTTCCAGTGAATTTTCAAAATTCCTGGACTGAGCGCAAAAGTTTCTGTTTTTGCCCAGATTCAAGTCAACTATCATCCACACTATCCCAAAGGATTTACTTGGCACTTTATTGAAACAAAAGCAATAAAACATGATTGCTAAAGTAGCTTAATCATATGAACAAATAAAAACAGCAGGTAAAAGTGTTGGGTTGCCTCCCAACAAGTGCTTTTCTTTAATGCCTTTTAGCTAGGCATGATGAGTTCAATGATGCTCGCATAAAAGATAAGGATTGAAACATAACAAGAGCATCATGAATCATAAGTTCCTCTCTCATAATAATTTTCAGTAGGATCATGAATAGATTCATCAATATAACCATCACATAAAGCATTCTTTTCATGATCCAAAAGCATAGAAAATCTATTACTCTCCATATAAGCAATTTTATTCTCATTCACAATAGTGGGAGTATCATATGAAACTTGAATGCAAAAAATTGTTTCCACATTAAAAGAGTAATGTTCAGAAAAAGGATATTCAAAATTATGACCATAATTATCACTACTTTTTACAACATAAGTATCATCACAATAATCATCATAAGTAGCAACTTTGTTCTCATCATAGATAGGAGGCATTCAATCATCATAGAAAATTTGATCATTCAAAGTAGGGGGACTAAAAAGATCATTCTCATTAAACATAGCATCCCCAAGCTTGGGACAAATATTAATTGCAGCAAATAAATTCTCAAACAAGTCAATCCCATCAAACATAGCATCCCCAAGCTTGTTGCTTGGCATATCATAAGCATAATCACTCTCATCATTAATAGTATGAATAGCACCAACGGTATAACAATTTCTATCATCATAATTTCCCAAGTTGGTGCCAAAAAGATTTCCAAGATTATAAGAAGTATCATTATCTTCCCAATCATAATCATCACAACAAACAATAGGCATAACAAAATCATCATCAATAGTGCTCTCGGACATTGTGCCATAAGACATAGAAGCAATATCATCATCAAGTGCATCATCCTCCATAATTATTTTTGAATCAATTTCATGAGGCACAACAATAATAGGAGCAACACTATTTGGGGGAGATGCCTTTTTACCTCTATTCTTTCTTCTTCTTTTCTTCTTCTTCACCACATCATGTGTGGGTTTAATTAATTTTTTCAAGCTTCTTATTGATGAGATTGGTTGAATAGGGAGCTCCTCCTTGTCACCTATTTCATCATGAGAAACAATAGGAGGGAAAGTGGAAATCTTTACCCTTTAATTAGTATTCCTTTTATATTCTATTGGTTTTCCCATCTTTATATAGTTGGCAATATAAGCATTCTCATTGCAATTTACCATGCAAAACATATAGATATTTTTTAGTTTAGTTTCAATGTCGTCCGTGAGAATGAATACTTCAAACCAACTATTTTTATATGTCAATTCTTCACTCCCCAAAAATAAACAAAGTTCATTATAGAGTTCTAGGGTGATCAAGTTATTGCAATATTTGGACACGATTCGATCATGAAAAAGCATGCATTGGAAATTAAGATGACCATCCTTATTGCAAAGTTCACAAGTAATAGGACAAAGAGAGCATAATTTCGTAGCAAATTCATCTACCACTTTGAGCAAAGAATTGGTTCTATCATGTTTATGCTTCTTACAAAATCTATCTTCCCTATAAGGCACATCTTCAGAAACTTTATGCACTCCACAAAAATTGACATGCTTATAAGAAACATTTTTCTCATGACTTATGCAATCATCATTAGCATTTTGGATATTCAAAGAATTCATACTAACAACATTGCAATCATGCTCATCATTCAAATATTTTGTGCCAAACATTTTATTGACTTCTTCCTTATACAATTGAGCACAATTTTCTGATCCATCATTTTCAAGAAAGATATTATAAAGATGATCATTAATATGATGCAACCTCAATTCCATTTTTTTGTAGTTTTCTTTTTATAAACCAAACTAGTGATAAAACAAGAAACTAAAAGATTCAATTGCAAGATCTAAAGATACACCTTCATGCACTCACCTCCCCGGCAATGGCGCCAGAAAAGAGCTTGATGTCTACTATGCAACTTTATTCTTGTAGACACGTGTTGGGCCTCCAAGCGCAGAGTTTTGTAGGACAGTAGCATTTTTTCCTCAAATGGATGACCTAAGGTTTATCAATCCGTGGGAGGTGTAGGATTAAGATGGTATCTCTCAAACGACCCTGCAACCAAATACAAGAAATCTCTTGTGTCCCCAACACACCTAATACAATGGCAAATTGTATAGGTGCACTAGTTCGGCGAAGAGATGATGATAAAAGTGTAATATTGATGGTAGAATTTTTTTTTATAATCTGAATAAATAAAAACAGCAAGGTAGCAAATAGTAAACGGGCACAAAAACGGTATTGCAATGCTTGAAAATGAGGCCTAGGGTCCGTACTTTCGCTAGTGCAATCTCTCAACAATGCTAATATAATTGGATCATATAACCAACCCTCAACATGCGATGAAGAATCACTCAAAGTTCCTATCTAGCGGAGAACATAAGAAGAAATTATTTATAGGGTACGAAACCACCTCGAAGCTATTCTTTCCGATCGATCTATCAAAGAGTTCGTACTAAAATAACACCAAATAATTTCAGATTCATAATACTCAAGCCAACACAAAGAACCTCAAAGAGTGCCCCAAGATTTCTACCGGGGAAACAAAGACAAGAACGTGCATTAAGCCCTATGCATAGATTACCCCAATGTCACCTCGGGAATCCGCGAGTTGAATGCCAAAACATATATCAAGTGAATCAATATGATACCCCATTGTCACCACGAGTATTCATATGGAAGACATATATCAAGTGCTCTCAAATCCATAAAAATATTCAATCCGATAACAATGAAATCTCAAAGGGAAAAACTCAATTCATCACAACAAGATAGAGAGGAGAAAACACCATATGATCCGACTATATTAACAAAGCCCGCGATACATCAAGATCGTGACATCTCAAGAACACGAGAGAGAGAGAGATTAAACACATAGCTACTGGTACAAACCCTCAGCCCTGAGGGTGGACTACTCCCTCCTCATTGTGGTGGCCGCCGGGATGATGAAGATGGCCACCGGAGATGATTCCCCCCTCCGGGAGGGTGCCGGAATGGGGTCTAGATTGGTTTTCGGTGGCTACAGAGCCTTGCGGCAGTGGAACTTCTGATCTAGGTTAACCCCGAGGGTTTTTGGAATATTTGGTGATTTATAGGGCAAAGAGGGGTTGCGGGAGGCCACCGAGGTGGGCACAACCCACATGGGCGCGCCTGGGCCCCCAGGCGCCCTGGTGGGTTGTGCCCCCCTCGGGGCACCCCCCAGGTGCTTCTCTGGCCCACTGGTGGTCTTCTGCTCCATAAAAAATCCACAAAAAGTTTTGCGGTGTTTGGACTCCATTTGATATTGATTTCCTGCAATGTAAAAAACAAGCAAAAAACAGCAACTAGCACTGGGCACTGGGTCAATAGGTTAGTCCCAAAAAATGATATAAAGTTGCTATAAAATGATTGTAAAACATCCAAGAATGATAATATATCAGCATGAATACTTCATAAATTATAGATATGTTGGAGACATATCAGAAGACGAACCTGATGATCATATCATCGGTGGCTCCGCACTCGAGGAAACACCTTCCGCCCATGAAATCATGGCCATGATTGCCCTCTGGACAGAACCCCTGCTCGCCTACCTCATGCGACAGCAGCTCCCGGAGGATCAGACAGAGGCACAATGTATAGTCCGGCGCTCTAAAGCTTACAAGATCCATCAGGGTGAACTCTCTCAAAAGAGCACTACAGGAATCTTACAAAGGTGCATCTCCGAAGAAGAGGGGCAACAACTCCTGGCAGAAATACACGTGGGCATGGGCGACCACTACGCGGCAGCCCGGGCTTTGGTCAGCAAGGCATTCCGAGCAGGATTCTTCTGGCCCAATGCCCGTGAGGATGCCCGAACACTGGTCCAACAATGCGTTGGATGCCAGCTGTTTGCAAATCAAAGCCACATGCCTCCCACAACTCTTCGGACGATATGGATAAAATGTCCTTTTGTGGTCTGGGAGCTCGACATGGTCGGGCCACTCAAAGGGGGGACAAAGAAAAAGAAGTACCCATAATTGGTCATGGTCCATAAATTCACCAAGTGGATTGAGGTAAGGCCCATCACATCGGCAGAATCCGGACCGGTTGTCGACTTCTTATCTGACGTCGTACACCATTATGGTGTCCCCCACAGCATAATCACCGATAACGGCACCAACTTCACTGCCCAGGAAGTTAAAGACCGATGCGGCAAAATGGGCATTAAGCTCGATTACGCTTCGGTGTAACACCCACAGACCAATGGACAGGTAGAACGGGCCAACGGGCTCATTATGAGCAGCATCAAACCTCGCCTGGTCCGGTCACTTAAACAATCAGATTGCCATTGGGTCGGGGAACTCGATTTCGTGTTATGGGGGCTGCGCACTACTCCTAACCGAACAACCGGATACACACCATTTTTTATGTTATATGGTGCGGAAGCAGTCCTCCCATGTGACCTGATCAATGACGCGCCTAGAGTGCGCATGTACGAAGAAAAGGAAGCTGAGCTGGATTGGCAGGATGACTTGGACGCCCTCGAAGGAGAACGAGATATAGCTTGAGCTCAATCCGCACTTTATCAGCAGCAAGCACGGCGCTACCAAAACCGCGAAGTGCGGGCGAAGACGTACAACATGGGTGACCTCGTCCTCCGGCTCCCTGAAAAGCACAAGCATAAACTCTCACCGAAATGGGAGGGCCCGTACATCATTGATGAAGTACTTACAGGAGGAGCATATCGCCTTTGCCGCTCGTTCGATGAATGCCTCGAACCGAACCCGTGGAATGCAGCCCGGATGCGATGCTTTTACGCCTGAGTTCGGCATCACCACACGCATACATCCTCACCTGTTCTTCGTTTTTTCTAGTAATTTTGATATGGTAGGCGTTCGGCTAAACCGAACCATACCAAGCTGATACCATGTACATCATTGAATGTAACACCCAGCTTTGCATGGTGGCTCCCTTACAGGGGCTGAATAGTATAATAAATATAAATCGCATTCGTTTCGATTACAGCCTTCTCATACCTTTCAAGCCAAAATATGCACTTATTTGACTCAAGATCTTTGCCAAGCTGTGTTGCCTGGCTCCTATGCTTACCGCTACGTTCCCGATTGTTCGGCTAGGGAGTAAAGGGATCACTTCTGCGATTGTTATGACCGTGTCATCCGGGACCGTACCTCAGACGGGTGAAGCCAAAAGCTAGCGTTCTTACAGAATACAATAAGTCGGCCTAAGGGAAGAGAATATAGCCTTGCGCTTGTCACGAGGGTTTTCTCACAGCCATTGGTCTCCGTTGATCTCACGTATCCGGACTATAATTTTACCCGAAGAACGGTACCTTTGGAGGAACTATTTTCATCGGAAGATGTTTCATACGTCAAACAGTAATATAACATAACTCTCCGCACATGTTTCGTCTGTTCAAGCTAGATGGCCGGATTTCCTAGTTCCCGAAGTGTTGCCTTGTTTCATAAGGAACGTAGTACGGAACACTTCCCGATCACTGATCGGGGAGGTAGAAGCCGATGGCCGGTTAAGAAAACAATCTTTTAAAAATAAGAACGCGTATTGAGCTCGGTCAACGTAAAGTACATAGATACATAGAATTGACAAAACTACTCTTGATCGACATTGTCTATCAATTGCTCTAAAGCACAATCCTTCTAAGAATAGCGAGCGGCTGGCATCACATCATCATACACTAAGCTCAGAGGTATCTCTTGGCCATCAGGGCCCACGGGACCAACCCGGGCCATATGCACCGAACTGGATGTGGCTGCAGCCAATTGTCTGGTAAGTGGAAAAAACTATTTCACAACATGTAGAAAGGTATACGGTGTCCTCAATGCATTAATACCTTTTTCTCCATACAGCCACGGGAGCTGTCAGCGAGTTGCGGAAGGAGATGGAGGCTAGTAAACAGGTGCTGACGTGAATTCATGAGGAGAAGAATGAGCTCAAGGTAGATAATCAGCGAAAAGCTAAGGAGATTAAGAGTTTGAAAACTCAGCTAGCACAAGCTTTGGAGGAAAACCAGAAACTGAGAGGTGGCATATTTGGTAAGCACTGATCTTATCGTTCTGTTGGCAAGTATCATTGATGTGTTAATGACGATGTGCAACACCTGCTTGTTAGGTCTCCTGACTGGGCGGCCCGAGGAGGAAGCAAGCACTTATGACGGGAAGCGCATGGCAACCTGTGCTTCCCTCTACGAAGGGCCTATCTTTTACTTTTATATATTTACTTTAATGCAAGAGTCAAAGTATTTCTCTCTATTCTTTTTTATTTTCTCTTTTGGCAAGCACCATGTGGTGAGGAAAGACCTAGGCACAAATATCCAGTTGAATATGAGTGGGCATGAGTTATTATTGTTGACATCACCCTTCAGGTGAATACGTTGGGAGGCGGAACTATAAGCCCCTATCTTTTGATGTGTCCGGTTGAAACTTTTTGCTCATGTGTATGCGGTGAGTGTTAGCAATCATAGAAGACTATATGATGGTTGAGTATGTGGACTGCCTAAAGGCTCTAATACATGACCCTTCCAGAAAAGATGATGAATTGTAGTTGCAAAGTTGACTGAGAACGTAGTTTGTTGGTTTTCAATAGAGTTTATGCTTTATACATCGATGTTGTGATGAATTGTTACTTATCCATGAGAATTTATATGATAGAAGTTCTATGATGAAGTTTTATGTTAAAGTTTCTTGCTGTTATAGTAATATACATGATGCTTCTATGTCCGTATTTTGTTTTTATCGACACCTCTCTCTCTAAGCATGTGGACATGTTTTTCGATTTCGGTTTTTCGCTTGAGGACAAGCGAGGTCTATGCTTGGGGGAGTTGATACGTCCATTTTGCATCATGTTTTCCTACTATTATTTATATTGTTTTTATGTATAATAATGCTTTTTAGATTCATTATAATGCCTTTTCTCTCATAATATGCAAGGTTCACACAAGGAGGGAGAATTCCGGCAGCTGGAATTCTGGACCTGAAAAAGCTACGTCAGGCCACCTATTCTGCACAACTCCAAATGAGTTGAAACTTCATGGAGAATTTTTGTGCAATATATAAGAATTATTGGAGCAAATAACTACCAGAATGGGCCCACTAGGTGGGCACAACCCACCTGGGTGCGCCAGGGAGCCCAGGCGCGCCCTGGTGGGTCGTGCCCTCCTCGGCCCACCTCTGGTGCCCCTCTTCAGGTATATAAGTCATTTTGACCTAGAAAAAATAAGGGGAGGACTTTCGGGACGAAGCGCTGCTGTCTCGAGGCGGAACTTGGGCAGGAGCACTTTTGCCCTCCAGCTTAGCGATTCCGCCGGGGGAACTTCCCTCCCGGAGGGGGAAATCATCGTCATCATCATCACCAACAACTCTCCCATCTTGGGGAGGGCAATCTCCATCAACATCTTCAACAGCACCATCTCCTCTCAAACCCTAGTTCATCTCTTTTGTTCAATCTTTGTACTGGAACCTTAGACTAGTTCTTGTGGGTGACTAGTAGTGTTGATTACATCTTGTAGTTGATTACTATATGGTTTATTTGGTGGAAGATTATATGTTCAGATCCATTATGCTATTTAATACCCCTCTGATCTTGAGCATGATTATCATTTGTGAGTAGTTACTTTTGTTCTTGAGGTCACGGGAGAAATCTTGGTGCAAGTAATCATGTGAACTTGATATGTGTTCGATATTTTGATGGTATGTATGTTGTGATTCCCTTAGTGGTGTCTTGTGAACGTCGACTACATGGCACATCACCTTATTAGGGCCTAAGGGAATGCATTGTGGAGTAGTTATTCGATGATGGGTTACGAGAGTGACAGAAGCTTAAACCCTAGTTTATGCGCTACTTCGTAAGGGACTCATTTGGATCCAAAAGTTTAATGCTATGGTTAGATTTATTCTTAATACTTTTTTCGTAGTTGCGGATGCTTGCGATGGGGTTAATCATAAGTAGGAGGTTTGTTCAAGTAAGAACAGCACCTAGGCACTAGTCCACCCACATATCAAATTATCAAAGTAGTGATCACAAATCAAACCAACATGATGAAAGTGACTAGATGAAATTCCCGTGTACCCTCAAGAACTCTTTGCTTATCATAAGAGACCGTTTTGGCCTGTCCTTCGCCTCAAAAGGAATGGGCTACCTTGCTACACTTTTGTTACCGTTTCCTTTAATTGCTCGTTACAAATTATCTAGCGATCAAACTACTTGTTACTTTCAATTTCAGTGCTTACAGAGAATACATTGCTGAAAACTACTTGTCATTTCCTTCTGCTCCTCGTTCGGTTCGACACTCTTACTTATCGAAAGGACTACGATTGATTCCTTATACTTGTGGGTCATCAGTGTCTTGTGGGCCCCACGAGCCTCCCCCCAGGTGCTTCGTTGGCTCCCAAGTTGTCTTCTGGTCCAAAAAAATCTCCAAAAAGTTTCGCTGCATTTGGACTCCGTTTGATAGGGATATTAGGCGTAGTAAAAAACAAGCAAAAAACAGCAACTGGCATTGGGCAGTATGTCAATAGGTTAGTCCCAAAAATGATATAAAGTTGCTATAAAATGATTGTAAAACATCAAAGAATGATAATATAACAGCATGGAACAATAAAAAATTATAGATACGTTGGAGACGTATCATATTCCAAAATAGTTCTCCGTAAAATTTCAGCTCATTTGGAGACGTGCAGAATAGGTATCTCTGACATAGCTTTTTCAGGTCCAGAATTCCAGCTGCCGGTATTCTCCCTCTTTGTGTAAACCTTGCATATTATGAGAGAAAAGAAATTACAATTACTCCACAAAGTGTTATAATGAATAAAAACAATATAAATAACAGTAGGAAAACATGATGCAAAAAGGACGTATCAACTCCCCCAAGCTTAGACCTCGCTTGACCTCAAGCGAAAACCGATATCGAAATCATGTCCACATGTTTAGAGAGAGAAGTGTCGATAAAAAAATACGGACATAGTAGCATCATGCTTATTATTATAAATGCAATAGACTTTATCATAAGACTTCTCATGAGCAAGTAACAATTCATCACAACAACGAAGTATAAAGCATAAACATTCTTGAAAACTAACAAACTATGTTCTCAGTCAACTTTGCAATTGCAATTCATCATATTTTCAGGAAGGGTCTCGTATCGGAGCCTTTTTGCAAGTCCACATACTCGACCATCATTTAGTCTTCTATGATTGCTAACACTCACAACATATATATGGAGCAAAAAGTTTCAGTCGGACACATAGAAAGATAGGGATTTATAGTTTCACCTCCCAACTTATTCACCTCAAGGTTGATGTCAACAATAATAACTCATGATCACTCATATCCAACTGGATATATGTGCCTAGATCTTTCCCTTCCACATGGTTCTTGCAAAAGAGAAAATAAAGTGGAATAGACAAGAAAACTTTGAATCTTGCGTAAAAGTAACACTACTAGGGAAAAGCCTAGGAGTAGCGCGGGTTTTTGGCCTACCAGTAGCGCGGGTGACCGCGCTACTGCTACGGCGCTACAGCTAAAGGTTAGTAGTAGCGTTGGTTAACCCGCGCTACTGCTATATGCACTTAGTAGTAGCGCTTCCTCCATAAGGCGCTACTGGTAATTACTAGTAGCGCGTCTCACTGCCCGTGCTACTACTATTAATCCGTATTCTATTTCTTTTTTATTTTATGTCGTATTCATACACCTTTATACAAGTTTTCATACAGTAGCAATTTAGAGATTGTTTCTACATTATAATGAGTTATTAAATCACTAGGTGAAAGAACCGCTGATTAGTTTCAATTGGATGGATCCTAAGTGACCAAGTCATGGATTATCACGATAATCCATGACTTGATCACTTAGGATCCATCCACTTGAAACTAATCCGCAGTTCTTTTACCCAATGATATAATAACTCATCATCATCATCATCATCATCATCATCATCATCATCATATTAATATAAAATCTCTTGCATCATATCATCACCAACAACACTAGCTAATAATCATCATAGTCATTACCACCAACACTATTTAATCATCATAGTCATAGTGTAGCTATCTAATCACCACCAACACTAGCTAATAGTAATCATCATAGTCATTACCACCAACACTAGCTATTTAATCATCATAGTCATAGTGTAGCACATCATCATCTTCAAACACATTCTAGCTAGCTAATCACTCTTGCTGCTCTCTCTCAGGTAAAATAGCATAGAACATGTGTAGCACTCCTGCTTCATCATATTGGAGCATGCAGATGAACCTGTCTCCTAATACTGCTTCATCATATTGGCTGCGCTTCTGATTGCTGCCCCCTAGTACTTCTCTATAATCCTTCACAATTTTGCTCCAGTCTTTGACTATTAAGACTTGCTCGCTTTTAGAAATCCTGAATGCACTCATGTGCAATGTAGGATGTCTTGGCCGTAAGCTAACCATTGCCATGCGACCTTTAGGCTCGATCCAATGAGTCACAACTATCATCGGGAGTCCCTGTTGAAGAACATCGTAGTAACATACTTAGCAATGAAGTTTAGCTTAAAAAATAATGTATGCAAAAGATGCACTGAGAACAAATAGTAAAAATCTTACCATCTTTCCTAAATAGATGTGACCGTAGTTCAATACGCACGCTAGTGGTCGCACGTTTTGATTACTAAGATTTTCAAGTCCAGGAAAATAATTTGTCTTGACAGTATCAAGATCCTCAAGCCATGAAACATAATGACTTATCTCCTCGCAGTTTAGTTCAGCCCCGGGACAGTAGTAGGTCATGTCTACTAAGCGCCGGACATGTTTGCTTGAATGGAAATAAGCTGTCAATAGAAATTAGTTGTCAACTATTTTTGAATAAACAATATCCAAGACATAAATAAGTTTGAGAAACTCACATAATGGTAGAACTGGAGGCGTCTGCACATCGACACAGATGACGATATTACCTTCAATATCATCTTTCGGACGAGTATCAAAGGTGATATGCATATCAGGCTAAAATGCATAAGCCTTGCATAGTGATCTCCAATTTTGCATTCAAAATATGTGTAGGTGTCTGCATTGTATAATTTTGCGTCAAAAGTATAACCATGCTCGGTCCTCAAGTGAACTCTCTTTACCTCCATAGTTTCCATAGGACTGAAACCAATCTTATCCAAGACATAAATTCTAGCATGGCAGGGGATACGCTAGTAGAATAGTAAAAAATTAAAATTATAAGTTGAAGCAAAAGTTTCGGAGGGATTGACCATGGGTACCCTCACCAGCACCCCATAGCATTTCAAGACAACAGGGCAAGCCAAGCCCCTTGCGCCTCCCGGACGTGTGGCCGGCTCCCAGATGGCGCTGTACCGTTAGAAGGCGGCTTCGGGGGAGGACGGGTCCTAGCAAATGGCCCCTCTTCCCCTCGGAGTCTGCGCCCATTCAATACGATAAGATGGGGCGTGGCTACAGGGCCACCCGTACCCCCAAAACCCAGCGGGGCATGGCTACAGGGCAGGCTGACCAAGCGGACACCCCTCTGCTAGGCGCGGCACTGTAGCCACACGGCCCGTGACGCAGCCCTCATCAGCAGGGCCATGCTCCCATGACTGGCGGTCGGTACAACCTGCAGGCGGCGGGCCCTACATATCCGTGAGCAACCGGAAGACGGTGCACCTCAAGAGGGCGGCCTCTGCGACAGACCAGCTTCCCCCAGCCGGCCTCTCCCTCCACTCGGAGTCAACGCGCCGTTACTCCGATGAGACGGGGTGTGGCTACAGTGAACGCCCACCAGGCGGCGGATTGTAGCCATGCCTCCCCCGACAAGGCCCTCGTCATCAAGGGCGAGGCTACAGCGAAAGGCAATCAGCATGGCCCGCAGGCGGCGGGCACCACCTGTCGGCCGAATCCTCGTCAGCCGGCGGGACCCACCAAGCAGCGGGCCCCAGCAGCCGGCCGAGAGCCTGGCACCCATAGACGCTGACATCCGGGTCCTACACCCGGCCCAATTACCATTGTACCCCTGGGTGGTAGGCCTATATAAAACCCCCCAGGTTCGCCCATGCAAAGGGTTCAGCTCATCTTCCATGCCATTATACACACACATAGCTAGAGAACCACTAGGGCTAGCCTTGCCCTTCTCCTTCCTCTAGCAAAAAGCTCAAGGAGCAAGATTGTAGCTACGAGATTGATCATAGTCATCGTGCAGAAACCCCGCAGAGCAGGACTAGGGTTGTTATCTCCTCGGAGAGCCCCGAACCTGGGTAAGACTCATGTTCGTTCGAGATCTCGCTCACTCCCGCTTCCAGGGCCCGAGGACGTACTCCTCTCCCCATCCATGATAAGCCACCCCCTGGCATATGTCGCGAGATTACCCCGACATTTGGCGCCCACCGTGGGGCTAAGCGCGCTGTCGGCCGGAGACATGTTCTGGACGGGAACCATCTTCCGCTCCAACGAGCACGTCGTGCCTGGCCTGATCAGCCAGCCCGGTGCCCCCGTTGGCGCATGCATCAGCGCGCCGCTTGGCGTGGGGGCGGCCTGCCCCACGAGCTACTTTGCTGACCTCCTCAGCAAGGCCAGCCTCTCCGACGAGCCCGCTCTCGGCGCTGGAGCGGCGTCCCCTGCGAGCTGCCTCATCAACCTCTTCGGCAAGCTCGACATCACCAGCGCACCATCCTCCGATGCGGAGTCCGTCGTCTCCACCGACCCCTCCATCGAGTCCGTCGCGATGCTCATCGACCCCGACGCGGCCTCCACCAACGAATTCTCCACCGATGTGGTGCTCATCGACGATCTGGTCCCTCTTGTCTCCAGCGACACCGACGCCAGCACCATCGCTGAGGTGCTGGTCACTGGCCACGGCAACGATTCCGCTGGGGCTGCCCAGGACCCGCTACGAGCGGCCATGCAGGGCCTGGCCACTCTAGTGGCTACTAACGCTGATGGGGCGACACTGGAGGCATTCCATGTCTCGCTCCTTGGAAGCGCCACCAAGATAGCGGCCATGAGGCGCCGCACTGAGGCCTGCCAGCGCGAGATCGACCGCATAGCGAGCGGCACGCCGGCTGCTGCCGAGTCCAGCCGAGTCGGCGCCGTTCGGCAACGCGGCGCGGCCATAGCCAGCATGTTGGGAGTCAGACGCCCAGTCTACACCACTCCCATGGAGAACCTGCGCGCCGCCCAGGCGGTAGCAGATGAGCTGGATAACCTGGAGGGCAATGAGCGTCGCAGCCAGATGGCATGCCTCCAGGAGCTCCTTGACGCTGCGACCACGCAGCAAGACGCGCGGCATCGCGCGATGATAGCCGGCAAGCAAGCTGAGGATCACCCCCCCCCCCCCCCGCCGTGAGCATGGAGCGACCTCCCGGTCCCTAGCAGGGGGGACCGCTGTCAGCAAGACCCGGAGCCGGCTGCTAGCCACAGCCGGTGCACTCGCCTTATTGTTGTGTGCAGCCATGATGGCCGCCCACGAGTGGAGCACCGGCGGGACGAGCGTCCGCCTCGTCCTCGTAGGTAGAGGCTGGCCTCCCCGCCGCCTGTGGACCACCTGACTCTTGGAGGCCGGCTTCGCCCCCGAGAAGGAGTCGGAGAGAATGACGCGCGCCACCGGATCAAGCGGCTTGCTCGGTTCCTGGTCGTAGAAGAAGAAGATGCAATCGGCCCGGACTGCTTCGGCCCCCGCATTCGTGATGAGCCCTTCCCCAAAGGCTTCTCGCTTCCCCGAGATACCCCCAAGTACAACGGCTCCATGAAGCCGGAGGACTGGCTGGTCGACTACTCCACAGCCGTCAGCATAGCAAATGGCAACAAGCGCGTTGCCGTGAAGTACGTTCCGCTCATGCCCCAGGGCATGGCCCAGACATGGCTGAACAGCCTCAAGCCGTACAGCGTCAACGGCTGGCTGGACTTCGCCGATGTCTTCATCCGCAACTTCACCAGCACCTACAAGCGGCCCCCAAGCCACGCCAACTCTCCATGTGTGTTCAGGGCCCAACCGAGTCCACACGCGACTGCCTGACGCGCTGGGCCGAGTTGCGCAACTCCTGCGAAGGGGTGCCCGAGGTGCAGGCCATCGAGTACTTCACCGCCGGGTGCAGAGAGGGCACTTTGCTCAAGCACAATCTCTTGTGCGATGAGCCGGCTACACTGGATAAGCTCCTGGTCGTGGCTGACAAGTACACCACTGCCGACTTCTCCATGAAGTCGGAGATTCGGGTGGACGCGTCCGGGAAGATGCTCCTGCCGGTTCCTCACACGCCGGCTGGTGACACCAACCGGTGCCAACATCCGAACGACAACAAACGCAAGGCCCAGCAGTCGGCTTCCAACAGCCGACAGGTGGCAACAGTCGAAGACCAGCAACCAGAAGGGCAATCGAGCCCCAAGCGTCAGAAGGGCGGCAAGGCCGCTTGGTTGCCCGCCTTCTCCCTCGAGCAAGCACTTGACGCCCCGTGCAAGTTCCATAGCGGTGCGAAGCCATCCAACCACACCACTCGGAAATGCCACTGGCTCACCTGAATTGCCAAGGGCAAAGGCCTGCCGCCTCCGCCTGCCGGCCCACCGGTTCCGCCTCCTCAGCAGCCGGCGGCCCGTCCAGTCGGCATGCTCCAAGATGAGTTCCCCGAGCCCAATGCCACATACGTCGTCTTCACCAGCCAAGCCGATGACAAGCACAGTCGGCGGCAGCAGCACCCCGAG
This sequence comes from Thinopyrum elongatum, assembly GCA_011799875.1. Taxonomy (NCBI): domain Eukaryota; kingdom Viridiplantae; phylum Streptophyta; class Magnoliopsida; order Poales; family Poaceae; genus Thinopyrum; species Thinopyrum elongatum. The sequence continues at coordinate 586,999,122 of CM022301.1, forward strand.
GTCAACGCTGTGGCTTCAGAGGTCCCCCCATTCATGCACTGGTCCGAGAAGCCCATCAGCTGGAGCCGTGAAGACCACCCGGCCGAGATGATCTAGCTGGGTGCTTATGCGATGGTGCGGGACTCCACCTTCTCAACAGAGAGGCGGGCTTGCCGCTTCTCCTGGATCCTCATAGACGGCGGCAGCAGCATCAACATCCTGTACCGCGACACCATGGAGAAGCTGGGCATCAAGGAAAAGCAACTCCTGCCCAGCCGAACCGTGTTCCATGGCATAGTCCCTAGGCTTTCCTGCTCTCCAATCGGCAAGATCAAGATTGATGTCCTGTTCGGCGACAAGACCCACTTCTGCCACGAGCCTATCTGGTTCGAGGTGGTCAACTTGGACAGCCCCTACCATGCGCTCTTGGGCTGGCCCACACTAGCCAAGTTCATGGCGGTGCCGCATTACGCCTACCTGAAGATGAAGATGCCGGGTCCCAAGGGCATCATCACCATTGCCGGAGACTACCAGAAGTCGCTCTCGTGTGCCGCCACCAGCAGCCGGCTGGCTGAGTCCCTCATCATCGCTGAAGAGAAGCACCTCCTTCACCAGGTGGTGGCCATAGCCAGCAAGCAGCCAGACATGCCATCCGACCCCAAGGACGCGGACACCCAGGGCTCCTTCCAGCCGGCCAAGGAAACCAAGAAGATTGCCTTGGATCCGGCGCACCCGGAGAGATTTGCTGTCGTGGGGTCAAACCTCAACAGCAAATAGGAAAGCGAGCTCGTCGATTTCCTCCGTGAGAATCAGGACATCTTCGCATGGTCTCCCAAAGACATGCCGGGTGTTCCAACGGATTTCGCCGAGCACAAGCTACATGTGAGGCCGGATGCTAAACCAGTCAAGCAACCCCTCCGCCGCCTGTCAGAAGAGAAGAGAAGAATTGTTGGTGAAGAGATCGCCCTGCTTCTGGTAGCCGGCTTCATCATGGAAGTATTCTACCCGGACTGGCTTGCCAACCCTACCCGGACTGGCTTGCCAACCCAGTCGTCGTTTTGAAAAAGAACAACAAGTGGCGCATGTGTATCGACTACACTAGCTTCAAGAAAGCCTGCCCCAAGGACCCTTTTGCCTTGCCCTGGATAGATCAAGTGATCGACTCCACAGCCGGATGTGAGCTGCTGTCTTTCCTGGACGCTTACTCCGGCGACCACCAGATCAAGCTGAACCTGGCCGATCGACTGAAGACCACCTTCATCACACCATTCGGAGCCTTCTGTTACCTGACCATGACTTTTGGCTTGAGAAATGCCGGCGCCACGTTTCAGCGTTGCATGCAGAAGTGCCTCCTCAAGCAACTTGGCAGAAATGCCCATGTCTATGTAGACGATATTGTGGTGAAGACGGAGAAGCGCGGCACCCTTCTGGAAGAACTCAAGGAGACATTTGACAACCTACGCTGCTTTCAGATCAAGCTCAACCCGGAGAAATGCATCTTCGGAATACCAGCCGGCCAGCTCCTTGGCTTCCTTGTCTCTGAGTGTGGGATCGAGTGCAACCCCGTGAAGACCAAGGCCATCAAGCGGATGCAAAGGCCAACCCGGCTACGGGACATCCAGAAGTTCACCAGGTGCTTGGCATCACTCAGCCGGTTCATCAGTCGGCTGGGCGAGAAGGCCCTCCCATTGTACCAGCTGATGAAGAAGGCCACCTGCTTTGAATGGAATGACCAGGCGGATGAGGCTTTCCTCCAGCTCAAGCGGATGTTGTCCACACCGCCTGCCTTGCCCGCTCCGACTGCTAAAGAACCCATGTTCCTCTACATCGCCGCCACAAGCCGGGTGGTCATCACCGTGATCATGGTCGAGCGCCCAGCAGACGGCAAGGGCCAGCCGGTCCAGAGGCCGGTATACTATCTGAGTGAGGTGATGTCCGCCTCCAAGCAGAACTACCCCCACTACCAGAAGATGTGCTACGGCAACACCTGTCGGCCTCCGCACTCAAAACCATCCCCATCACTAGGCCGTTTGCCGTCTGGGGATTGGACATGGTGGGCCCGTTCAAAACAGCACGCGGCGGCATGACCCATCTGTTGGTCACTGTGGATAAGTTCACGAAGTGGATCGAAGCAAAGCCAATCAAGAAACTAAATGGTTCGACTGCTGTCACATTCATTGCGGACATCACCGTCCGATACGGCATTCCGCACAGCATCATCACCGACAACGGCACAAACTTCGCCAAAGGCGCCTTGGCCCGTTTCTGCGCGACGCAGGGCATCCGACTGGACTTAGCGTCCGTTGCCCATCCGCAGTCAAACGGCCAGGTGGAGCGAGCAAACGGCCTCATCCTGTCCGGCATCAAGCCCCGACTGGTTGAGCCGCTGGAGTGCTCGGTCGGCTGCTGGATCGAGGAGCTGCCGGCCGTCCTTTGGAGTCTTTAGACTATGCCCAACAAAGCAACCGGCTTCACTCCCTTCTTCCTCGTGTACGGGGCTGAGGCCGTCATCCCAACTGACATCGAGTTCGACTCACCTCGCATCACCATGTACACGGAGGCAGAAGTAAAGGAGGCGCGAGAAGACGGCGTCGATCTGCTGGAAGAGGCCCGGCTATCGGCACTCAGTCGGTCAGCCATCTACCAGCAGAGCCTACACCGCTACCATAGTCGGAAGATCAAGCCGTGTTCTTTCCGCGAAGGCCACCTTGTGCTCCAGCTGATCCAGTGAACAGCCGGCCAGCACAAGCTCTCGGCCCCTTGGGAGGGGCCTTTCATCATCAGCAAGGCCCTGGGCAACAACTCCTACTACCTCATCGATGCACAAAAGCCCAGGGCACGGAAAAGGGATGATTCCAGCAAAGAGACGGAGCGCCCATGGAACGCAAATCTCCTCCGCCCGTTTTACAGTTGATGCAGTGTATGTACCACGCTACCTTTTGTATTAAGCAAAGACAACAAGTCCCCCGAAGCACACTCGGGGGCTACCTTTTTATCTAAATGATAAGCTTGCCTACGAATGTATTATTTCATTCTTTCGCCCTGCACCGGGTCCGGTCAGCCGGCCCGGGGGCTCGCCGCCTTGACCTAAACTAGCGCCACCCGCAGTCGGCCAAGTAGTGTGCTGACATCTAAGCCCTCTGTTGCCTAAAGCCGCAGCTCGTAGAGCGACTGTCCGGCTGGCAAGAGCTAAAGGAACGAAATGATGTCCACACGAAAAACGACTAAGGAAGAACACCATTATAAGCCAAGTCGGCTATTCGCCTCATCCGTCCGGCTGCCCAGCAGCTGGCCGACCGGCTTCTAGCTTGACTAATTACGCTCTAGACGGCCGAAGTACCTTGCCTATCCTAAACAGCCAAGTCCCTGACCTGGCCATAGACCGCAGAGCGACTGTTCGGCTAGCAGGGCGGCAGCCAAAGGAAGGCGGCAAAGGAAAAAGCCAAACAGAGCAAAATGCAAAACCAAGCTGGAACCCGGCAAGAGCACAAGCATGTGTGAATTAAATTATTTACATAGCAAAAGGCCAGTGGCCAAGCATTCAATGGAGTTTGAATTACACCCCCAGCGGGTGGAACTGCGTGCAATTAACTTGTTTGTTCAAAGCATAAGACAGGAAAAAAACCTTGCGAGATAAGCGGCGGCCTAGGCCAAGGGCACTGTAGGCGGCGTGGACAGGTCGGCGGAGGCAGAGGCGCCGGCTGGCGGAGCATTCGACTGGCAGGTCTCGGCTTGGTCGGTGTCGGCAGCAGTCGACGCGGTCTCCCACGGCTCGCTGGTCAAAGCCCGATCGGGCTGAGGCTGGCCGGTCGCTCTGCCATCCGGTGCGACGCCCTCGCCTTCCTCGTCTTCATTGCTGGAAGCGATCTCCTCCACCGAGTCCTCCCCCTCCGCCGGGTCCAGCCCGAACCAGGAAGGCAGCACCTCAGCGCCATCCTTGTCCCGCTCCGGGATAAAGACGGTGGTGTCGGCGTACTCGGCAAGGGTCACTGCGTGATTGCCGAGCTCGTCGCGCACCGCATCCAGCTCGGGTCCGGCCTCCTGACGGAAGATGGCCAGCTGGTCCAGCTCCAACCCCGGGTACCAGGCCTTGATGAACTACAGCACCGTCTGAGTGCCCGCTCGAGCCGCAGCGGCCTTCCAGGCCTCAAACCGTTCGATCGCCACCTCCAGCCAGTCGGTAGTCCGACTAGGAGTGCGAGGAACCTGAGCGTCCGGCCAGAGCACGGCCAGGACCTGTGACCCGACGCGCTGAAGATGGTGAAGCGGACGGTGTGCTGGCTCAATGCGCATCTTGATGGCCAAGAGCTACTTGCCCAGGTTGCGGGGTGCATTCAGTGGAATGTCGGCACCCGTCCTCCTCTGCTATTCGTGTCGCGCCTCGATGGCCTGGCAGATGGCGACGGAGCGACCGGGAATAAATTATGTCCGAAAGAAGACCAAGAATTTAGAAGACGGCCCCCGAAGCAGTCGGCGACTATGCAACAAAGAAGAAAGGACATTACCTTCAACCATGTCCTCGATCACTCCGTAGCCATCCGACAGCAGCTTGTCCCTCTAGACCCAGTCCGAGCGCTGAGTCTCGAACTCGGCCTTGAGGAGCGTTTCCCCGTCCTTCAGCTGTCGGACCTCCGCCTTGTGCTTCTCCGCCTAGTTCGCCAGCTCCTTCGCAAGCCGGTCGCACTCCTTGGCGGCTTGGCTGCGCTCCTGCTCCTTGGCACGGAGCTCGGTCTCGAGCTCGCCCACGCGCGCCCGCAGCTGAGTGGTGGCCCCTGCCAAGACAAGAAAGAAACATCAGCATCAACCAAAAACAAGAAGTTGCCGGAAGATCCGGCCAGACTGCTCAGCAGTCGGCCCGAATCTCGAGGGCTACAACTAGCGGGCACGAAAAGATGGCCGTACTCACCTCGGCTCTCATTCAAGTCGGCAGTCCACTTGGCCAGCAGCTTGTTCTGGGAGTTGAAGGCGGCCGCGTGCAGATTGTGATAGTTTTGCAAGAAGAGCAACACTTCAACATTTAGAAATACGCCTTGGAGTTCCAACCCGCCTGCTTAGCAGCCGGCTTGGAACTCGGGGGCTACACCCAGCGGGTGCGCTCGTGCGCCCCCACTGAAGACCGCAAAAAAGCAAAAAGGATAACTCAAGCATGTACCCACACAGTTGCCAGCATCACCGTCAGCTCTTTCCCCGCCTGCTGGAGGGTGGCGCCATGGGCCTTGAACGAGTCAAGAATGTCCTGCACCACAACGTTGAGGACACCCGAGCCGACCCCTGACGTCCAGTCAGGCGGAGCGGCGCTGGTGGCCTCGGCGTCGGGCGCCGAAGAGCTCGCAGCCCCAACTTCCATCGGCCTCCGCATGGAGACCGCCTGCACTGGGCGCTGGCGTGCAGGGACGCGGGTCACCAGCGCACGGCTCACCACCAGCTCAGCGCTGGATGGCGGCACCTCCGGCACTTCGGGCCGGCTACCTTGCTCGCCAGTACTCGGCGCGCGTAGAGGCACGCCCATCTCCGGGATGACAGGGTCAGCCCTTCTCCTCTGCAGGGCCGTCTGGTCGGCCCCAACTCCTCCGGTCGGCGCCTGGCCCTCCACCACCGGCGGCTCCGTTTGCTGCGGACCGGTGGCCTCCGGAGATCCGCTGCGCTCCGGCTCCTCCGCCCATGCCGCGTCTACCGCCTCCTCCTGAGCCGCGGCATTCTGCTCCTGCTGCACTTCCCGCGCATTCCTCTCCGTCGCCTCCTGAAGGGCGGCGGCCGGGTCCACACGGCGGTCGTCTTTGGGGCCGCCTGCCGACCCAATTACCGAGGCGGGCGGGGGTCGCGACACAGAGAGTAGAGCCCTATAGAGCACGGCAAATGAAGATAAGAAGTTTGGAAAGGAAAAACCAAGCGCAAGACAGAAATCCACAAGAGAAGAAAAACCAAGACAGAAAGGATCAAGACGAGAAGCGGCCAAAATACTTACGCGAACACCATCAGACGCTGCTTCGGGCCCTTCCAGATGGCGGCCGCCTTCGTGGCCTCTTGCCGCTTGGTCGCGGCGACCGTGGACTTGGCCTTCTTGGACGGCTGGCTGCCGAACATCTCGACGTCGGCACAACGCTTCGACGCGCCGGGTGCTCCAGTTTGTTCCGCCGAGGAGCCGGCGCCTGTCCTGCCGGCGCCTAGGGCGCGGCGGGGCTCATCGTCTTCCTCGTCGTAGTCCGGCCATTATCCTATGCCGCCACCTGCGGCCCCGCCTGCCGCATCATCGCCTCCAGTGGCATCATCCTCCTCCAATACGGCCGCCCCCAGCTCGGGGTCGTCCACGTCACTCTCCGCGTGGTCCGCCATGTACCGATGGCCAGGATCCGGCGTGTCGACCACCGTCTGGCCTTGGAACCGCTACATCATAGCCTGGCAGTCAGGCGGCGCGAAGAACTTGGCACAAGCAAAGAAAAAGAATCAGAACTAACCGGAGGCGGCGGATTGGCGTGGTTGTACGCCTCTTTGCCGAACTGCCAGCTCTCCTCGTTTAGCTTGCAGTTGGAGAAGTAATTGACGAGTCGGACCACCTCCACAGTTGGCAGCGCCTTGCTGGACATCCGGCATGGGTCCCGGCGGCCGCTCATGCTGGCGATCAGATGAGGCCGGGCTTGGAGGGGCAGTACCCGGCGTTCGACGAAGACGGCCAGCAGATCCGACGCCCTGAGGCCCTCCGACTCCATCATCTCTTGGAGCCGGGTGAGGGCGGTGGTGATGGTGGCCAACAGTGACTTCGGCCGAAATTTCTAGTTGCTCCGAGGCTCAAGCGGTGGGCCGGCTGCATAAGCCGGCAGGTTGACGTAGTCCCTTGACTCATGGATTTTCTGGACATAGAAATACGACTTCTGCCAGAGTTTGGCCGACTCTAGTAGAGCAATGGCCGGGAAGCGGATCCCGGAGCCGGTGCGCCGCACCGCCACGCAGGCCCCGCACTAAGCCGCCTCGCCTTTGACGGCGGTGCCGAGCTTGAGGTAGAAGAGCTCCCCCCATAGCTCGAGCGTGGGCAAGACGCCAAGGTACGCCTCGCAGAGGGTGACAAAGGCGGAGAGCAGCACCAACGTATTCGGCATGAGGTGGTGAGGTTGGAGATGGTAAAAGTCAAGAAAAGAGCGGAGAAAGCCGCTTGCCGGCAGGCCGAAGCCGCGGAGGAAGTGGGTCCTGAAGACGACGCGCTCATCATCCCTCGGCGTCGGCAAGATCTCCCTTTTGGGGGGAACACGCACCTCCATGTTCGCCGTGTGGGGAAGTCGCCGTGTCTGGCGGAGGAACCCGAGGTGGTCGTTGTGGACGTTCGAACAATCCCAATCGCCTCGCGCCATGCTTTATGGTTGCCTGGTGGCAGCACAGCAAAGTCACACGAGGCGAGGTCGTGGCGACACAGAGAATCGAGCGACAGTGAGCTGCAGTGGCGCTTCGGTGGCAGAGCGGCGCGGCGACGCAGCAGCAGCAAGGAAGCAGAAGAGGAAGAAGGTGGAGAACGATGAGGGCGCGCGTGCGTTCTGTCGCACCCTCCTCCCCCTACTTATAGGCCCGCGGCGGCGGAGCCGAAGAGGCAGGACGTGGGGGGCGTGGGGATTAACTACACCCGCGCCCCGCACGACCCCGCGTTTCTCGCGCCTTCAAAGCGCACATTCATTGCGCATGGGGAGGGCAACCGCCCACCTCGCTCGCAGCAGATCTGCGCGCACCGAGGCCCTGTAGTTGTGGGCCCAGGCCTGCGGTGACGTCCCGTCACGCGCGTGGGCTGGCAGGCCGGCCTGGCATACTGGTGCCACATGGCACGCGAGTAATGGGCGGCAGGCGTGCCACCCGACGCACGCGATGACTATTCAAATTCGACAGGCGGCTGGCCTAGCCTTGGCCGACTCTTGGCAGACGGCCCCTACCAGATGGATGAAGTAGGAGATACAAGCCCTCTCGGAGTAGGAAACTGCTGAGGCACTCCGGCTTGAGCCGCGGTGCCTCACCAGCTTCGGGGACTACTGTCGGAGGGATTGACCACGGGTAGCCTCACCAGCACCCCATAGCATTTCAAGACAATAGGGCAAGCCAAGCCCCTAGCGCCTCCCAGACATGTGGCCGGCTCCCTTGGGCCGGCTGGCCTAAGAGGCCGACTTCCAGATGGCGGTGTACCCACAGAAGGCGGCTTCAGGGGTGGTCGGGTCCTAGCAAATGGCCCCTCCTCCCCTCGGAGCCTGCGCCCATTCAATATGATTAGATGGGGCGTGGCTACAGGGCCACCCATACCCCCAAATCCTGGCGTGGCATGGCTACAGGGCAGAGTGACCAAGCAGACACCCCTCTGCCAGGCGCGGCACTGTAGCCACACGGCCCGTGATGCAGCCCTCGTCAGCAGGGCCATGCTCCCACGACGAGCGGTCGGTATGGACCGCAGGCGGTGGGCCCTACGTGTCCGTGAGCAACCGAAAGACAACGTACCTCAAGAAGGCGGCCTCTGTGACAGACCGGCTTCCCGCAGCCGGCCTCTCTCTCCACTCGAAATCAACGCGCCGTTACTCTGATGAGACGGGGTGTGAGTACAGTGAACGCCCACCAGGCGGCGGATTGTAGCCATGCCTGCCCTGACAAGGCCCTTGTCATCAAGGGCGAGGCTACAGCAAAAGGCAATCAGCGTGGCCTGCAGCCGGCGGGCCCCACCTGTCGGCCGAATCCTCGGCAGCCGGCGGGACCCACCAAGCGGCGGGCCCCAGCAGCCGGCGGAGAGCCCGGCAACCATAGACGCTGACATCCGGGTCCTACACCCAGCCCAATTACCATTGTACCCCTGGGGGGTAGGCCTATATAAACCCCCCAGGTTCGCCCATGCAAAGGGTTCAGCTCATCTTCCACGCCATTATACACACACATAGCTAGAGAAGCACTAGGGCTAGCCTTGCCCTTCTCCTTCCTCTAGCAAACAGCTCAAGGAGCAAGCTTATAGCTACGAGATTGATCATAGTCATCATCGGAAACCCCGGAGAGCGGGACTAGGGGTGTTATCTCCTCGGAGAGCCCCGAACCTGGGTATGACTCGTGTTCATTCGGGATCTTGCTCACTCCCGCTTCTAGGGCCCGACGACGTACTCCTGTCCCCATCCATGATAAGCCACCCCCTAGGATATGTTGCGATATTACCCCGACAAAAAGAAGCAGAAGTCATGCTTAATTACGAAAAAAGACTTGTCGTTGTGACTTACTGTATCCACTTCGAAGGTCTCATCCAGCTTGATGCTGAAGCGCCTACCACCAACTAAGAAATTTCTGTCGCACAGGCCGCGCTCATCTTCTCAGTATTCGCTCATACCAAAATCCTTTTCATCGTCAGACATTTCCTATGTGCATAGTTGAAACATTAATAAAAAATTGATCAAAGGCAACTACCAGGAAACTCAACACACAAATCACTATTACTCTATATGCAAGGGGTTGACTTTAGGTGTGTCGAGTCTTCCTTCCTAAACTATCATCTCACACATATGGTGGGCACTCCCTCTCTGATATTGCGACCGTCGGTGATGGTCGCTACTCCTCCTTTCACTAGTGCATTACAAATATCTAGCACAAGGAAAAGAAGGAGAAGCGACCCCGACGACAACAGTCGGCATTCTTCTTCTCTCATATATGGTGGACACTCCCTCACCGTTTCGACCGTCGATGATGGTCGCTACTCCTTCTTCCCCTAGTGCGTAACAAAGGTCTGGCACAAAGAGAAGAAGGAGAAGCGACCCCTACGACAACAGTCGGCATTCTCCTTCTTGCCCTATGTTTTGCCGAAGTATCATTGAATTCCCATTCTGGCAAATCACAAGCACTCGATATGCCCTACATTGTTGCACAAGTCATGCTAAAATTCATGAAATTTTTTGGAATGACCTTTGCTAAAGACAGGACATATCGAGCGCTTGAAATTTGCCAGGACGGAAACGAATCAACATTCCAGCAAAACATAGGCCACTCAGAATGCATCATCATCATCATCATCTATATTCAGAATGTATCATCATCGACATCAATGACATGGCGACTAACACTAGCATTTTCATCATCGACATTTACAACACATTATCATCTATATCAACAACATGGGGATTTGGCTATTCTCACCTAGAGGTCTTAAGGGGTCGGCGATGGGGACAATTGCGGGAACGAGGCAGGGGCAAATACTTAATTTCTATAGAAACAAACTAGTTCTACTAAGCACTTAGTAAATAAACTAGTTCTATTAACTACTTACTAAATAAACTAGATCTATTAAGCAGTTACTATAAATAAACTAGTTCTATTAAGCACTTACTATAAATAAACTAGTTATATTAAGCACTTACTATAAACAGAACTAGTTATATTAAGCACTTACTATAAATAAAATTTCTAATCAAAAGACCTAAAATTTCCTATTCTATTCAAAACACATAAAATAATGTAAAAAAATTATTCTATTAAAAAACCTACATTCTACAATGTCTACATTCTAAAATCTACATTTAAATTACCTACATTCTACAAGAATAGAGACAAGTGAGGGAGGGAGGAGGGATATGAAGGAGGGAGGAAGGAGGGGTAGGAAGGAGGGAGGGAGGAGGGGGAGGAAGGAGGGAGGAGGCGGGAAGGAGGGGGGAGGGGGGAGGGGGAAGAGGGAGGGAGGAGGGGGAGGAAGGAGGGAGGAGGCGGGAAGGAGGGGGGAAGGAAGGAGGAGCTACCTCGGTGGCCACAGGGGAGGGGGGGGAGGAGGAGAAGCGGGGGAGGAGGGGGACGTAGGGAGGGGGGGGCGAGGTGCGGCGGGACGGAGGAGGAGGGGAGAAGGGCTTTGAGAGGAGGAGGGGAGGAGGGAGGGGATGTAGGAGGGAGGGGGCGACGGCGGCAGCATCTGGCGGCAATGCGGCGGCGGCGGACGACGGGGTGAAGGAGGGGATGGAGGAGGGAGTGGAGAAGGGAGAGTGAGGGGCGGGCGGCCGGGCGGAGAAGAACCGCGCTGCCTTAGCAGTAGCGCTCTTTAGGGAAAAGCACTACTGCTAAGATCAATAGCAGTAGCGCTCTTAGAAAACAGGCGCAACTACTAAACCTACTCGGCGGCAATGTCGTGGCGTTTGTAGTAGTAGCGCTATTTTTTCTAACGTGCTACTGCTACGAGGATGGTAGTAGCACAGTTTTTTTAAGCGCGCTACTGATAAGTAGCAATAGCGCCTAGTTCTTAACCGCGCTGCTGGTAAGGTTCTCTGTATAAGGTTTTCCCTAGTAGTGTAAAAGATAGGCCCTTCGCAGAGGGAAGCAGAGGTTATCATGCGCTTTTTGGTTTTGTATGCACAATCTATTAATGCAAAAGAACATCACATTATATTTCCCCTTATGATAGCAACCTTTATTAATCAGTCTTTTGCTTTGATTACTTTGCCATCACAAGTTCGTACAATGCTTATTTTCCGTTACAATAAAAGATCAAACATATTTAGAAGCAATTTTTATTGACTTATGCACCGATGACAACTTACTTGAAGGATCTTACTCAATCCATAGGTAACTATGGTGGACTCTCAAAACATGAATTTGGGTTTAAGGTTTTCTAGATGCACAAGTAGTATCTCTACTTAGTGCGGATTTTTGGTTAGCAAAGATATTGGGCAAGCAGCACATGTTGGAGAATCTATGACAATATAACTTCTATGTGAATATGAACTAACATAAATCATTATGTTGTCTTCCCTGTCCAACGTCAACAATTTGGCATAAGATATTTAATGGAGGCTCACAGTCATAAAATATGTCCCAGATGGTATATTTGCACGTGAATGTTCTCTTCCCTTATTAATTCTTTCATGAATTGCATCATTGACCAATGCTATGTTTGTCAACTTTCAATAAATTTTACCACTTATACTTTTCCTTATGTGATGTCATTCCTTTCCATTAGATTAGCATATGATCTTTTTCATTATTTCCTTTATTTTGATTGGGACATAAAAGTAAGGGAGCAAAAACTCACACTAAACTTTATTATATAACTCTCAACTCGATTACATATATAGATAGATCATGAAACTAGCACTCGAAAATATATCATACTAAATTTTTATTCAACTAAATCATGAAATAACTAAGGATCGAACTAAAAACTGGTGAAGATAATAGAAGTGATGGTGATACGATACCGGGGCATCTCTCCTAAGCTTGGCACAAGCCAAGGGGAGTGCCCATACCTGTGTGCTCAAGTCTTCTTCTTTGGTGATGGTGGTGATGGTGATGAAGTAGTGGCATTCTTTTTCTCCAGCTTACACTTGAGGATAAATTTTCCTCCCTCAAGTCATCGTTCTCCTGCTCAAGCTTCAATATCTTTTTGCATAATGTCTGCTTGCTTTCCTACAAAAAATGGGAACGAATAAACTGGATCTTAGATTTGTTTCCTCTGTTAGGGAGGCTTGACTTCTTGAACTCCACGTGCATGTCCCTGGGTTGAGGTAGTGGGGCTTCATCCTCATCCGAGTTGTCATCCCTTGTTTCCTCCATGTTGGTGTCTTCCTCCTCCTCAGTGGACCATAGGTAGGGATAAATCTCCCCAAAGATCTTTGGATCTGCAACATAGTGGGAGACATAGCTCTCTCCATTTGAACCTTGAGACGACATATTTTCAGATCTGCCAGAAAAATAGCACGAAATAAGAACAGAGGATTTTTCCGCGATGTGGTGGTCAAATCGTCCGGGAGTATATATAAAGAATTTTTATCTTGGGAAACAAGAGCGGGAAGGTGCCCGAGAGGCCCACTACCCACCAGGGTGCGCCAGGTGGGGCAGGTGCTCCCTGGTACCTAGTGGGCACCTGGGTTGCCTCCCCGGGTTTTTCTTAATTTTTTTTCTAAAATTCCAAAACTGACAGAAAATATTTTTGCAGAATTTTTTGAGTCCGTTTACTTACCGTATCACATACCTCTTCCTTTTCCTTGTTCTAGAGTGTTCTGGAGGTCTCTTTTATGTATTCCTTCAGTGTCAGGGTTTGAATAATATTAGTTTCAACATTAATAAGTGCACCTGAAATATAGTGCTTAATTCTTTGTCCATTGACCACCTTCAGATTAGTGCCTTCGGCGTTATTGATCTTAATAGCTCCAGAGCAGTAAACTTCTTCAATAATATATGGTCCTTCCCATTTCGAAAGAAGTTTTCCAGCAAAAAATCTAAAACAAGAATTGTACAATAGAACATATTCACCAACTTTGAATTCCCACTTTTGGATTCTTTTGTCATGCCATCTTTTAACTTTCTCTTTAAACAATTTAGCATTTTCATAGGCTTGGGTTCTCCATTCATCTAGTGAGCTAATATCAAACAACCTCTTTTCACCGGCAAGTTTGAAATCATAGTTGAGTTCTTTAATTGCCCAATATGCTTTATGTTCTAACTCAAGAGGAAAATAACAAGCTTTTCCATAAACCATTTTATATGGAGACATACCCATAGGATTTTTATAAGCTGTTCCATAGGCCCAAAGTGCATCATCAAGTTTCGTAGACCAATTCTTTCGGGACCTATTGACAGTCTTTTGCAGTATTAATTTTATTTGTCTATTGCTAAGTTCAACTTTACCACTAGATTAAATTTGATAAGGAGATGCAATTCTATGGTTGACATCATACTTAACAAGCAATTTATGGAAAGCACCATGAATAAAATGTGAACCACCACCAGTCATTAAATATCTAGGTACTCCAAACCTCGGGAAGATAATTTCTTTAAGCATTTTAATGGAGGTGTTACGATCAGCACTACTGGTTGGAATAGCTTCTACCCACTTATTGACATAATCAATAGCAACCAAAATATGTGTATACCCATTAGAGGAAGGAAAAGGTCCCATATAATCAAAGCCCCAAACATCAAATGGTTCAATAACAAGTGAATAGTTCATAGGCATCTCTTGACGTCTACGAATATTACTACTTCTTTGACATTCACCACAAGATAAGACAAACTTACGAGCATCCTTCAAAAGAGTAGGCCAATAAAAACCAGATTGTAATACCTTGTGTGCAGTTCTATATCCCGCATGATGCCCTCCGTAGCCATCAGAGTGACATTTCCGTAGGATGTGTTCCTGTTCATGCTCAGGTATACAACATCTAATAATACCATCTACTCCTTCTTTATATAGATGTGGGTCATAGCAAAAGTAATGTCTTAAATCATAGAAGAATTTTTTTCTTTTGTTGGTATATAAACTAGGTGGTATAAATTTAGCAACAATATAATTAGCATAATTAGCATACCAAGGAGTATTATGGGAAGCATTTATGACAGCTAGTTGTTCATCAGGGAAGCTATCATCAATAGGTAGCGGGTCATCAAGAATATTTTCTAACCTCGACAAGTTATCAGCTGCGGGATTCTCATCCCCCTTCCTATCAGTAATATGCAAGTCAAATTCTTGTAGCAAAAGAACCCACCTAATGATTCTAGGTTTAGCATGTTTCTTTTACATAAGGTATTTAATAGCAGCATGATCGGTGTGAACAATTACTTTAGAATCAACAATGTAAGATCCGAATTTATCACAAGCAAACACAACTGCTAAAAATTCGTTTTTAGTAGTAGCATAATTTATTTGGGCACTGTCTAGAGTTTTACTAGCATAATGGATAACATTTAACTTTTTATCAACTCTTTGTCCTAGGACAACACCAATAGCATAATCACTAGCATCACACATAATTTGAAAAGGTAAGTTCCAATCAGGTGGTTAAACAATAGGTTGCAGAAGTTAAGGCTTTCTTAAGTCTTTGAAGGGCTTCTACACAATCATCATAAAAAACAAATGGAACTTCTTTTTGCAAGAGATTGGTAAGAGGCCTAGAAATTTTAGAGAAGTCTTTAATAAACCTCCTATAGAAACCAGCATGACCAAGGAGACTACGAATACCTTTAATGTCTTTAGGACATGGCATTTTCTCAATTGCATCAACTTTAGCTTTATCCACCTCAATACCTCGTCAAGAAATTTTGCTCACATCTTTGCAAAACTCGATCAAGGTTGCTTAAGCAATCATCAAAAGAAGTTCCATACATGGAGAAATCATCCATGAAAACCCCAACAATATTTTCACAAAAGTTAGAGAATATAGCAGTCATACATCTTTGAAAGGTAGCAGGTGCATTACATAAACCAAAAGGCATACGTATGTAAGCATAAGTTCCAAAAGGACAAGTAAAGGTGGTTTTCTCTTGATCAGGTTGTGATATAGGTATTTGAGAGAAACCAGAATATTCATCAAGAAAGCAAAAGTGTGTGTGCTTTGACAATCTTTCTAACATTTGATCAATGAAAGGCAGAGGGTAATGATCTTTTCTAGTAGCTTTGTTTAATTTTCTAAAATCAATTACCATTCTATAGCCAGTCACTATTCTTTGTGGAATGAGTTCATTTTTATCATTAGGAACAACAGTAATACCTCCTTTCTTAGGGACACAATGTACTGTAGGAGATATGCCCTAGAGGCAATAATAAATGTTATTGATTATCTCCCTGTTCATAATTAGGTTTATGTTCCATGCTATAACTGCTATGGTTCTCGAGTCTGCAAATAAAACGAGGCTCGGAGGAAGACTCATATGCACGTGTGGAATAATAAACGGTAATATGTATTCCTAGTCTGGCCTCTAAGACTAGCTCAAGTATTGCATGATGGTTCTGTTTTCCTGATCATGGGCATGTCTATGCCAGCAATTTTGAGGGCACAGTGTTAGAAGAACATTTGTGTTGAATCGACCCAAATTGATGTTATGCTATGAGTTACATTCGTCACATATTAATGGTTAATAACACAGAGATGGTTAATGTTTGCAAAATTCCTTAGACCATGAGAGTGTCGAGTTTCTTCATACTTGCTTCATGAACTTTGGGGTTTGTTAAACGTCATCCGTAAACGGGTGGCTATTACGGCGGCTTACGGGTTCATGGAAAAGTGTGTCAAGTAACTTGATAGCTCGAGATTGGGATTTGCTCCTCCGACGATGGAGAGATATCTCTGGGCCCTCTCGGTGTTACGGTATCCATCATCGTCTGGCCAGACACTTTGTGATTTGATCACAGGGATGCCGGAACACGGTAACGAGAAAAGAGAACAATACCGGTAACGAGGTAACTGGCATAGTGGACAAGTTGTTGATCCACGGAAATGCCTACATGTCTAACCTCGGGTATTTGTAACATATCGTGAAGCAACAGGAATAGCACACGGCAACTGGAGGTTCACTCGAATATTCATTCGTGTGGGTATAGGGGTCAATATGGGTGTCCACGGCTCCGATGTTGATCATTGATCGGAAGGTGTTCCGTGTCATGTCTATACTTCACCGAACCTATAGGGTCACACGCTTAAGGGTCATCTATCTGCTGAATACTAGACAGGGAGTCTGAGAGAAAATCACCGAAAAGTTACAGAGACAACGGAAGAGTTCCGGAGAGAGAACACTGAAAAAGTTTCGGTAAAACCGAAAAGTTGTTTCGGATAAAACCATTGATCCAAAAAGGTTTCGGCAAGCACCGGGAATGTTTTGGAGGTTGCCAGATTGGTCTGGTAATTTCTGTAATTTTTCTTGAGAAAAAACCAAAAAAAAGTTTCGGAGCTGCCGGAGTTGTTTACCGGGTAAACAAAGATGGTTTTAAATTAAACCACCATACTGGAAATGTTCCAGAGCGCGTCCAGATAATTTTAGAGGGTGCCGGAAATGTTCTGGGACCTTCTGGAATTTTTCAGAAATAATAGTCGCGGAAAACATCTTGTCCCAGCGTGAGGGGACAAGATCCCACGGATCGTGGGGGCTGTTTTTGGGGGGGGCCCCTTTGGGAGCAGCCCCCTTGTGGCTGGACAAAATGTTGGGGGGGCCCCCATGGTGGGGGGCAGCCCCCACAAATGGTGGAGAGTGTTGGGAGGAAGGTGGGGCCCCATGGGGGAACACCATGGACAAGGGAACATGTTTTTCCCTTGTTTGGTGGGAACATGTTCTCCTTGTTTTGTGGGAACATGTTTTCCCCATGTTTAGTGGGCTGAATTTTCAGCCCCCTCCACCCCTTCCACCACTATATAAGGAGGAGGAGAGGTGCTCTCCAACTCCACTCCAACTCTCTCACACAAGCCATGCATGATCTGGCATTCTCTCTCCCTCCCACGAAATAGTTTCGTAGTGCCGAAAGGCTGTCTGGGTTTCGGTGGGAACTAGTTCTGGACGGCGAAGCCCTGCCGGATAGATGGCACCGTATGTGTGCAACCCCATAGAGAGGTCGTAGTTTCGTCCTTTTGCCCGAGGGGCTGTTCGAGTGTCCTCCCGAAGGGCTGTCCGAGTGACGGTCCGAGTTCTGTGAGTCCTCCCGAAGGGCTGTCCACGACACCGTCCGGGGGACTGTCCGACCGCCTCCCGGAGGGCTGTCCGAGTGGCGGATGAGGGAGTACATCCTCGCGGTTGGGAGGGTGTAAATCCTAGCTGCGGGGATCTGCACCGACGATCGTCATCGACTCAACTTCCGCTGCGCTACGAGTCGGTAACGAAAATGATCAAACCTTGTATGCAGTCTCCATAGTGGTCCTGGGCTGGTGCGTAGGTCGGAAAATTTTTGTTTTCTACTGCGTTACCCAACAGTGGCATCATGAGCCGTGCTATGCGTAGATGCAGGTTGCGATCTAGAATACATGGAGATGTATGGGTGTTGCACAATATAATTAGGTAGTAGATGAGTTCTATTACTGAAAATTATTTGTGCGGGTAGCAGATGAAATCTGTTACCCGATGTTCTTGTTGCTTCCCTCGAATTTGCGTAGTCCTGATCTTGATAGCATTGCGGAATCTGACAAAGTTCTGGCAATCCGCGATCCTTTCATGCTGCTCCTGAGTATGCTGATTGACAGATCAACGAAGTGCTAACAGTTCTTTGGGTTCCACTTTAGTCAATGAAAGATGGATGTTTCACAGATGAAAGGGCAATGAAGATATGATCTGCACGGGGGTCATGCGTATGACGAAGTTCAGTATGGGGCTCGAGATTTTATTATCTCGTGTTTCATACACCCCGCGTTGTTAATCTAGCGACTTGGATAATCATGCTTGATGATGGACGTTGGTAGCTTCGGTTTGTTTCGAAACCTTAGAAGCCACGTAAAACCAGTTTTTGCTAAACCGATTAGAGGCGTCTAACTTGGTTTTGCAGGAGGGTTTGCATGTGCATATGATGTGGTATAGTAGTGCTCATAATAATTTGATTATGTATGAGATGTCTATATGATGTAAACTGATTAACATGACCTGCGTGTCATGATTCGGCATGATGGCTGGAGCCATATGATTGCACTTTAATGACCTGCGTGTCAACCTTATGTAATGCACTTATTTTATTAGCTATAGAGATAGCAATATTATCTGGTGCATCGACAAGGTGGTGGCAATCTTCGCAAAGGTGAACACCGACACGAATGCCAAAGACGAAGAAATACAAGACTTCTCCGTCAGAAAGGGCTATACCATATCATGCTATTATGAATTGCCTGAGATGTTTATCCCTTATGATGCACCCTTCTTGATTGTGCGGTAGTCGCTTTTATTAGGGTGATCTCTCACAAAAATATCAAGTAGTTAGTGTTCTCCCAAGTGTAGCACCGTCACGGCACCTAACTTTTCGGGGCATCACAGGATCTCCCTGGGTGCGAACGATTAGGGATGTGTGAGGCGGGTGAGTTGAGACCTCGCAGCGAGATCACTTGGTTGTCTTGACGTTCTGGAAGGATCTCCCTGAGCTCGGAACACGCCCATCGAAAGATGAACAAGAGTCACATAGAGATGTGATTGGCAAGTTTGCCTACCGATTGAAGTTCGCGCCATCAGTGTTCATCTCGTTCAATGGCGTTGAATGGAAATGCGGGTCTTGTATCACTCACAATCAATTATGAGAGATATTGATTTGAGTGGGAGCGCACTTTGAATTAACTTGTTTAATTCTCAGTGCAATTAATTTTGAACACTGTCTAAGTGTGATTTGCAAAATAGTTGTAGAATAATGGCTCGCGTTTCCACCTTCCCTATTAAAATTGAATAGCTGTTAAATATCTGGTTAAAACTTTACGGTTGGCAACGTAATGTGAGGATTGTCCTCAAGAGTGCCAAGAAGGACTTTGTCCTATCGCATACTTTCGGTATTCTCTCGCTTATGCTATGGATCATGTGACTCTCGTCCTTCGATCCAAAAGCTGGAATTCCATTTCAGTCAAGTGCAATATGTTTGCTTCCATGAGACCCGAACTTCGAAAGTTTGGATAGTTATGTGATATTCATGGAATCTGAAAATCATTTTCAGAGACAGACAAAGGCTAAAAGATATGAGATATCCAAAGAAATGTTTGTTTGCAAACTATTAGTAAAGGAGTTTACTATGCATTAGACTGATAAGAGAGGGATCCAGAAGAACGCCTGTCATATGATGAAAGGTGAATAAAACAACAACTTAAAGAGAAAGGAAGTGTCCGAAGGGTGTCAGTGAAACTTTCACGCCTAGGAAGTCCAGGGCTGATGCCACTCTTAAGTTGTGTGCTTCTTCTGAGAGTAGGAGAAATACTAAAAGTTAAACTGTTAGAAGTATAAAGGCAATGAGAAAGAAGACTGGAATATCCAGCTCATGTACGAATGTCATACAAGTTTTTGATGTATAGAAGGCTGGTCAAAGATATAGTTCTTGGGAATTATGATTAAATTGTTAATCACTGATTCTTGGGTATTGTGAGTTAATCACAAAGATACCCGCTCGATTGCATTCTGTTGCAACTCGATGTAAGAACTACTATGGCCTGAAAGACTAGCCAGGAATGAGGTTTAGGTATACACAGAGAACATAGTAAATGTTACTGTACCTTCCATCGGTGTATTACCGTCTGTGTTTATTTTCCTAATTCAATTAGAGTTTTACACACTCTAGCCCATTGCATAAGTTATCTTGCAAGAAGGTTGTTCATAAGAGAACTTTTGATGTTCGGTGTTATGAATAACATAAGGGCCATACTTTCATTATGAGTGAGATGTATGTTATGAATATTGATAATAATACATTACCTCAGTATTAACTTTGATAATTCATTTTAGAGTTTTACACACTCTAGCCCATTGCACAATGTTTGTTGCAAAAGGGTTGTTCATAGAAGAACAATTGCTGTTCAGTATTATGAATAACATGAGGGCCATACTTCCATCATCGATGGGACATATGTTATGAATATTGATGGTAATATGATACATCCATAACACTGACGCTAAATGTCATAAGACTAAAAGAATACCACACAAGTGTGGCACTGCATTTGGTCACATTGGAGAAACCCGCATGGAAAATTCCATTATGATGGATTTTGAAGTCGTTTGATTTTGAATCACCTGACACTTGCAACTTTCCTCCAAAAAGTGAAGTGACTGAAATACCGTTCACAGGCCATAAGGAACGAGCAAAGAACTTATTGGTGATCATACATTTTGTTGTATGTAGTCCGATAAATGTTGTTGCAAGTAGTGGATTTATCTATCTTCAGAAATGACTCAAGTAGATATATGGATATTTACTTGATGAGACGTAAGTCTGGATCTTTTGAAATCATTTGAAAGGTTTTCAAAATGAAGTAGAAGTTATTGTAACAAGAAAATTATGTTTCTACAATTCGATTGCAGAAAGAAATATTTGAGTTACAAGTTTAGCGAATGTCTGATGCGTTGTGAAAGGGGTTTCATAACTTGCACCTCCCGGAACACCACTGCAAGTGGAAAGTCCGTGAAGATGTAATCGAACCATTTATGACATGGTAAGATCAAAGATGACATAAATAAATTTGCCATTATCCCTTTTAAAAGGTGATGCTTTAGAGACTGCGGCTTTTACACTGAAAAGAGCTCCATCAGGTCTGTTGAAATGACACCATGGTATGGTACGCCCAACCATGTTATATCTTTTCTTAACATTTGGAATATGGGGCTTGTGTAAAAGGTTACAAACCTATTCCAAATCAGACAAGTGCTACTTTGTAGGTTATCCCCAGTCATTGGGTATTCCCCCACCACTATACCGAGGCAAAAGTTTTTGCCACAAAACGGTATGCTTTTTGAAGAAAATGGTTCTTTGAAAAAGGTGAGTGGGAGAATAGTGCAACTCGACGAGATAAACAGTATCTTCGCCATCAGATCAAAGGAAAGAGACCTTGGAAGTAATTCCGGAGTTTCCTACTGCGACTGATACGGAAGTCTCTACAATAAAATGTATGGACTTCGGTCGAACTTGCAGCTGAACCACGTAGGCAAGGCTCGTGCAAACCTCTCAGGTGCGCAAACGAGATATTGTTGTTAGACAACAGTATACCTACGATACACAAGGAAGCGTTGATGGGCCCTAACTCCGGAATTGGCTAAATGCCAATACAATCCGAGATAGTTTCCATATAAGTGATTCAAGATTAAAACCTTGATACACCTTTCGGAAGACTTAGAGTCTGACGAATATTTATGGAACTATAACTGATATGAATAAAAATGTTTTATCCATAAAGCTCGACTTGTTGCAATATACAAGTTCAAGGATTTGACTACGATGAGGTTGCTTCATCGTAGCGATGCTTAAATTCGGTTCGGGTTGAACTAGCAATTAATACATATTTCATATCATGAGATATAAAACAATGGATGACAAAAGGATTTCCATCTGATGGAAATGAAACCAAGGACCTGCATGTGTTACAGTCCAAGGTATTTTGTCAATCCAGAGGATGCTAGAAAGGGTGCAAACTTCAGAGTTCCAGCGATGGACAGAAGAGAGCAAAGTGGAGTTGGAATCTTTGTGTTTTGATGAAATGGTCAAAGGAGTTTTGACTTCATCAATGGATAACGAAGATGCTTGTAATTCAAGAAAGTAAGTGGGAGCCTAATAACATTTCTAAAAACCTTGTGTGCTTGACACATTGTTAATTGGAAATAAAATTCTTGACACGAATTAGGACTTCATTTGAAAATAGTTTTTCGATGAAGTGCTTGGGCTAAATAGCCTTAATATTAGGCATGATGATCTATGAAGATAGATTTACCTAATGGGGCTAAGCAATAAATACATATTGAAAAGATGCTAAAACTTTTTAGCATTTAAAACGCCAAGGAGTGATTCTTGCCGAAGTCACATGGAAAGAGTTTTTGCAAGACTCGGTGTCCCAAAAACACTGATGAGCAAAATACATGATGGGGATTCCACACACTCTTGTGTTTGGATTAATCATGTATTCCATGGTATGTATAACAACCAGATATGTCCAATACTCCCAAAGTTGTTGCGAGTATAGATACCAAAGTGATCAAAAGTATTGATCAAGGGACAACAGTGAAAAAGGGTCATTGAGTACTATAGTAGCACTGATGACAAGTTTTCTCGCAAGTAGAGATCATGAAGAGTTCGTTGTAAAAGGTTACATCGATACAGTCTTCATCATTTCTCCATGCGATTTTCGATTTAAATTGACGGTTTTGTGTAACACACAATATGGTGGCACAGTTAGTTGGAATTTGTTCAAACAAGTTACCGTGGCGAATTCTATAACAGAGGCAAAGTATGTTGCCGCTTTTAAAGCGACAAAGAAGATGTTGAATCATATAGTTCATTCATGAACTTAGTATGGTTCCAAGATGGCTTTTGTCAATGGGACACTACTGCAAGTAGTTGCTCCATAACTCAGTCTGAGGAATCCAGGTTCGACCTGTGATTCGCATACATATCAAGCCAAGTCCACACAAAATATGACTTTTGTGAAAGCGTGAAAACGCGAGGATATGCAAAGATACACACGGAGCTGAAGTCGTCAGATCCGTTGAACATTCAGGCTATACCACAAGCGAAGCATATTTACACCGGTGTGCCACAGGTGTAAAGTGCATTAGCATTAACTAGATTATTGACTCTAGTGCAAGTGGGAGTCTGTAGGAGATATGCCCTAGAGGCAATATTAAATGTTATTGATTATCTCCCTGTTCATAATTAGGTTTATGTTCCATGCTATAACTGCTATGGTTCTCGAGTCTGCAAATAAAACGAGGCTCGGAGGAAGACTCATATGCACGTGTGGAATAATAAACGGTAATATGTATTCCTAGTCTGGCCTCTAAGACTAGCTCAAGTATTGCATGATGGTTCTGTTTTCCTGATCATGGGCATGTCTATGCCAGCAATTTTGAGGGCACAGTGTTAGAAGAACATTTGTGTTGAATCGACCCAAATTGATGTTATGCTATGAGTTGCATTCGTCACATATTAATGGTTAATAACACAGAGATGGTTAATGTTTGCAAAATTCCTTAGACCATGAGAGTGTCGAGTTTCTTCATACTTGCTTCATGAACTTTGGGGTTTGTTAAACGTCATCCGTAAATGGGTGGCTATTACGGCGGCTTACGGGTTCATGGAAAAGTGTGTCAAGTAACTTGATAGCTCGAGATTGGGATTTGCTCCTCCGACGATGGAGAGATATCTCTGGGCCCTCTCGGTGTTATGGTATCCATCATCGTCTGGCCAGACACTTTGTGATTTGATCACAGGGATGCCGGAACACGGTAACGAGAAAAGAGAACAATACCGGTAACGAGGTAACTGGCATAGTGGACAAGTTGTTGATCCACGGAAATGCCTACATGTCTAACCTCGGGTATTTGTAACATATCGTGAAGCAACAGGAATAGCACACGGCAACTGGAGGTTCACTCGAATATTCATTCGTGTGGGTATAGGGGTCAATATGGGTGTCCACGGCTCCGATGTTGATGATTGATCGGAAGGTGTTCCGTGTCATGTCTATACTTCACCGAACCTATAGGGTCACACGCTTAAGGGTCATCTATCTGCTGAATACTAGACAGGGAGTCTGAGAGAAAATCACCGAAAAGTTACAGAGACAACGGAAGAGTTCCGGAGAGAGAACACTGAAAAAGTTTCGGTAAAACCGAAAAGTTGTTTCGGATAAAACCATTGATCCAAAAAGGTTTCGGCAAGCACCGGGAATGTTTTGGAGGTTGCCAGATTGGTCTGGTAATTTCTGGAATTTTTCTGGAGAAAAAACCAAAAAAAAAGTTTCGGAGCTGCCGGAGTTGTTTACCGGGTAAACAAAGATGGTTTTAAATTAAACCACCATACTGGAAATGTTCCAGAGCGCGTCCAGATAATTTTAGAGGGTGCCGGAAATGTTCTGGGACCTTCTGGAATTTTTCAGAAATAATAGTCGCGGAAAACATCTTGTCCCAGCGTGAGGGGACAAGATCCCACGGATCGTGGGGGCTGTTTTTGGGCTGTTTTTGGGGGGGGGGCCCCTTTGGGAGCAGCCCCCTTGTGGCTGGACAAAATGGTGGGGGGGCCCCCATGGTGGGGGGCAGCCCCCACAAATGGTGGAGAGTGTTGGGAGGAAGGTGGGGCCCCATGGGGGAACACCATGGACAAGGGAACATGTTTTTCCCTTGTTTGGTGGGAACATGTTCTCCTTGTTTTGTGGGAACATGTTTTCCCCATGTTTAGTGGGCTGAATTTTCAGCCCCCTCCACCCCTTCCACCACTATATAAGGAGGAGGAGAGGTGCTCTCCAACTCCACTCCAACTCTCTCACACAAGCCATGCATGATCTGGCATTCTCTCTCCCTCCCACGAAATAGTTTCGTAGTGCCGAAAGGCTTTCTGGGTTCCGGTGGGAACTAGTTCTGGACGGCGAAGCCCTGCCGGATAGATGGCACCGTATGTGTGCAACCCCATAGAGAGGTCGTAGTTTCGTCCTTTTGCCCGAGGGGCTGTTCGAGTGTCCTCCCGAAGGGCTGTCCGAGTGACGGTCCGAGTTCTGTGAGTCCTCCCGAAGGGCTGTCCACGACACCGTCCGGGGGACTGTCCGACCGCCTCCCGGAGGGCTGTCCGAGTGGCGGATGAGGGAGTACATCCTCGCGGTTGGGAGGTTGTAAATCCTAGCTGCGGGGATCTGCACCGACGATCGTCATCGACTCAACTTCCGCTGCGCTACGAGTCGGTAACGAAAATGATCAAACCTTGTATGCAGTCTCCATAGTGGTCCTGGGCTGGTGCGTAGGTCGGAAAATTTTTGTTTTCTACTGCGTTACCCAACATGTACAGGACTTACCCATCTACTATCAGCTATGGGATAGATTATACCTGCTTCCAGAAGCTTTAGTATTTCAGATCTTACCACTTCCTTCATCTTAGGATTCAATCGTCGTTGATGTTCAACGACGGGTTTAGCATCAGGTTCCATATTAATCTTGTGCTGACAGAGAGTGGGACTAATGCCCTTAAGATCATCAAGAGTATATCGAATAGCAGCACGATGCTTCCTCAAATTTTTTCATAATCTCTCTTCTTCATGTTCTGTAAGGTTGGCACTAATAATAACAGGATATATCTTTTTCTCATCAAGACAATCATACTTCAAAGTGTCAGGCATTGCTTTAATTCAAACATAGGATCACCTTTAGGTGGAGGAGGACCTCCTAGAGTTTCAATAGGCAAATTGTGTTTAAGGATAGGTTGTTGTTCAAAGAATATTTTATCTATTTCATTTCTTCCATGCAAGTGAATATCATTTTCATGGTCTAGCAAATATTGTTCTAGTGGATCAGTAGGAGGTCTGGTAATAGAAGAAAGAACAAATATTTCATCCTTACTAGGTAATTCTTTATTATGAGGTCATCTACGAAACTTTGTGAAATTAAACTCATGGGACACATCACAAAAGTTGACAATGACCGTTTCTTTATGGCAATCTATCTTAGCATTAACAGTGTTCAAGAAATGTCTTCCAAATATTATGGGACAGAAATCATTTTGTGGAGAACCAAGAAATAGAAAATCAGTGGGGTATTTTATTTTCCCACACAAGACTTCAACATATCTAACAATCCCAAGTGTTGTGACGGTATCTCTGTTTGCTAGTTTAATAGTAACATCAATATCTTCTATTTCAGCTGGTGCTATATCATTCATAATTTCTTGGTATAACGTAAAAGGAATAGCACTCACACTAGCACCCAAATCACATAAACCATGATAGCAATGATCTCCAATTGTAACTGAGACAATAGGCATGCCAACAACATGCTTGTTCTTATCTTTAGTATCGGGTTTGGCAATTCTAGCAGCTTCATCATAGAATTAAATAACATGCCCATCAATATTATCGACCAAGAGATCTTTAACCAGAGCAATACTAGGTTCTACTTTAATTTGTTTAGAGGGTCTAGGTACTTTAATGTTACTCTTTTTAATCACGGTTGAAACCTTAGTATATGCTCCTTTATCCTAATAGGGAAAGGTGGTTTTTTAATATAAGGAGGGCACAATGGGATCAACATTGTAAATGATAGTTTCATCTTTAACTATAAATGGCTCCTCAATCTTTTCTTTAATAGGGGGATGATATTTAAACCACTTCTCTTTAGGGAGATCAACATGATTAGCAAATGATTCACAAAAAGAGGCTACTATCTCAGAGTCAAGTCCATATTTAGTGCTAAACTTGTGAAAAGCATCGGTATTCATAAAAGATTTAACACAACCAAACTCAAGCTTAATACCTAACTCTTTACCTTCATCGAGTTCCCAATCTTCAGAGTTTCATTTAATTCTTTCCAAAGGATCCCACCTGAACTGAATAGTCTTCTTCATAAAAGAACCAGTACAAAATGTATTGAGCATGGATTGATCATTACGAGAAAGCCGAGCATAAAAATTTTGTATAATAATTTCTCTTGAGATCTCATGATTGGGGCATGAATATAACATTGATTTAAGCCTCCCCCAAGCTAGATTGATACTTTCTCCGTTACGATGCCAAAAATTATATATATAATTCTGATCACGATGAACTAGATGCATAGGATAAAACTTTTGGTGAAATTCCAATTTCATTCGATTCCAATCCCAAGCTCAAATATCATCACACAACCTATACCATGTCAATGCTTTTCCACCCAAAGATAAAGGGAAAACCTTCTTCTTAACTTCCTCTCCGGGTAAACCTGCAAGCTTAAATAATCGACAAACTTCATCCACATAAATTATGTGCATATCAGAATGTTGTGTGTTCCATCTCCTACATAAGGATTAGCTAGCAGTTTCTCTATCATACCTGAAGGAATTTCATAACCAATATTTTCAGTAGGTGTAGTGGGTTGAGGGGCAACTCTTTGTGCTTCCGGTCGAGGTGAAGATACCCCGATCAAACCCCTCGAAGGATTGTTTTCCATAGTAACAAGTAATAGTTAATTTCAGCACGTAATATAAATTTTTCCTTACCAGTTTCCACATACCAAGAGCGCTTCGCTCCCCGGCAACGGTGCCAGAAAAGAATCTTGATGACCCACAAGTATAGGGGATCAATCGTAGTCCTTTCGATAAGTAAGAGTGTTGAATCCAACGAGGAGCAGAAGGAAATGACAAGCAGTTTTCAGCAAGGTGATTTCTGCAAGAACTGAAATTGTCACTAATAGGTAGTTTGATATCATGATAATTTGTAACGAGCAAGTAATGGTAATGGTAACAAAAGTGCAGGAAGGTAGCCCAATCCTTTTTTGTAGCAAAGGAAAGGCTGGAATGGTCTCTTATAATAAGCAAAGCGTTCTTGAGGACACACGGTAATGGTAACAAATAGTCACTTTCATCATGCTGGTTTGATTCACGTTCGCTACTTTGATAATTTGATATGTGGGTGGATCGGTGCTTGGGTGTTGTTCTTACTTGACCAAGCCTCCCACTTATGATTAACCCCCTCGCAAGCATCCACAACTATGAAATAAGAATTAAGATAACATCTAACCATAGCATTAAACATATGGATCCAAATCAGCCACTTACGGAATAACGCATAAACTAGGGTTTAAGTTTCTGTCACTCTAGCAACCCATCATTTAATAACTACTGCACAATGCATTCTCTTAGGCCCAAAGATGGTGAATTTTCATGTAGTCAATGTTCACATAGCACCACTAAGGAAATCACAACATACATATCATCAAAATATCGAACGAATATCAAATTCACATGATTACTTGCAACATGACTTCTCCTGTGGCCTTAAGAACAAGGGCAACTACTCAAAAATAATATTCATGCTCATGATCAGAGGGATATTATATAGCATAATGGATCCAAACATATAATCTTCCACCAAATAAACCATCTAGCATCAACTACGAGATGTAATCCACACTACTAGTCACCCACAGGTACCAATCTTAGGTTTTCATACAAAGATTGAACACAAGAGATGAACTAGGGTTTGAGATGAGATGGTGATGTTGAAGATGTTTATGAAGATTGTCCTCCCCAAGATGAGAGGGTTGTTGGTGATGACAATGGCTTCGATTTCCCCCTCCCGGAGGAAAGTTCCCCCAGCAGAATAGCTCCGCAGGAGGGCAAAAGTGCTCTTGCCCAAGTTCCGCCTCGAGACAGCGGCGTGATACGTCTCCATCGTATCTACTTTTCCAAACTCTTTTGCCCTAGTTTTGGACTCTAATTTGCATGATTTGAATGGAACTAACCGGGACTGACGTTGTTTTCAGCAGAATTACCTTGGTGTTATTTTTGTGCAGAAATAGAAGTTCTCGGAATGACCTGAAACTTTACGGAGAGTATTTTTGGAATAAATAAAAAGTATTGGCGAAAGAATCAACCAGAGGGGACCCACCAGCTATCCACAAGGGTGGAGGGCGCTGCTCCCCTCCTAGGGCGCCCCTGCCTTGTGGGTCCCCTGGACCTCCTCTGACCCTAACTCCAACTCTATATATTCATGTTCGGGGAGAAAAAAATCAGAGAGAATGATTCATCACGTTTTACGATACGGAGCCGCCGTCACCTCCTGTTCTTCATTGGGAGGGCAGATCTGGAGTCCATTCAGGGCTCCGGAGAGGGGAATCCGTCGCCATCATCATCACCAACCTTCCTCCATCAGCAATTTTATGATGCTCACCGCCGTGCGTGAGTAATTCCATCGTAGGCTTGCTGGACGGTGATGGTTTGGATGAGATTTATCATGTAATCAAGTTAGTTCTGTTAGGGTTTGATCCCTAGTATCCATTATGTTCTGAGATTGATGTTGCTATGACTTTGCTATGCTTAATGCTTGTCACTAGGGCCCGAGTGCCATGATTTCAGATCTGAACCTATTATGTTTTCATGAATATATTTGTGTTCTTGATCCTATCTTGCAAATTGTAGACACCTATTACGTGTTAAGATCCGCATACCCCAAGGTGACAATAATTGGGATTCTTTCCGGTGATTACCGTAGTTTGAGGAGTTCATGTATTCACTAAGTGCTAATGCTTTGGTCCGGTTCTCTATTAAAAGGAGGCCTTAATATCCCTTAGTTTCCATTAGGACCCCGCTGCCAGGGGAGGGTAGGACAAAAGATGTCATGCAAGTTCTTTTCCATAAGCACGTATAACTATATTCGGAATACATGCCTACATTATATTGATGAATTGGAGCTAGTTTTGTGTCACCCCAGGTTATAACCATTGCATGATGAATGCCATCTGACATAATTATCCATCATTGATCCATTGCCTATGAGATTTTCACATATTGATCTTTGCTACATTACTTAGCCGTTGCCACTGTTACAATTGCTACAAAACTGCTACTGTTACTTTTGCCACCGTTACCGTTACTTCCATACTACTTTGCTACTAAATACATTGCTGCCGATATTAAGTCTTTCAGGTGTGGTTGAATTGACAACTCAGCTGCTAATACTTGATAATATTCTTTCGCTCCCCTTGCGTCAAATCAATAAATTTGGGTTGAATACTCTACCCTCGAAAACTGTTGCGATCCCCTATACTTGTGGGTTATCAAGACCTTTATCTGGCGCCGTTGCCGGGGAGCATAGCTCTATTCTCTGAGTCACTTGGGATTTATATCTGTTGATCACTATGAGGAATTTGAAAGATACTAGAACCAAGATTTTTCCCTCTACTACGAGGGGAGGTAAGGAACTGCCATCTAGCTCTGCACTTGATTCACCTTCTATTTTGAGTAAGCTTGCGACAACTACACCTGCTATTGATTCTGATATGTCGCATGTTATTAATGATGCTACTTCTTCTATGAATGATGCTTATGATGCGACTACTTTGCTTGATAAAACTGTGCCACTGGGTGAATTACTTGATGAACATCTTGCTAGAGTTAGAACTATTGATTATGCTGAAGATGATGATACTTCTGAAACTGATAAAATTATTGAAACTGAAAACTTTGAAACACCTGATAAGACTAGCTCTCCTAGATATGAACTTCCTATTATGCCTGAGGGTTATGTTATGGATGGAGAGGTAGCTAGGGACTTTCTTGCATGTAAGGATAGAGATGATCTTAAGAAATTATTATGCAAGTGGAAAGAAATTTTTTGAATGCTAGAATGCAATATGATCCTAAGTTTGCTACTTCACCAATCTTTGTTACTGATAAGGATTATGAATTCTCTGTCGATCCTAAGTTAATTACTTTGGTTGAATTTGATCCTTTCCATGGTTATGAATCTGATACTGTTGTGGCACATCTTACTAAATTAAATGATATAGCCACCCTATTTGCTCATGAGGTAAAAATTTCCTATTACTATTTTCTTAAGTTGTTTCCTTTCTCATTAAAGGGTGATGCTAAGTTATGGTTTAATTCTGGTGCTCCTGGTTGTGTGCGCAGTCCCTAGGATATGATTTAGTACTTCTGTGAAAAATATTTCCCTGCTCATAAGAAACAAGCTGCTTTAAAGGAAATATTTAACTTTGTGCAAATTGAAGAAGAGAGTCTCCCACAAGCTTGGGGGAGGCTTCTCCAATTACTTAATGCTTTCCCTGATCATCCTCTCAAGAAAAATGAAAGACTTGATATATTTTATAATGGACTAATTGATGCTTCTAGGGACCACCTAGATAGTTGTGCTGGTTGCGTTTTCAGGGAACGAACTGTTGAGTAAGCTGAATTGCTATTGAATAATATATTGAGTAATGATAATGATTTGACACTTCCTGAACCAACTCCTAAGTCAACTCCAAAGAAAAGAGGTATTCTATTTTGCAGTCCTGAAGATATGCAAGATGCAAAGAAATCTATGAAAGAAAAAGGTATTAAAGCTGAAGATGTTAAGAATTTACCACCTATTGAAGAAATACATGGTCTTGATCACCCAACACAGATAGTAGAGGTAATTTCTCTCTATAGATTTGATGAAGGTGATATCCCTTATAATAAGTCTGCTAGTCAATGCTTGGATGAGTTTGATAATTTTATTGATAAACAAGAAAATTTCAATGCTTATGTTAGTAGACAATTGAAATGTAATGCTTGCATGCTAGACTGCCTGGGTGATTGTGGCACCCCGGCTCAAAGAAGACCGGAACGCCCCGTATTCCAGCCTAGGGACAAGTCCTCTGGAATACGGCACTGTTGGCATAGAACAAATCAGCTCTTTATTACAATGGATATGGTTACAAAGGGTACAAGGTTTACATAGGCACTGTGACACTACGCCTGCCCGGGGTAGCTCTATGCTAACACCGAAGTAACTCTCTCGGCAGTGGAACATCGACGGTGGTGATGGACTCCACTCCGCAGGGACTCTGGCTAGAACGCGTATCCTAGGTCACAAACTCGGGATCCTCGACAAGCAAGCAATCATGGCATGACCTGCAAACTGGCATGACACGCCAGGTGAGTACATGGAATGTACTCGCAAGCTCACAACAAACATCAGCATTAAGGCAAGACAACATCATAGCAGTCAAAATTAACAAGCTTGGTTATGTAGCAAGATAACTACTGAAGTAAATGCAGTAAGGTAGAGCATATTAACTAGTTTAATCCATACTCCGAATAATCTCAGGATCCAATCCGAACCTACTCCAAGTCCAATCCCCACATCTCATAGCCATCCCATGACATACATATCATATTCCTGATACCATCTGTACCACAAGTCTGACAAACTTACTCTCTTCCGGGTTGCCTCACAACCCTCAGAATACTCACGATCCACCGAGTACTTCTGATATTACGACAAATTTTCCATCATTATCACCACTATGGTTGACCACCTAAAGAGGTCTGGACGAACTGTCCAATACCGTGGACGCGGCTATTCAAATAGATTTTACACTCTGCAGAGGTTGCGCACTTTACCCACACCATGGAGCACCTGACCTCATGATCCCATTCGGTTGGACCAGCGTTGCTCCAACGAAACCCGCCTAACCCGTGACTCTCCCATCGTACCACCGGCAATCATCCACCCCCGGAGTCTTGCCCTGGGTGGCCCCTGTTTCACCGCGTGACACCTGCCACCGTTGTGGCTAACAACTGTCCCAAACGGGGACCTGGTACCATATAACTCAACTGGGCTCACAAGGTTATTGCCACCTACCGGGCCAGGGTAGCGCGCACACATAACCTTCCCTATCGGGCGGTACCGGTGAAAGAGCACGTGATCAGACCAAGCCAAGGCCGTCCCGTACTGGCAAATGTGGCTGCATGGATAAGTCCGGACATGTGACTCTGGATCAAC
Source organism: Thinopyrum elongatum (assembly GCA_011799875.1). NCBI lineage: Eukaryota > Viridiplantae > Streptophyta > Magnoliopsida > Poales > Poaceae > Thinopyrum > Thinopyrum elongatum. Next base: position 587,031,716 of record CM022301.1, read on the forward strand.
CATGAAGTATCCTATCTCCAAATAATCTCTTCATCATAACTGACACTCCGACAGTATAACAATCCAAGTCAAAACGATTTCTCGCTAGAAATCCGGTAACCAATATGCTTAAGCCATTGCTACTAACTCATCTCCATGAACTGCCGGATGAAATCCAAAATAATCATAGACGGTAATCTCAACATGGTAGTCACCTATCCAAGAATTTACTCGAGCATTGTGTAATCCAATCCATTTTACAAATAATCATACTTGCTATTAAAGTGAATAGTTAAACTATGACATTGCAATGCGTTTATGCAGATGAGAGTTGTGGCTTGCCTGGGGATGAAGGAATCATCGGGAAGGAGTGCGGAGAGTCCGCGGAGTTGACTGCCGGAAACAGTTCTCTCTCAGAGGGGGCTGTTTACGGGCAAGGGAAAAATGGTCATTTCCACAGTGGGACCACATGGTGAAAATGACATCAACAGATAGAGCTCGACAAGACGAAGAAGTGGGCTTTGTATTCAACTCGATCGGAATCACGAGCAAAAAGTTACGGGCTGTTGAAACTCAGAGGCTAATCTATAAAAAGAATATTCACAGCCAAGTCCCTGCCAGCTAAAACAGAAAGCGCTTTCGAGCAGAATACGTCTCCTGCACTGGGAAGTGCCTTTTTAGCCGGAGAAGATTGAAAACACGATTTTGAAGTAGGGAAGCGAACTTTACGCGGGGTGCCTCCACTTAAGTCAGCGGGCCCGGCCTGGTCAACGCCTGTGAGGCTTACAGGCGGGCCCCACTTTCCTCTCTCTCTCCCCTCGCTGGTCTTCTTCCAGCTCCCGACAGAAGCAGAGGACGGGCGAGGCAGAGGAGCGGCCGGCGAGGGGCCCGGTGCGTCCGGCCGTCTCTGGCGAAGGTGAGCGCACCGGTGGGTGCGGGAGGATGTGTCGTGCTCGTTCAGAGGCCCACGCGCGCTGGGGAGGGGCTGGGCAGCGGCAGCTTGCGGCCCCAGAGAGCACGGGCGGCGGCGACCAGACAAGGGGACGGCGGCCACAACAGCTCCGGTGACTCGCTGAGGTGCTGGGGAAGACCACCGGCATGTGGGGAAGCTCGAGGTGAGTGTTAGGGGAAGAGAAGGGGTTCGGGTGTGCTCCGGAAGGCTCGAGGGAGAAGAAAACGACGACAGTGTCACGTGTGCTCACTGTTCCTCGACGGGGACGGCTCGCCGGGGAAGACTACAGAGGGGGAGAGGGTTCTAGAGCGAGGGCGACGACAAGGCGAAGCCTCTGGACATGAAGAGGTGGCAAGGGAGCGAAGGAACGGACGAAACCGAGTGCCCCAATGCATAGAGCGCATGCATTGGCATGCCGGCCACGTGGTCACCATGTGCACTGGCACACGTGGTGTACCCTGGGGTGCCAAGTCATGTCCAGAGTGTTGTCCTTCCAAGTAATAGTCCCAGAGAGGTGATGGCTCAAAGAAACACACTGTGGTTGGATGTGAATGATCCTCTGAAGTTTACTGCATCCAACTGTTGCATGAGACTGTGATCAATAGGAAAGTGATAAGAGCCAAGTGTGATGTCTGGGAGGTTTAAGGTAGGAAGGACTACAATCCTGTGAAATTTGGAAAGAAATAGACCAAGATTTAATATAGTTACTTTGCAACTGACCAATCTGGTCCAGAAGCTCAATCTTGATGTGCCACTCACAGGGAGTAGCCAATTGGACTAAAATTTGTTATAACATGATGATTTGGTCATATGAGAGTGCCATAAAAATTTCATGCCATTTGGACAAGCCAAAATGGTACTTCCTTCACAAATATCCTCTCTGACCAGAATCTTAGGAAAATTCTAGGGAATTATTGGGAGGATGAAATGAGCCCAAATTTTGTGGAGATAGGTTATATGGTTAGGAGAATGTTCTGGTAAATTTTCAGCAATTATGGAGCAATATAAAATATAGTTGCTTCACAATGTGAAAATCTGACCAGAAGCCAAGATTTGAGGCTGTGCTCACATAGATGATTGGATAGAGTTTAAACTTGGTGTAGAGTCATTATTTGAGCATATGAAGACGCTTGCAAAATTTCAACTCATTTGGATACTCCTAGGTGGCACTTGCTTCACAAAGATTCCAGCTGACCAGAAACTTTGGAATTTGGCCAAGAAAGATTTAATAGCCAAATTAAGTTGAATTTTGGCATGTGGCCATGATATGGATAGGAAAGAATGCCCAAAAAGTTTGAGGCCAAGCAAGCAAATATAAAGGGTTCTTGCTTCTCAACTTGGCAGCTGGGGCAGAATCAGAAAAGGAATATTTGTGAAATATTATTGAGAATGACAAGGAAGGGTTTTGACATATCTATGGAAGATATGACCCCAAGTATTTATGAGAATTATTTGGGAATCTTGGGAATGATAGAAATGTGGGTTGCTTCACAACCCAGGACAGCAGGGTTATTCTTTTAATAGAAAAAGGAATATTCCCAAGGAAAAGAATATTGGGGTTGGTCCAAGATGGAGATGGAAAAGTCTTGGGATAGTTTTGAGGTTGGCAAGCCACTAGGGAGAGGATTCAAGGATGATCCTCCAGGTTGCGAGACTACTAAGCCACAAAAAGCGAATCCAGACCAAAATCAAAAGAAAAAAGAAAATGGGCAAAATCCAGGGTGTTACAAACCTACCCCCCTTAAAGAAATCTCGTCCTCGAGATTTGGTTGCTCAGGGATCAAACATGAATATTTCCACTTGAGGAAACCGTTTCCAACTCGTGTTTCCTTTTTACCTTTGAATAATGTTCCCACTGAATTTCAGATGACTGACTGCCTTGCTTCGGGGTGGTTTGCTTCACTGGACCCTTTTTCTGGCAAATCTTACCTCATATGTTACTCTAACTCACTCCTTTTGTGTCTGCTGACCTGTTTGGGGCAATAAATTATCCTGACCAAATAATGTGCCTTGCTCGTAACTCCGAGGGTGGTTCCTCATGGATGTGTCATGACGAGGTCCAATACGAACGACTGTTTACTGAGTTGTGAACAGATTCTCTTGGTGGACATGAAATCTTTTACCGATTGCATTGGGTGACTTCAAATGGCTGTGTGTCCTCCAGGCTCAAAACAGTACTGTGAATCGTACCATTCTCCAGGCGGAATCTGACTTCTTGCATGGATTGCTAGGTCATCTTGGGTATCTTCACTGTCTTGGGTATAAGGCTCCTACCAAATATTTGACTATCACCTATCGTGACCGGCATAAAGTTGTACGGTCTTACTGTGATATTATCCATAGACTTGACTGACAGTGGTCCTGGCAGCAGAATCTAGTTCACGGCAGGCTAGTCTTTAACTGGTTCCCATCTTTGAGGACACATGCTTCGAGGCTATTGTTCATCCTTCTGATTACTCAGTCTGTCGGTACCTCTATATGGATGGTAGGCCGTGTAATGCTTTAACATGGTTGCTGAATTTGAACTGCTGAGTTAATCTTTCGGCTGACCTGACCAGCTTGGTTGCCCTCTTCTAACAATTCTGAGCATATCTGGTTGGCTGGACGGGTTGTCTCGATATGCCGTCCTTGCAAATGGAATAGACACCGTGGGTGTGTACCCATGGTGACTGGTACCGAGCCAGACTGCTCTAAGTATCTGTACCATGTTAATCTTGCAACCATTATCATACCTGTATGGACAACCTTGCTCCTTCATTATGGTTCTCTTTGCCTGGATCCTTAGCTGAAAGAAGTTGGCCTTATGTGTTCTTGATTCTCCGTCTGACCATAAGTGTTATCAGGTGCAATATTCCGACAGGCATATTACTTTACAAGTTGTAGCTGTAGGGTAACTATCGTCTGAACCCTTGAATAAAACTGACAAATAAACCAGTAGCCACCAGAACGGTCTTTACAACTCAGATCTAGGACATTACTAGAGTAACTCAACCCCGAATCAAGACGGCTGAAAAGCAGCTCAGAGCATGAGACGGTGTCGATAAGAAGAAAGTAGCAGTTCCCTAAGACGGCCGAAGAACAGCTTAGAGCATAGGGTCACTACTACGGAGAGAAATTCAACAACTGCCCGAGACGGCCGAAAAGCAGCTCAGTACACGGGCCAGTTGTTGACAAGAGAAATAAAAGTCGGTATCCACCCCGGACGGCCGAAAACAGCTCAGAACACAAGCGTGGTGCTGTCACCAAAGAAAGACGGGCAAGGGTTCATCCGCGTCCCAAACAGCTCACTATTATGCATATAGGGTATTCGGCTATCCTTCTTGCTGAACACTAAGTTCATTGCACATGCTGGCTTGCTTCCAAGACATAGCAGGGTTCAAATTGTACTGATAGCAGACTCAAACCTTGTATATGAATCATACCTTTGACTCAAAATGTACTATTGATCGTGCACGCATCTTTGCCTTCTTGCTGATGCGATCATTACTGCTGTGAAAGTTGCACTGATGTATACTTGATGCTGATTACCAATCCAGCTAGGATATCATTTGTATTCAGGCCCGATATTCCCAATATGACACAGTCTATTGAGAATTCCATATTGCTGAGCTGAGCTTCCAAATGACTGTCTCTTCACTGACTCTTTGGGTTCAGGGTTGGTGAGCAAATTCCATAAGGGGAAAATAAGGTAACACCAAGGGCCCAAATAAAGAAGCAAAAGAAACGACAAAACAAAAGCACACAAAGCAGCAAGATCACACACACAAGCAATATCACATTCTACAGCTATCCACAGCAATAATATGCATTCCTACTTAAGCACACAAATCTCGCAAGAACTCCGGTATTATGGTCTAACATGCTGTGGCGATGTGCACAAAAGTGAATCAATGTGTGGAAGAAAATTGGTGTAAACAAGGCTACACCAAATACGAGCTTAACACCGGTTCCATCTGGACGGACACAGTGGCGAGGACGAACTTGGTGGTCGGGGGTCGGAACACAGAAGTTACGACCACATCATCATCAAGCGTACGGAAGAAAACCGTACACGTCCAAAGAAGAGGTGGCGGAATGAGTTAGTGGTAGAGAGAAAGGCTTGCAGTCATTGCCCTTTTCTGATAACAAGGATCAGTAAGGGTTGCCAAAGCGGCTAGTGGGAAGGCACGATCCAGGATAGAACTTGTCTATTATCGAAATGATAGGGGTAGCTGAAGTGTATATATTGGTGTGGTACCGGTGCATCAATCTTGCTAGTAATCGACACCCCTAAGCACCTTGGCATCACTCCGCTGGGACGGAGATAACACCACACCAAGGAACAAATATGCAAACTGGAGAGCGCAGGTCATGAATCCAAACCAATGCCACGTACACTGACCAGATTCAGCGTTAGTGATAAGATATCTAGTCTATATGCATGCTATGCATAAACAAATGCAACAAACAAGTGCAGCAAACCAACTGGATCCTATACTACCGGTTACTAACGCTTGCGCCTAGACCACGCATCCTATAGCCAGACCTGCTCTGATACCAATGCCTGTGCCACCCCGGCTCAGAGAAGAATGGAACGCCCCGTATTCCAGCCCAGGGAGAAGTCCACTATAATACGGCACTGTTGGCATAGAACAAATCAGCTCTTTATTAAAATGGATATGGTTACAAAGGGTACAAGGTTTACATCGGCACGGCGACACTACGCCTGCCCGGGGTAGCTCTATGCTAATAGCGGAGTAACTCTCTCGGCAGCGGAACAACGACGGCGGTGATGGACTCCACTCGGCAGGGACTCTGGCTAGAACGCGTATCCTAGGTCGCAAACTCGTGATCCTCGACAAGCAAGCAATCATGGCATGACCTGCAAACTGGCATGACACGCCAGGTGAGTACATGGAATGTACTCGCAAGCTCACAACAAACATCAGCATTAAGGCAAGACAACATCATAGCAGTCAAAATTAACAAGCTTGCTTATCTAGCAAGATAACTACTGAAGTAAATGCAGTAAGGTAGAGCATATTAACTAGTTTAATCCATACTCCGAATATTCTCATGATCCAATCCGAACCAGCTCCAAGTCCAATCCCCACATCTCATAGCCATCCCATGACATACAGATCATATTCCTGATACCATATGTACCACAAGTCTGACAAACTTACTCTCTTCTGGGTTGCCTCACAACCCTCAGAATACTCATGATCCACCGAGTACTTCTGATATTACGATGAGTTTTCCATCATTATCACTACTATGGTTGACCACCTAAAGAGGTCTGGACGGACAGTCCAATACCGTGGACGTGGCTATTCGAATAGATTTTACACTCTGTAGAGGTTGCGCACTTTACCCACACCATGGAGCACCTGACCTCATGATCCCATACGGGTGGACCAGCGTTGCTCCAAAGAAACCCGCCTGACCCGTGACTCTCCCATCGTACCACCGGCAATCATCCTCCCCCGGAGTCCTGCCCTGGGTGGCACCTGTGTCACCGCGTGACACCTGCCACCATCATGGCTAACAACTATCCCAAACGGGGACCTGGTACCATATAACTCAACTGGGCTCACAAGGTTATCGCCGCCTACTGGGCCAGGGTAGCACGCACGCATAACCTTCCATGTCGGGCGGTACCGGTGAAAGAGCACGCGATTAGACCAAGTCAAGGCTATCCCATACCGACAAATGTGGCTACACGGATAAGTCCGGACAGGTGACTCTGGATCAACCATGAAGTATCCTATCTCTGAATAATCTCTTCATCATAACTGACACTCCGGCAGTATAACAATTCAAGTCAAAACGATATCTGGCTAGAAATCCGGTAACCAATATGCTTAAGCCACTGCTACTAACTCATCTCCACGAACTGCCAGATGAAATCCAAAATAATCATAGACGGTAATCTCAACATGGTAGTCACCTATCCAAGAATTTACTCAAGCATTGTGTAATCCAATCCATTTTACAAATAATCATACTTGCTATTAAAGCGAATAGTTAAACTATGACAATTCAATGCGATTATGCAGATGAGAGTTGTGGCTTGCCTGGGGATGAAGGAATCATCGGGAAGGAGTGCGGAGAGTCCGCGGAGTTGACTGCCGGAAACAGTTCTCTCTCGAAGGGGGCTGTTTACGGGCAAGGGTAAAATGGTCATTTCCATAGTGGGATGTAACATCCCAAATTTGCAATTTGGAATGTTATACATAGGTCATCATATGCATATCATATTTTATTTGCATTTCGTTTGTGATCCTAGAAATCTTAAGCAACTCAAGGACCCACGAAGAGAGTTGGGGATTTCATTTATTTTCATATTTGAATTTTCTCAAATATTGAAAAGAGGATCACTTTGGTTTTATTTATTTTTCTCTCCAAAATATTTCATATTAAAAATATATGAGAGGAGATAAAATGACTTCTCCAAAATAAAAGAAATATTGGAGGAAAAATATTAAAATCAAATAAATAATTTTTATTTGGATTTTATTTGCTATTTTATTTGAATTAGAAAAATATGCATTTTTCAAAACTGCATTTTTAGGCCAAGAAAATGTTCACTTTGTTCTAAATATTTTATTTAGACGGTGAAAATTGTTTTTGGCATTTTTAGAATTTATTTATTTTATTTAGGATTTTTGTTTCGGCGGAATTTATAAAAAAAAACCTTTCGCCCGACTGGGCCGAAGGCCCAGCCGAGCCAGGCCGCCGCCGCCTTCCTCCCGAGTGGAGTCCGCCGCCCGCACGCATCGCCGCCGCCGTGGCCGAGTCCGGCTCGCGCACGCCACTCCGCCGCCTTGCCCCCTCCCCCAAGCCACCACCCCCCTGGCTCCTTTATAGGCCCGAGCCGCCCCCCCTCTTCCCCATCAAGCCGCCGCCGCCGCCCCGAGTTGCCACCGCCGCAGCCTTGCGCCGCCGCCGCCCCAGCGCTGCTGCCGCGCCGCCGCCTCCGCTCCCGCAGCCCCGCCGCCCGCGCCGACGCCGCACCGCCCCGCAGTCGCCGGAGCCGCGCCGCCGCCGCCGGATCTCGTCGCCGTCTCCGCCATTTTTTTTCGGTTTAGGTAAAAACCGTCTCATTTTTTTTAAAAACCCTAGTTCGGTTTTTTTATTTTATTAGATCGGTTCGGTTTTCTCGGTTTAGTTCGTTTGCGAACGTTCGTTCGTTTAGATCTGTTAACGAACGCTTTCGTTCATTTGCCTCTGTTAGCGGACGTTCGTCCGATAGATTTTTCTTTTTCTGCCAGGGACCTATCCACGATTATTTTTATCACAGATTAGCCCCTGAACTTCAAACCCTCGCCGTTTGTAAACCGTTCGTCCAAATCCAGTGAAACCAACGCCAAAATCTTCGTCTCGAACCCCTCTTTCTGTTTAATCAACTTGAACATGATTTTGACAATTTAAAATTTGGTTTCAAGCAGATTTCTTTTCGAAGTTCTTTTGACCGTAGTTTCAGTTCCGTAGCTCCGATTCGATTGATTCTTTTTGCAAATCGAAGCTCTTCAGTTGAACTTACAGATTTGATTTTCTTATCTGAGTTTTACCCTTGCATCTATGCTTGAGTGCTTATGTATGCTATTGTTTGTTTGCGATAGAATTCCCGGAGTGCGAAGCGTGCTACTACGAGTCTCTAGGGTTTGCAGATCGTCAGCAAGGCAAGTAACACATTGATCATAACCCATTATTACCTAGTTTTTTATGCATTAGTTTCAATCCTCAAACACTGCATGATTAGGATGTGATTATCTTGTGGGTATTGGGAAGTAGATGATGAGGTAGAACCTATTGCCCTTTTATTATCAAACCCTTGGGAGTTACTTCTACGTTATGCTTATATTGCCATGCTATGCTCGTAGATGTGGATTGGGTTTGAGTGTATCCATGACAGATGTGAGATTGTTAATTACTGGTTAACTTAAGGTGGCTACTTAAATACACATCTGGGTGGATTGGTTGCAGGCACCTGGGGATATACCAGTGATGTCTTTTTGGTTCGCCACCCAGGCTCAAAAGGATCATAAGATTATTCATGCTAGAAACTTCCGTGTGCAGCCACAAGCTATTATGGGTTGTAGCATAGTTGAGTATGTTGCATGACCTCTTCCAGTGGTAGGCTAGCTGATGTAGGGGATGTAGGTTGGTACTGTCTACCCAGGGTTAGAGTTAATGCTTCTGAAAGACTGTGTCTCAGTCATCCGTTGCTCAAACACCATGTAGTGCAAGAAATCCAACGGAGGAGATCGAGTCTTGTGGGGAAAAGTGCGCAAACCTCTGCAGAGTGTATAAACTAATCATGGTTAGCCGTGTCCCCGGTTATGGACATCTTGAGTATCTGGTACCTGAATTATTGATTTGATCCCATCACTCTAAATTAATTTGTTGGGTTTAATGATTACTTTTAATTGGGATTGAGATGGGGATTTACCTTCTCAATGTTTAACAACCACCATGATAGTTAAATAAAATAAATTCCTTTATTGTAGGGAAAAATTGGCTTTTTCGCAAAACAATATAACCCTAGAGCTTTCCACCAGCCATATATGCATGTAGTGATAGCATTTATCTGTTCATTGCTCTTCTATGTTATATTGCCAGCATATTCCATGTGCTGACCCGTTTCGGGCTGCAACATATGATGTTGCAGACTTTTCAGACGAAGAGTAAGGTGCGCTAGGTCATTGTCGTGCACTCAGCTATGCCGTTGGAGTTGATGGACTCACTTTATCTTCCAAGCCTTCCGCTGGTATCTTTTAGATGGCCTTAAGCCATATTTATTGTAATAAGTTCTCTTTTGAGACATTCGATGTAATAAGTGTGTGATTGCACTCTGTTATAAATCCTTTGAGTACTGTGTGTTTCAGCATTACCGATCTAGGGATGACACGTGAGCACAGAGATTCGATCCATTCGGGTCGGGTCGCTACAGAGATGGTATCAGAGCACACGCTGACTGTAGGACACGACCACTAAGAAAAGCCAGAGGTCACTCTTCTCTACTCATTTCTGACTCTCTCTCCTTCTTCTACTCTATAGGATGGTGGACTCAAGGAACAAGTTTGCACAACCGGATGAAGACACACCTTTTGGACGACACTTGAAGGAAATCACTAAGTACCTGAACATCGGAATACCAAGCTTCACCGGGACCTACACCGCCACTTTACCAGAAGAGGAGCGTTGGATGATTCGAGTTCAAGTTCCAGGAAGGACGTTCACGCCAGTTACCGAGTCCATAGAGTTTTCCGTTGATGCACCAACCTGGAGTCTAGGTAAGAGCATGGCAGCCCACATCGCCATGGGACGCATCGGCGAAGTTTATCACAAGGATCTTAAGGACACCATCTACCAGATATGTGGGCGCCAAGATGAACAATGGGAGATGATCAGCACCAGGAGAGGCAGGTCCATTGCAACTTTCATCCAGGAGTTAAACCAGCACATTTGTCGACAGGAGAACCAGATGTGCGCAAGCATGATAGATTTGAAGAAGGTGATGACCAGGAACATGGAGCTAGAAGAGGAACTCAAGTCTACACGTGACGGATACGAGGAGGAAATCGCAATACTAGTGGAGAAGAATGACGACCTGACGAGGAAGCTAGGAGTGTTCATAGGAGACCCTGCGCTAGGAGGAGATGACGACCATCCCGACAACATTCGTTCGAAAGACTACATCATCCTGGACGACACCGACTCCGATCCCGACAGTAGTGATGATGATTATGAAGACAAAGCTGGAGAGGATATCATGGAGTCTTCCACCGATCAAAATTTCTAGATGAACACCATATTATCAGTAGTATTTTCCCCATGTATATAGCAATAGTCCGAGCACTTCTGTAACTGTAGTTAGATCGGTTGTATGCCCTTGCTTGAATTGATTTTTGGTGTGATATGAATGTGTTTTCCTCATGTGCATATGGGTAGTGCTTTCTCATTAGACCTCACTCTATTCTAATCTCTTCCTCTAAACCCATCAGATGCCTCCGAGACGTGACCCCGGTTTTGTCTTCCCACCGGAGCTCACTCAGTTGATTCAACAGCAGAATGCCCTGATGCAGCTACTAGTCCAAAACGAAGGCAACAACAACAACAACAACCCACTGCCACCACCTCCAGTTGACAACTTAGCCCGTTTCCTAAGGTTTAATCCGCCGGTGTTTTCTAGTAGCACCGAGCCGATTGTTGCTAATGATTGGCTACGCAGGATTGGAAGGGAGTTGACCACTGCAGGTTGCACAGATGCTGAGAAGGTGCGATTTGCCACACATCAATTGGATGGACCCGCAGCCTCATGGTGGGAGAATTACATAGCCACTTTTCCTATAGCCAATGTCACCTGGGATCAGTTTCAGCAAGCATTCCGCACTGGACACGTTTCAGCAGGAGCTATGAGCATGAAGAAGCGTGAGTTCCGCAACTTACGCCAAGGAAATCGTACTGTGGGGCAGTACGTGGATGAGTTCAGTAAGTTAGCTCGCTATGCCCCGGATGATGTGGCCACTGATGCCGCGAAGCAGGAGAAGTTTATGGAAGGGATTGAATGATGAGCTGAGTATGCAGTTAATGGTGGCAACATTTAACAACCACCAGGAGTTGGTAGATAAGGCTCTTATGATTGAAGGGAAGCAGCAACAAGTTGAGAGCCGCAAAAGGAAGTATGGACAAGGGAAGTACAATTCAGGAGCTCAACAGAAGCCTCGTTTTACCCCGAACTCGGGAGGATATACACATAACCATGGAGGCCATACCCACAATGGAGGAAGCTCGCATAGCCACAGTGGCCCCAAGAATGGAAACGGGAATGGAGCAGGCAGCAATCAGAACCGCTCTAACCCAGCCACACCCGCCAAGAAGGACCAAAGTCACGTTACTTGTTTCAAGTGCGGGAAGACTGGACACTATGCCAATGAGTGCCCCGAGCCAAAGAATGGTAATGGCAATGGAAGCTCTGGGAAGAAGCCCAACCCTTTCAACAGGGGACAAGTGAACCACGTGAACGTGGAGGAGGTTGAAGAGCAGCCAGATGCAGTTATCGGTAAGTTTTTGGTTAAGTCATTTACTGCAATCGTTCTTTTTGATACTGGTGCATCGCATTCATACATTTCAAGGGGATTTCTGGACAAGTTTAATTTACCCACCTTAGCCCTTAGGTCACCCATGTTAGTAAGTTCACCAGGTGCAGAGTATATGGCCAGCCGATGGTGTGATCGGTTACCCTTGACCATTGGTAGCCATGTATTTCCCTCAGACCTAATAATTTTGGAATCACAAGGATTGGATATAATACTAGGCATGGATTGGCTGTCGAAGTATGGAGGAAACATTGACTGTGCGAGTAGGTCAATTCTGCTCACCACCCCGGAGGGAAAAAGGATCAAGTATGTATCCGGGCATGCGCCGAGGAGGACCCAAGTAAATTCCCTCTCAGGAGTTGTTCAGGAAGAAGTGCCTGTAGTGAAGGATTACCTGTATGTATTTCCAGAGGAGTTACCAGGCATGCCGCCAGATCGAGACATTGAGTTCTTGATAGAGCTGTTGCCCGGAACCGGACCGATATCGAAGAGACCATACCGGATGCCCGCAAATCATCTGGAGGAGATTAAGAAGCAGATCAAGGAGTTACTGGAGAAAGGTTACATTCGACGAAGTTCATCATCGTGGGGAGCCCCAATGCTTTTAGTTGAGAAAAAGGATGGATCCTTGAGAATGGTTGTCGATTATCGCGCATTGAATGAAGTGACGATTAAGAACAGGTACCCACTTCCGATGATCAATGATTTGTTTGATCAGTTGCAAGGAGCTAAAGTGTTTTCCAAGATCGATCTGAGATCAGGATACCACCAGTTGAAGATCCGAGAACAGGATATACCTAAGACAGCCTTCACCACAAGGTATGGGCTATATGAGTATACGGTTATGTCATTTGGGTTAACTAATGCCCCTGCCTATTTTATGAGTATGATGAATAAAGTGTTCATGGAGTTCTTGGATAAGTTTGTCGTAGTATTCATTGATGATATCTTGGTATACTCGAAGAATGAAGAGGAGCACAAGGAACATTTGCGTTTGGTTCTCGAGAAGCTCAGGGAACATCAGTTGTATGCCAAGTTCAGCAAATGTGAGTTTTGGTTGAAGGAAGTTGGATTTCTTGGACATGTTATATCAGGAGAAGGTATAGCAGTAGACCCCACCAAGGTTCAGTCAGTCACTGAGTGGTTGGCACCCACCTCAGTTGGAGAGATCCACAGTTTTCTTGGACTTGCAGGATATTATCGGAGATTTATTGAGAATTTTTCTAAGATTGCGAAGCCTATGACGGAGTTATTGAAGAAGGACACCAAGTTCAAATGGACAGATGAATGTGAGGAAAGTTTTCAGGAGCTGAAGAAACGTTTGGTTACAGCCCGAGTGTTGATTCTGCCGGATATACGCAAGGAATTCCAAGTGTATTGAGATGCTTCTCGCTTAGGACTTGGAGGTGTACTTATGCAGGACGGAAGAGTTGTCTCATATGCCTCACGTCAGCTATGACCGCATGAGTTGAATTATGCAACACATGAATTGGAGTTAGCAGTTGTAGTTCATGCACTCAAGACCTGGAGACATTTTCTTATTGGAAACCGTTGTGATGTGTACACGGATCATAAGAGTTTGAAGTACATTTTTACTCAGAAGGAGCTGAATCTCTGGCAAAGGAGATGGTTGGAACTTATAAAGGATTATGATATGAAGTTGCATTATCACCCAGGAAAGGCCGATGTCGTAGCAGACACTTTGAGCCGGAAGAGCTATGCCAACACCCTCGTAAGCGGAGGATTACCCAAGGAGTTAGCCAAAGATCTCAGGGAGCTTCGTTTGGAGATAGTTCCTAGAGGTTTTGTTGCAGCATTAGAAGTTCAGTCAACATTATTGGGGAAGATTCGAGAAGCTCAGAAGGATGATATGGAAATTGCTGAGATAAAGGAGAGGATGAACAAAGGAAAAGCCAAAGGTTTTCGTGAGGATGAGTACGAAACTTTATGGTTTGAGGACCGTGTTTATGTACCCAATAATGCAGAGATCAGGAAGTTGATACTACAGGAAGCTCATGACTTGCCATACTCAATACACCCAGGAAACACCAAGATGTATTTGGATCTGAAGAAGCGTTTCTGGTGGACTGGTATGAAAAAGGACATTGCTGAGTATGTAGCCGTATGTGATGTATGTCAGAGAGTGAAAGCCGAACATCAGAAGCCAGCAGGATTACTGCAGCCTATGCAGATACCCGAATGGAAGTGGGTCAAGCTTGGCATGGATTTTATCACCGGATTGCCAAGGACCCGATCGGGATATGATTCTATCTGGGTAGTAGTGGATCGATTGACGAAAGTAGCTCACTTTATCCCAGTGAAAACCACCTATACGAGTACAAAGTTGGCCAAGATATATATCACCAGGATGATATGTCTGCATGCAGTTCCGAGGACCATCGTATCAGATTGAGGAACACAGTTTACTTCAAAGTTTTGGCACCAACTGCACCAGACTTTGGGTACCAGGCTAGAGTTTAGTACAGCTTTTCATCCGCAGATAGATGGACAGACCAAGAGAGTCAACCAGATTCTGGAGGACATGTTGAGAGCTTGTGCGCTAGATTATGGATCTAGTTGGGATGACAATTTGCCCTACGCGGAGTTCTCATACAACAATAGCTACCAAGCCAGTTTGAAGATGGCACCTTTTGAAGCTTTGTATGGAAGGAGATGAAGAACACCGTTGATGTGGGTTGAAGTTGGAGACCGTCAGTTGTTTGGACCGGATTTCATCAAAGAGTCAGAAGAGAAAGTTAAGTTGATTCGAGATAGACTGAAGGTAGCCCAGTCCAGACAGAAGAGTTATGCAGACTCGAAACGCAAGGAGGTAGTCTATGAAATCGGAGACAGAGCATATCTTTGTGTGTCACCTCTGCGAGGAGTTAAACGCTTTGGAGTCAAGGGAAAGTTAGCCCCGAGATTTGTAGGACCATACCGAGTTTTGGAACGTATGGGAGAGGTGGCCTACAAGTTGGAGTTACCCGACGGACTATCAGGAGTTCATGATGTATTTCACGTTTCCCAGTTGAAGAAGTGCCATGCTGAGATGGCCGATATTCCTTTGAGAGATACAGTACCCCTGGAAGCAATTCAGTTGGATAGTGATCTGACCTACGAGGAGAAACCCGTCAAGATTCTCGAGTTTGCCAGCAGAGTTACACGCAGCAAGGTTATCAAGTTTTGCAAAGTTCAGTGGAGCCACCATACAGAGGATGAAGCCACCTGGGAACGAGAGGATGATCTACGGAAGGACCACCCACACCTATTTTCTAGCCAACCCGAATCTCGAGGACGAGAGTCATCTTAAGGGGGGTAGGTTTGTAACATCCCAAATTTTCAATTTGGAATGTTATACAAAGGTCATCATATGCATATCATCTTTTATTTAGATTTTGTTTGTGATCCTAGAAATCTTAAGCAACTCAAGGACCCACGGAGAGAGTTGGGGATTTCATTTATTTTCATATTTGAATTTTCTCAAATATTGAAAAGACGATCATTTTGGTTTTATTTATTTTTCTCTCCAAAATATTTCATATTAAAAATATATGAGAGGAGATAAAATGACTTCTCCAAAATAAAAGAAATATTGGAGGAAAAATATTAAAATCAAATAAATAATTTTTATTTGGATTTTATTTGCTATTTTATTTGAATTAGAAAAATATGCATTTTTCAAAACTACGGTGAAAATTGTTTTTGGCATTTTTAGAATTCTTTTATTTTATTTAGGATTTTTGTTTCGGCGGAATTTATATAAAAAAAAAACCTTTCACCCGACTGGGCCGAAGGCCCAGCCGAGCCAGGCCGCCGCCGCCTTCCTCTCGAGCGGAGTCCGCCGCCCGCACGCATCGCCGCTGCCGTGGCCGAGTCCGGCTCGAGCACGCCACCCCGCCGCCTTGCCCCCTCCCCCAAGCCACCACCCCCCCGGCTCCTTTATAAGTCCGAGCCGTCCCCCCCCCTCGTCCCCATCAAGCCGCCGCCGCCACCCCGAGTCACCACCGCCGCTGCCTTGCACCGCCGCCGCCGCCGCCACAGCGCCGCTGCCGCGCCGCCGCCTCCGCGCCGCCGCCTCCGCGCCCGCAGCCCCGCCGCCCGCGCCGACGCCGCCCCGCCCCGCAGTCGCCGGAACCGCGCTGCCACGGCCGGATCTCGTCGCCGTCGCCGCGGTTTTTTTTTCGGTTTACGTAAAAACCGTCTCGTTTTAAAAAAAAACCCTAGTTCAGTTTATTTTATTTTATTAGATCCGCTCGGTTTTCTCGGTTTAGTTCGTTTGCGAACGTTTGTTCGTTTAGATCTGTTAACGAACGCTTTCGTTCGTTTGTCTCTGTTAGCGGACGTTCGTCCGATAGATTTTTCTTTTTTTGCTACGGACCTATCCGCGATTATTTTTATCGTAGATTAGCCCCTGATCTTCAAACCCTCGCCATTTCTAAACCGTTCGTCCAAATCCAGTGAAACCAACGCCAAAATCTTCGTCTCGAACCCGACTTTCTGTTTAATCAACTTGAAAATGATTTTGCAATTTAAAATTTGGTTTCAAGAAGATTTGTTTTCGAAGTTCTTTTGACCGTAGTTTCAGTTCCGTAGCTCCGATTCGATTGATTCTTTTTGCAAATCGAATCTCTTCAGTTGAACTTTCAGATTTGATTTTCTTATCTGAGTTTTACCCTTGCATCTATGCTTGAGTGCTTATGTATGCTATTGTTTGTTTGCGATTGAATTCCCGGAGTGCGAAGCGTGCTACTACGAGTCTCTAGGGTTTGCAGATCGTCAGCAAGGCAAGTAACACATTGATCATAACCCTTTATTACCCAGTTTTTTATGCATTAGTTTCAATCCTCAAACACTGCATGATTAGGATGTGATTAACTTGTGGGTATTGGGAAGTAGATGATGAGGTAGAACCTGTTGCCCTTTTATTATCAAACCCTTGGGAGTTACTTCTACGTTATGCTTATATTGCCATGCTATGCTCGTAGAGGTGGATTGGGTTTGAGTGCATCCATGACAGATGTGAGATTGTTAATTAATGGTTAACATAAGGTGGCTACTTAAATACACATCTGGGTGGATTGGTTGCAGGCACCTTGGGATATACCAGTGTTGTCTTTTTGGTTCGCCACCCAGGCTCAAAGGGATCATAAGATTATTCATGCTAGAAACTTCCGTGTGGAGCCACAAGCTATTATGGTCTCTAGCATAGTTGAGTATGTTGCATGACCTCTTCCAGTGGTAGGCTAGCAGATGTAGGGGATGTAGGTTGGTACTGTCTACCCAGGGTTAGAGTTAATGCTTCTGAAAAACTGTGTCTCGGTCATCCGTTTCTCAAACACCATGTAGTGCGAGAAATCCAACGGAGGAGATCGAGTCTTGTGGGGAAAAGTGCGCAAACCTCTGCATAGTGTATAAACTAATCATGGTTAGCCGTGTCCCTGGTTATGGACATCTTGAGTATCTGGTACCTGAATTATTGATTTGATCCCATCACTCTAAATTAATTTGTTGGGTTTAATGATTACTTTTAATTGGGATTGAGATGGGGATTTACCTTCTCAATGTTTAACAACCACCATGATAGTTAAATAAAATAAATTCCTTTGTTGTAGGGAAAAATTGGCTTTTTCGCAAAACAATATAACCCTAGAGCTTTCCACCAGCCATATATGCATGTAGTGATAGCATTTATCTGTTCATTGCTCTTTTGTGTTATATTGCCAGCATATTCCATGTGCTGACCCGTTTCGGGCTGCAACATATGATGTTGCAGACTTTTCAGACAAAGAGTAAGGTGCGCTAGGTCGTTGTCGTGCACTCAGCTATGCCGTTGGAGTTGATGGACTCACTTTATCTTCCAAGCCTTCCGCTGTTATCTTTTAGATGGCCTTAAGCCATATTTATTGTAATAAGTTCTCTTTTGAGACATTCGATGTAATAAGTGTGTGATTGCACTCTGTTATAAATCCTTCGAGTACTGTGTGTGTCAGCATTACCGATCCAGGGATGACACGTGAGCACAGAGATTCGATATATTCGGGTCGGGTCGCTACATGGGACCACATGGTGAAAATGATATCAACAGATAGAGCTCGACGAGACGAAGAAGTGGGCTTTGGATTCAACTCGATCGGAGTTACGAGCAAAAAGTTATGGGCTGTTGAAACTAAGGGGCTAATATGTAAAAAGAATATTCACAGACAAGTCCCTGGCGGCTAAAACAGAAAGCGCCTTCGAGCAGAATACGTCTCCTGCACTGGGAAGCACCTTTTTAGCCGGAGTAGATCGAAAATACGCTTTTGAAGTAGGGAAGCAAACTTTACGCAGGCCGCCTCCACTTAAGTCAGCGGGCCCGGCTTGGTCAACGCCTGTGAGGCTTACAGGCGGGCCCCGCTTACCTCTCTCTCTACCCTTGCTGGTCTTCCTCCAGCACCCGACGGAAGCAGAGGACGGGTGAGGCAGAGGAGTGGCCGGTGAGGGGCCCAGTGCCTCCGGCCATCTCCGGCGAAGGTGAGCGCACCGGCGGGTGTGGGAGGATGTGCCTTGCTCGTTCAGATGCCGACGCGCGCCGGGGAGGGGCTGGGACGGCGGCGACTTGCGGCACCAGAGAGCACGGGCGGTGGCGACCGGACAAGGGGACGGCGGCCACAGCAGCTCCGGTAACTCGCTGAGGTGCTGGGGAAGACCACCGGCGTGTGGGGAAGCTCGAGGGGAGTGCTAGGGGAAGAGAAGGGGTTTGGGCGTGCTCCGGAAGGCTCGAGGGAGAAGAAAACAACGACGGTGTCACATACACTCACTGTTCCTTGACATGGACAGCTCACCGGGGAAGAATCCGGAGGGGGAGAGGGTTCCAGTGCGAGGGCCACGACGAGGCGAAGCCTCTGGACATGAAGAGGTGGCAAGGGAGCGAAGGAACGGACGAAACCGAGAGCCCCAATGCACAGAGCGCGTGCATTGGCATGTCCGCCGCATGGTCACCGCGTGCACTGGCGCACGCGGTGTACCCTGGCGTGCCAACTCATGGCGAGAGTGTTGGCCTTCCAAGTAATAGTCCCAGAGAGGTGATGGCTCAAAGAAACACACTGTGGTTGGATGTGAATGAACCTTTGAAGTTTACTGCATCCAAATGTTGCATGAGACTATGATCAATAGGAAAGGGATAAGATCCAAGTGTGATGACTGGGAGGTTTAAGGTAGGAAGGACTACAATCCTGTGAAATTTGGAAAGAAATGGACCAGGATTTAATATAGTTGCTTTGCAACAGACCAATCTGGTCCAGAAGCTCAATCTTGATGTGCCACTCACATGGAGTAGCCAATTGGGCTAAAATTTGGTAGAACATGATGATTTGGTCATATGAGAGTGCCATAAAAATTTCATGCCATTTGGACAAGCCAAAATGGTACTTCCTTCACAGATATCCTCTCTGACCAGAATCTTAGGAAAATTCTAGGGAATTATTGGGAGGATGAAATTATCCCAAATTTTGTGGAGATAGGTTATATGGGTAGGAGAATGTTCTGGTAAATTTTCAGTAATTATGGAGCAATATAAAATATAGTTGCTTCACAATGTGAAAATCTGACTAGAAGCCAAGATTTGAGGCTGTGCTCACATAGATGATTGGATAGAGTTGAAACTTGGTGTAGAGTCATTAGTTGAGCATATGAAGAATCTTTCAAAATTTGAACTCATTTGGATACTCCTAGGTGGCACTTGCTTCACAAAGATTCTAGCTGACCAGAAACTTTGGAATTTAGCCAAGGGAGATTTAATAGCCAAATGAAGTTGAATTTTGGCCTGTGGCAATGATATGGATAGGAAAGAATGCCGAAAAAGTTTGAGACCAAGCATGCAAATATAAAGGGTACTTGCTTCTCAACTTGACAGCGGGGCCAGAATCAGAAAAGGAATATTTGTGAAATATTATTGAACATGACAAGGAAGGGTTTTGACATATCTAAGTAAGATATGACACAAAGTATTTATGAGAATTATTTGGGAATCTTGGGAATGATAGAAATGTGGGTTGCTTCACAACCTAGGACAGCAGGGTTATTCTTTTAATAGAAAAAGGAATATTCCCTAGGAAATGAATATTGGGGTTGGTCCAAGATGGAGATGGAAAAGTCTTGGGATGGTTTTGAGGTTGGCAAGCCTCTAGGGAGAGGATTCAAGGATGATCCTCCAGGTTGCGAGACTACTAAGCCACAAAAAGCGAATCCAGACCAAAATCAAAAGAAAAAAGAAAATGGGCAAAATCCAGGGTGTTACAGTGATTATACGAGTAGAACTGTTAGTGATCTTAAGATTATTAGTAAGCATGCTTCCATGGTTAGAACTCAAGTAGAATAAGTACTTAAGGCACAGGATGATTTGCTCAATGAGTTGAATAGTAAAAACAATGATAATACTGTTAGGGTTATGACTAGAGGTGGTAAAATGACTCTGGAACCTTTGTATCCTGAGGGCCATCCTAAGAGAGTTGAGCAAGAATCTTAGAGAATTAATACTGACGCACCTAGTCCTCCTAGTAATAAAAAGAAGAAAACTGATAGGACTTTGCATGCTTCCAGTGAACCTGTTATAAATACACCCAAGAATCCAGTTGACATTTCTATTTCTGATGCTGAGACACAGTCTGGTGATGAACATGAACCTAGTGCTAATGTTAATGATGATGTTCATGTTGATGCTCAACCTAGTAATGATAATGATGGGGAGATTGAACCTGCTGTTGCTTTTGATAACCCACAATCTAAGAATAAATGTTAAGATAAGAGAGACTTCATTGCTAGGAAGCACGGTAAAGAAGGAGAACCATGGGTTCAGAAACCCATGCCCTTTCCTCCTAAACCATCCAAGAAAAAGGATGATGAGTTCAGAAACCTATCTTTTTGCGTAGGCATTTGACTGATATTATAAAAATGTCTCCTTATGCCAAGTATATGAAAGATATTGTTACAAATAAAAGAAAGATACCGGAAGCTGAAATTTCCACCATGCTTGCTAATTACACTTTTAAGGGTGGAATACCAAAGAAACTAGGAGATCCAGGAATACCAACTATACCATGCTCCATTACAAAGAAACTATGTTAAAACTGCTTTATGTGATTTGGGAGCCGGTGTTAGTGTTATGCCTTTCTCTTTGTATCGTAGACTTGATTTGAATAAGTTGACACCTACTGAAATTTCTTTGCAAATGGCCGATAAATCAACTGCTATACCCATCGGTATTTGTGAGGATGTGCCTGTTGTGGTTGCAAACGTTACTATCTTAACAGACTTTGTTATTCTTGATATTCCCGAGGACGACAGTATGTCGATCATCCTTGGTAGACCCTTTTTGAATACTGCAGGGGCTGTTATTAATTGCAACAAAGGCAATGCCACTTTTCATGTTAATGGTAATGAGCAAACGGTACACTTTCCGAAGAAACAACCTCAAGTTCATAGCATCAATTCTGTTGGAAAAATTTCGACTCTTGCTATTGGAGGTTTTGAATTCCCTCTTCCTACTGTCAAAAAGAAATATGATATTCTTATTGTTGGGGACATGCATATCCCGGTTGAGGTAACCTAGTTTTATTCGAAAATTCTCCGGTTTCATGTTATTCGAAAGAAGTTTGTTAATAAGACTTGATCAACCTTGTTAATGGATTCCTTTTGATGAGCATGAGATGGATGAATTTAGAAAGCACAACTTTCTGTACCACCTCTTACTTTCTGTTATTTATAATAAATAAAGCAAAAATAGTATTATCTGTCTATTTTCTAAATTATCCATGCAATAAAAAATGTCCCGAAAATAAAAGTTCTCCAAATGCCCTGAAATTTAGTATGATTTTTTATAGAATATTTTAGAATTCCGGGCACTGAGAATGCACCAGGGGGCTACACTAGTGGACCACAAGGGTGGAGGGCGCACTCCCTACCTTGTGGGTCCCACGTGGGTCCCCCTCACTTATTCCAGCACCCACCCACTTCGCCTTCCTCCAGAAAAAATCATCCCGTTGCTCAAACCCGTGTTCTAGCTCATCTTGCTGCCATTTTCGATCTCCTTGTGCAAAGCTCCATTTGCGAAACTGTTTTGGGGGATTGTTCTTCGGTATGTGACTCCTCCAATGGTCCTATTATTTTTTGTTCTAGTGCTTTGTATATTGCAAATTTTTGCTGCTGTGGTGACCTTGTTGTTGAGCTTGCATGTCAAATTTATATGGTCCAAAGTAGTTTTGATGCATGATATAGTCTCTACACACTTGTAGGAGTAGTTGCTATCTATTTTATTGAGTTTGGTTCACTTTTATTTTGAGTCACTAAAAATTTCAGAAATTTTCGAAGGAAAGAAATGATGAAAAGATGGTTGAGAGGCTCTTCAAGCCGGGGTTCAAAGGAAAATGAAAATGAAGAGAAGAAGAAGCCCAAGTACAACCTTCCTCGCACCGCGGAGGTTCAACCATGTGAATGGCCAAGTGATGCATTCTTGGGGGCGTCCGAAATTTATGAAGATTTCTATTATTTGGCTGAGAATGCAGGCATCACCGACTTCCTCCATGATAAGTGTGATCAATACCTCCTACTCACTAATACCTTCGTGCAAAAAATTTACTTTCATGCTAGGAAATCACCAGCCAGGGTAGAATTTTATTTATATGATGAACATAAGGAGATGACGCTTTATGATTTTTGTGAGGTTTGCAAATTACCTTATGAGGGCAGCGTCAATGAACCACGTCCTAAAGATGTGGAAGATTTTATTGAGGAAGTTACCATAGGGGAAGGGATAAGGGTGTCGGAAGCGAGAATGGCTAGTTTGCATTTTCCTATTTTAAGCTATTACTCATTATTTGCTGGGAGATGTTTAATTGGTCGTGGAGAGTGTGGAGGCCTTAGTGCCCCTGACCTCACTATTTTGTGCCATGCTCTACTTCGTGATAGAACTTTTAGTTTGGGCGCTATTGTTGCTCGACGGTTGAGTTTAAACCGTTTGAGGGGTCCTATCTTTGGAGGTATCTATGCCTCCCGCCTTGCTAGACGCTTCGAGATACCCATTAGGCACGATGAGGAAGAGGAGATGCTGCTACCCACTAGATACTTAGACTATAACAGTATGGTAGCACATGATTTTATTAGTGATGATAAGGACAAGAGACTCATCTATAACCTGGTATTTAGCCAGGAGACTTGTCAGGTTATTATGTTTCCTACACCTTCTTTGTTTGATATTCATTCAGGCAGGTACCTCATTTTTCCCGAGGACATTTATGCATACTGGGAGCGGACACGATCACCAGTTCCTGAGCCAGAACCATCACCTAATCCGTATGAGGAGTCTATTTATCAGTGGGAGCCACAGGAGCTCGCTATCAAGTGGAACCCTCAGGATCTTCCTCAGTACCAAGGAGAGGGCCACTTTGATCCATGGGCGTAGACCAACTTAGGCCAAAAGCCTAAGCTTGGGGGAGTACGTATTTCTCACCGTCATTACATTCATGTTCACACACTCATTCCAGTTGTCGGTATTCCTACTTTTTCATTGTATTGTCCATGCTAGCTTATTTTCTTTTTCCCGCTTTCTTCTTGTGTGTTTGAAAAACTTTGAGAAAATCCAAAAAAAATAGTTGTAGTATTAAAAGAAAACCCAAAAAGATTTCTCGTTCTTCTTTTGCTTGTTGGGAGCTTTCCTGTGTATATAGTTTTTCTCGTTCTTGTTTTATTTCCTTCAGAAAAATAAAAACTCCAAAAACAATTCAGTGTGTTTCTTTGAATTTCCTTTTCCTTTTTTGTGTCGAGAGGAGAAGACTGATGACCCACAAGTATAGGGGATCAATCGTAGTCCTTTCGATAAGTAAGAGTGTTGAACCCAACGAGGAGCAGAAGGAAATGACAAGTAGTTTTCAGCAAGGTATTCTCTACAAGCACTGAAATTATAAGTAACGAGTAGTTTCATAGCAAGATAATTTGTAACGAGCAAGTAATGGTAACAGTAACAAAAGTGCAGCAAGGTAGCCCAATCCTTTTTGAGGCAAAGGACAGGCCAAAACGGTCCCTTATGATAAGCAAAGCGTTCTTGAGGGTACACGGGGATTTCATCTAGTCACTTTCATCATGTTGGTTTGATTTGTCTTCGCTACTTTGATAATTTGATATGTGGGTGGACTGGTGCTTAGCTGCTGTTCTTACTTGAACAAGCCTCCTTCTTATGATTTACCCCCTCGCAAGCATCCGCAACTACGAGAAAAGTATTAAGAATAAATCTAACCATAGCATTAAACTTTTGGATCCAAATCAGTCCCTTACGAAATAGCGCATAAACTATGGTTTAAGCTTCTATCACTCTCGCAACCCATCATCTAATAACTATTCCACAATGCATTCCCTTAGGCCCTAATAAGGTGAAGTGCCATGTAGTCGACGTTCACATTACACCACTAAGGGAATCACAACATACATACCATCAAAATATCGAACACATATCAAGTTCACATGATTACTTGCAACAAGATTTCTCCCGTGACCTCAAGAACTAAAGTAACTACTCACAAATGATAATCATGCTCAAGATCAGCGGGGTATTAAATAGCATAATGGATCCGAACATATAATCTTCCACCAAATAAACCATATAGTAATCAACTACAAGATGTAATCAAGACTACTAGTCACCGACAAGCACCAATCTAAGGTTCCGGTACAAAGATTGAACACAAGAGATGAACTAGGGTTCGAGAGGAGATGGTGTTGTTGAAGATGTTGACGGAGATTGCCCTCCCCAAGATGGGAGAGTTGTTGGTGATGATGATGACGATGATTTCCCCCTCCGGGAGGGAAGTTCCCCCAGCGGGATCGCTCCGTCGGAGGGCGAAAGTGCTCCTGCCCCAGTTCCACCTCGAGACGGTGGCACTTCGTCCAGAAAGTCCTCTCCTTATTTTTTTTGGCCAGAATAACTTATGTACCAGAAGAGGGGCACCGGAGGTGGGCTGAGGAGGGCTCAACCCACCAGGGCGCGCCTGGGCTCCCTAGCGCGCCTAGGTGGGATTGTGCCCACCTGGTGGACCCCCTCTGGTTGTTATTTGCTCCAATAATTCTTATATATTCCATAAAAATTTCCCATGAAGTTTCGGCTCATTTGGAGATGTGCAGAATAGGTGGCCTGATGTAGCTTTTCCAGGTCCAGAATTCCAGCAACCGGTATTCTCCCTCTTTGTGTGAACCTTGCATATTATGAGAGAAAAGGCATTAGAATTACTCCAAAAAGCATTATTATGCATAAAAACATCATAAATAACAGTAGGAAAACATGATGCAAAATGGACATATCAACTCCCCCAAGCTTAGACCTCGCTTGTCCTCAAGCGAAAACCGAAATCGAAAAGCATGTCCACATGCTTAGAGAGAGAGAGGTGTTGATAAAAACAAAATACGGACATAGAAGCATCATGTATATTATTATAACAGCAACAAAATTTAAGATGAAACTTTATCATAGAACTTTCATCATATAGCTTCTCATGAATAAGTGACAATTCATCACAACATCGAAGTATAAAGCATAAACTCTATTGAAAACCAACAAACTATGTTCTCAGTCAACTTTGCAACTACAATTCATCATCTTTTCAGGAAGGGTCATGTATCGGAGCCTTTAGGCAAGTCCACATACTCAACCATCATATAATCTTCTATGATTGCTAGCACTCACTGCATACACATGAGCAAAAAGTTTCAACCAGACAGAGAGAAAGATAGGGGCTTATAGTTTCGCCTCCCAACGTATTCACCTCAAGGGTGATGTCAACAATAATAACTCATGCCACCCATATCCAACTGGACATATGTGCCTAGATCTTTCCTCACCACATGGTGCTTGCCAAAACAGAAAAATAAAAAGGAATAGAGAGAAATACTTTGACTCTTGCATAAAAGTAAATACATGAAAGTAAAAGATAGGCCCTTCGCAGAGGGAAGCAGAGGTTGCCATGCGCTTTTTCATTTGTATGCTCGATCTCTTAGTGCAAAAGAACGTCACGTTATATTGCCCCTTATGATAGCAACCTTTATTATGCAGTCTATCGTTTTTATTCTTTGCCATCACAAGTTCGTACAACGCTTAATTTTCTCTTACACTAAATGATCCAACACTTTTAGAAGCAACATTTATTGCCTTCTTGCACCGATGACAAATTACTTGATGGATCTTACTCAATCCATGGGTAGGTATGGTGGACTCTCAAAACAGATTTGGGTTTAAGGCTTTTTGGATGCAGAAGTAGTACCTGTACATAGTGCGGAATTTTTGGCTAGCAAAGATGGGGAGCAACAACCACATGTTAAGGATCTAAGATAATATAACTTCTATGTGAATATGAACAAACATAAATCATTACATTGTCTTCCTTGTCCAACGTCAACAATTTTGGCATATAATATTTTAATGGGGGCTCACAATCACAAAAGATGTCCAGGATAGTGTATTTGCATGTGAATCTTCTCTTCCCTTATTAATTCTTTCATGAATTGCATCATTGACCAATGCTATGTTTCTAAATCTCCAATAAAATTTTCTACTTATACTCTTCCTTATGTGATGTCATTACTTACCATAAGATTAGCATATGATCTTTCTCATTTATTTCCTTTCTTTTTATTGAATATGAAAGTAAAGAAAACAAAACTCAAACTAAACTTTATTATATATATCTTGCACATGATTACAAAGATAAAACACTAAGCAAACTCTAGAAAAGAAAGGATCGAACTAAACTTTTATTCATCTAAAGCAAAAGATAACTATGGATCGAACTAAGATAAGTAAAGGCAAAAGATAGTGGAGGTGATACAATACCAGGGCACCTCCCCCAAGGTTGGCACAAGCCAAGGGGAGTGCCCATACCCGATACTCAATTTTCCTTTGGTGATGGACAAGGAGGTGGTGGTGATGAAGTAGTAGCAATCTTATCCTCAGGTTTCAATGGCAAGGGCTCACCATCATAAGAGGAGGAGTGGGACTCACGGGTCTCGCAACTAGAAGCCAAACTCATACCTTTAAACCTTGCTTCATATTCAAAGACTTGGTTTTGGAGATCGTAGATCTGCCTTTGGAGAAAGTTGATTTGCTCGTTGAAGGTGAAGACGATGTCCTTCATGGTCTTTCCATCCACCTTGAGATCACGGGTGTAATCCGTGATCATGACGTGATTGGCATTGAGTCCACGTTCCAACATCCCCTTGCACCGGAAGACTTCCTGGTCCATAGCTTCAAGCTTGGCCTCCACGGTTCCTCTCCCTTTGGGACCTTGCACATCACGGATGTGGAGCACCCCCTCACGCATCTCGATAGTCTAAGGGTACTGCATCACCTCCCGCAAATATGGGTTGATAACGTTCTCAAAGAACTTGTCCTTGGAGGAGCTCGAAGCAGCCATGGTGAATTCGATCTATCAGGAAACAACAAGGAAAAGAAAACAAAAGATTTCTCTGTGACATGGTGGTCAATAGTTTCGGGGGGTATATAAAGATTTTTATCTTGCGAAACAAGCAAACGGAAGAAAAACGGAGTCCGGAAGGTACCCGAGGGGGGCACAACCCACCTGGGTGAGCCTAGCAAGCCAGGCGCGCCCTGGTGTATTGTGCCCACCAGGGGTGCCTCACGCTTTTGTATTCTTTTGTCATGCCATCTTTTAAATTTTTCTTTAAATAACTTGGCATTTTCATAAGCTTGGGTTCTCCATTAATCTAGTGAACTAATATCAAATAACCTCTTTCACCGTCAAGTTTGAAATCATATTTGAGTTCTTTGATTGCCCAATATGCTTTATGTTCTAACTCAAGAGGCAAATGACAAGCTTTCCCATAAACAATTTTATAGGGAGACATACCCATAGAATTTTTGTATGCTGTACTATAAGCCCAAAGTGCATCATCTAATTTCTTAGATCAATTCTTTTGGGACCTATTGACAGCTTTTTGTAATATTAACATTATTTCTCTATTGCTTAGTTCAACTTGACCACTAGGGTTTAAGCTTCTGTCACTCTCGCAACCCATCATCTAATAACTATTCCACAATGCATTTGCTTAGGCCCTAATAAGTTGAAGTGCCATGTAGTCGACGTTCACATTGCACCACTAAGGGAATCACAACATACATACCATCAAAATATCGAACACATATCAAGTTCACATAATTACTTGCAACAAGATTTCTCCCGTGACCTCAAGAACTAAAGTAACTACTCACAAATGATAATCATGCTCAAGATCAGAGGGGTATTAAATAGCATAATGGATCTGAACATATAATCTTCCACCAAATAAACCATATAGTAATCAACTACTATATGTTATCAACACTACTAGTCACCCACAAGCACCAATCTAAGGTTCCGGTACAAAGATTGAACACAAGAGATGAACTAGGTTTTGAGAGGAGATGGTGCTGTTGAAGATGTTGATGGAGATTGCCCTCCCCAAGATGGGAGAGTTGTTGGTGATGATGATGACGATGATTTCCCCCTCCGGGAGGGAAGTTCCCCCAGCGGAATCGCTCCGCCAGAGGGCAAAAGTGCTCCTGCCCCAGTTCCACCTCAACACGGTGGCGCTTCGTCCAGAAAGTCCTCTCCGTATTTTTTTTGGTCAGAATGACTTATATACCAGAAGAGGGGCACCGGAGGTGGGCCGAGGAGGGCACGCATGGGCTCCCTGGCGCGCCCAGGTGGGTTGTGCCCACCTGGTGGGCCCCCTCTGTTAGTTATTTGCTCCAATAATTCTTATATATTGCATGAAAATTTCCCATGAAGTTTTAGCTCATTTGGAGATGTGCAGAATAGGTGGCCTGATGTAGCTTTTCCAGGTCCAGAATTCCAGCTGCCGGTATTCTCCCTCTTTGTGTGAACCTTGCATATTATTAGAGAAAAGGCATTAGAAGTACTCCAAAAAGCATTATTATGCATAAAAACATCATAAATAACAGTAGGAAAACTTGATGCAAAATGGACGTATCAACTCCCCCAAGCTTAGACCTTGCTTGTCCTCAAGCGAAAAACGAAATCGAAAAGCATGTCCACATGCTTAGAGAGAGAGAGGTGTCGATAAAAACAAAATACGGACATAGAAGCATCATGTATATTATTATAACAGCAACAAACTTTATAATGAAACTTTATCATAGAACTTTTATCATATAGCTTCTCATGAATAAGTAACAATTCATTACAACATCAAAGTATATAGCATAAACTCTATTGAAAACCAACAAACTATGTTCTCAGTCAACTTTGCAACTACAATTCATCATCTTTTCAGGAAGGGTCATGTATCGGAGCCTTTAGGCAAGTATACATACTCACCCATCATATAATCTTCTATGATTGCTAGCACTCACCGCATTCACATGAGCAAAAAGTTTCAACCGGACACAGAGAAAGATAGGGGCTTATAGTTTCACCTCCCAACGTATTCACCTGAAGGGTGATGTCAACAATAATAACTCATGCCACCCATATCCAACTGGACATATGTGCCTAGATCTTTCCTCACCACATGGTGCTTGCCAAAAGGGAAAAATAGAAAGGAATAGAGAGAAATTCTTTGACTCTTGCATAAAAGTAAATACATGAAAGTAAAAGATAGGCCCTTCGCAGAGGGAAGCAGAGGTTGCCATGCACTTTTTCGTTTGTATGCTCGATCTCTTAGTGCAAAAGAATGTCACATTATATTGCCCCTTATGATAGCAACCTTTATTATGCAGTCTGTCGCTTTTATTCTTTGCCATCACAAGTTCGTACAACGCTCAATTTTCTCTTACACTAAATGATCCAACACTTTTAGAAGCAACTTTTATTGCCTTATTGCACCGATGACAACTTACTTGATGGATCTTACTCAATCCATGGGTAGGTATGGTGGACTCTCAAAACAAGATTTGGGTTTAAGGGTTTTTGGATGCAGAAGTAGTATCTCTACTTAGTGCGGAATTTTTGGCTAGCAAAGATGGGGGGCAACCACCACATGTTAAAGGATCTATGATAATATAACTTCTATGTGAATATGAACAAACATAAATCATTACATTGTCTTCCTTGTCCAACATCAACAATTTTGGCATATAATAGTTTGATGGGGGCTCACAATCACAAAAGATGTCCAGGATAGTGTATTTGCATGTGAATCTTCTCTTCCCTTATTAATTCTTGCATGAATTGCATCATTGACCAATGCTATGTTTCTAAATCTCCAATAAAATTTTCTACTTATACTGTTCCTTATGTGATGTCATTACTTACCATAAGATTAGCATATGATCTTTCTCATTTATTTCCTTTCTTTTTATTGAATATGAAAGTAAAGAAAACAAAACTCAAACTAAACTTTATTATATATATATCTTGCACACGATTACAAGGATAAAACACTAAGCAAACTCTAGAAAAGAAAGGATCAAACTAAACTTTTATTCATCTAAAGCAAAAGATAACTATGGATCGAACTAAGATAAGTAAAGGCAAAAGATAGTGGAGGTGATACGATACTGGGGCACCTCCCCCAAGCTTGGCACAAGCCAAGGGGAGTGCCCATACCCGATACTCAATTTTCCTTTCGTGATGGAGAATGAGGTGGTGGTGATGAAGTAGTAGCAACCTTATCCTCAGGTTTCAATGGCAAGGGCTCACCATCATAAGAGGAGGAGTGAGTCTCGCGGGTCTTGCAACTAGCAGCCAAACTCATACCTTTAAACCTTGCTTCATATTCAAAGACTTGGTTTTGGAGATCGTAGATCTGGCTTTGGAGAAAGTTGATTTGCTTGTTGAAGGTGAAGACGATGTCCTTAATGGACTTTCCATCCACCTTGAGATAACGGGTGTAATCCGCGATCATGAGGTGATTGGCATTGAGTCCACGTTCCACCATCCCCTTGCACCGGAAGACTTGCTGCTCCATAGATTTAAGCCTGGCCTCCACGGTTCCTGTCCCTTTGGGACCTTGCACATCGTGGATGTGGAGCACCCCCTCACGCATCTCGATAGTCTAAGGGTGCTGCATCACCTCCCGCAAATATGGGTTGATGACATTCTCGAAGAACTTGTCCTTGGAGGAGCTCGCAGCAGCCATGGTGAATTGGATCTGTCAGGAAACAGCAAGGAAAAGAAAACAGAAGATTTCTCTTTGATACGGTGGTCAATAGGTTCGGGGAGTATATAAAGGTTTTTATCTTGGGAAACAAGCAAACGAAAGAAAAACGGAGTCTGGAAGGTACCTGAGGGGGGCACAACCCACCTGGGTGCGCCTAGCAAGCCAGGCGCGCCCTGGTGTCTTGTGCCCACCAGGGGTGCCTTCCTGGTTGTTTCTTATTTTCCTAATTTTTAAAATATTCCAAAATTGGCAGAAAATATTTTTGCGGATTTTTCGGAGTCTGTTTACTTACCGTATCATGTACCTCCTCTTTTTTCATGATTCTGGAGTGTTCCGGAAGGTTTCCTTTATGTGTTCTTCCGGTGTCATAGTTTGGATAATATTACTTTTAACATTAATGGGCGTACCTGAGATAATATTACTTTTAACATTAATGGGCGTACCTGAGATATAATGGGCGTACCTGAGACATACCCATAGGATTTTTGTATGCTGTTCTATAAGCCCAAAGTGCATCATCTAATTTCTTAGATCAATTCATTTGGGACCTATTGACAGTTTTTTGTAATATTAACTTTATTTCTCTATTGCTAAGTTCAACTTGACCACTAGACTGAGGATGATAGGGTGATGCAATTCTATGGTTGACATCATACTTAGCAAGCATTTTATGGAAAGTACCATGAATAAAGTGTGAACCACCATCAGTCATTAAATATCTAGGGACTCATAACCTTGGAAAAATAACTTCCTTAAGCATTTTAATAGAGGTGTTGTGATCAGCACTACTAGTTGGAAAAGCTTCTACCCACTTAGTAACATAATCAACATCAACCAAAATATGTGTATACCCATTAGAGGAAGGAAAAGGTCCCATGTAATCAAAACCCCAAACATCAAATGGTTCAACAGCAAGCGAATAATTCATAGGCATTTCCTGACGCTTACCAATATTACCAATTATTTGACATTCATCACAAGATAAAACAAACTTACGGGCATCCTTGAAGAGAGTAGGCCAATAAAAACCAGATTGCAATACCTTATGATCAGTTCTATCTCCCGCATGATGCCCTCCATAAGCTTCGGAGTGACATTTCCGTAGGATTTGTCCCTGTTCATGCTCAGGTACACAACATCTAATAATAGCATCTACTTCTTCTTTATAAAGATGTGGGTCATCCCAAAAGTTATGTCTTAAATCATAGAAGAATTTTTTCTTTTGTTGGTATGTGAAGCTAGGTGGTATATATTTAGCAACAATGTAATTAGCATAGTCAGCATACCAAGGAGTGTTTTGAGAAACATTTATTGCCGCTAATTGTTCATCAGGAAAACTGTCATTAATAGGTTGTGGGTCATCAAGAATATTTTCTAGCCTAGATAAGTTATCAGCCACGGGGTTCTCAGCTCCTTTGCTATCAGTGATATGTAAGTCAAATTCTTGTAGCAAGAGAACCCACCTAATGAGTCTAGGTTTAGCATCTTTCTTTTCCATAATATATTTTAAAGCAACATGATCAGTGTGAACTACCACTTTAGATTCAACAATGTAAGAACTGAATTTATCACAAGCAAACACAACTGCTAAAAATTCTTTTTCAGTAGTAGCATAATTGCGTTGGGCACTATCTAGAGTTTTACTAGCATAATAAATGACATTTAATTTCTTATCAACTCTTTGTCCTAGAACAGCACCAACAGCATAATCACTAGCATCACACATAATTTCAAAAGGAAAACTCCAATCAGGTGGTTGAACAATAGGTGCAGAAATTAAGGCTTTCTTAAGTGTTTCAAAGGCTTCTACACAATCATCATCAAAAACAAAGGGAACATCCTTTTGTAAAAGATTTGTAAGAGGCCTAGAAATTTTAGAGATGTCTTTAATAAACCTCCTATAGAAACCAGCATGACCGAGGAAACTACGGATACCTTTGATATCTTTAGGACATGGCATTTTCTCAATTGCCTCAACTTTAGCTTTATCCACCACAATACCTCATTCAGAAATTTTATGTCCCAAGAAAATACCTTCATTAACAATAAAGTGGCACTTCTCCCAATTCAAGACAAGATTAGTTTGCTCGCATCTCTGCAAAACTCGATCAAGGTTGCTTAAGCAATCATCAAAAGAAGTTCCGTAAACGGAAAAATCATCCATGAAAACCTCAACAATCTTTTCACAAAAGTTAGAGAATATAGCAGTCATACATCTTTGAAAGGTAGTAGGTACATTACATAAACCAAAAGGCATAGGTCTATAAGCATAAGTTCCAAAAGGACAAGTGAAGGTGGTTTTCTCTTGATCAGGTTGTGAAACAGGTATTTGAGAAAAACCAGAATATCCATCAAGGAAACAAAAGTGTGTGTGCTTTGACACTCTTTCTAGCATTTGATTAATAAAAGGTAGAGGGTAATGATCTTTTCTAGTAGCTTTGTTTAATTTTCTAAAATCAAATACCATTCTATAACCAGTGACAATTCTTTGTGGGATGAGTTCATTTTTATCATTAGGAACAACGGTAATACCTCCTTTCTTTGGGACACAATGAACGAGGCTTACCCATCTACCATCACCTATGGGATAGATTATACCTGCTTCCAGAAGCTTTAGTATTTCGGTTCTTACCACTTCTTTCATTTTTGGATTCAACCGTCGTTGATGATCAACAACGGGTTTAGCATCAGGTTCCATATTAATTTTGTGCTGACAGAGAGTGGGACTAATGCCCTTAAGATCATCAAGAGTATATCCAATAGCAGCTCGGTGCTTCTTCAATAACTTCAATAATCTTTCTTCTTCATGTTCTGAAAGGTTAGCACTAATAATAAATGGATATATCTTTTTCTCATCAAGATAAGCATATTTCAAAGTGTTTGGTAATTGTTTTAATTCAAACGTAGGATCGCCTTTAGGTGGAGGAGGACCTCCTAGAGTTTTCAATAGGCAAATTGTGTTTAAGCAGAGGTCGTTGTTCGAAGAAACTTTTATCTATTTCATTTCTTTCATGCATATCCATATCATTTTCATGGTCTAGCAAATATTGTCCTAGTGGATCAGTTGGAGGCACGACAATAGAAGCAAGACCAATTATTTCATCCTTACTAGGCAAATATTTCTTATGACACTTTCTACTAAACTTAGAAAAATTAAACTCATGAGACTCAACACCTAAACTTACACCGACGGTTTGTTTCTCACAATCTATTTTAGCATTAACGGTGTTCAAGAAAGGCTTACCAAAGATAATGGGACAAAAGTCATCTTGTGGGGAACCAAGAACAAGAAAATCAGTAGGATATTTTATCTTGCCACACAAGACTTCAACATCTCTAACAATCCCAAGTGGTGTGATGGTGTCTCTATTGGCAAGTTTAATAGTAACATCTATGTCTTCTATTCCAGCGGGTGCTATATCATTTATAATTTCTTGATATAAGGTAAAAGGAATAGCACTGACGCTAGCACGTAAAACACATAAACCATGATAACAGTGATCTCCTATTTTGACTGAGACAACAGGCACGCCAACACCGGGTCTATGTTTATCTTTTTCATCGGGTTTGGTAATCCTAGCAGCTTCATCACAGAAGTAAATAATATGCCCATCTATATTTTCTACCACGAGATCTTTAACCATGGCAACTCTAGGTTCTACCTAGATTTGTTCAGCAGGTTTTGGTGCTTTAATATAGCTTTTATTGACCACAGTTGAAACTTTAGCATGTTCCTTTATCCTAACAGGGAAAGGTGGTTTTTCAATATAAGCAATAGGAACAACTGGATCAACATTATAAATAACAGTTTCATCTTTAGCTATTACTGGTTCTTTAATTTTTTCTGTAATAGGTGGGTGAT
The DNA here is from genome assembly GCA_011799875.1 of Thinopyrum elongatum. NCBI lineage: Eukaryota > Viridiplantae > Streptophyta > Magnoliopsida > Poales > Poaceae > Thinopyrum > Thinopyrum elongatum. Next base: position 587,066,727 of record CM022301.1, read on the forward strand.
ATTTAAACCACTTCTCCTTAGGGAGGTCAACATGAGTAGCAAATGATTCACAAAAGGAGGCTACTATCTCAGAATCAAGTCCATATTTAGTGTTAAACTTTTGAAAAGCATCGGTATTCATAAAAGATTTAACACAATCATACTTAAGCTTAATACCTGACTGTTTAACTTCGTCGAGTTCCCAATCTTCAGAGTTACATTTAATTATTTCTAAAAGATCCCACCTGAATTCAATATTCTTCTTCATAAAGGAACCAATAGAAGCAGTATCAAGCATGGATTGATCATCACGAGAAAGTCGAGCATAAAAATTTTGAATAATGATTTATCTTGAGAGCTTATGATTGGGGCATGAATATAACATTGACTTAAGTCTCCCCCAAGCTAGAGCGATACTTTCTCCTTCACGAGGCCAAAAATTATATATGTAATTCCGATCACGATGAACTAGATGCATAGGATAATTTTTTTGGTGAAATTCCAATTTCAATTGATTCCAATTCCAAGATCCAATATCATCGCATAGCCTATACCATACCAATGCTTTTCCCTTCAAAGATAAAGGGAAAACCTTCTTCTTAGCTTCATCTCCGGGTAAACCTGCAAGCTTAATTAATCCACAAATTTTATCAACATATATCAAGTGCATATCAGGATGTTCGGTTCCTTCTCCTGCATAATGATTAGCTAGCAGTTGTTCTATCATACCCAAAGGAATTTCATAACCAATATTTTTAGTAGGTGTATTAGGTTGAGGGGTAACTAATTGTGGTTCCACTCGAGGTGAAGATACCCCAAAGAAACCCCTCAAAGGATTGTTCTCCATAGTAACAAGTGACAATAAATTTCAGCACGTAGTAATAATTTTTCATTACCGATTTCCACTTACCAAGAGCACTTCACTCCCCGGCAATGGCGCCAGAAAAGAGCCTTGATGACCCACAAGTATAGGGGATCAATCGTAGTCCTTTCGATAAGTAAGAGTGTCGAACCCAACGAGGAGCAGAAGGAAATGACAAGTAGTTTTCAGCAAGGTATTATCTGCAAGCACAGAAATTATAAGTAACGAGCAGTTTGATAGCAAGATAATTTGTAACGAGCAAGTAATGATAATGGTAACAAAAGTGCCGCAAGGTATCCCAATCCTTTTTGAGGCAAAGGACAGGCCAAAACAGTCTCTTATGATAAGCAAAGCCTTCTTGAGGGTACACGGGAATTTCATCTAGTCACTTTCATCATATTGGTTTGATTTGTGTTCGCTACTTTGATAATTTGATATGTGGGTGGACCGGTGCTTAGGTGCTGTTCTTACTTGAACAAGCCTCCTACTTATGATTAACCCCCTCGCAAGGATCCACAACTACGAGAAAATTATTAAAAATAAATCTAACCATAGCAATAAACTTTTGGATCCAAATCAGTCCCTTACGAAATAGCGCATAAACTATGGTTTAAGCTTCTGTCACTCTCGCAACCCATCATCTAATAACTATTCTACAATGCATTCCCTTAGGCCCTAATAAGGTGAAGTGCCATGTAGTCGACGTTCACATTACACCACTAAGGGAATCACAACATACATACCATCAAAATATCGAACACATATCAAGTTCACATAATTACTTGCAACAAGATTTCTCCCGTGACCTCAAGAACTAAAGTAACTACTCACAAATGATAATCATGCTCAAGATCAGAGGTGTATTAAATAGCATAATGGATCTGAACATATAATCTTCCACCAAATAAACCATATAGTAATCAACTACAAGATGTTATCAACACTATTAGTCACCCACAAGCAACAATCTCAGGTTCCGGTACAAAGGTTGAACACAAGAGATGAACTAGGGTTTGAGAGGACATGGTGTTGTTGAAGATGTTGATGGAGATTGCCCTCCCCAAAATGGGAGAGTTGTTGGTGATGATGATGACGATGATTTCCCCCTCCGGGAGGGAAGTTCCCCCGGCGGAATCGCTCCACCGGAGGGCAAAAGTGCTCCTGCCCCAGTTCCGCCTCGAGACGGCGGCGCTTCATCCCGAAATTTCTCTCCTTATTTTTTATAGGTCAAAATGCCTTATATACCAGAAGAGGGCACAACTTATCAGGGCGCGCATGGGCTCCCTGGCGCGCCCAGGTGGGTTGTGGCCACCTGGTGGGCCCCCTCTGGTAGTTATTTGCTCCAATAATTCTTATATATTCCATAAAAATTCCCCGTGAAGTTTCAGCTCTTTTGGAGATGTGCATAATAGGTGGCCTGACACAGCTTTTCCAGGTCCAGAATTCCAGCTGCCGGTATTCTCCCTCTTTGTGTGAACCTTGTATATTATGAGAGAGGAGGCATTAGAATTACTCAAAAATGCATTATTATGCATAAAAACATCATAAATAACAGTAGGAAAACATGATGCAAAATGGACGTATCAAAGACCACGATGAAAATGTTGAGTGGCTCTCATATGCATTATTATTGTTGATCTAACAAAGAGTCCATATTACCTTGTCTTCTCCTTTGAATAAATGTTTGCAGATTCCAGCTTAGTCCAATGTACGTGCACTATTATTATTATCCACACCGTTTGGTCGTGTAAGTGAAAGGCAATAATGACGATATATGATGAAATGATTGAGATGTGGAAAAGCTGGTATGAACTCGACCTATCTTGTTTTTTGTAAATATGATTAGTTCATCGTTCTTGATTTAGCCCATTATGAATGAAACATGTTTGCAATGACAATTAGAGATTATAGTTACTCATGCCATGCTTAATTAGCTAGGAGTTTATAATGGTTTACCTTGCGTGCCAACATGCTTTTAAAATGGTTGTGATGTAGTATGATAGGATGGTATCCTCCTTTGAATGATTCGAGTGGCTTGACTTGGCACATGTTCCTGCATGTAGTTGAAACAAAATCAACATAGCCTCTAGTTGGTCGCTCCTCAATCTTTTGCTAGCTTTCACGTGTACTAAGCGGGAATACTGCTTGTGCATCCACTTCCATAAACCCAAAGTTATTCCATATGAGTCCAACAAACCTACCTATATGCGGTATTTACCTGCCGTTCCAAGTAAATTTGCATGTGCCAAACTCTAAACCTTCAAATAATAATCTGTTTGTATGCCCGAATCGCTCATGTAGCAACTGGGGGCTGTCAGTGTCATTCGTGAGAAAGTGGCTGGTAATCGGGATGCCCAGTTCCATGCTCAAATCAAATCAAAATATAATATCAAACAAAACTCCCCCAGGACTGTTGTTGGTATGGTCGGTACCCGTTGTTTCGGACCAGCCGTGGAGTGTGCTTGTTGGAGGAGGGGGAGTAAAAACTTGACCATTCTGTTTGGGAACCGCCTATAATGTATCTAGCATGGAAGATACCGAGATCTCTTGGTTGTTATGTTGACAATGAAAGCATACCGCTCAAAATTATATTCATCTCTGTTTCAAAAAGCTCGAGCTCTGGCACCTCTACAAATCCCTACTTCCCTCTGCGAAGGGCCTATCTATTTACTTTTATGCTGAGTCATCATCCTCTTATAAAAAGCACCAGTTAGAGAGCACCACTGTCATTTGTATGCATTGTTATTAATTGATATTGGGTATGACTGTTACTGGATCTCTTTTACCATGAATTACAATGTCTAGTCATTCCTTGATCTTCAGGGGTGCTCTGCATTTATGTTTTGCGGTCTCAGAAAGGGCTAGCGAGATACCATTTTGTTATATCATATCACGATTGTTTTGAAAAAGTGTTGTCATCCAAGATTTATTATTATTGCTCGCTAGTTGATTATGCCATTGATATGAGTAAATGTGAGACCTAAATGTTATTGTCAATATGGTTGTTTCATAATCTTTGCTAAAAACTTAAATGCTGCCTTTACATATTTGCAACAACAAGATCAAACAAAGTTTGTAAAAGTTTTTCTTTATCACTTTCAGTTTGTCAACTGAATTGCTTGAAGACAAGCAATGGGTTAAGCTTGGGGGAGTTGATACGTCTCCATCGTATCTACTTATCCAAACTCTTTTGCCCTTGTTTTGGACTCTAATTTGCATGATTTGAATGGAACTAACCCGGACTGACGTTGTTTTCAGTAGAATTGCCTTGGTGTTACGTTTGTGCAGAAATAAAAGTTCTTGGAATGACCTGAAACTTTATAGAGAGTATTTTTGGAATAAATAAAAAATATTGGCGAAAGAATCAACCAGAGGGGACCCACCAGCTATCCACAAGGGTGGAGGGCGGCCCCCCAGGGCATGCCCCCTGCCTTGTGGGTCCCCTGGACCTCCTCCGACCCTAACTCCAACTCTATATATTCACATTCGGGCAGAAAAAAAATCAGAGAGAAGGATTCATCGTGTTTTACGATACGGAGCCGCCGTCACCTCCTGTTCTTCATCGGGAGGGCAGATTTGGAGTCCGTTTGGGGCTCCGGAGAGGGGAATCCATCGCCAACATCATCACCAACCATCCTCCATCACAAATTTCATGATGCTCACCGCCGTGCGTGAGTAATTCCATCGTAGGCTTGCTGGACGGTGATGGGTTGGATGAGTTTTATCATGTAATCGAGTTAGTTTTGTTAGAGTTTGATCCCAAGTATCCATTATGTTCTGAGATTGAAGTTGCTCTGACTTTGCTTTGCTTAATGCTTGTCACTAGGGCCCGAGTGCCATGATTTCAGATCAGAACCTATTATGTTTTCATGAATATATTTGTGTTCTTGATCCTATCTTGCAAGTTATAGACACCTATTACGTGTTATGATCCGCATACCCCAAGGTGACAATAATTAAGATTCTTTCCGGTGATTACCGTAGTTTGAGGAGTTCATGTATTCACTAAGTGCTAATGCTTTGGTCCGGTTCTCTATTAAAAGGAGACCTTTATCACTACTGCAGGATGCTGCTAACGCGACACTACAATCAGAGACCCTTCGACGAAACTTTGTGCGATGCAATAATCGCCAACGGTGATCTAAAAACACCATCAAAAAGATGCAAAACATTTGCGATGACGGATGCATCAAACATGGTTCAGATTTTAGTTGCATGTGCGATGCAGGGCATACGGTTCAGTTCAATGAACTATTTGCGATGAGGCAGAAGAATAGAAACGGGCAGCCAGATGAAGGTGTGTGCGATATACGGCATACAGTTCACTCGGATGAACTGTTTGTGATTAGGCGGAACAAAAGAAATGGTCAGCCAGATCAAGGTGTGTGCGATAGAGGGCAAACAGTTCACTCGGATGAACTGTTTGCGTTGTGCCAAGATAACAGAAACGGGTCAATATAACAAGACACTACTGGAATCAGAAGATTTGCCATCAGCCACTTCTTTGCCGTCTGCTAGCTGATGGCAAAGGATGGCTTTGCCGTTAGCTTCCAAAAAACAGACGGCAAAGAACTGGCTGATGGCAAAGAATATATTTCCCATCAGCATCTGCTAGCAGACGGCAAAGAACAACACGGCGGACGGCAAAGCCAGGGCAGATGGCAAACGTTCAATTTAACTAACGGTCGCGCCCCAGCCCGTCCCCCCTCTCTCTCTTTCTCTCCCTCTTCCTCCCCGATGACCACCGCCGCCCCAACCACCCACCGCGGCCCCGTCGCCTCACCGCCCCGCCGCCCCACCGGCCCACCTCCCCGGCGCCATCGCCGCCCATTTCACCACCGCGGCCCCGTCGCCCCCGCTGCCCTGCCGGCTCAGAGCTGCCGCGCCCCGCCCCCCTTCCCCCCCCGACCCACCGGCCCACCCGACCCCGTCGCCCCCGTCGCCACCGCCGCCCTGCCGCTCCGAACCCCGGGCCGACGCCCTCTCCGGTGAGCCATTTTTTCCTGTTTTTTTCTGTTTAATTGTTAGATTAGATATGTTAGTTAGATATGTTAGTTGTAGGTTTAGTGCTAGATTAGATTAGTGCTAGGTTTTAGTTAAATAGTTATAATTAAATGAAGTAAAAAAAGATGAAAAAAGAAGAAGAAGAAAAGTAGAATAAGTAGAAGGGGGAAGAAGAAGAAGAAGAAGAAGAAGAAGAAGATGAGGAGGAGGAGGAGGAGGAGGAGGAGGAGGAGGAGGAGGATAAGAAGAAGAAGAAAAAGAGGAGAAGATGAGAAGAAAATAGGAAAAAGGAAAAGAAGGAAGAAAAAAAAGAAGAAGAAGAGGAGGAGGAGAAGGAAAGAAGAAGAAGAAGAAGAAGAAGAAGAAGAAGAAGAAGAAGAAGAAGAAGAAGAAGAAAAGAAGAAGAGGAAGAAGAAGAAAACGACACCCCGACACCGACACGGCACCCCAACCCCGACACGGCACCCCGACACACCAACAGCCCGACACCCTGAAACCCCAACACCTCGACACCCCTACATCACGACACCCAGACACGACACCCCCGACACCCTGACCGCGACACGACAACCCGACCCCCGACACGACACCCCGACACCATGACAACCAGACACGACACCCCCGACCCCCGACACCTCTCCGGCATCCTGTTAACCGAAAAGGTGCTCTTCGGCCTTTCGGAGGCCGACAGGGTCATATATTTGTGAATTATGAGTTAGGTCATATATTTTTTGATTTTGTTATAAAAACATCATATTTGTGTTGATCGGGTGGATTTAAATGTGCAGTTGCTCATCGTTGCGAGGGTCTGGTGTTCGACGACCTCCCCGTGCGTTCGACGAGCTCCGCCCCTGTGTTCGTGGGTGAGCACAAATGACATCTCCTCCTCCCCCTTCATTTGCTCTGTTCCGGTCTTTGTGCCGATGAAACTTGCTAGCTATAGGTGTCTTCAATCATTAGTATGCGTGACCACTATGCGTCTCCCGTTCGAAAGGGTTACATCTATAAATATGCATGCATTTGCATATTCATGAACATCTGGTAATGTGGTAAAAATTAAAACTACTCATGTTGACTAACAGAAAAATAATATAATTTGGCAAAAGAATAACAAGAAAACATATAAACTAAAATATTTAAAATTAAGCAATCTTCTGTTCTCGTGAGATCCCATCTTGGGGCCTTTTCCGGCACCCTGCCGGACGGGGATTCGATCACGGAGGGCCTCTACATCAACCTTGCTACCCTTCCGATGATGCGTGAGTAGTTACCACAGACCTACGGGTGCATAGCTAGTAGCTAGATGGCTTCTTCTCTCTCTTTGATCTTCAATATAATGTTCTCCTCGATGTTCTTGGAGATCTATTCGATGTAATATTCTTTTGCGGTGTGTTTGCTGAGATCCGATGAATTGTGGATTTATGATCAGATTATCTATGAATATTTTTTGAGTTTTCTCTGAACTCTTTTATGCATGATTAAGATATCTTTGTATTTCTCTTCCAACTAGTGGTTTGGTTTGGCCAACTAGATTGGTTTTTCTTGCAATAGGAGAGGTGCTTAGTTTTGGGTTCAATCTTGCGGTGTCCTCACCCAGTGACAGAAGGGGTAGCGAGGCATGTATTGTATTGTTGCCATCGAGGATAACATGATGGGCACTACAAGAAATACGTCAACTTTCGACCATCACTATTGGTCACTGAATGGTCATTATTTTCCATTTGTGACCTTTTTGTGACCAAAAACAGATGGTCAAAAGCTGACTGTCTTTAATGGATATTAATGACCTTTCTTCTGGAATCGTTGTAGATGCTTACGACAAAAAAAAAGGTCGTAGGTTCAATGACCAATTATTTTGGTCACTAGCAATCCGCCCACACCACATCAGATCCACCGTGGCAAGCTGACGTGGCGGAATTATGACCAAATGAAAAGGTCGTAAAATAGAATCAGCCGGGTCCATTTCGGCCATCTACATGGGCCAAGCCCAATAATTCAGCCCATTTAATGTTTTTTTTCTCTTTATTTTGCTTATCTGCATGGGCCTGGCCCAATAATTTGGCCTTTTGATTTTTGGGATGGAGCCTTTTTCTGATCAATTTTTTTTATAGTCCACTCTTGTTTTTGGCCACAGCCTTATTAGTCTAGTTCTAGTTTTGGCCTTGGCCTTTTATTTCCTGGGATGCAGCCTTTTACAAACTATTTTTTTACAGTCAACTCTTTTTTTAGGCCCAAGCCTTTTTGGTCTAATTCTTGTTTAGGCCTCGGCCTTTTTGCAGTCCAACTAAGTTTAGATCCCAATTAATCCAAATAATATTCTGTGATCCAAATAAAACTCAAATAATTCAGAAAATGCATAACTACACAGGTTCACGGCTACAGAAAAGTCATAACTTCACAGGTTTATCACTTCACAAGTTCATAACCACACAGCTTCCAAAATGGCATAACTTCATAGCTTCCAAAATGAGCCATCACAAGTTCACAGGTTCAACAACAAGTTCAACGACAAGTTTTACGACAAGTTCAACTTCACAGTTCCAAAATGAGCCATCACATATAGCTTCTACGACGCTTTAGCTCCAAAGAGAGCCATCAAGTGGGCTAACTTATCATCCTATTCTTGTGACTTCTTGCGTAGTAGCTCAAGTTCCTTGTCGCGTGCAGCTTCAGCTTCTTCCACCTTCATCTTGATTTCCGCCAATTCTTCTTGCATCACTTCAGCTTGAAGCTCCGACCTCTCCAGCTTCTGCTCAAGATCACGAACATGAGCAGCCACAACAGTAGTTTCTTTGCCGGAGTTGTTCCGAGATGACTGGAGCCCAACATTCCTGAGGAATGTGCTTTGCTTGACTTCGGTCTTGAGCACTTCGTCAACAATTTTAGCAACAGACTTTGGCTCTTCACCTTCTGGTACCGACACATCCTTCTCAAGCTAGCATATGGAGGAAAATGATAGACATTAGTGGCAGATCTATTAAACATTTTGCAAACCAAACCAAGCAAGAGAAACCAAACAAGAATGCCACCAAACCAGCACACGAAATGGATTATTTGTAGTAACCAAACCAGCACACAAAATCTTTGTGAACTATCTTAGGCTCTAGCAAACAGCATCAAAGCATGGAACATAGTGTGTGTTCTTGCTGGCTGTGAATCAAACAGGGCTGAGGTTTCTAGGCAAAATTTTGAACTGGCTGGACAAAGCATGGAGTGACTTACTATAGCAATCTTGACTGGCTCTGAAAACCCGTGCTTCTTGCTGTTGTGGGTGGCCTTGAACAAGTCAATCGTAGACAGCTCCTCACCCTTACGCTCTTCTTTCTGAAATGTTTTTCAACAAAAATCAAAATGTTATTCAGCAAGAATCAGAAATGTTATTCAAAGAGGATCAAATGGTAAGGTCTCTAGAGAAAAGTTCTCACAGTGGCAAAAATGTGTGATGTGTAGTGCCTGGAACCAGTTCTCTGTTGGTACACGACTTTTTCTCGATTCATCTTGTTCGACACACAGGTTTCCTACAAAAAAGCATACTATCATCATGATCTAGCACTAGCATGTCATGTGCAGAACATAAAGCAGCAAACAAAGCAGAGCCAAACCTTGTGTCTTTGGGTAGACCACATCTCCACCAGAGCTTGCCATTCACCATCCGTTAGATCTGGCACCGGAGACTTGATGCTGACTTTGTTTGCTGCTACTGTATCAAAATACTTCTTCTTGATCTGATGGCGTTTGTTCTTTGAATTTTTCTGCAGAATATCTTTGCGCGCGGTCTTGATGGTCTCCGAGTTCATGTTCATCTCAAAATTGGCCTACCAAGACAGCAAACAAGGTAGGAACAATATTAGTGATCATGCGTAGGTTTAACAGAAAATAGATAGCAGATTAACTACGAAACAAGTAGATTACAGCAACTTTCCCAATGTAGTTCTCCAATAGACTAGCATTTTTTTGTATTCCTTGAAGTGAGGAAGAACCGGCAGATGGCTTCTTGCAATGAGTCCACACTCAGAAGCAAGCTTTGCTGCCTGCAGAGGCTTCTCTGGATGCTTCATCACTTCGGCAATTTGGATAGGCACCTTGGTACCAAGCGACTTGGTGATTCTCTCTAGCCTTTTGCCCTTTCTAAGTCTAGTCTTGGTAGTCATTGCATCTGAAAATGAAATTGAACTCATAAATTAGAAGAGAAATCGACAAATGCAGGAATGGTTCTACTAAACAGGTAAGCATACATGATCACTTCCATTTGGAAAATGCACTAGTAAAAGAGAGCATTGCAAAGGTCAACTTGCGTGATTGAAGCACAAGCTCCTGTTCTTCTTCACTGATGACAGCATTCCTGTCAATAGATGGTGCAACAGGGCTGAGGTCTGTGTGGATAGTGCCTGCTTCATCTATCCAGATAGTTCCTCCTTCATCTAGGCAGACAGTGCCACTTTCATCCATGTGGAGAGTGGTTTCTTCATCCATGGGCGAAAACTCATCACCCATTTGCACCGAGCTCTCAGAGTCCACGCGCAGCAAACTTTCCTGATGGTCCATCGCAGCCGCCATCTTTGCTTTCTGCCTTGTGACTCTATCAGGGGCAGGTTCATCAGGTTCTAGGATCCTCTTTGTTTGTCCTGGAGGTGGGGCCATCACCCTTCCTGGAGGCATTGCAGCAGATGTTTCTGAGCTCTTCCTCTTCTTGCTAACTGTCTTCTTGTTGACTGTCTTTTTAACACCAGGCCTCTTCATCCTAGATTCCTTCAGTGCCTCGTATAAACAGCACAAAAAAAGCATTAGATCACAAGACAAATATGTGAGCACAAGGAAACTCAGAGCATACAAGAGCCCCAACCCTCCAAGCAAGACAGAGTTTGCACCTTAACAGTCTTCTGCACTACAACATCATCCACTTCCTCTCCATCAATAACTTCATCGTCCTTAGGATTGTACTCTGGGTCATCATTGATGACTCCACTACCTTCTTGAACCTCATCAGTTCTACCTTCTTGTACATCATTCGTTTTCCTAATCATTGATGATATTGTACCGATGCCAAGGGACTGGAACATCCGATTGTTCCACATCATATTTCTAGCCCTAACCTTCTCGTACTCGATGAGAGGCTCTTCTTTGCATGATAAAGGAAACATAACTATTAGGTGAATGGTTGGAATGCATGGACAGACAGCCAAACATATCTTATGAGATTTTATTATCATTTAATCCTAGTTATTCGGGTAAGGAAGACTAACAGCACACAGGCACAATTAAGCCAGCTTACTCAGATTGCAGCAATACATTTCACTTAGCATATTAAGACATAGATTTTATAAAACTGATAGTATAACCACAAGGAGCAAGTTGCATACCAACGGTTGGCCTCATGTTTGATCTTATCATCCTTGCCATGGATGATCTTGAGGTGGTTGGAACGTTTCTATAATAGATTGCAAAATGGAATAAACAAGAATGAGATACAACATCGACAAAGTAGGATGATGGACTTGTATCAATAAAGGAAAGCACTTGAACCAGCATGCACACGCAGGTGTAGCAATGCATCAATAATAATACATGTGAAGCAAACTTGCTGGATCAACAATATAGTGATGTAGTTAAATTAATTAAGCAAACATGTAAGTGCACTAAACAAGCATGCATGTACACAGGAAAGATATGATGCTTCCCTTAAAATCTTGACTACATCAAGCAGGGGGTAGCAATGTACATAACTCAACTAAGTTAATTGGTGTCATTACATAAAAGTAGCACAAAGTAACAAACTAACACAGCCAGCCGATCAATAGAATAAAGCTCACAGAAATGACAGATGGACTTAACCATTTAGTAATGAACACCATGAATTAACTAGACCAACCCAGAGAGCATATATCACACCTACATGAACTACTCTAGTAGTGCATTGAGCAGGAAGCTTTCTATATGAACAACAGAGTCCCATAGGAAGCAATGAGAGATCAGCACTACCACTGATCAATTTAGCAAACCCAGGAATATAGCTATGGAACTAGATCATCCATATCTAAACCAAAGCATGGCTGGAGCTCACAGGATAGAAACCAAACATGAATGGGAACCTACAAACCCTAGATAGCATGGGAACAACAACTACAGAGCTTTAGATTTAGTGGTGACCATAATCAAGAACACATAATAGGATTGGCAGCAGAGGGAGAGGGAGATGGAGATGGACGTGCTACCTGCCTTTGTGGTGGTGCGTCGTGGTAGCCGTGCTTGAGCTCCTCCTCCTGATGCTGCTCAATAACTTGCAGGACACACAAGGCCATAGGTGAGCTACCACAGGGCATCTATATGACAATGCAAAACATCAAGCAACATGTCCGAGTCATTGACAGGGATGCACAATCAAAATAGAGCATACAAAATCTAGAATAAAGAACCACCTCCCCACAAAACCCACACCCCATGAATCTATCCCCATATCAAAATCAGATTACCAACGACATGAACCCTAACCCCGTGAACAAGAGGGATATCATCCCATGAACCCTAACCCCATGAATCAATCCCCATCCCCATCGATCCATCCCCATGAAGAAGAACCCTAACCACCAGGAGATCCTAACCCTAACCATCAAGAGATCCTAACCCTAGAAGATGCTAACCCATGAGATCCACCGAACCACCAGAAGATCCTAAGTAGAGGGAGATCGACCAGTCCTAACCCTAACCCTAGAACATCAAGGGGAGATGAAAATCAAGGGGAGTATCTGTCGTCGTGTTGTTGATGATGCAGCGGTTGCTCCTGTCGCAGTCGTCGCTCGCACCTACCCTCCTGTCGCCATCATCGCACGTACACGCCGTCGTCGATGTAGAGGAGCGGAGCGGGGTGGGGCAGAGCGGAGCGGCAATTCATCGTCGGGGAACAGAGCGGGGCGGGGCAGAGTAGAGGTGGAGGGGCGGGGCTAGGGTTACATGGCGGGGAGGGGAATGGAGGGGCGGGGTGGAGCAGAGGAGGGGGGCGGAGCAGAGGAGGGTCGGGGCTAGGGTTGTGGGGTGGGGAATCGGGAATTTTGGGGACTGGGGAATGGATCTCGCGTGTTTAGTGGGAGTGGGGTGGTGGGTCCCGCATGGCAGTGGGAGAGTTGTGGTGGGAAATTTTGGTTGGGTGGGATGGAAAATTTGGTTCTAGGAGGGAAATTTTGGTGGGGTGGGAGGTAAATTTTCAACAGTTTTTAGGGGTTTGGAGGCAGAAAAATTTAGGGGCTTTTTTGTAAACTTTGTAGAAATAATGGTTAAAATCATACCGAATAGCTCAAGAAAACATCGGTATTCCAAGTTTAATATTTTTGCTAGTTGGTAGGCCACATTTGATGATGTGACGCAGAGGTCTCCTATTTTTTTAATTTTTTTTGAATTTTTTACGGTGTTTTCACAAACCGGCCGAACTTGTCGCGTCAGCCGTCCGTGGCTAGGGGTTGGATCATGCAAAGTTGTTGTCGATTCTTTGATGAAATGCCTACTTGTGGAGCTAAAAATGATTTTTAGCAAAAATAACGGGCATGCTATGGAGGACCCGCAGTTCAAATTTTAGCTGGTTCCAGCTGAATCGGTCGAAGGTTGTCTGAATGGCCGGGAGTAGCTACAAGGGTCGGAAGTGCATGATTTTTGGCGACCGTCCGTAAAATAGGGTCTACTTTGAGGTAGACATGGAATGGCACTGTTTAGGATGACTGTCCTTGTAGCCACTTCACAAAAAACATGTGTTTTTGGCATTTAGAAAATGAAAAATGGTTTTTTTTTTGTGAAACAAGTTGGAACCTCTCTTTGGCAACATTGTTTTCCATCACAAGATGCATGCATGTGCCAAATTTGGCGATATTATTCCAAACTATTCAATGAATGTGGCCATATCATTGCTCGTTTGGCTTGAAAGCCATGAATCTTCGTTCATGGTAGGTCGTTTTTGAGAACACTTTTTCAAGAAAACATTGGTATTCCAAGTTTAATATTTTTGCTAGTTGTTAGGCCACATTTGGTGATGTGACGCAGAGGTCTCCCATTTTTTTGAATTTTTTACGGTGTTTTCAAAAACCGGCCGAACTTGTCGTGTCGGCCGTCCGTGGCTAGGGGTTGGATCATGCAAAGCTGTTGTCGATTCTTTGATGAAATGGCTACCTGTGGAGCTAAAAATGATTTTTAGCAAAAATAATGGGCATGCTATGGAGGACCCACAGTTCAAATTTTAGCTGGTTCCAGCTGAATCGGCCGAAGATTGTCTGAATGGCCGGGAGTAGCTACGAGGGTCGGAAATGCATGATTTTTGCCGACCATCCGTAAAATAGGGTCTGCTTTGAGGTAGACATGGAGTGGCACCTTTTAGGATGACTGTCCTTGTAGCCGCTTCACGACAAACACGTGTTTTTGGCATTCAGAAAATGAAAAATGGTTTTTTTGTGAAACAAGTTGGAACCTCTCTTTGGCAACATTGTTTTCCATCACATGTGATGATGTGCCGTGGAGGTTTCCCATTTTTTTGATTTTTTTGAAATTTTTACGGTGTTTTCAAAAACCGGTCGAACTTGTCGCGTCGGCCGTCCGTGGCTAGCCGTTGGATCATGCGTAGGTGTTGGTGATTCTATGATGAAATGCCTACCTGTGGATCTAAAAATGATTTTTAGTGAAAATAACGAACATGCTATGGAGCACCCGCAGTTCAAATTTCAACCGGTTCAAATCTTAACGAAAAACCATGTTTTTAACAGTCACAAAATGAAACTTATATTGTTTCATACATGAGCATGCACAAAAACCCATAATTTTATCTTTCATCCTTGAGCATGCACAAAATTTCAATTCTCATCAATTTCAAACTAAGCTTGGCTAACACTGTCATACTTAAGAGGTTTACACTAACAAGATTAAACCTGGCATACTTAACATTGACATGTTCATATTAACATGCTTAACATTGCCACTTGATTTCTTAACATATTCACTCCTTCTTCTCCTTCATCATCCTGATGCGCTTAGAGTGGCGAAAGCCAATGCGGATGTACTCCTCTACCACAATTGGCCAGGTCATGTCGTCCAGCTGTGGGATCGCTGGGGCCACCACCATCGCGAGGTCATTTTCAGGCACCACCATCGTGAGGTCGTCGTCAGGCACCAGAATCACGAGGTCATCGTCAGCCACCACCATAGCAAGGTCATTGTCAGCCACCACCATATCAAGGTCGTCGTCAGCCAGAATAGGATGCACCTCCCCGCTCTGCTCCTCTTCTTCCCCGCTCTGCTCCTCTTTTTCCCCGCACTGCTCCTCTTCTTCCCCACTCTGCTTCTTGTCATCCCCACTGCTGGTCCCATTGCGTAGCCAAATGCAACAAAGTTTTTTTAGCAATCGGTGTCGTCATCAAAATGAACCCAAAAGGACAGGAAGAAGAGAGGCAGAGAGCTTATTGGCATCATCGTCGTGCTGGTAGTACCTACGGCACATGGTGCTGTTGAACACCTTCACAGTGAGCATGGCGTCGCCGTTGTAGTAGAAGATAAGGAAGTGCCCGAGCTGCAGGTCGTGGGCGCGGGCGAAATGCTCCCAGCCGGGCCCTAGGTACATGTGGCCGTCGGCGTCGAATACCACCAGCACGTCCCATAGCCTGTGAAGCCCGCTACCGGCCCCCCACAGCTTCACTTTCTGTGGCTCACGGCCGTCTAGCATCTTCACAAACTTGTCAGGCAGCCTCTGCAGTGAGGGTCAAGCAGTGGTTAATTGTGCCGATCAAGCACTAGACAGCAGAGTGATGATAAAGAGATGGGTGAAGGGGAGATCTTGTCTTGAATATACCTGCCTGCTACAGGATTTCTCAATTATGATCTCGAAGAACTCGAAACCTTCCAAGCCGTCCATCTCCTCTCTGAAAAGCAGCATTGTAATTAAACAACAAGTTACCATAAACAGGACTGGACATAGTTGGTACAGAGCCAAGTTTTTAGACATGAAAGAAAACTGAGAAAAAAAAAAAGCAATGCACTTGTGCTCAACAACATCAACAACACTTAATTAATTTGGTAGGTTAGTTGGCAATGGCAATTGGCACCCTTCAAAACAGTAGAATATTTACTAGCTATCTTTGCCAAGGCCTCAATTTGGAATACAACTATAAATGGCAAAACCATTTGCTACTACTCTATCTACAATGGACCATATCTGCACATGTGCCCATGTCTACTATAAATGGCAAACACAACTAGAACCATATCTACTATTAATGGACCATATCTGCCCATGTGCTACATTTTGCTAGAACCATATCTTTAAGACCTGCACTTAAGAACTGAAGAACTGAATCTAAAACTAAAAATGTTGAAAAACAGAGCATAGTAATCTAAAAATAGGTATTTTTGGTGCACTTAAGAACTAAAGAACTCAATCTAGTATTCGAAATTTAAACCCAGCACTTAAGAACTGAACCTAAGACTGAAGGAAGTGAAAAACATAGCATAGTAATCTAACAAAGTACCCTAATCAATATTGCATCCACCAAGAACAACTAGAAAAATTCTCAAACCCTAGATTCTCAAACCCTAGAACAATATGCCTAATCTGCTGCTACTCAAACAACTTTGCATCCACCAAGAACAACTTTGCATCAACCAAGCACAGCCCCAAACCCTAGAAAATAACATGGCGCCCATGGATATGAAAAATAACACAGCCCCATACAACTTACCACGCAGAGCAGAAGAGAAAGGAGAGGATATGAAGCGGATGGCTTACCTACGCTGGAGTCCGAGAAGAAGTGGCCGTTGGCGGCACAGGGGAAGTCGCGCGGGAGGCGTCGGACCAGCAGAGGACCAGCAGACGAGAGGAGGTAGCTCGGGGACCAGCAGAGGCGCCGGGGAGGAGAAGTGGACTCGTCGGGGAGGCCGTCGCCATCGATGGAGGAGAAGGGGAGGCCGTCGCCGTCGCCAAATTCGAAGGGGAGGAGAAGTGGACTCGTCGGGCAATTGATAGCCGAGTTCTATTTGATATAGAGAGGGGGAGTGGGTCCCACTTGTCAGCCAGTTCTATTTGATATAGTAAAATGCTCCTCTACTCAGCCAACAACCTCTTCCTAGCCCAGTGGTAGAAACCAAGTGAAATAAGCGCCAGGTCGTGGGTTCGAACCCCCGCTTGCGCATTATTTTTTGGCCGTGTATAGTGGAGCCGCGCGTGGGATCAGATGGGTGTCTGATGGTTCGCGCCAATATGTGTGTGATGGAGTGCTTGGTCGTGGGTTCAAGTATATAGTGAAACGACTAGACACATTATCAACATTCTCTTGCTAGCTCATTGTTTCTGGACAGGGTGAAACATGCGCTCAGTCGTGGGTTCGAGTCCCTGCTCGTGCAATTTTTTTATATTTAGACATAATTTAGTTTCTATACAGTTAAAGCAACAACGTCTCAATTCAGTTCAAAAAAACTTCATGAAAAATATTTTGCAATCTTCAAGCATTACAAGACAACATTTTGCTCCTGTAATCCTCATCACATCACAACCAAAAATAACATCACTATCTGCATTGTATCTTCATCACATCATTTTGCACCAAAACAACAGTCCTCCATCACACCATTTTGCAGTGTACCAACAGTTCTGACCAAAACTATCTCTGAAAATAGTATGAAAAACAGCTCTGGAAACAACATCTCAATTTAGTTCAAAAAAACTTCAGGATCATTACAACATCATTTTGCAATCTTTTGCATTACAACTTCACGATCACATCACAACCAACAGTTCTGACCAAAACTAAGAAAATGGCACGAAAACTACATCACTAGAGCCACTATGCATTTTGCCTCTCCATCACTAGAGCCATCATGATCACCAAAACTACATGATTTTGCTTTGTATCTTCAACCATCATCTACCTCTCCATCACTACAACCATCAGTCTCATGCATTTTGCCACCTGGAGAGAATTGTAGTACAAAAACTACATCAGGATCACATCAACAAAAATTACCTGGAGAGAAGGATGATCACCAATCAAAACAAAGAACATGCAGTAATAGTATTCGATCACCAAGGAGACAAAATTTACCGTCGCTACTCATGGTCGTCGATACCAAAACAAGGAACTCTATGCCCACTCTTGTTTTCCTCATCGTCACTACAATATTGCAGCATAGTATGATCAGTCCTATTTTCCTCATCCTCGCTCTCATGTCCATCCGCTAACACCTTTCTTCCTTTCTTGATGCCTTCAACTGTTACAGCATCAACGAGCACATGTTCCTCGTCCCTTCGCACTCTGCTTTGCACCAGAACTTCCATAGAGTCATCATCAGCTTGCACCGAAACTTTTGTAGAGTCATCATCATGGTATGTTAGTCCACTACCACCGAGGCCCTTTTCCACTTCAGTTTCAGTCACACTCCACAAGTGTTTGTGCTCAAAGTTTTGCACAACTCGCCATTTTCCATGCAAAAGGGTGTCTGGCAGATAAAACACCATTGTTGCTTGTGCTGTTAGAATAAAGGGATCACTCTTATACCAGCACCTTGCAGTGTTGATGTTTTTGAAGTGGCCATCATATTTGACATAAGAGTCTCTCTTCTTCTTGCTACCAAGCTCAAACCAGTCACAGCGAAATAAGATAACCGAGCAATGGATGCCTCCACTAGAGTTGTACTGCAACTCTACGATGCTTCTCAGTTGACCATAGAAGTCAATGTTCTCACGATCATGTGACCCCTCAGTGACAATTCCACTATTCTGTGTCTTCCTTTTTTCCTCACGGTCAACGGTGTGGTACCAGACATCGTCAGCAATGCATGCTGAATACAGTCTTACTCGCTTATCTGGTAAGCATGCCAAAGCAAATAGATCATCACTGACCTTCTCCTCCTCATGCAACTTTCCAATCTGCACAAATAAACCATTTAGCAACAATGGTATTTAACAGTTGGTGAATAACACAGAAAACATAAAACATGTGGCTAAAGATCTCACATGATTCTTAAACCATTTAGCAAATCCCTTGGCAACCCTTTTATCAACATTGATCTGGCTTTCTTCCTGATTGAACTCTTCCTTGCATTTCCTGCAATGCCAACAAAACACGTGAATTAAAACAATAGGCTGGTGCCAACCCAAGCAAAAAGAAAAATAACGAGTGCACAAGATATAACGTACTCGATATATGGTAGAACCTCGGTGCAATTGCTGAGCACATACCAAACCATCTTGTCATACTCATCACCAGCCTCCAAGTATTGTGAGACTCCAAGAAAGTTCACACCATGGTTGAAAACTGAGACATCACCACTTTGTGAATCAGGCCGCTCTCTATTTCTGCCCGGCCGGTTCCATCTTGTTTCCACATCGCCAAAGTATCTAGAGCAAAAAGTCAAGCACTCGTCAATGACATATGCTTCAGCAATCGAACCTTCAAGTCTTGCCGTGTTTCGCACATAACGCTTACAAGTAAGCAGCCTTCTTTCGATTGGGTACATCCAACCATATTGCCTAGGGCCTCTAAGCATTGCCTCTTTTGGGAAGTGCACCGCCAAATGGACCATCACGGTGAAGAAAGATGGAGGGAAAATATTCTCGAGCTTGCAAAGAATAATTGGGATTTCTTTTTCAAGTCTTTCCAGAACAGTTAACTTGAGTGTTTTGCAGCACAGTTCTCTAAAGAAATTTCCCAGCTCAGCAACCGCTTCATATATATCCTTGTACATGATTTCTCGGAGGCCCACTGGTAAAATCCTTTGGAGGAGGATGTGACAATCATGGGTTTTCAGTACTGAAAGCTTGAATCCATCAGAAGTAACACACTTTCCTAGCTTAGCAGCATAACCATCTGGAAATCTCACCGCTCTTATGAATTCACAGAATGCAAGCTTTTGTTCTTTACTCGTTGCTTGTGGCATTTCAAATGAATCTTCATCTTCATCATGTTGTAGATGCAAATCTTCTCTTATGCCCATGTCCTCCAAATCAAGCCTAGAACTAACCGTGTCCTTTGTCTTCCCTTCAATGTTCAGAAATGTCCCTAGCGGATTCTCGCATATGTTTTTCTCAATGTGCATTACATCGAGATTATGCCTTAATTTCAGATCAGCCTAGTATGGCAGGTCCCACAAACAAGACCTCCGGTCCCAACATTGACCTTCCTCACGCTTTCGTTTCTTTGCAAGCTTTCCTGGTCTCACATCTTTCACCTTTTCAAGTTGCTGCTCCAGCTCTTGTTTAGTGAATTCAAATGGCTTGTCACGGGTTTAATTCTCACCATTAAAATCTTTGCTTCTTCACCAGCGATGGTTTCGGGGAAGAAAGCGGCGGTGCCCAATATAGCAGAACTTGCTCCTTATTCCCTTTGAGCAAGGGTCTTTGTCACAATGGACATATGCCTGATAACCCGCTGTGATCCTCCCAGACAGACTGTGCAGTGCCGGGAAATCATTGATGGACCATATGATTGCAGCACGTATATTGAACTTTTCTTCTGGACTCAAGGCATCGTATGTAGGTACACCAGTCCGGAGCCGGAGCAGTTCTTCTACGAGGGGCTCCATAAAGACATCAAAATACTTTCCTGGAGACTCTGGACCCGGGATAAGCAACGACATCATGAAGTTGGACTGATCCATGCATGCCCATGGTGGCAGGTTGTACGGCACCACAAAAACAGGCCACATGCTATAAGACATGCTCATGTTCCCAAACGGATTAAAGCCATCTGTGGCAATGCCGAGTTTTATGTTCCTTGGATCTGTAGCAAAATCTCCATGTTTACTGTCAAACTCTTTCCATGCCTCTCCGTCCGCTGGATGGCTCAGCTCATTGTCCAAAGGTTGCCGTTTCAGCTTGTGCCATTGTACCTCCATTGATGATTTCTTCGAGATAAACATCCGCTGCAGCCTTGGTATCGATGGATAGTGCCTCAGTACCTTTTCTGGTCTTGACTTCTTCCCATCAGCATCTTTCCACCTAAAGGCATTGCATTTTGGACAGTTGTCATGCTTCGCTAAATCCTTCCGAAACAAGACACAGTTATTTGGGCACACATGTATTGAAACATAACCTAGCCCCAGCCTGCAGATTATGCTCAATGCTTCATCATAAGACCTAGGAACACGGCTATCAGGGAATTGCAAGGTCAAAAGGCGGAGTATTGCGTTGAATGCAGCATTGCTAATCTGGTAGAAAGACTTGATGTGGAGTAACTTCACGGTGAAGGTAAATCTTGAAAATTTACCCCCTTCATGAGCTGTGTCCTTCGCGTCCTCTAACACCTCAGCAAACATCGACTTCTGTCCATTAGCACGATCTTCAGCATCGTACAGATCCTTCAATAGGTCAGGAATCCTATCATCTTCATGCCCATCCTCTTCCTCCAAACCAGCGTTATCTCGCAAAACCTTTTCCATTAAATCAATGTCAGCATCACCACCACCCATCATATGAGGGGCCTGTGTATCAGCTTCAAAATGTTGAGGTTGTCCGTCTAAAGGTTCTCCTTGATATAGCCATCTATCATATGTGCTGGCCATCCCATTAAGAAGCAGATGATCTTCCACTCTTCCTTGAGCCATTCTTGAATTGTTGAGGCATTCGTAGCATGGACAAAGAATGTGCGCATCATTGGCAAAATTTGCCCGAACAAAAGCCATGAAATCATCAATTCCTTTCATATGTTCTTTCGAAAACTTTCTAACTGCTTTTCTAATCCAGCTTCTGTCCATCTGCCAAAGATAACAAATTGTTGCAACTTAGAAAATAAATCTATGTGCATCAACATTAATTAATGAAAATGGATGGCAGTAATGGCACCCAACTTTATATGCTAACTGCCTAACCACAACATTCAGCTATTTCCACTTTCTCACTACTTTAGTCCAGTTCACATGGTTTACTGATTTCACATGGGAGCAGTAAAAAGCAGTTCATAGGAAATATAGATTTCACATGGGAGAAAAGAAAAGCTAACAAAAACTTATAAAACCTAACATAGATTAGGCAGGGCTGCACTAAGAAACATATGTGGTTCCTGTAAAGAGGAGATCCACAAAGAGATTAGGCTCCAACTGCATCCATCTTATGAAGCAAGCTGTAGCATCCATCCATCAGATTGAGCTAATGGATTCTGTAACCTTGGTATCCATCTTATGAAGCAAGCAAGCTGTAGCAGCTGATGGATTCTCACTCAAATTAAGCTACACTAGACTGCATTTCAAATTAAGCTCCTCAACATATTGAATCTCCACCTTCCCCTTTCCTTTCCATTTCAAAAGGAAATAACAATACTACCTAGTGTTCATCACACAGCAAGATAAAAAAACTCAAATTGTCTCTCCGTTTCTCCCCTGCCCCTCAGCTAGTGTTGACAAACTAGCTAGTGTTCATCAGCAGGCGCAACACAGGCAAATCTGAGGCAAATCTGAGGCAAGGAGAGGAGAGGGGGGAGAGGGAGGAGGGGTGTGCATACCGGGAGGTGTGCTTGCGGCGGAGAAGGGGGAGAGGAGTCCCCCATGCTCGGTGAGCCACTCCTGTCCTGGACAAGGTGAGCCGCGAGGCCGTGGGCAAGGTCACCTACGGCGAGGTCGCCGTTCTTGTCGTGGGCAAGGTGAGCGGCCCTTGCTAATCGCTTCGGCCGCTGGCCCCTCCCTCATTCGCTGCCCCCGCCGGTTGCTTCCGCCCACCGCCCGCCACCCCCGACGGTTGCTTCCTCCCGCCGCCCGCCGCCCGCCGACGACCTAGAAAATGAGATGGGGAAATTTTTGCTAAGTGTTGGCTCCGTCTCATCTATCTGTGTGTTATGTTTGATACGAGACAGCCGATGTTTTCTTTGATAAAAGGAAACATTATGATAATGAATCGATAGTCCCTCTCTAGCCCAGCGGTAGCCAACAAGCGAGTAAAGCGCTCGGTCGTGGTTTCGAGTCCCCGCTCGCGCATCTTTTTTGGGCGAATTAAGCGCTCGGCCCCGCCTATTAAATGGGTCTCGCCTGTCAGTGTGTGCCCACCTGCTGTCAAATGGGCCCCGCCTGTCTATTGAATATAAACATGTAAGCAAAAATGACACCTAGATAATGACACATAAGCGAGGTTGCTGAGGTGGCTGCCTAATCATCCTAATGCATTCGAACTCAAGTGTAGTGACCATTTATATTGGTCGTTATCAGCTAGGCGTGAGGCAGTGGATAGTGCTGTCCGCTTTACGACCATTTCCTCTAATGAAATTACGACCTTTCTGACCAAAATGCTCGTTATGGTTTAGGGTTTGGAGCCCCCTGAACAGCTTTTGACCAATTGGTCTTAAATGGTCATAGATTTATGACCAATTCTTCCAGGGTCACTGACAGAAGGTCACAAGTTGACACATATCTTGTAGTGGGGGTTTATATCATATTGCTTGAGTTTATCCCTATATATCATGTCATCTTACTTAAGGCATTATTCTGTTCTTATGAACTTAATACTCTAGATGCATGCTAGATAGCGGTTGATGTGTGGAGTAATAGTAGTAGATGCAGGAAGGAGTCGGTCTACTTGTCACGGACGTGAGGCCTATATTCATGATCATTGCCTTAGATATCGTCATAACTTTGCGCTTTTCTATCCATTGCTCAACAGTAATTTGTTTACCCACCGTATGTTTTCTTTCAAGAGAGAACCCTCTAGTGAAACCTATATATGGCCCCCGGGTCTATTTTCCACCGTATATTTTCCGATCTATAAACAAAAAAAAACCAAAAATACCTTGCTGCAATTTATTTACATTTACTTTAGTTTGTTCTTTTATTTATCTTTTATACCCATCTCTATTAGATCTCACTCTTGTTCATGACCGCGAAGGGATTGGCAACCCCTTTTTCGCGTTGTGTGCAAGTGTTTCTTAGTTTGTGCAGGTGCATAGATTGGAGACTTGCTTGTGCCTCCTACTGGATTGATGCCTTGCTTCTTAACTGAGGGAAATACTTATCTCTACTTTGTTGCATCACCCTTTCCTCTTCAAGGGAAAAATCAACGCAAGCTCAAGAAGTAGCAGGACCAATTTATGGCACCGTTGCCGGGGAGGTTCTACATTAAGCCTACCAAGTACCCATCATAAACTCTCAACACTTGCACTTACATTATCTGCCATTTGGCTCTCATTTTCCTCTCCCCCACTTCTAAAACCTCTTCAAAAAAACACAATAATATTTACCTTTTCATTCGCCTTCTTTCCGTTTGCCTTTATGTCTTACTTGGTTTGTTTGCTTGTCTTCTTGTCATAATTGTGTATTTATTTGAAATCAGAAAGCAAAATTTTATGTATCCTCATCCACTTGCTAATCTTTTTAAAAGATCCAATTATGATGAACCAATTGCTAGTGAATTGAGTACACTAGATTATCTTTATGATGTTTTGCTTGAAATTCATGAGTCTGAAAATTGTGATGAAGTGCTAAAAGAAGAAATTTATGAAGTGATTCAAGATAGCTCCTTGATTGAAAAGCATGATTGCAATGATGTTATTATAAATTCTATTAATGTTAATTGTGCAAATAATATGCAAAACCTTAAGCTTGGGGATGCTAATTTTGCTATGTCCACTACTTATTGCAGTGATCATGATTGGGGTGATGATATTTCTTATGATCTTGAAAATTTATTTAAGCCTCATGATGAATATGATATTGATAATAATGTTTGCAATAATATTGAAAGTGGGTTTGGAAGAGTGTCAACTCTAGGTAATAATGATCTAACTACTTTGGATAATGATCAATCTTATGAAATTTTTGATAATAGTGGGCTTGGAGATGTCATGACTTTATTTGATGATAATCCCACTATTTTGGAAGAGTGTCTACTTTGCATGCATGTGGATCATGAAGAGAAAAGTTTATATGATAGCTATATTGTTGAATTTGATTATGATCCTACACGTAATTATTATGAGAGAGGAAAATATGGTTGTAGAAATTTTCATGTTACTAAATTACTTCTCGTTATGTTGAGATTGTCAATGTTTTATTCCACTCCTTTGCATATGCTAGATATTTATTTTCTTGACAATTTGTTTGCTTATAGAATGCCTATGCATAGGAAGTATGTTACATTTAAACTTATTTTTCACTTGCTACATGATGCTCTCTTCGTGTTTCAACTGCTATCTTTGATGTGAGCATCATTAAAATTATCAATGCCTAGCTAAAAGCCTTTAATGACAAGCGCTTGTTGGGAGACAACCCAATATTTTTATTTTCTATTTTTATGATAATGCACATTATTACCTGTGCAGTAATTTTGTTTTGGTGTTTTAATTAGTGTTTGAGCCAAGTAAGACCTTTGGGATGGTCTACTGTGATAGTTGATTTGATCTTGCTGAAAAACAGAAACTTTTACGCTCATTGCCAGAATTTTAGAAAATCACAGAAACATGCTTTTGATCTGAATTTTTTACACAAGATTGATGTACAAATTTCCCAGGCTGTCCGAATTTTCGAGAATGTTTTGAGTTGCATAACTATACAGAATTTCCAGATTACTACAGATTGTTCTGTTTTTTGACAGATTCTGTTTTCTATGTGTTGTTTGCTTATTTTGATGAATCTATGGGTAGTATCGGGGGGTATGAACCATGGTGAAGTTGGAATATAGTACATATAACACCAATATAAATTTAGAATGAGTTCACAATAGTACCAAAAGTGGTGATTTATTTTATTATACTAACGGATCTTATGAGTTTTCTGTTGAGTTTTGTGTTGTGAAGTTTTCTAGTTTTGGGTAAGGATTTGATGGACAATGGAATAAGGAGTGGCTAGAGCCTAAGCTTGTGGATGCCCAAGGCACCCCAAGGTAATAGTCAAGGACAACCAAGCATCTAAGCTTGGGGATGCCCCGTATGGCATCCCCTCTTTCGTGTTCAATCCATAGGTAAATTTACTTGAGGCAATATTTTTAATAAGCACATGATATGTGTTTTGCTTGGAGTGTCTTGTATGATATGAGTCTTTGCTTTTTAGTTTTCCACAATCATCCTTTCTATACACACCTTTTGAGCGGGACACACATTAATCATGAATGTATTAGAATACTCTATGTGCTTCATGAATATCTTTCGAGCTAGGCAGTTTGCTCTAGTGCTTCACTTATATCCTATTAGAGCACGGCGGTGGCTTTATTTTATAGAAAATTTTGAACTCTCATGCTTCACTTATATTATTTTGAGAGTTTTAAACAGCATGGTAATTTTCTTAGGTTATGAATTTAGTCCTAATATGATGGGCATCCAAGAGGGATATAATAAAAAATTTCATATAAAGAGCATTGAATAATATGAGAAGTTTGATTCCTTGCATTTGTTTTGAGATATAAAGATGGTGATATTAGAGTCATGCTAGTGAGTAATTGTGAATTGGTATAAATACTTGTGTTAAAGTTTGTGATTCCCGTAGCATGCACGTATGGTGAACCGTTATGTGATGAAGTCAGAGCATGATTTATTTTTTGATTGTCTTCCTTGTGATTGGCGGTCGGGGACGAGCGATGGTCTTTTCCTACCAATATATCCCCCTAGGAGCATCCGTGTAGTACTTTTTTTGATGGCTAATAATTTTTTGCAATAAGTATGTGATTTCTTTATGACTAATGTTGAGTCCATGGATTATACGCACTCTGACCCTTCCACCATTGCTACCCTCTCTAGTACCGCGCAACTTTCGCCGGTGCATTAAACCCACCATATACCCTTCCTCAAAACAGCCACCATACCTACCTATTATGGTGTTTCCATAGCCATTCAGAGATATATTGCCATGCAACTTCCACCGTTCTGTTTATTATGACACATACCATCGTTGTCATATTGCTTTGCAGGATCATGTAGTTGGCATAGTATTTGTGGCAAAGCCACCATTCATATTTTTTATACAAGTCACTCTTGATTATAGCACATCCCGGAACACCGCCATAGGCATTCATATAGAGTCATATCTTGTTCTAGTATCGAGTTGTAATTCTTGAGTTGTAAGTAAATAAAAGTGTGATGATCATCATTATTAGAGCATTGTCCCATGTGAGGAAAGGATGATGGAAGCTATGATTCCCTCACAAGTTGGGATGAGTCTCCAGTCTTTATAAAAACATAAAAGAGGCCAAAGAAGCCCAAACAAAAAAATTAAAAAAATGAGAGAAATGAGAGAAGGGAAAATGTTACTATCCTTTTTCCACACTTGTGCTTTCAAACTAGCACCATGATCTTCATGATAGAGAGTCTCCTATTTTGTCATTTTCATATAATAGTTGGAATTTTTCATTATAGAACCTGACTTCTATATTCAAATGATGGGCTTCATCAAATTGCCCTAGGTCTTCATGAGCAAGCAAATTGGATGCACACTCACTTAGTTTATTTTTGAGCTTTCATACAATTATAGCTCTAGTGCATCCGTTGCTTAGCAATCCCTACTCACTTGCATCGATATCAATTGATGGGCATCTTCATAGCCCATTAATTTTCCTAGTTGATGTGAGACTTTCTCCTTCTTTTTGTCTTCCCCACAACCACCATATTCTATTCCACCTATAGTGCTATATCCATGGCTCACGCTCATGTATTGTGTGAAAGTTGAAAAAGTTTGAGAACATAAAAAGTATGAAACAATTGCTTGGTTGTCATCGGGGTTGTGCATGATGAAATACTTTGTGTGATGAAGATGGACATAGCCAGACTATATGATTTTGTAGGGATAACTTTCTTTGGTCATGTTATTCTGAGAAGACATGATTGCTTTATTAGTATGCTTGAAGTATTATTGTTTTTATGTCAATATTAAACTTTTGTTTTGAATCTTATGGATCTGAATATTCTTGCCACAATAAAGAAGATTGCATTGATAAATATGTTATGTAGCATTCCACATAAAAAATTCTGTTTTAATCATTTACCTACTCGAGGACGAGCAGGAATTAAGCTTTGGGATGCTGGATACATCTCCGACGTATCTATAATTTATATTGTTCCATGCTATTATATTATCTATTTTGGATGTATTATATGCATTAATATGCTATTCTATACTATTTTTGGGACTAACCTAATAACCTAGAGCCCAGTGCCAGTTTATGTTTTTTCCTTGTTTTTAACCTCTATAGAAAAGGAATATCAAACGGAGTCCAAACGGAATAAAACTTTATGATGATTTTTCTTGGACCAGAAGACACCTACGTGACTTCGAGAGAGGGCCAGAAGAGTCCCGACGAGGCCGCAACCCTCTAGGGTGCGCCCAGGGGGGCACCCTGAGGGCTTGTCGGCCCCTCGGGTGTCCTCCAACCCTATTTCCACCTCTATATATTCTCAAATATTCCCCAAACAACATAAGCATCCACCAAAATACTTTTCCGCCGCCGCAAGCTTCTGTCCTCGTTAGATCCCATCTTGGGGCCTTTTCCGGCACCCTGCCGAAGGTGGATTTGATCACGGAGGTCCTCCACATCAACCTTGTTGCCCTTCCGATGATGCGTGATTAGTTTACCACTGATCTACGGGTCCATAGCTAGCAGCTAGATGGCTTCTTCTCTCTCTTTGATCTTTAATACAATGCTCTCCTCGATGTTCTTGAAGATCTATTCTATGTAATATTCTTTTGCGGTGCGTTTGTTGAGATCCGATGAATTGTGGATTTATGATCAGATTATTTATGAATATTATTTGAGTCTTCTCTGAACTCTTTTATGCATGATTAAGATATCTTTGTATTTCTCTTCGAACTATCAGTTTGGTTTGGCCAACTAGATTGGTTTTTCTTGCAATGGGAGAGGTACTTAGTTTTGGGTTCAATCTTGCGGTGTCCTCACCCAGTGATAGAAGGGGTAGCGAGGAACGTATTTTATTGTTGCCATCGAGGATAAAAAGATGGGGTTTATATCATATTGCTTGAGTTTATCCCTCTACATCATGTCATCTGAATTAAGGCATTACTCCGTTCTTATGAACTTAATACTCTATATGCATGATGGATAGCGGTAGACGTGTGGAGTAATAGTAGTAGATGTAGGCAGGAGTTGGTCTACTTGTCACGGACGTGATGCCTATATTCATGAACATTTCCTTAGATATCGTCATAACTTTGCGCTTTTCTATCAATTGCTCAACAGTAATTTGTTTACCCACCGTATGTTTTCTCTCAAGAGAGAAGCCTCTAGTGAAACCTGTGGCCCCCGGGTCTATTTTCCACCATATATTTTCAGATCTATAAACCAAAAAAAACCAAAAATACCTTGCTGCAATTTATTTATATTTACTTTAGTTTGCTCTTTTATTTATCTTTTATACCTATCTCTATTAGATCTCACTCTTGTTCGTGATCGTGAAGGGATTGACAACCCCTTTTTCAAGTTGTGTGCAAGTGTTTGTTAGTTTGTGTAGGTGCATAGATTGGAGACTTGCTTGTGCCTCCTACTGGATTGATACCATGGTTCATAACTGAGGGAAATACTTATCCGTACTTTGCTGCATCACCCATTCCTCTTCAAGGGAAAAATCAATGTAAGATCAAGAAGTAGCAAGTAACATAACAAAATGATAATTATTGCATTGGAATTTGTTTTCATAAGAATTTGTTCTCGACATCGACGATGCCCGGTCGGCTTCCTCGTCATCGACTCGGCGGCGACAACTAGTTTGAGAGGTGCCATGTCAAGGACTGGGCTCCGTCGGGCTGGCACTGGGAGGTGCTGCCTTCCGGGGCGCGCAGCTTGGTGAGGAATTGGGGTCTCGTCATCGACCCGGATCTTCTTTGGTGGCGGTCGCGTGGGCCACTATCGGTGCAGAGGCAGCCAGCCACCAAGGAGGTGGTACGTCGCCGTGTCAAGGAGGAGGACGAGCACGTCTGTCGCTACATGGTTGCGTTGGACATCAGGTTCTCCAATACCTAGCATGATCTTCAGGGATCTCACCCGAGCTATGATCCTGTGATGGTTCCTTCTCTTTGGATGTCCACCGCCCGCTCCTCAGGAACTGCAAGTCAACTCGATTATTCGATAATATTCGAGCTGTAGTGATATTATATGATAATATTCGAGATGTATTAGTGATTATTTTTGATAATATTCGATGCTGGATTAACTGGATTATTTGAGATGTATTAGTGATATTATATTATGATCTTGCTAAAGAAATTAATCCTCCTCTCCATCCCACGCCCCTCAGATTAAACCTCGTCAGTGGCTGACTACTATGATTCAGTTTTTGCTTATTGAATGCATTCTAATTTGAATACTAAATTGTTTTATCTTTCTTCTTGATTAGTTAAGCTATGGATGATAGTGGCAGAGATGACCATGATCAAAAGGGTATCATGTTCGACATGATACGCTCCTCCCAAAACCCAGAGAATGAACCTGCGGATGACGGCTGACAATATCTGAACGATTCCGGTGAGGGAATTGAGGAAGAACCAAGAGACGAAGGACACACAAACAATCATGGCGAAGGAAATGTTCTTCAATTAACAAAGTCTGGCAAGGTATACATATATATATATATATATATATATATATATATATATATATATATATATATATATATATATATATATATATATATATATTAACGAATCTTTCTTCTTTGAGCCCTCCGGATCGAGCAAATCTTATACAAGGGTACGAGGCCCGGCAAAAAAGTTGCCCGATGGCATAAAGTACAACATCGATGAAATCAAAGAAGATGGCGAACCGATTGCTCCGAAGAAGAATGCAGACAAATTTATACGTCAATGCGGAGTTATGGTTAGGGACCAAATCCCGATCACCGTTCAAGAATGGAATAAGCCAAAGGAAGATCGAGGAGTTAGTTTTGTCGATGAAAGAGCAAAAAATCTGCTTTGGGATACGCTCATGTCACATTTCACCCTATCAGAGGCTTTCACAGATCTCCAACGGGAGAAAGTTAAGAAGTATGCTCTTAAGAAGATGGCCACACAATTCCAGACTTGGAAGAAAAGATTATGGGCCAACAACATCAACGCAGAAAAGAAGACTCTAGAATTCACTGGACCACTAGAGAAGGTAAAAGATCACTGGGACTTATTTGTGCAGTTCAAGGAATTGGAAGCAGCTAAGGAACAATCGAGAATAAATAAGATAAATGCTGACAAAAAAAATGTCACCATGTTCTGGGGCCTGATAACCCACAAGTATAGGGGATCGTTTGTAGCCTTCTTCGATAAATAAGAGTGTCGAACCCAACGAGGAGCTAAAGGTAGAACAAATATTCCCTCAAGTTCTATCCACCACCAATATAACTCTACGCAAACTTGACGTTTGCTTTACCTAAAACAAGTATGAAACTATTTTGCAAGAATAAAACTACAAGTACTTTGAGAGAATAAAACTATGAATAAATTGCAAGGTAACAAAAGTAGATAGCTTTTGTCAACAAGAAAGTCATTTTTCCCTAGGAAATCGATAACTAGACCGGTAATCATTCTTGCAATTTTATATGAGGGAGAGGCATGAGCTAACATAATTTCTCTAGTTGGATCATATGCACTAATGATTGGACCCCTAGCAAGCATCCGCAACTACTAAAGATCATTAAGGTCGCGAAACCCAACCATAGCATTAAGTATCAAGTCATCTTTACTCCCATACGCAATAGCCCACTTGGGTCTGTGTATTCTGTCACTCACGCCACCTACTATAAGCGAATCTTACATTCTTAAGAAGTTGGTCCCAATTCTCTCTACATGCAGAATGTCCACGTCATCTTGCATGCAACATCATCCAGAATGTCCACGTCATGATGCATGCCATGCCAGACAAGCATTTTCTTCCAATCATTTGGCTTTATGTACTACAAAGTTCCAATCTATGTGGCCACATAGTTTCTCCCCTCGAAGAAGATGGGTCAGCCTTAAAAATTCCAACGAAGATATAAGCATGCATGCATTTGTGTAATCTGTTGTATAGGAGCCGGTCTGCCATCTCATAGATTAACTCCTGGCACCAACTGAAGAATACCCTGTCCCCTGGTTGCCAAAGTTAATTAGCGATCTCTTCCTCTTCCATCTTCCATGACTGATGAGTCCTTTTTCCTAGATGTCTAACTAACGAGTCAATCTAATGCGACTCGCCTTCCATGGGCTTATCCTCTCTCCACTTCGTCTCGATCACAAAATCCACCCGCGGCGTTTCCTTCTCCTCTCTACACTGCGTCTCTTAGGATTACTCAGTCTGGATCTCCCATGTTCTTCTCTACTGCGTTCTTCGCCGGTGGCCTTGTGGTGCATCGTGGCTCCACCCCTATATGCCTAGCCGCCGGGTCAGTGGTCGCTCACAATCTATAGGCGCGCCACGCCGTGGACCCATACTGCTGTTGTGAACAGAGTTGCCTTGTGGCTGGCAACCATGATCTTGAGTGTGGCCGCGCCCCCCTCCCCATCTCGAATTTGGGAAGCTAGATTTGGAGTTTTTTCTTTCGTTACTATTCTGGGTTCAAAATTGTTGATCCGATTTTCCGTTCAAGTGACTCTGGTGAGTTGTGTATATCACGATGCAAATTATTGGTCTCTACACCCGATTTTGGATTCTGGCCATCAGGCTGGCTGTTGATCATCGATTGTCTTTTTTTATCAGGTAGCTGGATGCTCTCTGCCGAGGATCTGCTTGGCTGCTGCCTGCTCGTGACTACAAAGTGCTTCCCCACTTATCTATTTTTTGCATGTATCGTGAGTACAACCTAAATGTTCCACGCCCAAAGGTCATCTGCGATCAGAGGAACCCTTTATGAACAAACTACATGAAACTGAGTAGGTATGTAACTATGTAATATAGTCTTGATTTTCTTCATAGCTTTGATCCATTATGCTTAGTTTATCCCATGATGTCTCTTAGCTTTGTAAAATATGAAAATGCATCCTCCCTAACCATGTATTGTCATATATGTGCATCCCTGGAACTGTGAGATTAAAAGAGAAGTGTGATGTCAGTTGTACAGAAAGATTCGATACACAAAGGACTATAGTCATGAGAAGATAGTTCCTAGAGGTCCAATGGATATTTTATAAATCCCTACGATGGACTTCACATACTTCATATTGTCTAGCATTTGACATTTGTTATATTGTGACATGATGAGACGCCCCCGGCTTAATCGTGCACTAATCATACACGCAAATGCACACGATCAAGCCTAAGGACTCACTTGAAGATATCACAACACAACTCTAAAACATAAATAAAGTCATACAAGCTTTATATTACAATCCAGGGGCCTCGAGGGCTCGAATACATCAGCTCGCATACAAGCATCAGCGAAAGCGTCAGATATCTGAGTACAAATATAATACAGAAATAGAGATAAGCCTTTAAGAAGGCGGGGCAAAACAAAAGCTATGATCGAAAGGCGCAGGCCTCCTGCCTGGGACCCTCCGAACGTACTCCTGGTCGTCGGACGGCTCCTCGTAGTAGTAGTAGCTGTCGGCGGGGGTGGCTGCCTTAGGGGCTCTGTCATCTGGTTGCATCAAACGAATATGGGGAGAAAAAGAAAGCAAAGCAACCGTGAGTACTCATCCAAAGTACTCAGCAAGCAAGGATCTACACTACATATGCAGCATTTTCAAAGGGAGGCTGTATATGTGGACTGGGTTGCAGAAATGCCAGAATAGAGGGGAAAGCCTAGTCCTATCGAAGACTAGCATCTTCATCCTCTTCAGCGGTCTTGCAGCATTAGAGATCCGTCCTCAACTCTCTACAAGAAAGCAATCCCAGAGCCATACTATCCAGTTATCATCTCAGCTGTCAGGTTCTAGTTGTATCGATTGGGACACAACTCCGAGTGTCCGTTAGCATATGACAGGCTATCGATAGATGTTTTCTTCCCTGCAGGGGTCCACCAACTTACCCACCACGCTTGCTTAACTACGGCCGGACACACTTTACTGGGTCATGCCCAGCCTCGGCCAAACGACACGCCGCAACCCGACAGAATACTTAACAGAGAGGTCAGCACGCCGAACTAACCTATGCACCCGGGGGTCTTGGGCCTTCGCCCCAGGAACTCCTGCATGTTGCGTACGCGGCCGGTGAGCAGACCTACCCTCCCTTATACAAGTGCAGGGCGTTACTAGTCCAACCCAGCACGCGCCGCTCAGTCGCATGATGTCTATTAAGCTTCGGCTGAAGTATAGGACGCAGAACACCCATACTGTGCCCACGTGATGGTTAGTACAATCAGGCCAGAGGCCCTCTCGGATCAAATATCCAAACCGTTAGTGCATTATGAGCGCGCGGTAACGAGCAGAGACTCACGATCGATGTGACCCTGTCGCCCCGTCTCGAGGACTTGCGGCAAGGGCTAAGAATGCCCGACTCCACATCACCCGCATTTCATGCTCGCGCGGGTACCCCTCAGGGCCGACCTGTCTTTATCCAGTTTAATCAGTATCAACAGTAATTTAAAGGCAATCCGTGTGGCTACCACAACAAGAAGGAACCCGAGGCATCACCCTCGTTGGATTCCCACCTGATGTAAACATCAAGGTGAACATAAGAGGAAATCACCCTCGAGGTTCACACTTGAGGTGTGGCACGACATCGTCGTTATCAGGAGTGGAGAAGGAGGAATCACCCTCGATGACCACGACCGAGTAACTACTCCACAGAGTTAACATCAGGAGTACTTAAGAGGTATCACCCTCGGCACTCGATAGTAACGCTGCAGTGTCGTGCAGATAGAGGGTAAGTGATGTACGTTGCCGGGGCCTGGTCTTCGATCCCGTTGATCGGGTCTTCTGATAATCCAGCGGGGCAGTCGAGACAAGGTGGGGTCTCTGTTAGGTTTCTACCCAGTCTATACTATATAGTTTAGGATAAACAGATAGGTATCAACTGTAGTTACAAAAGCAGGCTATGCAACAGAAGTAGGACGAACAGTAGTAGCAGCAGATTCTAATGCAAGCATAAGAGAGATAGAGTAGGTGATATTGGTATGCTCAAAATGGGGGTGCTTGCCTGGAAGCTCTGCGGCAAGGGTCTGGTCGTCCGCGATATAGTCGTACTCCGGAGCGGCGTCTGCCTCGGGGACTACGTAGGAGTCAGGGTCTAACGAGAGAGAACAGGGGGAGGAAACAGATAAATACACGGCAAATAATGCAACACAGAGCATGCTATGCCTATGATGAAGTGCAGGGTTGTCTAAAGATGCATCTAAGTCATTTTAGTTATTTTAGGATTGAAGTGGGATTTAATAATCGGTGTATATGCACTATTCATCTACCGGAAACAGGCTAAAAGTTATGGGTTCTCCTACGTAGAGGGTTCCGACATGAAAATAGTTGACATGATCAAATTTGTCTCATAGTTCTGATCAACTTTCATGTAGAAAGTTTTTCGATCCGAGCTACGGTTTATTTTCTATGAATTTTCAAAGATTAAGATATTTTCTGGAATTATTTATTTAATAGAAATAGATTATGACATCAGCATTGCGTGGGGATGATGTCAGCAGTCAACAGGTCGGCTGACCAGGGTCAAACCTGACCTGTGGGTCCAGTGGGACCCACATGTCAGCCTCTGTTAGCTTAATAGTGGATTAAATTAACTAAGAGACAAATTAGATGGGTGGGCCCCAGATGTCAGTGGGTAATTAGGCTAAACTGATTATTTTTTAATTAAAATGGTTTAATTAGACTAATTATAAATGGGGGCCCACATGTCAGTGTCTTGGGCTGCCCAGTCAGCATGTTGACTGGTTCAACGTAGTCAACGGGGTCCCCAGGGCCCACTAGTCAGCAACCCAGGGGCGGGGCCCACCGAGCCACGTCGGCGTCGGCGCCGTAGATAACTCCGGTGACCAGAAACGCGGTGGCGCGTCGCCGGAGCGCGTCGAAATCGCTCAACAGGGGTCCATTTTGCGCGCGGCTACTTGCGTTCGATCGGGCGCACGCTCGCGCGTCAAACTGTAGTGGTGGCCCGGCCAGAAACGGCCGGAGACGGCGGTGGCGAGTGGCGGAGCGGACGCCGGAGTTCGGGCATCGACGGATCTAGCACTGCATGGTACGGGGAGGCACGCTAGGGGTCTAGTTGGACTCGCACGAGCTCCACGAGATCGATGCGATGCTCGACTGCGCGTGACAGTGACGATGGCCACGGCAGCGAGCTCGTCGGCGGCACCGGTTTCGGGCGCAAGCGGAGCAATGGCTACAGCGTGAACTTGAGGGCCTACAGGGTAGAGGAGGAAGGCAGCTCACCTAGCGGCACGCACGTTGGCCGTTGGTGGTTTAGTAGCTGCAAGGGCTGGCGCCGGAGATGAAGAAGAACAACGGCAGCCGGAGATGTGGACGAAGGGGATCCTGTGCTGCAGCACTTCTGTGTTCCAGCTGAGGCAACCAGTCGATGAGGAAGATGAAGGCGGACCTCTACGGCATCACGGCGGGTCGAGGCGAAGACAGTGGCCGCAGTGGCGTCGGAGTTGCGGCGGTGGTGGCGCTCGGTCGTCAATGGAAATGGATGGGAGAGAGTGAGGGGAGAGGGGAGAAGTGAACAAGAGGACCAGGGGGAGGCACTGTCCTTGGCCTTATCCCCTCGATGAGCCGCGGCGTCGGTGGACGTCATGCTATCGACGCGTTGCCAGCACGCGCACTCTCGTAGGCGGCGACAGCGCGATGGAGAGGGAGGGAGATGGGCCTGGTGGGTTGGGATTCTGGCACTCTGCACTTAAGACAGTGCACAGTAGCCTTTCCCTTTTTCTTTTTCCCATTTTGGCTTTTTTTTACAGCAGAGCTTTTGCAATATTGTGAGCTACAAAAAGAGTTTGCAAAAATGTGAAACTAGGTCACATAAGTGCATTGCAATATCCAGCACTGCCACAAAAGTATGGGCATTTTTGGTATTCTTTTGGGATTTTCTAAAAATTGAAATAGCATTTTCAGTGCTGTTTTGGCTCTGATTTAAATGCTTAAGCCCATTTGAGTTGATGATGAAGTTGTGTTCCTTAACAGCAAGTGGTTATGGATTATTTGCTAGAAGGTGAACATTTTTCCAACATGTTTTGATCAACTTCAATTTTGCACTTTTGAGTTTGAGTTGATTTTCAGAGAAGGATTTGATTTGAATCTTTAACCAATGTGACTAAGCACTGCTAATGAGAATGACTTGGCAGTATTAGCAGAGTGTCACAGTGCTAGGTTACATAGGGGTGTTACAAATTCTCCTTCTCTAAAAGAAATTCTCGTCCCGAGAATTTAGGAGGAAGAAGGAAAGAGGTCGGGATATTCTTCCCGAAGATGATCCCCATGTTCCCAAGTGGCTTCATCTTCAGTATGATTCGACCACTGCACTTTGAGGAACTTGGTCGTCTTCTGACGGGTTCGACGTTCAGCTTCGTCAAGAATATGGATCGGATGCTCCTTATAAGAAAGGTCATCCTGCAATTCAAGCATCTCGTGATCCACTACTCAGTGCAGAGATTCCTTGAAGCAACGTCGAAGTTGCAACACATGGAAGACGTCGTGGAAATGAGAGAATTGCGGCGGCAACTCCAATTTATATGCCACTTGACCACGCCTTGCAACAATGCGGAAAGGACCAATGTAGCGTGAAGCTAACTTGTCCTTAATCCCGAAACGGTGAGTGCCCTTCATAGGAGTGACACGCAGATAAGCTTGATCACCAGGTTGATAAGTTAAACCCCATCGTTTGCGATCATAGTTGCTCTTCTGGTGGTCCTGAGCCGCCTTGAGATTTTCTCGGACAATGCGGACTTGCTCTTTGGCGTGTTGGATAATGTCTGGTCCCACGAGCGGTCGTTCCCCAGTTTCTGACCAATTTAGAGGGGTTCGACACTTACGTCCATAAAGTACTTTGAAGGGGGCCATTTTCAAGCTGGCTTGATAGGTTTTGTTATCAGAGAATTTGGCAGACGGAAGAGATTCTTCCCACTTCTTACCGAACAATATAACACAAGCCCGAAGCATACCTTCAAGCACTTGATTTACTCGCTCGACTTAGCCTTGGGATTGGGGATGATAAGCTTAACTCCAGGAAATGTGAGTTCCCATAGCTTCTTGGAAACTTTCCTAGGACAAGCAGGTGAAAAGACCGCCATGGTCCGAACTGATCTCCTTCGGAATACCGTGGAGTGAAACAATTCTGGAGATATACAGCTCTACTAACTGACTAGCAGTGATAGTCTCCTTGACAGGCAGAAAATGTGCGACTTTAGAAAGTTGGTCGATGACGACAAGAATAGCATCGTGACCCTTCTGTGACTTGGGAAGGCTAGTAATGAAATCCATTTGAACATTATCCCATTTCCATAGAGGAATATGGAGCGGTTGCAGAATTCCAGCAGGCTTCTGATGTTCTGCTTCAACGCGACGACAAACATCACATTCAGCAACATATCAAGCAATGTCCTGCTTCATTTTAGACCACCACTACCTTTGACGGAGATCATGATACATCTTGGTGCTACCCGGATGGATAGACAGCGGTGTATCATGTGCCTCCTTCATGACTTTGTCTGTCATAAGCTCGAAGCGAGGTACCACAATGCGGTCTCTGAAATACAAGGTTCCATCTTCAGCAACCGAAAAATCCCTGTACTTCTCAAGGTGAAGCTATTTCTTCATCAGATCAACTTCAGCATCTTTAGCTTCTGCATTCTTAACAGCTTTTTCAAGATCTGGCTGTACCTCAAGGTTATTAAGAGAACCCTGAGGAACAATACGCAGATTCAGCTTGCTCAGTTCTGCATAAAGATGAGATTGAGCTCGCCTAACCATTAAGTTGTTGCAATAGGACTTGCGGCTCAAGGCATTAGCCATCACATTAGCCTTGCCCGGGGTATATGAAATACCACAGTCATAGTCCGTAATTGTTTCCAACCATCACTGTTGACGAAGATTAAGATTCGGCTGAGTAAACAAATACTTCAAGCTTTGATGATCCGTATATATCTCACACCGGTTACCAAGAAGGTAATGCCGCCACACCTTCAATGCATAGATCGTTGCAGCAAGTTCAAGATCATGCACTGGATAGTTTTCTTCATGTCGACGCAACTGACGCGAAGCATATGCAGTTACTCTTCGTTCTTGCATTAGGACACAGCCTAATCCCTGACGAGAGGCGTCGCAATATATCTCAAAGTCCTTGCGAGAATCCAGAGGAGCAAGCACTGGAGCAGAGGTCAGCTTGTCCTTGAGAGTCTGGAAACTCTCCTGACATTTGTCTGTCCACTCAAACTTCACGCCTTTGTGAAGCAGATTAGTCGGAGGCTTGGCAATCTTGGAAAAGTTCTCGACAAATCGACGCCAATAACTTGCAAGGCCGAGAAAACTTCTCACTTGCATGACGTTCTTCGGAGGAGTCCAGTCAATAATAGCCTGAACCCGCTCCGGGTTAACAACAATTCCATCCTTGGAAATCACATGACCAAGGTAGGTTACTTCGGAAAGCCAGAACTCACATTTGGAAAACTTGGCATAGAGTTGATGCTCTCGAAGTTTCTCCAGAACAAGACGAAGGTGTTCAGCATGTTCTTCCTTATTCTTCAATTATACCAGAATATCATCCAGATATACCACGATGAACTTATCAAGGTAATCCATGAAGATATAATTCATTAGGCGGGAGAATGTGGCTGGAGCATTGGTTAAGCCAAATGACATGACAGTGTACTCATAGGAGCCATATCGAGTAACAAATGCAGTCTTCAGATTATCCTCTTCACGGACACGGATCTAGTGATAACCCAACCTCAAGTCGAGTTTAGAGAACACCGATGATCCAGCAAGTTGATCATAAAGATCATTTATCCGGGGAAGCGGATATTTATTCTGAATGGTTGCCTGGTTAATAGGACAGTAATCTTGGACCAACCTATTCGTACCATCTTTCTTTTTGACAAAGAGAGAAGGTGCTCCCCAGGCAGAGGAACTGGGATGGATGAAACCCTTCTTAAATGACTTGTCGATTTCTTCCTTAAGCTCGAGAAGGTGGTGCGGAGGCATCTTATAAGGTTGCTTCGCAATAGGGGTAGTGCCAGGCTTCGAGTCGATGACAAACTCGACAGCTCTAGCAGGGGGTATTCCTGGAAGTTCTTCCGGAAAAACATCCTGGGATGCACAGACGACTGGAATGTTTTCGATCCCCTCAAGTGGAGAAGCGTTTAACGCATTCAAGGCATAAATTTGAGCCTTGGCATTTTGAGTGATATGAGCATGGTAATTCACTAGCTCATCTGATGGGTGCAGGAGGTGTACAACCTTAGTGGCACAATTGATTGAGGCGTAATGAGCCTTCAACCAATCCATTCCCAGAATAAGATCAATTTTGGAAGAATTCAGGATAATTGGAAATGCCTGGAACTTCAACTTGTGAATCTCAATAGTGACTTTGGGACTGAATAGGGAGGCTTGGCACTGGCCCGCAGGAGTGTTTACTGCTAACGGTTGGTGCAATGTTTCACATTTAATGTCATTAATGAGTGCAAAATGTTCTGACATGAATGAATTTGATGGTCCTGAATCAAATAAAATAGATGCGGGTACTGAATTAACGAGAAGTGTACCCATCACAGTTTCAGGTTGATCTTGAGCTTCAGCCATGTTGACGTGATAGTTCTGCCCACGACCATAAGAAGGCCTAACATTGTTGTAGCGAGGCTGATTAATTCCACGAGCAATTCCATTGCCAGCAGGAGGAAGTGCTAGCTGATTCTGACCCTGAGAACAGTCTCTGGCATGGTGGCCTAGCTGGCCACACTTGAAGCAGAGTCCACTGTCAGGATGGGGTGCACAAGATCGAGGTGGTGCAGCTCGAAGAGGCTGCCTCGATGGTGGAGGAGGCAGATGAGGTGCAGCATAAGCAGGTCTATACACTGGAGCTGTTGGACGGTACATGTTGTGAGGAATCCATATACGGCGCTTCTGAGAAGACGAGCCCGAAGATGAGCCCGCTTCACGGGTGCGTCTGGTCGCTTCCTTATGCTTCTTTAAATCAGTCTCGACCATGATAGCCTTGTTCACCAAGGTGGCGAAGTCGGGATAGTCTTGGATGAGAAGGGCTAGCTGAATGTAATGGTGTAGCCCATCACGGAACTTCTCCTGCCTACAAGCATCATTGGGGATGTCTTCCTCAGTGTAGCGAGACAAGTCAAGGAACTCTCGCTGGTAGACTTCTACAGTCTTGTTGCCTTGAACGAGGCTACGAAACTCGGCCTTCTTCCGATCTATAACCCCATGAGGAATATACCGGGCACGAAAAGCAACCTTGAATTCCACCCAGGTGACAACAGTTTCTGGAGGTAGGGTCTATCTGTGAGTGGCCCACCATTGTGTTACGGTTCCCTTCAGGAAGTATGTCGCAAATGTGACATAGTTGTCAGGAGGAACTTCAACTGACCCCATCTCATAGAAGATGTCACGCAGCCAGTCATTGGCATCCAACGGATTACTGCGTTGCGGAATATCGTTGGGTTGAGATGCACAAACTCTGGTAGCTAATTGAAGGTGGCTGCTGGTTGGCATTGGGACGAGGAAACTGATCGATCACCCCTTGCATGAACTGACGGTGCAATTCAAACTGTTGCATCATCACAGCCATATAATCGGGCGGTGGTGGATTATTGTCACCCATCCTGCTAAATTCAACAGGGGTAGTTTAGTAGAAGCAATTGCAAGTGTTTAGTGACAAGCATGATGTAACATGATGATAATTAAGTAGTGTAATGGACGCTTAACAGTAGTCAATTAAGACATACAGATCCATACACAGTCGGTTACAAATGGACAGCATAACGGCGCAATTTCAAAAGCTAGATATGCTAGGCGGCGCGCAGGCACGAGGTAAGGAAGTACACAACGAGACATAGCAAAGGCTACATCAACGTCAGAGAAAACTGATGGAGCGAGGATTCTG
Source organism: Thinopyrum elongatum (assembly GCA_011799875.1). Lineage (NCBI taxonomy): Eukaryota > Viridiplantae > Streptophyta > Magnoliopsida > Poales > Poaceae > Thinopyrum > Thinopyrum elongatum. The sequence goes on from CM022301.1 coordinate 587,108,456, forward strand.
GAAGTGACAACACAGGGTGCCCTCGATAAAAGGATCCTGTAAGCAGAACCTGGCCCACAATCTCGAAGCAAGGGGCGATAATTTTAGAACTCTGGGTGGATGTGATCACGAGAACCTAATGTTGGAGTTAGTAAAAGTTTTAACCCGAATAGAAGAGAGATCAGAGTCCCAGAGTATAGACGAGGAATAAAAGATCCTAATACCACAAAGCTGGCGACGTGACCCCGTAAGTCACACAGTCAAGTTAGTAAAACAATTTTTGACCACTAGACTCAACTTTGGCCAAGGAGCTGGAAAGGGGGATTCCTAGAGGTAGTCGGCTCTGATACCAACCTGTGATGCCCCAGGCTTAATCGTGCACAAATCATACACGCAAATGCACACGATCAAGCCTAAGGACTCACTTGAAGATATCACAACACATCTCTAAAACATAAATAAAGTCATACAAGCTTTATATTACAAGCCAGGGGCCTTGAGGGCTCGAATACATCAGTTCGTATACAAGTCAGCGGAAGCGTCAGATATCTGAGTACAGATATAATACAAAAAAAGAGATAAGCCTTTAAGAAGGTGGGGCAAAAGAAAAGCTACGATCGAAAGGCGCAGGCCTCCTACCTAGGACCCTCCGAACCTACTCCTGGTCGTCGGACGGCTCCTCGTAGTAGTACACTACGCGAGGGTAGTAGTAGTAGCTGTCGGCGGGGGCGGCTGTCTCAGGGGCTCCATCATCTGGTTGCATCAAACGGATATGGGGAGAAAAGAAAGCAAAGCAACAGTGAGTACTCATCCGAAGTACTCAGGAAGCAAGGATCTACACTACATATGCAACACTTTCAAAGGGAGGCTGTATATGTGGACTGGGTTGCAGAAATTCCAGAATAGAGGGGAAAGCCAAGTCCTATCGAAGACTAGCATCTTCGCCATCTTCAGCGGTCTTGCAGCATTAGAAGAGTGCAAATTAGCATAATGTAAAGTAATAGTAGTGTCATCAAACTTGCCCAGAGATCCTTCCTCGACTCCCTGCGAGAAAGCAATCCCAGAGCCATACTATCCAGTTATCATCTTAGCTGCCAGGTTCTAGTTGTATCGATCGGGATACAACTCCGAGTGTCCGTTACCATAGGACAGGCTATCGATAGATGTTTTCTTCCCTGCAGGGGTGCACCAACTTACCCACCATGCTCGCATAACTCCGGCCAGACACACTTTACTGGGTCATGCCCGGCCTCGGCCAAACGATACGCCACAACCAGACCGAATATTTAACAGAGAGGTCAGCACGCTGGACAAACCTATGCACCCGGGGTTCTTGTGCCTTCTCCCCGGGAACTCCTGCACGTTGCGTACGCGGCCGGTGAGCAGACCTAGCCCCCCTTATACAAGTGCAGGGCATTACCAGTCCAACCCAGCGCGCGCCGCTCAGTCGCATGATGTCTATTAAGCTTCGGCTGAAGTATACGACGCAGAACGCCCATACTGTGACCACGTGATCGTTAGTGCTATCAGGCCAGAGGCCCTCTCGGATCAAATATCCAAACCGTTAGTGGATTTTGAGCGCGCGGTAGCAAGCAGAGACTCACGATCGATGTGACCCCGTCGCCCCGTCTCGAGGACTTGCGGCAAGGGCTAAGAATGCCCGGCCACGCCTCGTAATTATCTCCCGGGCACCTTCCAGGTCAACCCGACTCCACATCACTTGCATCACATGATCGCGCGGGTACCCCTCAGGGCCGACCTGTCTTTATCCAGTTTAATCAGTATCAACAGTGATGTAAAGGCAATTCGTGTGGCTACCACATCAAGAAGGAACCCGAGGCATCACCCTCGTTGGATTCCCACATGATGTAAACATCAAGGTGAACATAAGAGGAAACCACCCTCGAGGTTCACACTTGAGGTGTGGCACGACAGCGTCGTTATCGAGAGTGGAGAAGGAGGAATCACCCTCGATGACCACGACCGAGTAACTACTCCACCGAGTTAACATCAGAAGCGCTTATGAGGTATCACCCTCGGCACTCGATAGTAACGCTGCAGTGTCGTGCAGATAGAGGGGAAGTGATGTACGGTGCCGGGGCCTGGTCTTCGATCACGTTGATCGGGTCTTCTGATAATCCAGCGGGGCAGTCGGGACAAGGTGGGCTCTCTGTTAGGTCTCTACCCAGTCTATACTATATAGTTTAGGATAAACAGATACGTATCAACAGTAGTTACAAAAGCAGGCTAGGCAACAGAAGTATAATGAACAGTAGTAGCAGCAGATTCCAATGCAATCATAAGAGAGATAGAGTAGGCGATATCGGTATGCTCAAAATGGGGGTGCTTGCCTGGAAGCTCTGCGGCAAGGGTCTGGTCGTCCGCGATGTAGTCATACTACGGAGCGGCGTCTGCCTCGGGGACTACATCGGAGTCAGGGTCTAACGAGAGAGAAGAGGGGGAGGAAACAGATAAAGACACAGCAAACAATGCAACAAAGAGCATGCTATGCCTAGGATGCAGTGCAGGGTTGTCCAAAGATGCATCTAAGTGATTTTAGTTATTTTAGTATTAAAGTGGGATTTTATTAATCGGTGTACATGCACTATTCATCTACCGGAAACAGGCTAAAAGTTACGGGTTCTCCTACATAGAGGGTTCCGACATGAAGACAATCGACATGATCAGATTCGTCTCGTCGTTCTAATCAACTTTCATGTAGAAATTTTTTCGATCCGAGCTACGGTTTATTTTCTATGAATTTTCAAAGATTAAGGTATTTTCTGGAATTATTTATTTAATAGAAATGGATTATGACAGCAGCATTGCATGGGGATGACGTCAGCAGTCAATAGGTCGGCTGACCAGGGTCAAACCTGACCTGTGGGTCCAGTGGGACCCACATGTCAGCCTCTGTTAGCGTAATAGTGGATTAAATTAACTAAGAGACTAATTAGAGGGGTGGGCCCCCGATATCAGTGGGTAATTAGGCTAAGCTGATTAGCTTTTAATTAAAATGGTTTACTTAGACTAATTATAAACGGGGGCCAACACGTGAGTGGCTGGGGCTGCCCAGTCAGCACGTTGACTGGTTCAACCCAGTCAACGGGGTCCCCAGGGCCCACAGGACAGCGACCCAGGGGCGGGGCCCACTGAGCCACGTCGGCGTCGGCGCCGGAGATAACTCCCGTGACCAGAAACCCAGGGGCGCGTCGCCGGAGCGCGTCGGAATCGCTTCACAGGGGTCTGTTTTGCGCGCGACTACTTGCGTTCGATCGGGGGCACGCTCGCGCTTCGAACTGCGATGGTGGCCCGGCCGGAAACGGCCGGAGACGGCGGTGACGAGCGGCGGAGCGGACGTCGGAGTTCGGGCATCGACGGATCCGGTGCTGCACGGCATGGGGAGGCACGCTACGGGTCTCGTTGGACTCGTACGAGCTCCAGGAGCTCGATGCGAGGCTCGGTTGCGCGTGACATTGATGATGGCCACGGCAGTGAGCTCGTCGATGGCAGCGGGTTCGGGCGCAAGCAGAGCAATGGCTACGGCGCGAACTAGAGAGCCTAGAGGGCAGAGGAGGGAGGCAGCTCACCTAGCAGCACGCACGTTGGCCGTTGGTGGTTTAGTAGCTGCAGGGGCCGGCGTCGGAGACGAAGAAGAACGACGGCAGCCGGAGATGTGGACGAAGGGGATCCGGTGCTGTAGCGCCTCCGTGTTCCAGCTGAGGCCACCAGTCCATGAGGAAGACGAAGGCGGACCTCTACGGCATCACGGCGGGTCGAGGCGAAGACGGTGGCCGCGGTAGCGTCGGAGCTGCGGTGGCGGTGGCGCTCGGTCGTCGATGGAAATGGATGGGAGAGAGCGAGGCGAGAGGGGATAAGTGAATGAGGAGGACCAGGGGGAGGCACTGGCCTCGGCGTTATCCCCTCGACGAGCCGCGGCGGCGGCGACAGCGCGATGGAGAGAGAGGGAGATGGGCCTGGTGGGCTGGCATTCTGGCACTGTGCACTTAAGACAGGGCATAGTAGCCTTTCCCTTTTTCTCTTTCCCATTTCTGCTTTTTTTTTACAGCAGGGCTTTTGCAATATTGTGAGCTACCAAAAGAGATTGCAAAAATGTGAAACTAGGTCACATAAGTGCATTGCAATATCCAGCACTGCCACAAAAGCACTGCCACTAAAAATGGAAATAGCATTTTCAGTGTTGTTTTGGCTCTGATTTAAATGCTTAAGCCCATTTGAGTTGATGATGATGTTGTGTTCCTTAACAACAAGTGGTTATGGATTATTTGCTAGAAGGTGAACATTTTTCCAACAAGTTTTGATCAACTTCAATTTTGCACTTTTGAATTATGTTGATTTTCAGAGAAGGATTTGATTTGAATCTTTAACCAATGTGACTAAGCACTGCAAATGAGAATGACTTGGCACTATTAGCAGAGTGTCACAGTGCTATGTTACATAGGGGTGTTACACATGACATATGCATAAGATATTGGAAGTGATTCTTCAAGTGTAAACAAAGTGCAAGAAAATGCATGATAGTCACAATCCTTTTTCTTTTCTTGTGGAAGCTAAATATATTTGAACATGGACACATGTTCTCTATCGTACGTTACTCAGTTTAAGTTTCAATGCTTCTCACATTTTTTGTTGGAGTTGCAAATCATCTTTGTTCACTAAGTATCATCAGGAACACATGCACGTTAATTATGGAAACCCTTGATGGGTCGGAAATTTATATATCTTCCTCTGCTTAAATATCTTGGTTATAATACAAATAAATTAATCCCTGCCAACAATTTTTTTTGCTCACTGTTTGGAATTTGATATGCCAAACTGAGTAAGTGATAAGCTATCTGCACTTCTTGATTATAAGTCTTTAAGAATTTTATTATCTCATACTTAATTAGATGTAAATGCTCTTTGTCGCCTTGCTGAAGGGTCATTAGTAAATGTTTATACGATGTTTCTATTGGCATTCGTGCTTCAATGATAGTATCCATGAAGTTTATTGAGGAGATCGAGTAGGGAATACTTTCATCCCATTCTTGATACAGGATGGGAAGACTCTCGTCATAGCCTCCATCTCATGTGACCTAGGCCATGGATACTGTCCTTTTTTGTGAAGAACATGTGGCACCAGTATTGGGAGGTCCACCACTATGGCATTGCTTTTAATGTCGAGCCTTTCCAGTGACATGATTATTTTAGGTAAATACTTTTTGCTCACACATAGATAGAGAGATATGGCTCATTTTATTATTAGTATTTTGTTACCCTACTATATTGCAGGGATAAAATTCTCCTGGTATACCAGTGAAGGATTATAAGGACAATGACCATTATAGATACAACTCAAATCCACTCAAATCATGCGTACTATGATTGTCTGACTCCCATGCTATTTGTGTTTATTTTCATTCACTGAAATGAATATTTTTTGGATAATACTATAGTCCGAAGTCTGAACAAAATAATCATCATCATTGAGATCCTAAACCACAAAAATTGCCATTCTTTATTTTTCATTTGCTCAATGTAGCTTATAAATATTCATACACAGTTGTTTTTATTCTAAACAAATTCCGACTACAATGGTGCTTATTTATATTAGTACTAATACTCTTTCAGCCCAACTCTTTGAGACAGAGAATTTGGTAGCTACTTCAGCAAGAAGAAGTAGAAAAGCAATTAGCACTCTTTTGCCCCATTTATCATGATTAGTTTCGCTCTTACTATGGATATTAGGAGCTCAGTCGAACACAAAATGACTATCTCAAAAAGTTGTTTGTATATAACCTTTCACATCATGTCCAATTCATAATTCCCCTTCTTATAGTGTGTTTTTTAATTTACTTTTTAGTCACAGTAGATTTACTTAGTCATATCAGTATATTTAGTAGAAGACTTGACCACATATTTTACATTTTGCAATCTTCATAATTTTACTAAGTTTTGTGTTTGCTGTAATTTTTTCATCTTAAAGTCATATATAAACTATGCAAATAATAATCAATTTATTTACTATGACGTGCGAATGGCTAAGAGTTCCCGCAGCAACGCGCGGGGTATTATCTAGTTATGAACATATTGCAACACCCTACAGCGGGGATCCCTCACGTTTGCGCAACACGGAGGGCACCGTAGGACAGCACCATAAATAAAATATACAATCATACCAACCAAGATCACAATTAACCCATAGGACAAAACGGATCTATTCAAACATCATAGGATAACCAAATATCATTGGGAAATAATATATGGAGTTGAGCATCATGTTTAAGTAGAGATTACAGCGGGGAGAAGGGGTGTTACACCGCTGCATAGAGGAGGAGAGAGTTGGTGTTGATGGTAGCAAGATTGTTGATGTAGATCGCCATCACGATCCTTGCCCCGGCGGCACTCCGGCACCACCAGGAGAGAGGGGGAGAGAGCCCCCTCCTTCTTCTTATTCCTTGGCCTCCCCCCTAGATGGGAGGAGATTTCCCCCTCTGGTCCATGGTCTCCATGGCGGCGGAGGGGTGGGAGCCCCTCCGAGATTGGATCTCCCTCTCTGTTCTCTTCTGTTTCGCGTTCCTGTTTTCTGGCCGAAAACCGTTTCTTATATTCCCGGAGATCCGTAACTCCGATTGCGCTGAGATTTTAACACGATTTTTTTTGGATATAAGCTTCCTTCCACCCGAAGTAGAGCTCCAACCGACATTCGAGGAGCGCACAACCCACCACCACGCGCCAGGGGCCTGGGTCGCGCCCTGGTGTCTTGTGGTCACTGTGGGCCTCCATTTTTGTTGATTCCACCTCCCAAAATTCACAAATATTCCAAAATAATTCTCCGTAAAATTTTATTGCGTTTGGACTTTGTTTGATATGGATATTCTGTGAAACAAAAAACATGCAAAAAACAAGAACTGGCACTGGGCACTGGATCAATAGGTTAGTCCAATAAATAATATAAATTCTTGCCAAAAGTATGTGAAAGTTGTATAATATTGGCATGGAACAATAAAAAATTATAGATATGACGGAGATGTATCAGGGCCAGGTGGCTACAAGACTAGCCTGCCTAAGAGGGAAGAATCTAAGGCCAAGATGATTGCTGCAGGGGTCACTCCAAAAACAGTGGGTTGGCTCGACAGGGGCAAGACATGGTTTTATGCGCATGTGGGAAAGTTGGACCCAAAGACAAAGGAGATTATTGAACAGGCAAGTCTTAAAGACGCCTCGAACGCTTTACTTGAAGCAATAGAAGAGGCTTGAATGGGGGCGTTCCAGCCTGAGAGGGAGAACGGCGAGCTTACAGGCGCCCACAAGAATCCTGAACACCCGGGACGAACACGAGGCAAAGGCGTTCTTCCGTGGGTTGAGGGGTTTGCGGAGTGGAACGACACTTACAGAAGCTGTGCGAGAAAGAAGAAGCAGGATGCAGACAAGCAGAAGAAGGATGCAGACCGGCTTCAAAAGCTAGAATCAAAGAACGTGGAGTTGGAACGTGCTTTCATGCGGCAGCAGGAGCAGATCGACACACTTAGCCAGCAAAGGGTGTCTCAGCGGCAGGAGCAACTAGATCCAGCATTGGATAGTACCGACCCATCTATGTCGAAAAGCAGTGTGAGTTCCACGGGGGTCCCGGCCGATGATGCACTGCTGGCTCGCTACCTCATGGATGATATCAAAGAGACGACAAGTTGTGAGCTACACATGAAACTGAAGAACATATCCATGAAGGTGGTGGTCGGCTATGCTTTACCGAATGCACCTGAAGTAACCATCCATGGCAATCCGATTCCAGCTAGCTATGCTCATGTCGGGGTGGATAAAGTTATGTCGGGATATGACTCACTAGAGCTTGACTTTCCTAGAGGTCAAGCAGAGCAGACACAGGGAGAAGTCATACGTGGTCTCATTGTATGGAGAAAGGAATGCATCGTCTTTCCAAAATCGGCGCCAAGGGCACCGACTCCTCGTCCAAGTCCGCCGCGTCAGCCGACTCCACCCCACCTCGAGAAAGAGCGCACTGCGAGTCCGCCATATTGATCTCGGCCACGTCAGCCGACTCCAGCCCACCCCGAGACAGAGCCCAGTGCGAGTCCGCAATATCGATCTCTGCTGCGTCAGCTGACTCCAAAGCGGAAGAGAGCACCAAGGAAGAAATCTGAGCCACCTGCCAAAAAGAAGTTGGCTTACGAGATGACTGAGGAGGAAACCAGGGCCCAAGTGGCTTCCGAAGTGAAGGCCCATTTTGCACCGAAACTGTCCCCGCAGCCAAAGGAGAAAATACCTGAGAAAGTCGTACAACACTTTCTGGATCTTGCTAAACCGGCACCTGTGGAGAAAAGGCGATTAGGCTATGAACGCTCTATTAGCAAGTCATTTCATGAAAAAAAAATAAGGAGTCGAGACTTACAGGTAGTAATAAAAGCGGGAAAACTGTTCCCCAGCTCAGAGAACAAGCAGTGCAATCGATCCCCCGCTCAAGGTGAGTACTGATACGGCGGTAACCGACGTCAACTCTCTTGCCTAAGAAATGGGTCTCACTGTTGAGCAACTCCTAGGCACCGAGGAACTCCCCATGGGTACTGAATTTGCATGGAAATATGTCCCCGGGAGCCCTCTGGTCAGGCTTGAGGAGGTCCCGCTTCTATCAACGCAAATGCGTAGATTGCATGACTGGTACCTGAGAGAAATAAAGGCCAGGTGAGAGATGCTCATGGTGAAAGTCAAGCCAGAGCATTACTAACATGGAAACGATGTGTGGATTGAGTTTTCAGAAATTTTTCAGTTATTCAATCAAGACGCACTCGACAAAACTATCATCAGTTGCTATTGTCTGTATGTTATTTCTTTCTGTAATTTAAGTCTCTAGCTCTGCTCGTTCATTGCCTGTGATTATCCTCAATATATTCATTTATGTGGTATTATGCAGAATGAAGATTTTTTAATTGAAAAGAGATGCAGTCTATGGCATTGTGTTCATTGACCCAAATACCGTTAATGAAGCTATGTTAATTCAACACAAACAAGACACAGAGGAAAACTTGCTAATGTTTTTGAAGGAACTAAATGCCAAACCAGAAATACTATTTCCTTACAACTTCAGTTAGTGTTACTGTCTTGTACTACAAATTCTATTTTTGCTTCCTCGATGTTAAGTGTAGTTGATGAGTTATGCATGCCCGCTTATACAAATTAACGTGTGCGCAGTTTCCAGTGTATCCTGCTAATCATTGGAGTTGACGATGGAACTATTGAAGTACTGGACTCACTAGGTAAAGACCCTGAAGCATACAAAAGCCTGTTTTTGATGCTCGACAGGTAATTTCAATCATTATCACACTATGTCGGCCTCTTTAATTCATTTCTTGATATCAAGTAATTAATAACTCCTTTATTCATTTTCTTTGCCGGGTAAGGTTTGGAGAAAGTTCATCAAAGAGGTTGTCGGTGCATGGGAACCAAAGCTGAAATGGCGACGGTCCAAGGTAATTAAGTAGTAATAGCTACGTCCGTGCATCTCTTTAATTCTAGCTTCAATACCATTATCATGCTTGATTATTATGTGATTGAATTTTATTCTCATAAAGTGCACGAGGCAGGAAAATGGGAATTATTTATATGCATACTACGTTTGCCAGAACATTCGCTTTATGAGCGAAAGGAGCAGAGATGCAACACATCTTTGGGTACGTAAACACTATTCACAAAATTTTTATCCCGCACGGTCTAATATATATACACACAATTAATATATTCATTTTGATCTTCTTCTTTAGGGATGGTGGAGATGCGGGATAGGCTCCTACCAAAGGACTGCATAAGAGCACTTCAAGAGGAAATTTCGGGATTTTTGCTTGAGCACGTCATATCTCCCGACGGAGAATACCATTACACCTAATGCCTGCATATAATGATCTGCAAATTATAGGAGAAATTTTATATACCAAATTGTATATATATATGTGTGTATGCATATGGTCGTACGAGAAATTCTATGATATATGATTGGTCGTACGAGAAATTCTATTATATATGCATGACCTGTACATTATGTAGTAGCATAAAATATGTTTGAAATGAAAATAAATTAAATGATAAACACAAAATGAAAAGGAAAAATAAACAATAAAACCTAAACCCCAAAATCTTTAGTTGCGGTTGGTGGCACCAACCGGGACTAAAGGTCCCCAACCCCCGGCGCACACACCCACCACGTGGAAGGGATTTAGTCCGGGGTCATAGCCAACCAGGACTAAAGGATGAGGACCTTTAGTCCCGATTTATTATTCCCGGTTGATGACCCAGGACTAAAGTCTCTTCCCAACCGGCACTAAACGCCGTTCCTCTACTAGTGCCAGCACCTAACAGAAAGGAAACAAATTACCGGCTGCATCATAGGAGTGTCGTACTCGCTACAGTAATATAATATTTAAAGTAACTAGCCTCCATCTAATCAAAACACAAGGTTGGTCCAGACGGTTACCAAGGATAGAGAAAATCACCTATGAGTCTTCAGGTGCAGATTTCGATCCTGCCCTTGCTTTTAAAAAAAAAAATAGAACCAATGATAGCCGCTGCTTTTTAAAACGTGCGCTTACAGGGCGTGGACAGTGGACTAATAACAACTCATCTTGGAGCATGATGATCGAGGTTGGTGATGATGGAGATGAATTCTCCCTCAAGCAGAGTTCTGGATAGGGCTAAAAACAATGATCGCCTTGAAACACGATCTAGTGACCGCGAAAAAATGCTCGATAATTCTGAGCTGCAAATGGGGGTATTTCTAGATCATCGGACATAGGAGGTAGCCAGAGGGGCCATAGCCAGTAGATGCCCCCAGCCCAAGGGCACCTACACCAGGCACGTAGGGTCTTCTCTGATATTGAATCTTTCGAATCTATTTTTGCTTGATTTTTCCTTGGAGTTTTTCTGGGTGTTTTCCAAAAAATACAAAACAATAGAAAAAACTAGTACTAGCACTGAATTAATATGCGAGTCCAATAGAATCCAATAAAAGTATACCCGGTTTTTTTAATTGGTAGCAATATAACATGAATCTCATACAAAAATTATTTATACAGTTGAGACATACCACAGCACAGCAAGCCCGATGGATGGAGATAATGGCGAACGAGTAATGGTGTCTTCCTCAATGCCCATCCTGCCCACCAACAACGTCACTGGAAGCCCGCCACCGCGAAGCCCGTAATGAAATCGAGGGCAACTACGGTAACGAGCACGAGTTCTTTCAAGACATTGGCTCGCAACCTCCAGGTTCCAGCCATCCTTGCAGACAGATTGCAGTCCACGGCAAGACAGTTGGGCATAGTGGTCATCGCAAACCCTGCTGCGTAACACCTTCAAGCTCTAGGAAAGCATAAGCGAGTCACGGCTCCACCTCCCGACACGCTATCCTACTACATTCAGTAAAAATTAACCACACAAAATCATATCCAATCAATGCAAACAAAAGTGTTGGAAGATCTAGTTCTCAGATAAGGAGTCAATCTTTGAGGAGGAAACAATTCCATTTTTGTGGTTATTAATTGTGAGGATAGTACAAAAACTAGAACCCAGTGAATTTGTATATTCATGGCAAGAAACGTGTGATCATCATGTTTTGGAGGACAAGAATAAACTGTTCACTGCTAATGAATCTATGATATATATAGTACCACAGGTGAGATCTGGTTATGCGTGCTAAACAAACAGTAGGCCAACACATTGCAGATGACTCATGTTTAAACAAGCAAAAGAGAAAGTGGGACACGACATGTAAGGGGTGGAGACATCTCTTTATTCATATGATAGATGTAGTACAAAGTTAAGTACCCAGACATATCCTTTAAGAACGTCCATGCCACATGAGAAACGCGATGCCACTCGCTATGCGGGCCAAAGCTTGATTTTCTGAGTTCTCTTCCTGCACGGGATTCTTCTGAGCTCCCTCAAACAATGCAATATCACAATCTAGGGGCGTATCTGTGGCCTTATATAACTTTTCGTATATCAGCTCAGCATCTCGTCCTTTGTGCAAGTCATCAACGGCGGCCACTATCAAATCAACCATATACTTATAATAACCGATGCAAGTGTTCAGCTCCAACACTAAGTCGCTCAGCATATGCAACGTGGACGTCACGTTGTGCACGGTTAGGTTGGCGGCGGCGACAGCAAGCCCACGCGTATCTATGGCGGAGGCACCTATTGGTTCGGCTGAGAGCACGCCAACGCAATAGTCGTAGGACATCTCAGGAATCTTGGAGCATGTTGTGTTGATGACAGACGAGGTGCTGGTTATGAGGCCCGGGAGCATGGCTTGGGTGAGGAAGAAGAGCACGGTAAGAGTCTGCATTTGTTGATTTGTTTGCATGTCTAACATACAAAGCTTTTTGCGAGGACTGATCACTGCACTCCGCAAGTCTAATTTAAGCACCGAACCGAGCACTAAAAATGAAAGAGAATCATGCATTAAATGTAAAGATATCCAAATAAATACTCCCCGGCTGGCTCGTTACACCACGCGCATTTATGAACATAACTTAAAAGAAAATATTGATATTATGAACACAGATACTACTAGTAGTATATCGTATCTTTGGTTAATCAACATGCAGTGATGGCCCTGATTTATTTGGATATCTTTACATTTAATGCATGATTCTCTTTCCTTTTTAGTCTATTAAACAAAAGGCTTATCGTATCTTTGGTCTATTAATGACCGGTAAAAAAAGTCGCATCTTCCTTCTGTGAGGATCAATACTCAAGTTTGACAGTAAAACATGTGACACAACAAAGTAATACTTGGCCACAGGATTTAAGATGTCATATTGTCATAAGCCTTTTGTTTATGCAGAAGGAAGTAGTGAAACAATAAGCCCGAGTGCTGATTTGATCGTTACAAGAGGAGAGATGTGGCATAACATAGTTGCAATATAAAAAATAGAGGGACATGAGCTGAAAGCTGAATCATTTTATTGGCGGATCAAGATCTTAAAGAAACTAATGAAAATGCACTTATTACTGGATGGATTTCTCTATTGTTAATCAGCAAGACAAAGTAACTCATGTATGCACATAACCATGAGCTACATCCTTCACTAACTTTTCATTGGTGCCGTCTTAGCCAAAGCATAGGTAATTAGGCTCCAAAAAGATGACAACTTTATCTCCTCCACATCGCTCCTAGGCAGGGCGGCTCGGGCGGAACCCTAGAGGCACCACCTCATTCTCCTCCGCCGCCGCTCCTCCCGCCGCCGCCGAAGGATGGCGCCAGAAAAAGGTCGCGTGGCTAATGGCGGTGCCGGGCTCTTATCCCCAAGCGTGACTAGCAGCGGCGGGGGCCTCTTCCTTCTCGCATGGTGGGATCTCTGGCTGGAGTTTCATGGTGGCCCAAGTCGGCGTGGCTCATCTGACAGAGTTGGATGCCGGGGCGATGGCCCCGAACTTCTTCGGCGACCTGGACGACCGCTGTGGCATGGCGCCTGGTTCCGGGGTCTCTGTGCGGCCCAGCCCCTCATCTCCGTGTGGTGTGTGTGGTGACGTTGGTTGCCGCTGAGTTCTCTGGCCTGCTGAGCAGGAGATGGCCTGCAGCGGTGTGGGGACCTGCCGATCTGCCTAATAATGGAGGTGGTCCTAGGGTTCTTCTCGCGTCAGGACAATGTTCTGCTTGATGCATGTCCTCATTGATCTGGTCGATGACAAGTTTCGGAAGGCTCCGCCGACGATCTCCATTTGGTGCTTGATGCATGTAGACTGCTGGATCGGATGGGATTCGGTCGTGTGAACCCATATTTCTGGCCGTGCAGCTTCAAGAGGGACTGGCGCGAAGCTTCGCTGCCTGTTGCCATCATGGGACATGTCGGTGTTTCGATTTCGATGCTGAAGATAAAGGTGGAGAATGCCATGGTGGCTGAGGTTTGAGATCTAGTAACGGTGGACTGAGTCTTCTAGGCCATAAGGACTGGTCTGTAGCAGCAACATCGGCATGCGGGGGCGCTAGCACATGAGGAGTACATAGTCTTATCTTTCAGGGTGAAAATCCAAGTTCTGGCCTTAAGTGGTTGTGCCTTGTAATGGCCTTATTGAAGGCAATATTTTGAGAGCCCGAACTTTCTCTAGGGTGAAAATCTGAGATCTATGATCGGGCGGCGACTGCGCTTGTGCACTATTTCCTTCTTGGAGGCGTCGCTTTTGGAGAATTTGGACTCCGGGTGCTACCTTCACAGTGATTTGTGTTGCAACTACATGGCTTTGATTACCGCAGTGGGATCTTTTGTTTTCTTCTTCTTCTTCCTTTTGTTGTAGTGCTGTGTGCATCCGTAACGTTTGTAGGACATTTTGTTGTTGCAGAGGCTGGGTGTACTTAATATTTTCACGATATTAATATATTCCTTTGTCAAAATAATAACAACTTTGGAAAATCCACAGCGAAGGGATAGTTAGTTGAATTTAGCCACCACTTCAACGATTGCCACGCTATGCTGACTCCATCCGGCATGACTATTTTGATTTTCAGTACTTGAATAAACATAAAATTAAATCGCAATATAGGTACCTATTCCCGCAAGTTGCGTGCACGTAGGTTCATGAATTAATGAACATGAAACTTGGAGTTTTATTTCCTACCACAAGCAAAGGTGGTATAAATTGGTCCAGAATTAGTTTACACGCTCATATGCACTACTGCAGGATGCTGCTAACACGACACTACGATCAGAGACCCTTTGACGAAACTATGTGTGATGCATTAATCGCAAATGGTGCTGTAAAAAAAGTCAAAAAGATGCAAAACATTTGTGATGGCGGAGACATCAAACACGGTTCAGATTTTAGTTGTATGTGCGATGCAGGGCATACGGTTGATCCAGACGAACTGTTTGCGATGAGACAAAACAACAGAAACGGGCAGCCATATCAAGGTGTGTGCGATATACGACATACAGTTCGCTCAGATGATCTGTTTGCTATTATGGAATGCAACAGAAACAGTTAGCCAGATCAAGGTGTGTGTCATATACGGCATACAGTTCACTCGGACGAACTGTTTTCGATTAGCGAACACAACATAAACGGTTAAACTCAATAAGATGTGTGTGATATATGGCATACAGTTCACATATATGAACTGTTTACGATGAGCCAAAAGAACACAAACGATTCGTGTAAACAAGATGTGTGTGATACGCGGCAAACAACCCACTTGGATGAACTGTTTGCGATGAGAAATTATTACACAGACGGTTACTGCAGTTAATTCATGTGCGATTTTGTTTGTACAAAAAACTTTGAAAAATGTAAACTAGTTGTTTGCGGTGGCTAGGAGTATCGCACACGATGCGTCTGCGAGTACTCGTGTGGGATGATTAGTAAGTTATACATACGTTTCCTTATGTTAACACGTGTGTTAATTTGCAATATGGACAATTAATATGCAAATGCCTTCTGGACATTGGTGCTGATCGCAATGTCCAAAACATGGACGTCCTCTACTCTACCGCTCTACCGGGCACATGCTTAAACTCAATGAACTGTGTACGATATTAATACTTTTCATGAAAATTTAAGAACTTGGCTAACAACATTTGAGTAACATATATATAGTGATTACACTATTCGACAAAAGAAGGATCTTCGTAACACGGTTTTGACAACCATATGGTCCATATCTACATACTTAACATAGTAACAACTATCACATTTTAAGAGGCTGAGGGCCAACAACCATATCGTCCATATCTACATACTTAACATAGTAACAGGCACATTTTAAGAGGCCAAAGTCCAAAAACCACAACTATCCGCTGGAAGCAGCCTGATCACGGCGACTCGGCATCTCGTCAATGAAAAGGAAGAACCCTCCTATGCCTTGGTAGAGCATGAGTAGAACAATGTCTCCAATTTTCCAATATGGATGCATTTCCACGACAAGCGAGAACTTGTTAATTTGAATGGTTCCATTTCTGCGGGAAATGCAGTACGTTGCAATCACTTCGGCATTATTAGCAGGCACAAGTGTAATTCGACCACGTCGGGAAATCGATCCAGGAACAGCTACATCGGGCAATTTCTGTTGAAATGATAAAAAACAATTGTAACATATCATTGAGGATATATATATATATATACTTTATGAGCATCAATATAAAATTAAGACTTTGTACAAGCGTTTTGTGCACAGAATTGGTCTTGTTCAATGTGTGCACCATAGGTATAATTAATCACATCCAAAATCAAGAGTTCATACGCTGTGCTATCTCTGTCAGATTATCAACAAATTTTATGACATGCTTCAAGTCCTTCCAGTGAAATTTGGTACGCTTAGTAACATACAGATCGTTAACTATGCATCCAACATATCCTGCTTTAAAAGGTGGAAAGGTATTATTTATTCAGAACATGGCAGAAGAATATAAAGTGCGCATAAATTGGTAAATAGAATTTATTACTCCTAGAAACGGAGTCAAAAATGAAATCATAATTTGTTGCTTAAATAGTGATCAATTAGTGAGAACAAATACCCCAATTTTGCTAAGTAATATGTCAGCATGGAGTAAGTTGAAATGACACTAACCTTGATCAGACTTTGATCGGCTGATGACGTTGGGGAAGTAAACATCCATGTTAATTAGACCAGGGTGTGGTGCACACACTAGAATTTTATTACCAACTTTCAGTTCATAACACTTAGACATTTTTCTCCAAAGGTCTGCATCAAAATAGGAGTGACCATCTTTATGAAGTTTTACACTAACTGTCATTGTAGATCAATGCTGCGTTATCAATATGACATCCATGGAATCATCAACAAAGTAAAGCCCAAGATTTTCTTCTACTCCTATTCTTGTAAAGTAAGGTATGTACTGTTTGAAATAAAAATTAAGATCGTAAATTAGATATATTGAAATAATAGAGCAAGATGCAAATATGAGAGTAACTGATAGAACAAATCAATATATAGTTGAAAGCAAAGTACAAAAATATATAATTAAAAATAGATAATGTAACAAAGATTTGATGCAAATATGTGAGTAACTGAATGAACAATACATCATAAATTTGCCTAATATAGGGAAAAATATCAGCTTCGACATCTAGGCTGCACGTGGCACCGTACATTTTATCCAAATGTAGCAATAGACGGTATATGTTCCCAAATTTAGGACATGCCGACCGTGGTAGGGTGAGATTGAACATACCGGGCACTCCCTGAAGTGATCCGAAATGGTGAGATAGAACTTCATTTCCGACTGGCCGCGACCACACTTGCCCGATTTGTGCTCGCACTCCACATGAATGAAAACCCTCGAATCAGCTAGAAGAAAAATGAATCCACGATGATTTCCGCCGGTTGATTAATAGCGACAGACGGACTGTGATAAGAAATGAGTGAATATTTCACTAAATTTATTACCTTCTCCATGAGAAAAATCCACGGCCCAATCCCGCAGAAAACCCCAATCGACCAGAGTCTAGAATGTCGGTGCAAGTCAGTGCAGATAGGCGGCAGCAAGAGGTAGGGGTGAAATCCCGTGCCGGTTGGAGCGCAACCTCCGCCCGCCGACGACAGCCATCGAGCTTAGGGTGGCCACCGCGATAGAAGTTGATGAGGTGCAGAGTTGCGGAGGAGTCCGCGTCGAGTGGGTGGGGACGAAGTGGGCGAGGGTTTTCTTTTTTCCTTTTGCATGTGTGGGTGAACACACACGGTCCGCAGAGGCGACGGAAATGAATCGTGTGCGATAGTAAATCACCGAGATTGAAGGGGAATCCAAATTTCCTTTGTCCTTTGTCCATGAGTTTTTTTTCTACGATGAACATAGACCCTGCAAATCACCATGTTCAAATTTGGCACTTTTTCGGGTTCATTTACCATATTTAGGGGATTATGTGCATTTTCTAGGCATTAATGCACATAATTCAAATTCAAACAATCGGTGCATGAAAAGGTGCACGAGAATGGTCTGAAAAACCATGCTTGTACTATTTAGTAATTCTCATGCCTTTTACAAGGAATGGGCAGAGATTTCACGGAAATGTGTGGCAATTAATAGTCAACCACAAACGCATCATTTATTGGTTTTTCAACTGTAGAAAAATGAAATACATGCTTGAAAAACATGATGGCTGGCATGGTGCCATGGTATGGCCTCCCCGTGCCCTGGTAAAAATTTGAGAAGTTTTGGCTTATGTCGTCGTGCACGCCCTTCATAAATCGAACCATCACCGAGGAAGTTTCATGGTTTCGAGGGGGAAATCACCAAGATTGAAGGGGCCGGGAATCCAAATTTCCTTCCTAGTTTGTCATTCAGTTTTTTTCTACGATCAACATACCCCCTCCGATGCAACGTGTTCAAATTTGGCATTTTTCCGGGCTCATTTACCATATTTAGGGGATCATGTGCATTTTCTAGGTATTAATCCACATAATTCAAATTCGAACAATCGATGCATGAAAATGTGCACAAGAATGGTCTGGAAAACCATGCTTGTGGTATTTCGTAAATTCTCATGCCTTTTACAAGTAATGGGCAGAGATTTCAAGGGAATGTGTGGCAATAGTCAACCACAAACGCGTCGTTTACTAGGTTATTAACTATAGAAAAATAAAATATATGCTTGAAAAACATGATGCCTGGCATGGTGCCATGGTATGGCCGCACCTTGCCCTGGTAAAAAGCTGAGAAGGTCTGGTTTATGTCGTCATGCACGCCCTTCATAAATCGAACCATCACCGAGGAAGTTTCATAGTTTCGAGGGGGAAATCACCAAGACTGAAGGGGAATCCAAATTTCCGTCATTGTTTGTCATTCAGTTTTTTTCCAACAATCAACATACCCCTCTAATGCAACGTGTTCAAATTTGGCATTTTTCCGGGCTCATTTACCATATTTAAGGGATTATGTGCATTTTCTAGGCATTAATGCACATAAATCAAATTCGAACAATCCTTGCATGAAAAGTTACACAAGAACGGTCTGGAAAACCATGCTCGTGCTATTTAGTAAATTCTCATGCCTTTTACAAGGAATGGGCGGAGATTTCAAGGAAATGTGTGGCAATAGTCAACCACAAATGCTTCGTTTACTGGGTTAACAAATATAGAAAAATGAAATAGATGCTTGGAAAACATGATGCCTGGCGTGGTGCCATGGTATGGCCTCACCGTGCCCTGGTAAAAATTTGAGAATGTTTACCTTATGTCGTCATGCATGCTTTTCATAAATCGAACCATCACCGAGGAAGTTTCATGCTTTCGTGGGGGAAATCACCAAGATTGTAGGGGAATCCAAATTTTCTTTGTCCTTTGTCCATGAGTTTTTTTTCTACGATGAACATACACCCTGCAAATCACCGTGTTCAAATTTGGCACTTTTCCGGGTTCATATACCATATTTAGGGGATTATGTGTATTTTCTAGGCATTAATGCACATAGTTCAAGTTCAAACAATCGGTGCATGAAAGGGTGCACAAGAACGGCCTAGAAAACCATGCTCATGCCATTTAGTAAATTCTCATGCCTTTTACAAGGAATGGGCAGATATTTCGATGAAATGTGTTGCAATAGTCAACCACAAACATTTATTTATTGGGTTATCAACTATAGAAAAATGAAATAAATGCTTGAAAAACATGATGGCTGGCATGGTGCCATGGTATGGCCTGACCATGCCCTGGTAAAAATTTGAGAAGGTTTGGCTTATGTCGTCATGCACGCCCTTCATAAATCGAACCATCACCGTGGAAGTTCCATGCTTTCGAGAGGGAAATCACCAAGATTGAAGGGGAATCCAAATTTTCTTTGTTCTTTGCCCTTGAGTTTTTTTTCTACAATGAACATACACCCTGCAAATCACCGTGTTCAAATTTGGCATTTTTCCGGGCTCGTTTACCATATTTAGGGGATTATGTGCATTTTCTTGGCATTTAGCGCATATAAATCCAATCCAGCTACAGCTGCACGGGTGTGATGTGAGGGACGTGGATTGTCGTTCGATCACGGCGTATCCTATGGTGCACACGCACGATCCGCATGGCTGGGGTTCCAGCCAATCATAACCTAACACACAATAGGCTCAGCGCACATTGTTTCCGGAGGTGATGAAGATGAACCGTGTGCGATAATGAATGAGCAAGATTGTAAGGGAAGCTAAATTTCCTTCGTTGTTTGTCGTTGAGCTCTTAAAAACCACTGCACTGTACGGCTGTCCGGCCACTCCGTCCCAGATCTCTCTCCAAGCGTCATTCATGGCACCGTGGCGCATAGTAACTGGTAAGGAAGTGATGGCATCCCGCCGCGCCACGTTCCACGCCGCCCGCAACCGCACACATGGTAAGGAAGCGATGGCATCACGCTGTCGTGGGAATGGATCTGATAGTAGAGGTAGGGGTACGTAGGAGAGGGCAGAGCCTAGCTACGGTGAGATTGTACACTCAGATTTAGGAGTTCAAGCCCCTCTCGAAGGAGGTAGCAGCCTTACGTCTCGGTGCCATGGAGGCTTTGTTTTGATTGGAGTGTTGAGTTATAGGGGGTGCGAACCTTGTGCAAGAGGGGAGGGGTAGCTTATATAGAGTCCGCTGACCCCTCGCAGTCCTCAGTTACGCAAGGGTTCAATTAGAGAATAAAGGTATGAACGTTACTGGAAACGCCCGTGTTTAATGGTCTTTATAGCGACACAGTGAATGTCTGACCGTTGCCATCCTTGGGTGGCTCTAGGTCTTCTGTCCTTCGAGTGAAATCTTGTACTCCGAGTGAATAGCGACGGTCGAGTGGAAGTGGGATAACCAAGTGGATCTTCTGTCGAGTGAGTTGCACTCAGTGATCATTTCAGTCAGTATCTCCTTTCTAACTTTGTAGGTCTTGGCCACTTGTGTAGTATCCTTGGGTAGAGCATGTAGGTCAGGCCTAGGACCCTACCCTAGGTACATGTCATTGTCATTAGCCCCCGAATGGATCGAGGTCCGAGCGAAGAAGGATTGAAGCTGATTTCAACCCGACTCAATTTCTCGGAGACGCTTTTTAGTAGTCTGAAAGGATGCGAGCTGTTAAATCCTCCATCATTCGCCTTGATCGATTCTGGCTTCTTGAGTATCCGAGAGAAATAAATAGCAGAACATCAAATAGATTGCATTTGGATATATCTGACGCAATCAATTGATTTGCCGGACCCAGATTTTGTGGGATTCGAAATTTGGAGAAGCACGTGGGCCGGCTGCTGTGCGGTAAGCGGGGCAAGTGGGGAGGGACTCCTCGATCTTTGCCCCACCTTTTTCGCCACGTATCAGGCCGGCGTCTGTTGTGGGATGCGCTGAGATTACACTGGCCCACAGGTCAGACACTCGGACGTGCAGGTATAAAAGTCCATGCGGCCGAGGCATGTAACAGTGTCCTTCACTTTTCCCCTTTCTTCTCTGTCTCTCTGCTTCATCCCTCTCAGCGCAGCGCCACCCCGCTCGCTCATGTCGACCACCGTGGAGATGGCGAAGGACAAGATGAAGGTGTTGGAGCGCACCAAGAAAGTGGCAAAGGGGAAGAAGGGGTCGAGCTCGCAGCCCGCTCTGCATCCGGGCTGGATCCAGGGCGTTTTGGATCCCCTCGTCAGTCACGGAGGATGATCTCTAGGGGATCGTCATCGACGGCTTGCTGGCCCCCGGATCTTTGAGGCTGTCGGAGGGGGAGACCGAGCCTGCACCGCGTGACGGCGAGCGGGTTCTTCTTCTTACCCATGTGGAGAGAAGTTTCTCCTTACCTCTGCATCCATTCTTCCATGGTTTCTTGAACTTCTTTGGTGCGCAAATCCATCATTTTCCTCCGAACACCATATCATATCTTGCTGCCTTTGTTTCAATGTGCGAAAAATTCCTGGGTGCCATCCTCATTGGGGGCTGTTCAAACATATTTTCACTTGTCGATCTCAGTCGGTTAAGAAAGCCAATCCGAGTGATGCGAAAACCGACGTGATCCAGATGTGTGGCGGTTTAGATGTCCAGATGAGAGGTAGAAGTGCCTTCCCTTCCATGACTTTTCCTGAGTCGGTTAGGGGTTGGCAGTGCACCTGGTTCTACTGCACTGACATTCCGACTCCTGGTGCGATGAATGGTCTTCCCCCTTTCTCTCTGGAGAGATTCCGCGCCCCTCGTTCATTGACCGTGGAAGAGGAGAAGAAGGGCGAGGTGGGGATCTTGGTTGAAGCAGTTGTTGAGCTGATCCGGGGTGGAGTGACGGGCTTGGGGTGTTCCTCAGTCTATGCATCCAGCCTTTGCAAGCGTGCGATCCAGCCTCAGTTTATGGAAGGAGTGACAGAGGGAACACCATTTTCCACAACGTACCAGAGATCGTTGTCAATTGCCTCAAGATGCATGCGCATCTTGTTCTTCCAGTAGGGGTATTCCGTCCCATCGAAGGTAGGACACCCAGCCGAGACCTTGATCATGCCTGCAGTCGACATAACTAAAACTCCAGGTGGTTAAACCAAAATCACACAGAACAAGGGAGTACCTTGCTCTGATACCAATTGAATGTGCGTTATATCGACTAGAGGGGGGGTGAATAGGCGATTTTTACAAATTCGTCACTGAGGAATTTCAAGGTGAGGAAATTCTTAAGCGATGAACTACATAGCAGCAGAATAAGTACTCAGATGCAAGCATAACAGAGCAGTAGCACAGTCATCATGAAGAAATGAAAACAAGCATAGAGTACGAGAAGCGTAAACACAAGATAAGTAGGCTGAAGACAAACTGACTGAAGAAATTGAACTGAGGAAATTGAGAAAGTCTTCAGTCAAAGTCTTCAAACAGTAATGATCAAATACATAGCAAGTATGCGAGGAATTGAAAGAGTTGAGGAAATAGAACCAGTAGCTCGGTGAAGACAATGATTTGGTAGACCAGTTCCAACTGTTGTGACAGTTGTACGTCTGGTTAGAGCGGCTAGGTATTTAAACCTGAGGACACACAGTCCTCACCGTATTCTCCTTGAGCTAAGGTCACACAGACCTCGCCCAATCACTCGTGGTAAGTCTTCAGGTGACTTCCAAACCTTCACATACTCGGTCACTCGGCAATCCACAATTTCCTCTTGGATGCTCTAGACCATGACGCCTAACCGTCTGGAGGATGCACATTCCTCAAAGGTAACAAGCGTCGGTTCCACACAGGAACAATCTCTTCAGTGATGCTCAATCACTTTGGGTTTCTAGGTGTTTGGGTGTTTGGGTTTTTCCTCACTTGATGATTTTCGCTCAAAGTCCTCGGAGGATGGGATGCTCTAAATGACAAGTGTCAATCTATTTCTCGGAGCAGCCAACCAGCTAGTGGTTGAAGGGGGCGGCTATTTATAGCCTAGGGAGCAGCCCGATAAGACATAAATGCCCTTCAATGATATGACCGTTAGGTGGGTAGGATATTTGGACAGCTGGCGCATAGCACAGCAATGGTCGGATATTTGAGTATCAAATTCCTCAGGGCTATCATGTTCCTCACTTGTAGGCAATCCGCAATGGCAAATTCCTAACTCCTCAGTCAGAACAAATTCCTCAGAGAACAGAAGAACTTCGTCTCTGTCACTGAAGAACTTGACTAAACTGTATGAGATTTCCAATGGCTTCACTCGAAAGGATTGGGTAGGTGTAGGATTTTGAGTTGAGCATCACTTGGAAACTTTTCCTTAGTTTTACCTCGACCCCCTTTTACAGTACGGTGTTTCCTATGACTCAAGAAGAAGAAAATGAAACTACAAGAACAAAAGTCTTCACGCTTCATAATCGTCGCATGAATATCAAGTCTTCAGGGTCACACCAATTTCTTCACTTTGAAAGTCTTCAAGAAAATATGATAAAGAATAGACCCGGGGGCCGTAGATTTCACTAGTGGCTTCTCTCGAGAAATAGCACACGGTGGGTAAATAAATTACTATTGGGCAATTGATAGAAGATCAAATAATTATGATGATATCCAAGGCAATGATCAATATATAGGCATCACATCCAAGATTAGTACACCGACTCCTACCTTCATCTACTACTATTACTCCACACATCGATCGCTATCCAGCATGCATCTAGTGTATTCATGGAGAAACGGAGTAATGCAATAAGAATGATGACATGATGTAGATGAGATGTATTCATGTAGGAATATCCCCCATCTTGTTATCCTTAATAGCAATGATACATGCATGTCTTGCTTCCCCTTCTGTCACTGGGAAAGAAACCCACAAGATAGAACCCATCACAATGCACCTCTTCCCATGGCAAGAAAAATTGATCTAGTTGGCATAACTAAACCAAAGATTCGAAGAATAAATACGAGGCTATAAATAATCATGAATATAAGAGATCAAAGAAGACTCAAATAATATTCAAGGATGTAGATCTGATCATAAACTCAATGTTCATTGGATCCCAACAAGCACACCGCAAAAAGAGTTACATCAAATAGATCTCCAAGAGACCATTGTATTGAGAATCAAAAAGAGAGAAGAAGCCATCTAGCTACTAAGGATGGCAATTTTACCCATGGGTACGGGTACCCGTGGGTACCGTACCCGCATGGGCAGGGTATGGGCACAGGTATAACTTTTTAACCATGTATATACTGTAGGAGATATGCCCTAGAGGCAATAATAAATGTTATTGATTATCTCCCTGTTCATAATTAGGTTTATGTTCCATGCTATAACTGCTATGGTTCTCGAGTCTGCAAATAAAACGAGGCTCGGAGGAAGACTCATATGCACGTGTGGAATAATAAACGGTAATATGTATTCCTAGTCTGGCCTCTAAGACTAGCTCAAGTATTGCATGATGGTTCTGTTTTCCTGATCATGGGCATGTCTATGCCAGCAATTTTGAGGGCACAGTGTTAGAAGAACATTTGTGTTGAATCGACCCAAATTGATGTTATGCTATGAGTTACATTCGTCACATATTAATGGTTAATAACACAGAGATGGTTAATGTTTGCAAAATTCCTTAGACCATGAGAGTGTCGAGTTTCTTCATACTTGCTTCATGAACTTTGGGGTTTGTTAAACGTCATCCGTAAATGGGTGGCTATTACGGCGGCTTACGGGTTCATGGAAAAGTGTGTCAAGTAACTTGATAGCTCGAGATTGTGATTTGCTCCTCCGACGATGGAGAGATATCTCTGGGCCCTCTCGGTGTTACGGTATCCATCATCGTCTGGCCAGACACTTTGTGATTTGATCACAGGGATGCCGGAACACGGTAACGAGAAAAGAGAACAATACCGGTAACGAGGTAACTGGCATAGTGGACAAGTTGTTGATCCACGGAAATGCCTACATGTCTAACCTCGGGTATTTGTAACATATCGTGAAGCAACAGGAATAGCACACGGCAACTGGAGGTTCACTCGAATATTCATTCGTGTGGGTATAGGGGTCAATATGGGTGTCCACGGCTCTGATGTTGATCATTGATCGGAAGGTGTTCCGTGTCATGTCTATACTTCACCGAACCTATAGGGTCACACGCTTAAGGGTCATCTATCTGCTGAATACTAGACAGGGAGTCTGAGAGAAAATCACCGAAAAGTTTCGGAGACAACGGAAGAGTTCCGGAGAGAGAACACTGAAAAAGTTTCGGTAAAACCGAAAAGTTGTTTCGGATAAAACCATTGATCCAAAAAGGTTTCGGCAAGCACCGGGAATGTTTTGGAGGTTGCCAGATTGGTCTCGTTATTTCTGGAATTTTTCTGGAGAAAAAACCGAAAAAAAAGTTTCGGAGCTGCCGGAGTTGTTTACCGGGTAAACAAAGATGGTTTTAAATTAAACCACCATACTGGAAATGTTCCAGAGCGCGTCCAGATAATTTTAGAGGGTGCCGGAAATGTTCTGGGACCTTCTGGAATTTTTCAGAAATAATAGTCGCGGAAAACATCTTGTCCCAGCGTGAGGGGACAAGATCCCACGGATCGTGGGGGCTGTTTTTGGGCTATTTTTTGGGGGGCCCCCTTTGGGAGCAGCCCCCTTGTGGCTGGACAAAATGTTGGGGGGGGCCCCCATGGTGGGGGGCAGCCCCCACAAATGGTGGAGAGTGTTGGGAGGAAGGTGGGGCCCCATGGGGGAACACCATGGACAAGGGAACATGTTTTTCCCTTGTTTGGTGGGAACATGTTCTCCTTGTTTTGTGGGAACATGTTTTCCCCATGTTTAGTGGGCTGAATTTTCAGCCCCCTCCACCCCTTCCACCACTATATAAGGAGGAGGAGAGGTGCTCTCCAACTCCACTCCAACTCTCTCACACAAGCCATGCATGATCTGGCATTCCCTCTCCCTCCCACGAAATAGTTTCGTAGTGCCGAAAGGCTGTCTGGGTTCCGGTGGGAACTAGTTCTGGACGGCGAAGCCCTGCCGGATAGATGACACCATATGTGTGCAACTCTGTAGAGAGGTCATAGTTTCGATCTTAGTGCCTGAGGGGCTGTTCGAGAGTGCCTCCCGAAGGGCTGTCCAAGTGACGGTCCGAGTTCTGTGAGTGCCTCCCGAAGGGCTGTCCAAGTGACGGTCCGACTTCTGTGGGTCCTCCTGAAGGGCTGTCCGAGTGACCGTTCGAGTTTCGAAGGTCCTCCCGAAGGGCTGTCCGCGACACCGTCCAGGGGACTGTTCGACCGCCTCCCGGAGGGCTGTCCGAAGGGAAGACGAGAGTATACATCCTCGCGGTTGGGAGGTTGTAAATCCTAGCTGCGGGGATCTGCACCGACGATCGTCATCGACTCTACTTCTGCTGCGCTACGAGTCGGTAACGAAAATGATCAAACCTTGTATGCAGTCTCCATAGTGGTCCTGGGCTGGTGCGTAGGTCGGAAATTTTTTGTTTTCTACTGCGTTACCCTACAGTGGCATCAAGAGCCGTGCTATGCGTAGATGCAGGGGTGTTGCACAATATAAAATTATTTGTGCGGGTAGCAGATGAAATCTGTTACCCGATGTTCTTGTTACTTCCCTTGAATTTGCGTAGTCCTGATCTTGACAGCATTGTGGAATCTCACAAAGTTCTGGCAATCCGCGATCCTTTCATGCTACTCCTGAGTATGCTGATTGACAGATCAACGAAGTGCTAACAGTTCTTTGGGTTCCACTTTAGTTAAAGAAAGATGGATGTTTCGCAGACGAAAGGGCAATGCAGATATGATCTGCACGGGGGTCATGCGTATGACGAAGTTTAGTAAGGGGCTCGAGATTTTATTATCTCGGTTTTCATACACCCTGGAAAGTTAATCTAGCAACTTGAATTATCATACTTGATGATGGACGTTGGTAGCTTCGGTTTGTTTCAAAACCTTAGAAGCCACGTAAAACAAGTTTTTGCATGAACCGATTAGAGGCGTCTAACTTGGTTTTGCAGGAGGGTTTGCATGTGCATATGATGTGGTATAGTAGTGCTCATAATAATTTTATTATGTATGAGATGTCTATATGATGTAAACTGATTAACATGACCTGCGTGTCATGATTCGGCATGATGGCTGGAGCCATATGATTGAACTTTAATGACCTGCGTGTCAACCTTATGTAATGCACTTATTTTATTAGCTATAGAGATAGCAATATTATCTGGTGCATCGACAAGGTGGTGGCAATCTTCGCAAAGGTGAACACCGACGCGAATGCCAAAGACGAAGAAATACAAGACTTCTCCGTCAGAAAGGGCTATACCATATCATGCTATTATGAATTGCCTGAGATGTTTATCCCTTATGATGCACCCTTCTTGATTGCGCGGTAGTCGCTTTTATTAGGGTGATCTCTCACAAAAATATCAAGTAGTTAGTGTTCTCCCAAGTGTAGCACCGTCACGGCACCTAACTTTTCGGGGCATCACAGGATCTCCCTGGGTGCGAACGATTAGGGATGTGTGAGGCGGGTGAGTTGAGACCTCGCAGCGAGATCACTTGGTTGTCTTGACGTTCTGGAAGGATCTCCCTGAGCTCGGAACACGCCCATCGAAAGATGAACAAGAGTCACATAGAGATGTGATTGGCAAGCTTGCCTACCGATTGAAGTTCGCGCCATCAGTGTTCATCTCGTTCAATGGCGTTGAATGGAAATGCGGGTCTTGTATCACTCACAATCAATTATGAGAGATATTGATTTGAGTGGGAGCGCACTTTGAATTAACTTGTTTAATTCTCAGTGCAATTAATTTTGAACACTGTCTAAGTGTGATTTGCAAAATAGTTGTAGAATAATGGCTCGCGTTTCCACCTTCCCTATTAAAATTGAATAGCTGTTAAATATCTGGTTAAAACTTTACGGTTGGCAACGTAATGTGAGGATTGTCCTCAAGAGTGCCGAGAAGGACTTTGTCCTATCGCATACTTTCGGTATTCTCTCGCTTATGCTATGGATCATGTGACTCTCGTCCTTCGATCCAAAAGCTGGAATTCCATTTCAGTCAAGTGCAATATGTTTGCTTCCATGAGACCCGAACTTCGAAAGTTTGGATAGTTATGTGATATTCATGGAATCTGAAAATCAGTTTCAGAGACAGACAAAGGCTAAAAGATATGAGATATCCAAAGAAATGTTTGTTTGCAAACTATTAGTTAAGGAGTTTACTATGCATTAGACTGATAAGAGAGGGATCCAGAAGAACGCCTGTCATATGATGAAAGGTGAATAAAACAACAACTTAAAGAGAAAGGAAGTGTCCGAAGGGTGTCAGTGAAACTTTCATGCCTAGGAAGTCCAGGGCTGATGCCACTCTTAAGTTGTGTGCTTCTTCTGAGAGTAGGAGAAATACTAAAAGTTAAACTGTTAGAAGTATAAAGGCAATGAGAAAGAAGACTGGAATATCCAGCTCATGTATGAATGTCATACAAGTTTTTGATGTATAGAAGGCTGGTCAAAGATATAGTTCTTGGGAATTATGATTAAATTGTTAATCACTGATTCTTGGGTATTGTGAGTTAATCACAAAGATACCCGCTCGATTGCATTCTGTTGCAACTCGATGTAAGAACTACTATGGCCTGAAAGACTAGCCAGGAATGAGGTTTAGGTATACACAGGGAACATAGTAAATGTTACTGTACCTTCCATCGGTGTATTACCGTCTGTGTTTATTTTCCTAATTCAATTAGAGTTTTACACACTCTAGCCCATTGCATAAGTTATCTTGCAAGAATGTTGTTCATAAGAGAACTTTTGATGTTCGGTGTTATGAATAACATAAGGGCCATACTTTCATTATGAATGAGATGTATGTTATGAATATTGATAATAATACATTACCTCAGTATTAACTTTGATAATTCATTTTAGAGTTTTACACACTCTAGCCCATTGCACAATGTTTGTTGCAAAAGGGTTGTTCATAGAAGAACAATTGCTGTTCAGTATTATGAATAACATGAGGGCCATACTTCCATCATCGATGGGACGTATGTTATGAATATTGATGGTAATATGATACATCCATAACACTGACGCTAAATGTCATAAGACTAAAAGAATACCACACAAGTGTGGCACTGCATTTGGTCACATTGGAGAAACCCGCATGGAAAATTCCATTATGATGGATTTTGAAGTCGTTTGATTTTGAATCACCTGACACTTGCAACTTTCCTCCGAAAAGTGAAGTGACTGAAATATCGTTCACAGGCCATAAGGAACGAGCAAAGAACTTATTGGTGATCATACATTTTGATGTATGTAGTCCGATAAATGTTGTTGCAAGTAGTGGATTTATCTATCTTCAGAAATGACTCAAGTAGATATATGGATATTTACTTGATGAGACGTAAGTCTGGATCTTTTGAAATCATTTGAAAGGTTTTCAAAATGAAGTAGAAGTTATTGTAACAAGAAAATTATGTTTCTACAATTCGATTGCAGAAAGAAATATTTGAGTTACAAGTTTAGTGAATGTCTGATGCGTTGTGAAAGGGGTTTCATAACTTGCACCTCCCGGAACACCACTGCAAGTGGAAAGTCCGTGAAGATGTAATCGAACCATTTATGACATGGTAAGATCAAAGATGACATAAATAAATTTGCCATTATCCCTTTTAAAAGGTGATGCTTTAGAGACTGCGGCTTTTACACTGAAAAGAGCTCCATCAGGTCTGTTGAAATGACACCATGGTATGGTACGCCCAACCATGTTATATCTTTTCTTAACATTTGGAATATGGGGCTTGTGTAAAAGGTTACAAACCTATTCCAAATCAGACAAGTGCTACTTTGTAGGTTATCCCAAGTCATTGGGTATTCCCCCACCACTATACCGAGGCAAAAGTTTTTGCCACAAAATGGTATGCTTTTTGAAGAAAATGGTTCTTTGAAAAAGGTGAGTGGGAGAATTGTGCAACTCGACGAGATAAACAGTATCTTCGCCATCAGATCAAAGGAAAGAGACCTTGGAAGTAATTCCGGAGTTTCCTACTGCGACTGATACGGAAGTCTCTACAATAAAATGTATGGACTTCGATCGAACTTGCAGCTGAACCACGTAGGCAAGGCTCGTGCAAACCTCTCAGGTGCGCAAACGAGATATTGTTGTTAGACAACAGTATACCTACGATACACAAGGAAGCGTTGATGGGCCCTAACTCCGGAATTGGCTAAATGCCAATACAATCCGAGATAGTTTCCATATAAGTGATTCAAGATTAAAACCTTGATACACCTTTCGGAAGACTTAGAGTCTGACGAATATTTATGGAACTATAACTGATATGAATAAAAATGTTTTATCCATAAAGCTCGACTTGTTGCAATATACAAGTTCAAGGAGTTGACTACGATGAGGTTGCTTCATCGTAGCGATGCTTAAATTCGGTTCGGGTTGAACTAGCAATTAATACATATTTCATATCATGAGATATAAAACAATGGATGACAAAAGGATTTCCATCTGATGGAAATGAAACCAAGGACCTGCATGTGTTACAGTCCAAGGTATTTTGTCAATCCAGAGGATGCTAGAAAGGGTGCAAACTTCAGAGTTCCAGCGATGGACAGAAGAGAGCAAAGTGGAGTTGGAATCTTTGTGTTTTGATGAAATGGTCAAAGGAGTTTTGACTTCATCAATGGATAACGAAGATGCTTGTAATTCAAGAAAGTAAGTGGGAGCCTAATAACATTTCTAAAAATCTTGTGTGCTTGACACATTGTTAATTGGAAATAAAATTCTTGACACGAATTAGGACTTCATTTGAAAATAGTTTTTTGATGAAGTGCTTGGGCTAAATAGCCTTAATATTAGGCATGATGATCTATGAAGATAGATTTACCTAATGGGGTTAAGCAATAAATACATATTGACAAGATGCTAAAACCTTTTAGCATTTAAAACGCCAAGGAGTGATTCTTGCCGAAGTCACATGGAAAGAGTTTTTGCAAGACTCGGTGTCCCAAAAACACTGATGAGCAAAATACATGATGGGGATTCCACACACTCTTGTGTTTGGATTAATCATGTATTCCATGGTATGTATAACAACCAGATATGTCCAATACTCCCAAAGTTGTTGCGAGTATAGATACCAAAGTGATCAAAGGTATTGATCAAGGGACAACAGTGAAAAAGGGTCATTGAGTACTATAGTAGCACTGATGACAAGTTTTCTCGCAAGTAGAGATCATGAAGAGTTCGTTGTAAAAGGTTACATCGATACAGTCTTCATCATTTCTCCATGCGATTTTCGATTTAAATTGACGGTTTTGTGTAACACACAATATGGTGGCACAGTTAGTTGGAATTTGTTCGAACAAGTTACTGTGGCGAATTCTATAACAGAGGCAAAGTATGTTGCCGCTTTTAAAGCGACAAAGAAGATGTTGAATCATATAGTTCATTCATGAACTTAGTATGGTTCCAAGATGGCTTTTGTCAATGGGACACTACTGCAAGTAGTTGCTCCATAACTCAGTCTGAGGAATCCAGGTTCGACCTGTGATTCGCATACATATCAAGCCAAGTCCACACAAAATATGACTTTTGTGAAAGCGTGAAAACGCGAGGATATGCAAAGATACACACGGAGCTGAAGTCGTCAGATCCGTTGAACATTCAGGCTATACCACAAGCGAAGCATATTTACACCGGTGTGCCACAGGTGTAAAGTGCATTAGCATTAACTAGATTATTGACTCTAGTGCAAGTGGGAGTCTGTAGGAGATATGCCCTAGAGGCAATAATAAATGTTATTGATTATCTCCCTGTTCATAATTAGGTTTATGTTCCATGCTATAACTGCTATGGTTCTCGAGTCCGCAAATAAAACGAGGCTCGGAGGAAGACTCATATGCACGTGTGGAATAATAAACGGTAATATGTATTCCTAGTCTGGCCTCTAAGACTAGCTCAAGTATTGCATGATGGTTCTGTTTTCCTGATCATGGGCATGTCTATGCCAGCAATTTTGAGGGCACAGTGTTAGAAGAACATTTGTGTTGAATCGACCCAAATTGATGTTATGCTATGAGTTACATTCGTCACATATTAATGGTTAATAACACAGAGATGGTTAATGTTTGCAAAATTCCTTAGACCATGAGAGTGTCGAGTTTCTTCATACATGCTTCATGAACTTTGGGGTTTGTTAAACGTCATCCGTAAATGGGTGGCTATTACGGCGGCTTACGGGTTCATGGAAAAGTGTGTCAAGTAACTTGATAGCTCGAGATTGGGATTTGCTCCTCTGACGATGGAGAGATATCTCTGGGCCCTCTCGGTGTTACGGTATCCATCATCGTCTGGCCAGACACTTTGTGATTTGATCACAGGGATGCCGGAACACGGTAACGAGAAAAGAGAACAATACCGGTAACGAGGTAACTGGCATAGTGGACAAGTTGTTGATCCACGGAAATGCCTACATGTCTAACCTCGGGTATTTGTAACATATCGTGAAGCAACAGGAATAGCACACGGCAACTGGAGGTTCACTCGAATATTCATTCGTGTGGGTATAGGGGTCAATATGGGTGTCCACGGCTCCGATGTTGATCATTGATCGGAAGGTGTTCCGTGTCATGTCTATACTTCACCGAACCTATAGGGTCACACGCTTAAGGGTCATCTATCTGCTGAATACTAGACAGGGAGTCTGAGAGAAAATCACCGAAAAGTTTCGGAGACAACGGAAGAGTTCCGGAGAGAGAACACTGAAAAAGTTTTGGTAAAACCGAAAAGTTGTTTCGGATAAAACCATTGATCCAAAAAGGTTTCGGCAAGCACCGGGAATGTTTTGGAGGTTGCCAGATTGGTCTGGTAATTTCTAGAATTTTTCTGGAGAAAAAACCGAAAAAAAAGTTTCGGAGCTGCCGGAGTTGTTTACCGGGTAAACAAAGATGGTTTTAAATTAAACCACCATACTGGAAATGTTCCAGAGCGCGTCCAGATAATTTTAGAGGGTGCCGGAAATGTTCTGGGACCTTCTGGAATTTTTCAGAAATAATAGTCGCGGAAAACATCTTGTCCCAGCGTGAGGGGACAAGATCCCACGGATCGTGGGGGCTGTTTTTGGGCTGTTTTTGGGGGGGGGCCCCCTTTGGGAGCAGCCCCCTTGTGGCTGGACAAAATGTTGGGGGGGCCCCCATGGTGGGGGGCAGCCCCCACAAATGGTGGAGAGTGTTGGGAGGAAGGTGGGGCCCCATGGGGGAACACCATGGACAAGGGAACATGTTTTTCCCTTGTTTGGTGGGAACATGTTCTCCTTGTTTTGTGGGAACATGTTTTCCACATGTTTAGTGGGCTGAATTTTCAGCCCCCTCCACCCCTTCCACCACTATATAAGGAGGAGGGGAGGTGCTCTCCAACTCCACTCCAACTCTCTCACACAAGCCATGCATGATCTGGCATTCCCTCTCCCTCCCACGAAATAGTTTCGTAGTGCCGAAAGGCTGTCTGGGTTCCGGTGGGAACTAGTTCTGGATGGCGAAGCCCCGCCGGATAGATGACACCGTATGTGTGCAACTCTGTAGAGAGGTCGTAGTTTCGATCTTAGTGCCTGAGGGGCTGTTCGAGAGTGCCTCCCGAAGGGCTGTCCGAGTGACGGTCCGAGTTCTGTGAGTGCCTCCCGAAGGGCTGTCCAAGTGACGGTCCGAGTTCTGTGGGTCCTCCCGAAGGGCTGTCCGAGTGACCGTTCGAGTTTCGAAGGTCCTCCCGAAGGGCTGTCCGCGACACCGTCCAGGGGACTGTTCGACCGCCTCCCGGAGGGCTGTCCGAAGGGAAGACGAGAGTATACATCCTCGCGGTTGGGAGGTTGTAAATCCTAGCTGCGGGGATCTGCACCGACGATCGTCATCGACTCTACTTCCGCTGCGCTACGAGTTGGTAACGAAAATGATCAAACCTTGTATGCAGTCTCCATAGTGGTCCTGGGCTGGTGCGTAGGTCGGAAAATTTTTGTTTTCTACTGCGTTACCCTACATATACCCATACCCTACCCATTTACACTGACATGTGAACCTTACCCGTGATTAATAAGTGTACCTAAGTTAAAGTTGTGTCTTGAGCTTATGAACCTATCTTAAAGTTGTCACCAATTGTCAATTTGAATTGAGATAATTGTCATGTACTCAGCTATCTACTATTGAGTGGTGATCAATGATTTTATTGTCAAATGTGCTACAAATGAATGTAAAATTACGAATAACTTATGTACTGTTTGATCTACCCATTGGGTGCCCAATGGGCATGGGTACCCGTCGGGTATGGGTACGGGTAAAGTTTCATACCCATGGGTACGGGTATGGGTAGAATTTTGTACCCATTAACTTAATGGGTATGGGTATGGTATTGCTCTACCCGCCCCATACCCTACCCATTGCCATCCTTAGCTATTGCCTATGGACCCTTAGGTCCACGGTGAACTACTAATGCATCATCGGGGAGGCACCAATGAGGATGATGAACCCCTCCGTCATGGTGTCTAGATTGGATCTCGTGGTTCTGGAACTCGCGGCGGCTGGAATTGTGTTTCGCCGACTCCCTTAGGGTCTCTGGAATATTTGGGAATTTATAGGGTGAAGATGCGGTGCGGGAGATCACCGAGATGGGCACAACCCACCTGGGTGCACCTGGGCCTCCTAGCGACCAGGTGTCTTGTGCTCACCTCGGGCCTCCCCATTGGTACTTCTTTGGCACACTGGGTGTCTTCTGGTCCAAATAAATCTCCAAAAAGTTTCCCTGCGTTTGGACTACGTTTGGTACTCATATTCTGCGAAGTAAAAAACAAGCAAAAAAACAGCAACTGACACTCGGCACTATGTCAATAGGTTAGTCCCAAAAAATGATATAAAGTTGCTATAAAATGATTGTAAAACATCCAAGAATGATAATATAACAGCATGGAACAAGCAAAAGTTATTGATATGTTGGAGACGTATCAGTACCTATTCCCGCAAGTTGGGTACAAGTAGGTTCATGAAGTAATGAACTTGAAACTTGGAGTTTTATTTCTTAGCACGGGCATAGGTCCTGCAAATTGGTCCAGAAGTAGTTCTCACGTTCACATGGCATCCATTTGATCAGTAACACTGTACACAGGTGGGCTATAAATCCCCTCGCCCACCACCACCAAACACACACGTCAACAAAAAACTGTGTGTGAAAACCGTATCTTAGACGCTTCAAAAATAAAACTACCCTGCCAAACTATAGCCGTTGTTTTAAATCCACATGCGCGAAGACACAATGGGAAGGTGGATGTACTTACAATGTCTGAACAAATAGATGTAGGTTCCTCTAGAGGCATAGCTGGAGCGCATGGGGGGAGACAAACCCAGATGGGTAGGAGAGGACCGGCTCGACTGCCACGATAGGCGCCGTTGTTTTTCGTGTGGCAAACGTCACCACGCAGTTGGTGCCCGCAAGCCAAACAAGGTGGTGTAGCACTTTTGTGAAAGTATCCCAATTAGTTATCATCCCAACGAAGAGCAAAGGAGAGTTTTTATGTTGGTGCTTCTATTACACCAAAGTGTCATAGTTCTTGTGCGAAGTAATTGCTTGCGCTCCTGCAAATAGTGTTATTGTCCAAGTGGACCAATAAACCAGAGTAGTAAGGATAAAAGGTTTAAATTAAATATTTTAGAAACTCTTAAAAGAAAATATCATAAAGGAAAGTAATGATTGTGTTTTCCTGCAATGAAAAGATTAGACGTGAAGAGAATTCAGTTCATGGTAAGAATATATCAAGTGTGCTGGTGCGAGGGTAATACCAGTTACCTTGTATCATACTCAAAGTATTTAATATGTGTGTTCTGTAGGCAGATCTCCCTAAAGTTATGAAACTCATCCTCGTGAGATAATATTTTATTCTATGGTCCTGCTTCACCATTGCCACAGAGTGGTTGACTCCACAATTAAGGTCCTTGGACCAGAACCAATCATTAAGGTTCATGGATCACTGTTATCTCATATTGTCTTTGGTCCTCATAGATATCTCCACCTGTAATGTAAGAGGTCACAAATTCCCTAAACAATATGTATAACCTATGTAGGTTTTGAGATCGTGTTTCCTCGGCCCTTAAATTGGACAACACGTGTAGGCTTCACCACAATATAACAACTTACCAGACATATCATACTACTACAAATACAAATGACGACATATAGAATAGGCACATATGAATATTTCCACTCACCTATATCTCCAACGCCTATGGGGGAGTACTCACACATCATAAGAGAGACACCAATCACACTAGAGATCAAACCCATGAAAACCATATCGATAGTATCTAGAAGATCCACAATAAGATGAAATGGATAACTCAAATAGTTTTGATCTTCATATGAGTGTGAATTGAGTTACAATTGTTCTCACAATTTGGAATTTCTCTTACAATAGTGAAGAGTGAGATGATTATGGAGATGAAAGGCCCAAAACTAAGAAGATCTCCAAAGGTTCTTCGGATCTCCTCTTGTTATGTTCTGGACGTGGTGGCGGCGACTAGGGTTCTCTTCTCCCTGGATCCCTTCATGAAATTGTATTGTATAGACGAGGTGAAGCTATTGGCAGTCCATACGATCGATCATACGAGCGCTTGCGGTCGTATGGAAGGCCGTCTTTTCATCTGGTGCGTCTAGTGGCTTTGCTCACCAAATGGAAGTTGCTCCAATTGTCTTCATTTGTAGTAATTCTCCTTGGTTTCCTTCCATATGTGGTATTTCCTGCCAAACAATGGAAAGGGGGGTTTTCTTCTCTTTTGAAGGATTCGCGTTAGAAATAATCGAGAAGTAAAAAAGTTTCGGTGAAAACAAAGTCAGAATCACTTGATAAATATCACATTCTCGAGCCATCAACTCCCCGACGCTTTAAACTTGCTCATTTTCAAGCAATCGAGAAATCAAGAGAATGAAAAAGAGTTTGATTGAGGAGAAAGAAGTTTTACCGGCTCGAGAGTATGACATATGCATCCTCAACAATCCTGCAATTTCATTCAAGAAAGTATTCGTAATTGAATAGTTTCTCGTAAGCTTGTTGCCTAACCACGTATAGTTTTCTATCACCAGTTTTAATTTCTCAAACCAAAATTTTTTTTGTTAACCAAGTGTTTAGGCAAGCGAAAAAATTTCTTTCTTAGAAAGATATAATTTTTAAGTTCTTCATAAAACAAATGCATTAGGTGATTTCACAAGAGAAGAGAGTAAAGAATTCAAGCATTACATTAACACCCACCAATACCTCATAGTCATGGCTTTCAAACACTTCTCTCAATCTTTATCCTTTGTAATTTCAATTCTCGGTGATGGGGTTATGCCAAAAATTACTATATGCAATTGGGTTCCGCTGTGGCTTAATTTCCTGCACTATGGATCAAGGATGGTTGTCTCCTTCGAGCTCAGCGATCAGTGCTCTTATTTACCACATACACACTTCCTTGGAGAAGCTCGATCATTTACCACTCAATCTCCAAGTTAGTGACAGCATCGCGGTAACACGAATTATCTCAACATATACCAACATGACATGAAGCCAGCCATGAGCTGGAGCTCCATGGTTTTAGTATCGCGAATAAATTTTGGGATAAACTCAATCACTTGAAATATTCATTCCTCCAAATAATACTATCAATAGGAGTGTTGCAATGGGAGATAAAATAGTTTGCATTTAAAGTCAATGAGAATTATAAGTGCAAGCAAAATCATGTTTGCACACGAAAAATGAACATTTAGCTTCTTGGTTTCGCCGCGTGTGAAGGAATGAATCCGCTATTTTTCCATTAATTGATTGAGTACATTTAAGAGTTTTGGTACATTATCGTACGCCACAGAAGCCCATGAGTTATTCAATCTACTCTTCCTTTCAATCCTTTCAATCGAGGGGATTTTAAGGTATGAAGTTTCTGAATATTATGGGAAACATGAACAATTTTTTAAATCCTGAACAATTTTTTGAAAATTATGTACACTTTCAAAAATCGCGAACAAAATATGAAAGTGAGCTTTTAAAATTCACAAACATTTTCTGAAAACACCAACTTTTTTATAAAAACATCAACATTATTTGAATTTGTGAATATTTTTTTAAAACGGGAACATGTGTTGAAAATTCATAAGAGTTTTAGAAAATGTGTACCTTTTATACACGAATATTATTTTTAATTTTGAAAATTTCACTAAAACAAGAATATTTTTTGAATTTGGAGAATTTTTTGAAATGCCATTTTCTTTTTAGAAATCTCGAACAATTTTGTAAAACAATAATTTTTTTTTGAAAAAATGGGAAACTTTTTGCAAGTTCCAAATATTTTTTAAAATAGCAACAAAATTTAGGAATTCTGAACATTTTCCAAATTTTTTATTCTAAATGATTTTTGGAAATTTTAATTTATGAAATAAATTTTAAAACAAAAATAAACTTGGAAGTGAAAAAAGATATAGGAAAGGAGAATAGAAATAGAAGTAAAACACAGAAAAAAAGAAAAATGGGTCAGCCCGTTATTGGTTGTCATGTGCGAAACACCGACAATTTGTCCCCTAGTGCGGAAAATAGAATTTTCCTAGCTGCGTGGGCAGAAAAATAAGTGGGCTGGCCTCGCCGGGCCACAGCGCGCGACCCATGTACAAAAATTCTTTTTCTAGCTGACAAACGCATAACAATTTAGTTCCACCTCGCATAGAAAAAAAAATTCGACGGTGAACAGATGAAAAAATTGGCGAAACGCACCGTGCTTTATTAGTAGGTATAGATTCAACTAACGAGGGGAAGTAACTAAAGTGCGGCCAGTAAAATGAAAATTATTTCCCAGATAATATTGCGAGACAAGGGATTATGCATATGTTATACCTTCTCGCGCTAGCTCACTTGCTCCCCTATTCAACTCTTGATGACCCAAAAGTATAGGGGATCAATTATAGTCTTTTCGATAAGTAAGTGTGTCGAACCCAATGAGGAGCAGAAGGAAATGACAAGCGGTTTTTAGCAAGGTAATTTCTGCAAGCACTGAAATTATCGGTAACAGGTAGTTTGATATCAAGATAATTTGTAATGAGCAAGTAACGGTAACAAAAGTGCAGGAAGGTAGCCCAATCCTTTTTTTAGCAAAGGAAAGGCTGGAACGGTCTCTTATAATAAGCAAAGCGTTCTTGAGGACACACGTGAATTTCATCTAGTCACTTTCATCATGTTGGTTTGATTTGCGTTCGTTACTTTGATAATTTGATATGTGGGTGGACCGGTGCTTGGGTGATTTTCTTAATTGAACAAGCCTCCCACTTATGATTAACCACCTCACAAGCATCCGCAACTATGAAAGAAGAATTAAGATAACATCTAACCATAGCATTAAACATATGGATCCAAATCAGCTCCTTACGGAATAGCGCATAAACTAGGGTTTTAGTTACTATCACTCTAGCAACCCATCATCTAATAACTACTCCACAATGCATTCTCTTAGGCCCAAAGATGGTGAAGTTTGATGTATTCGATGTTCACATAACACCACTAAGGGAATTACAACATACATATCATCAAAATATCGAACAAATATCAAATTCACAAGATTACATGCAACATGACTTCTTCCGTGGCCCCAAGAACAAGGGAAACTACTCAGAAATAATATTCATGCTCAAGATCAGAGGGATATTAAAAAGCATGATGGATCTAAACATATAATCTTCCACCAAATAAACCATCTAGCATCAACTACAAGATGTAATCAACACTAATAGTCACCACAGGTATCAATCTGAGGTTTTTATACAAAGATTGAACACAAGAGATGAACTAGGGTTTGAGATGAGATGGTGCTGTTGAAGATGTTGATGAAGATTGGCCTTCCCAAGATGAGAGGGTTGTTGGTGACGACGATGGCTTCGATTTTCCCCTCTCGGAGCGAAGTTCCCTAGGCTAAATTGCTCCGCCGGAGGGTAAAAGTGCTTCTGCCCAAGTTCCGCCTCGAGACGGTGGCGCTCCGTCCTGAAAGTTCTCTCCTTATTTTTTCTAGCTCAAAAGACCTTATGTACCAGAAGATGGGAACCAGAGGTGGGCCAGGGCCCCCACTGCCCACCAGGGCGCACCTGGGAAGGGTGGCATGCCCTGGTGCCTAGTGGGCACCTGGGTGGCCCCCTCTGGTATTTCTTTATTCCAATATTTTTTATATATTCTGATGCGGCTTGAAACTGCGTCGGTATTTCCCCAAAGAGGAAGGGATGATGCAGTATAGCTATGGTAGGTATGTCCCTCAGTTATGAAACCAAGGTATCAATCCACTAGGAGAACCAAGCAATACTATGTAAACAGTACCTGCACACAAATAATAAATCTTCGCAACCCAACGCGTAAGAGGGGTTGTCAATCCCTCCAAGGTAAAAAGATTGATTAAATTGTAGGTGTTTGGTTAAATAGATCTGAATAAAACACGTAATAAAATAAAGAAAGAAAAATTTCAGAAAGGTATTTTTGGGTTTTTAGAATAATAGATCTAAAAACAAAAGCGGTAAAAAAAAGATCTGAAAGCAATATGATAAAAGATAGACCCGGGGCCGTAGATTTCACTAGTGGCTTCCCTCAAGAAAATAGCATACGAAGGGTAGACAAATTACTGTTGGGCAATTGATAGAAGAACAAATAGTTATGATGATATCCAAGGAAATGATCAATATATAGGCATCACGTGCAAGACTAGTAGACCGACTCCTGCCTGGATCTACTACTATTACTCCACACATCGACTGCTATCCAGCATGCATCTAGTGTATTAAGTTCATGGAGAAACAGAGTAATGCAATAAGAACGATGACATGATGTAGACAAGATCTATTCATGTAGGAATAGACCCCTTCTTGTTATCCTTAATATAAATGATACATACGTGCCTCACTACCCCTTCTGTCACTAGGTGAGGACACTGTAAGATCGAACCCATCACAAAGCACCTCTTCCCATGGCAAGAAAAATCGATCTAGTTGGCCTAACTAAACCAAAGATTCGAAGAAGAAATACAATGCTATAAATAATCATGCATACAAGAGACCAAAGAAGACTCAAATAATATTCAGGGATATAGATGTGATCATAAACTCGAACTTCATGGGATCCCAGCAAACACACCACAAAAAGTCATTACATCAAATAGATCGAAAAGAGACCATTGTATTGAGAATCAAAAAGAGAGAACAAGCCATCTAGCTACTGCCTAAGGACCCATGGGTCTATGGTGGACTACTCACGCATCATCGGAGAGGCACCAATGAGGATGATGAACCCCTCCGTGATGGTTTTAGATTGGATCTCGTGGTTATGGAACTTGCGGCGGCTGGAATTGTGTTTCGTCGACTCCCCTAGGGTTTTTGGAATATTGGGGAATTTATAGGGCGAAGAGGCGATGGAGGAGACACCGTGGGCCCCAGAACCCATCAGGGCGCGCCAGGGCCCTCTAGCGCACCCTGGTGTTTGTGGGCTCCATGGGCCTCCCCCCAGATGCTTCTTTGGCTCCCAAGTTGTCTTCTGGTCCCAATAAAATCTCCAAAAAGTTTCATTGCGTTTGGACTCCATTTGATAGGGATATTCTATGAAGTAAAAAACAAGCAAAAAATAACAACTGGCACTGGCACTATGTCAATAGGTTAGTACCAAAAAATGATATAAAGTTGATATAAAATGATTGTAAAACATCCAAGAATGATAGTATAATAGCATGAAACAATAAAAAATTATAGATAAGTTGGAGACGTATCATATTCCAAAATAATTCTCCGTAAAACTTCAACTCATTTGGAGATGTGCAAAATAGGTATCTCTAAAATAGCTTTTTCAGGCCGATATTCTCCCTCTTTGTGTAAGCCTTGCATATCTGTTATATATAAAAAGTACTTGACGGGATCACCAGAATAAAGATAATTAGTTTAGAAAATCCCACAATAATTAGAAACATCTGACCTTTTATTCGGTGGGCCTATTTCCAATCAAAAAAGTATAACC
This sequence comes from Thinopyrum elongatum, assembly GCA_011799875.1. NCBI lineage: Eukaryota > Viridiplantae > Streptophyta > Magnoliopsida > Poales > Poaceae > Thinopyrum > Thinopyrum elongatum. Next base: position 587,150,844 of record CM022301.1, read on the forward strand.
GTTAGATATTCATAAACCAGGTGGGACCGTAACGTGAGAAAAAAAGAGCAATCCTTCACGTTCACAAAAGATTGGCCATCCCACCAGGCCACCATCCACAAAAAAGGAGCGATCTGTACCACACAAAAAAACTAACCCCTCCAAAAAAAAACCAAGTAACCAGACTATTTAAAAGAAACAGAGCGACTAAGCCATCCCATAAAATAAAAAACGTAGGCGTACACGTAAAAACTGAGCGATAGTAAAATGAGCGATCAGACTATCCCCAGAAAATCTAAGCTTCAAGTCTATCAAAAAAAATTTAGTGATTAGTCTATCCCAAAAAATAAAAACTTAGGCGTACAGGTAAAAACTGAGTGCTAAAATAATGACCGACAGACCATCAAAAAAATAAACTAAGCGACCAGACTATCCATGCATTTGCATATTCATGACCATCTGGTAATGTGGTAAAAATTAAAACTCCTCATGTTGACTAACAGAAAAATAATATAATTTGGCAAAAGAATAACAAGAAAACATATAAACTAAAATATTTAAAATTTAGCAAGCTTCTGTTCTCGTGAGAACCCATCTTGGGGCCTTTTCCGGCACCCTGCCGGACGGGGATTCGATCACGGAGGGCCTCTACATCAACCTTGCTACCCTTCCGATGATGCGTGAGTAGTTACCACAGACCTACGGGTCCATAGCTAGTAGCTAGATGGCTTCTTCTCTCTCTTTGATCTTCAATACAATGTTCTCCTCGATGTTCTTGGAGATCTATTCGATGTAATATTCTTTTGCGGTGCGTTTGTTGAGATCCGATGAATTGTGAATTTATGATCAGATTATCTATGAATATTTTTGAGTCTTCTCTGAACTCTTTTATGCATGATTAAGATATCTTTGAATTTCTCTTCCAACTTGTGGTTTGGTTTGGCCAACTAGATTTGTTTTTCTTGCAATGGGAGAGGTGCTTAGTTTTGGGTTCAATCTTGCGGTGTCCTCACCCAGTGACAAAAGGGGTAGCGAGGCACATATTGTATTGTTGCCATCGAGGATAAAACGATGGGCACTATAAGAAATACGTCAACTTTCGACCATCACTATTGGTCACTGAATAGTCATTATTTTTCATTTGTGACCAAAAACAGATGGTCCAAAGCTGACCGTCTTTAGTGGAAATTAACGACTTTTCTTCTAGAATCGTCGTAGATGCTTACGACCAAAAAAAAGGTTGTAGGTTCAATGACTAATTATTTTGGTCACTAGCAATCCACCCACACCACGTCAGATCCACCGTGGCAAGCTGACATGGCAGAATTATGACCAAATGAAAAGGTTGTAAAATAGAATCAGCCCGGTCCATTTTGGCCGTCTACATGGGCCAAACTCAATAATTCAGCCCATTTAATGTTTTTTTCTCTTTATTTTGCTTATCTGCATGGGCCTGGCCCAATAATTTGGCCTTTTATTTTTTGGGATGGAGCCTTTTTCTGATCAATTTTTTTTATAGTCCACTCTTGTTTTGGGCCACAGCCTTTTTAGTCTAGTTCTAGTTTGGGCCTTGGCCTTTTATTTCTTGGGATGCAGCCTTTTACAAACTATTTTTTTTATAGTCAACTCTTTTTTTAGGCCCAAGTCTTTTTGGTCTACATCTTGTTTGGGCCTCGGCCTTTTTGCGGTCCAACTAAGTTTAGAGCCCAATTAATCCAAATAATATTCTGTGATCCAAACAAAACTCAAATAATTCAGAAAATGCATAACTACACAGGTTCATAGCTTCAGAAAAGGCATAACTTCACAGGTTCATCACTTCACAGGTTCATAACCACACAGCTTCCAAAATGGCATAACTTCACAGCTTCCAAAATGAGCCATCACAAGTTCAACAACAAGTTCAACGACAAGTTTTACGACAAGTTCAACTTCACAGTTCCAAAATGAGCCATCGCATATAGCTTCTATGATGCTTTAGCTCTAACGAGAGCCATCAAGTGGGCTAACTTCTCATCCTGTTCTTGAGACTTCTTGCGCAGCAGCTCAAGTTCCTTGTCGTGTGCAGCTTTAGCTTCTTCCACCTTCATCTTGATTGCCGCCGATTCTTCTTGCATCACTTCAGCTTGAAGCTCCGACCTCTCCAGCTTCTGCTCAAGATCACGAACATGAGCAGCCACAGCAGTAGTTTCTTTGCCGGAGTTGTTCCTAGATGACTGGAGCCCAACATTCCTAAGGAATGTGCTTTGCTTGACTTCGGTCTTGAGCACTTCGTCAACAATTTCAGCAACAGACTGTGGCTCTTCACCTTCTGGTACCGACGCGTCCTTCCTTTTTTCCATCTCAAGCTAGCATATGGAGGAAAATGATAGATATTAGTGGCAGATCTATTTCACATTTTGCAAACCAAACCAAGCAAGAGAACCCAAACAAGAATGCCACCAAACCAGCACATGAAATGGATTATTTGAAGTAACCAAACCAGCACACAAAATCTTTGTTGAACTATCATAGGCTCTAGCAAACAACATCAAAGCATGGAACATAGTGTGTGTTCTTGCTGGTTGTGAATCAAACAGGGCTGAGGTTTCTAGACAAAAGTTTGAACTGGCTGGACAAAGCATGGAGTGACTTACTATAGCAATCTTGACTGGCTCCGAAAACCCGTGCTTCTTGCTGTTGTGGGTGGCCTTGAACAAGTCAATCGTAGACAGCTCCCCACCCTTACGCTCTTCTTTCTGAAATGTTTTTCAACAAAAATCAAAATGTTATTCAGCAAGAATCAGAAATGTTATTCAAAGAGGATCAAACGGTAAGGTCTCTAGAGAAAAGTTCTCACAGTGGCAAAAATGTGTGGTGTGTAGTGCCTAGAACCAGTTCTCTGTTGGTACACGACTTTTTCTCGATTCATCTTGTTCGACACACAGGTTTCCTACAAAAAAGCATACTATCATCATGATCTAGCACTAGCATATCATGTGCAGAACATAAAGCAGTAAACAAAGCAGAGCCAAACCTTGTGTCTTTGGGTAGACCACATCTCCACCAGAGCTTGCCATTCACCATCCGTCAGATCTGGCACCGGAGACTTGATGCTGACTTTGTTTGCTGCTACGGTATCAAAATACTTCTTCTTGATCTGATGGCGTTTGTTATTTGAATTTTTCTGCAGAATATCTTTGAACGCGGTCTTGATGGTCTCCGAGTCCGTGTTCATCTCAAAATTTGCCTACCAAGACAACAAACAAGGTAGGAACAATATTAGTGATCATGCATAGGTTTAACAGAAAATAGATAGCACATTAAGTATGAAACAAGTAGATTACAACAACTTTCCCAATGTAGTTCTCCAATAGACTAGCATTTTTTTGTATTCCTTGAAGTGAGGAAGAACCGGCAGATGGCTTCTTGCAATGAGTCCACACTCAGAAGCAAGCTTTGCTGCCTGCAGAGGCTTCTCTGGAAACTTCATCACTTCGGCAATTTGGATAGGCACCTTGGTACCAAGCGACTTGGTGATTCTCTCTAGCCTTTTGCCCTTTCTAAGTCTAGTCTTGGTAGTCGTTGCATCTGAAAGTGAAATTGAACTCATAAATTAGAAGAGAAATCGACAAATGCAGGAATGGTTCTACTAAACAGGTAAGCATACATGATCACTTCCATTTGGAAAATGCACTAGTAAAAGAGAGCATTGCAAAGGTCAACTTGCCTGATTGAAGCACAAGCTGCTATTCTTCTTCACTGATGACAGCATTCCTGTCAATAGAAGGTGCAACAGGGCTGAGGTCTGTGTGGACAGTGCCCGCTTCATCTATGCAGATAGTTCCTCCTTCCTCTACGCAGACAGTGCCACTTTCATCCATGCGGAGAGTGGTTTCTTCATCCATGGGCGGAAACTCATCACCCATTTGCACCGAGCTCTCAGAGTCCATGCGCAGCAAACTTTCCTGATGGTCCGTTGCAGCCACCATCTTTGTTTTCTGCCTTGTGACTCTATCAGGGGCAGGTTCATCAGGTTCTAGGATCCTCTTTGTTTGTCCTGGAGGTGGGGCCATCACCCTTCCTGGAGGCATTGCAGCAGATGTTTTTGAGCTCTTCCTCTTCTTGCTGACTGTCTTCTTGTTGGCTGTCTTCTTAACACAAGGCCTCTTCATCCTAGATTCCTTCAGTGCCTTGTATAAACAGCATGAAAAAAAGCATTAGATCACAAGACAAATATGTGAGCACAAGGAAACACAGAGCATACAAGAACCCCAACCCTCCAAGCAAGACAGAGTTTGCACCTTAACAGTCTTCTGCACTACAACATCATCCACTTCCTCTCCATCAATAACTTCATCCTCCTTAGGATTGTACTCTGGGTCATCATTGATAACTCCACTACCTTCTTGAACCTCATCAGTTCTACCTTCTTGTACATCATTCGTTTTCCTAATCATTGATGCTATTTCACCGATGGCAAGGGACTGGAACATCCGATTGTTCCTCATCATATTTCTAGCCCTAACCTTCTCGTACTTGATCAGAGGCTCTTCTTTGAATGATAAAGGAAACATAACTATTAGGTGAATGGTTGGAATGAATGGACAGACAGCCAAACATATCTTATGAGATTTTATTATCATTTAATCCTAGTTATTCGGGTACGGAAGACTAACAGCACACAGGCACAATTAAGCCAGCTTATTCAGATTGCAGCAATACATTTCACTTAGCATATTAACACACAGATTTTATAAAACTGACAGTATAACCACAAGGAGCAAGTTGCATACCAACGGTTGGCCTCGTGTTTGACCTTGTCATCCTTGCCATGGATGATCTTGAGGTGGTTGGAACGTTTCTATAATAGCTTGCAAAATAGAATAAACAAGAATGAAATACAACATGGACAAAGTAGAATGATGGACTTGTATCAATAAAGGAAAGCACTTGAACCAGCATGCACACACAGGTGTAGCAATGCATCAGTAATAATACATGTGAAGCAAACTTGCTGGATCAACAATATAGTGATGTAGTTAAATTAATTAAGCAAACATGTAAGTGCACTAAACAAGCATGCATGTACACAGGAAAGATATGAAGCTTCCCTTAAAATCTTGACTACATCAAGTAGAGGGTAGCAATGTACATAACTCAACTAAGTTAATTGGTGTCATTACATAAAAGTAGCACAAAGTAACAAACTAACACAACCAGCCGATCAATAGAATAAAGCTCACAGAAATGGCAGATGGACTTAATCATTTAGTAATGAACACCATGAATTAACTAGACCAACCCAGAGAGCATCTATCACACCTACATGAACTACTCTAGTAGTGCTGTGAGCAGGAAGCTTTCTATATGAACAACAGAGTCCCATAGGAAGCAATGAGAGATCAACACTGCCACTAATCAATTTAGCAAACCCAGGAACATAGCTATGGAACTAGATCATCCATATCTAAACCAAAGCATGGCAGGAGCTCACAGGATAGAAACCAAACATGAATGGGAACCTACAAACCCTAGATAACATGGGAACAATAACTACCGAGCTTTAGATTTAGTGGTGACCATAATCAAGAACACATAACAGGATTGGCAGCAGAGGGAGAGGGACATGGACCTGCTACCTGCCTTTGTGGTGGTGCGTCGTGGTAGCCGTGCTTGAGCTCCTCCTCCTGATGCTGCTCAATAACCTGCAGGACACACAAGGCCATAGGTGAGCTACCACAGGGCATCCACATGACAATGCAAAACATCAAGCAACATGTCCGAGTCATTGACAAGGATGCATAATCAAAATAGAGCATACAAAATCTAGAATAAAGAACCACCTCCCCACAAAACCCTAACCCCATGAATCCATCCCCGTCTCAAAATCAGATTACCAATGACATGAACCCTAACCCCGTGAACAAGAGGGATATCATCCTATGAACCCTAACCCCATGAATCCATCCCCATCCCCATCGATCCATCCCCATGAAGAAGAAGCCTAACAACGAGGAGATCCTAACCCTAACCATCAGGAGATCCTAACCCTAGAAGATGCCAACCCATGATATCCACCGAACCACCAGAAGATACTAACCAGAGGGAGATTGACCAGTCCAAACCCTAACCCTAGAACATCAAGGGGAGTACCTGTTGTTGTGTTGTTGACGATGCAGCGATGGCTCCTGTCGCAGTCGTCGCTCGCACCTACCCTCCTGTCGCCATCGTCGCACGTACCCGCCGTCGTCGATGTAGTGGAGCGGAGCGGGGTGGGGCAGAGCGGAGCGGCGATTCATCATCGAGGAGCAGAGCGGCGCGGGGCAGAGTAGAGGAGGAGGGGCGGGACTAGGGTTACAGGGCGGGGAGGGGAATGGAGGGGCGGGGTGGAGCAAAGGAGGGACGGGGCGGAGCAGAGGAGGGGCGGGGCTAGGGTTGCGGGGTGGGAAATGGGGAATTTTGGGGACTAGGGAATGGATCTCGCGTGTTTAGTGGGAGAGGAGTGGTGGGTCCCGCATGGCAGTGGGAGAGGAGTGGTGGGAAATTTTGTTGGGGTGGGAGGGAAAATTTGGTGCTAGGAGGGAAATTTTGGTGGGGTGGGAGCTAAATTTTCACCAGTTTTTAGGGGTTTGGAGGCAGAAAAATTTAGGGGCTTTTTTGTAAACTTTGTAGAAATAATGGTTAAAATCATACCGAATAGCTCAAGAAAACATCGGTATTGCAAGTTTAATATTTTTGCTAGTTGGTAGGCCACATTTGATGATGTGATGCGGAGTCTCCCATTTTTTTGATTTTTTTTGAATTTTTTACGGTGTTTTCAAAAACCGGCCGAACATATGACGTTGGTCGTCCGTGGCTAGGGGTTGGACCATGCAAAGTTGTTGTCGATTCTTTGATGAAATGCCTACCTGTCGAGCTAAAAATGATTTTTAGCAAAAATAACGGGCATGCTATGGAGGACCCGCAGTTCAAATTTCAGCTAGTTCCAGCTAAATCGGTCGAAGGTTATCTGAATGGCCGGGACTAGCTACGAGGGTCAAAAGTGCATGATTTTTGGCGACCGTCCATAAAATAGGGTCTGCTTTGAGGAAGACATGGAATGGCGCCGTTTAGGATGACTGTCCTTGTAGCCGCTTCACGAAAAACATGTGTTTTTGGCATTTAGAAAATGAAAAATGGTTTTTTTTTGTGAAACAAGTTGGAACCTCTCTTTGGCAACATTGTTTTCCATCACAAGATGCAGGCATGTGCCAAATTTGGGGATATTGTTACAAACTATTCAACGAATTTGGCCATATCATTGCTCGTTTGGCTTGAAAGCCATGAATCTTCGTTCATGGTAGGTCGTTTTTGAGAACACTTTTTCAAGAAAACATCGGTATTCCAAGTTTAATATTTTTGCTAGTTGGTAGGCCACATTTGATGATGTGACGCGGAGGCCTCCCATTATTTTGAATTTTTTACGGTGTTTTCAAAAACCGGCCGAACATGTCGCATCGGCCGTCCGTGGCTAGGGGTTGGATCATGCAAAGCTGTTGTCGATTCTTTGATGAAATGCCTACCTGTGGATCTAAAAATGATTTTTAGCAAAAATAACGGGCATGCTATGGAGGACACACAGTTCAAATTTCAGTTGGTTCCAGCTGAATCGGCTGAAGGTTGTCTGAATGGCCGGGAGTAGCTACGAGGGTCAGAAATCCATGATTTTTGCCGACCGTCCATAAAATAGGGTCTGCTTTGAGGTAGACATGGAGTGGCGCCGTTTAGGATGACTGTCCTTGTAGCCGCTTCACGACAAACACGTGTTTTTGGCATTCAGAAAATGAAAAATGGTTCTTTTGTGAAACAAGTTGGAACCTCTCTTTGGTAACATTGTTTTCCATCACAAGATGCAGGCATGTGCCTAATTTAGGCATATTATCACAAACTATTCAACAAATGTGGCCATATCATTGCTAGTTTGGCTTGAAAGCCATGAATCTTCGTTCATGGTAGGTCGTTTTTGAGAACACTTTTTCAAGAAAACATCGGTATTCCAAGTTTAATATTTTTGCTAGTTGGTAGACCACATTTGATGATGTGATGCGGAGGTCTCCCATTTTTTTGAATTTTTTACGGTGTTTTCAAAAACCGGCCGAACTTTTCACGTCGGCCGTCCGTGGCTAGGGGTTGAATCATGCAAAGCTGATGTTGATTCTTTGATGAAATTCCTACCTGTGGAGCTAAAACTGATTTTTAGCAAAAATAACGCGCATGCTATGGAGGACCCGCAGTTCAAATTTCAGCTGGTTCCAGCTAAATCGGCTGAAGGTTGTCTGAATGGCCGGGAGTTGCTACGAGGGTCGGAAATGCATGATTTTTGCCGACCGTCCGTAATATAGGGTCTGCGTTGAGGTAGACATGGAATGGCACCGTTTAGGATGACTGTCCTTGTAGCCGCTTCACGACAAACACGTGTTTTTGGCATTCAGAAAAAGAATTTTTTTTTTGTGAAACAAGTTGGAACCTCTCTTTGGCAACATAGTTTTCCATCACATGTGGTGATGTGCCGCGGAGGTTTCTCATTTTTTTTGAAATTTTTACGGTGTTTTCATAAACCGGTCGAACTTGTCGCGTCGGCCGTCGGTGGCTAGCCGTTGGATCATGCGTAGGTTATGGTGGTTCTATGATGAAATGCCTACCTGTGGATCTAAAAATGATTTTTATTGAAAATAACGGGCATGCTATGGAGCACCCGCAGTTCAAATTTCAGCCGGTTCAAATCTTAACGAAAAACCATGTTTTTAACAGTCACAAAATGAAACTTATATTATTCCATACATGAGCATGCACAAAAACCCATAATTTTATCTTTCATCCTTGGGCATGCACAAAATTTCAATTCTCATCAATTTCAAACTAAGCTTGGTTGACACTGTCATACTTAAGAGGTTTACACTAACAAGCTTAAACCTGACATACTTAACATTGACATGTTCAGATTAACATGCTTAACATTGCCACTTGATTTCTTAACATATTCACTCCTTCTTCTCCTTCATCATCCTGATGCGCTTAGAGTGGCGAATGCCAACGCGGATGTACTCCTCTACCACAATTGGCCGGGTCCTGTCGTCCAGCTGTGGGATCGCCGGGGCCACCACCATCGCGAGGTCATCGTCAGGCACCACCTTCACAAGGTCATCATCAGGCACCAGAATCGTGAGGTCGTTGTCAGCCACCACCATATCAAGGTCGTCGTCAGCCAGAATAGGCTGCACCTCCCCGCTCTGCTCCTCTTCTTCCCCACTCTAATCCTTGTCATCCCCGCTGCTGGTCCCATTGCCTAGCCAAATGCAACAAAGTTTTTTTAGCAATCGGTGTCGTCATAAAAACGAACCATAAAGGACAGGAAGAAGAGAGGCAGAGAGCTTACTGGCATCATCGTCGTGCTGGTAGGACCTGCGGCACATGGTGTTGTCAAACACCTTCACAGTGAGCATGGCGTCACCATTGTAGCAGAAGACAAGGAAGTGCCTGAGCTGCAGGTCGTGGGCACAGGCGAAATGCTCCCAGCCGGGCCCTAGGTACATGTGGCCATCGGCGTCGAACACCACCAGCACGTCCCATAGCCTGCGAAGCCCGCTACCGGCCCCCCACAGCTTCACTTTCTAGGGCTCACGGCCGTCGAGCATCTTCGCAAACTTGTCAGGCAGCCTCTGCAGTGAGGGTCAAGCAGTGGTTAATTGTGCCGATCAAGCACTAGACAGCAGAGTGATGATAAAGAGATGGGTGAAGGGGAGATCTTGTCTTGAATATACCTGCCTGCTACAGGATTTCTCAATTATGATCTCGAAGAACTCGAAACCTTCCAAGCCATCCATCTCCTCTCTGAAAAGCTGCATTGTAATTAAACAACAAGTTACCATAAACAGGACTGGACATAGTTGGTAAAGAGCCAAGTTTTTAGACATGAAAGAAAACTGAGAAAAAAAAAGCAATGCACTTGTGCTCAACAACATCAACAACACTTAATTAATTTGGTAGGTTAGATGGCAATGGTAATTGGCACCCTTCAAAACAGTAGAATATTTACTTGCTATCTTTGCCAAGGCCTCAATTTGGAATACTACTATAAATGGCAAAACCATTTGCTACTACTCTATCTACAATGGACCATATCTGCCCATGTGCCCATGTCTACTATAAATGGCAAACACAGCTAGAAACATATCTACTATTAATGGATCATATCTGCCCATGTGCTACATTTTGCTAGAACCATATCTTTAAGACCTTCACTTAAGAACTGAATCTAAAACTAAAATTGTTGAAAAATAGAGCATAGTAATCTAAAAATAGGGATTTGTGGTGCACTTAGGAACTGAAGAACTCAATCTAGTATTCGAATTTTAAACCCAGCACTTTAGAACTGAACCTAAGACTGAAGAAATTGAAAAACATAGCATAGTAATCTAACAAAGTACCCTAATAAATATTGCATCCACCAAGAACAACTAGAAAAATTCTCAAACCCTAGAACAATATGCCTAATCTGCTGCTACTCAAACAACTATGCATCCACCAAGAACAACTTTGCATTCAACTTTGCATCAACCAAGCACAGCCCCAAACCCTAGAAAAATAACATGGCGCCAATGGATATGAAAAATAAGACAACCCCATATAACTTACCACGCAGAGCAGAAGAGAAAGGAGAGGATATGAAGCGGATGGCTTACCTACGCTGGAGTCCGAGAAGAAGTGGTCGTCGGCGGCGCAGGGGAAGCCGCGCGGGAGGCGTCGGACCAGCAGAGGACCAGCAGACGAGAGGAGGTAGCTCAAGGACCAGCAGAGGTGCCGGGGAGGAGAAGTGGACTTGTCGGGGAGGCCGTCGCCGTCGATGGAGGAGAAGGGGAGGCCGTCGCCATCGCCAGATTCGAAGGGGAGGAGAAGTGGACTCGTCGGGCAATTGACAGTCGAGTTCTATTTGATATAGAGAGGGGGAGTGGGTCCCACCTGTCAGCCAGTTCTATTTGATATAGTAAAATGTTCCTGTACTCAGCCAACAACCTCTTCCTAGCCCAGTGGTAGAAACCAAGTGAAATAAGCGCCAGGTCGTGGGTTCGAGCCCCCGCTCGCGCATTATTTTTTGGCCGCGTATAGTGGAGCCACGCGTGGGATCAGATGGGCGTCTGATGGAGCGCGCTAGTATCTGTGTGATGGAGTGCTTGCTCATGCGTTCAAGTATAAAGTGAAACAACTAGACACATTATCAACATTCTTTTGCTAACTCAGTGGTTCTGGACAGGGTGAAACATGCGCTCGGTCGTGGGTTCGAGTCCCCGCTCATGCAATTTTTTTATATTTAGACATAATTTAGTTTCTATACAGTTAAAGCAACAACGTCTCAATTAAGTTCAAAAAAACTTCATGAAAAATATTTTGCAATCTTCAAGCATTACAAGACAAAATTTTGCTCCTGTAATCTTCATCACATCACAACCAAAAACAACATCACTATCTGCATTGTATCTTCATCACATCATTTTGCAGTGTACCAATAGTTCTGACCAAAACTATCTCTGAAAATAGTATGAAAAACAGCTCTGGAAACAACATCTCAATTCAGTTCAAAAAAACTTCAGGATCATTACAACATCAATTTGCAATCTTTTGCATTACAACTTCACGATCACATCACAACCAACAGTTCTGACCAAAACTAAGAAAATGGCACCAAAACTACATCACTAGAGCCACTATGCATTTTGCCTCTCCATCACTAGAGCCATCATGATCACCAAAACTACATGATTTTGCATTGTATCTTCAACCATCATCTGCCTCTCCATCACTACAACCATCAGTCTCATGCATTTTGCCACCTGGAGAGAATTGTAGTACAAAAACTACATCAGGATCACATCAACAAAAATTACCTGGAGAGAAGGTTGATCACCAATCAAAACAAGGAACATGCAGTAATAGTATTAGATCACCAAGGAGACAAAATTTACCTTCGCTACTCATCGTCCCCGATACCAGAACAAGGAACTCTATGCCCACTCCTGTTTTCCTCATCGTCACTACAATATTGCGGCATAGTATGATCAGTCCTATTTTCCTCATCCTCGCTCTCATGTCCATCCGCTACCACCTTTCTTCTTTTCTTGATGCCTTCAACTGTTACAGCATCAACAAGCACACGTTCCTAAACCCTTCGCACTCTGCTTTGCACCGGAACATCCATAGAGTCATCATCAGCTTGCACCACTACCACCGAGGCACTTTTCCACTTCAGTTTCAGTCACACTCCACAAGTGTTTGTGCTCAAAGTTTTGCACAACTCGCCATTTTCCGTGCAAAAGAGTGTCTGGCAGATAAAACACCATTGTTGCTTGTGCTGTTAGAATAAAGGGATCACTCTTATACCAGCACCTTGCAGTGTTGATGTTTTTGAAGTGGCCATCATATTTGACATAAGAGTCTCTCTTCTTCTTGCTACCAAAGTCAAACCACTCACAGAGAAATAAGATAACCGAGCGATGGATGCCTCCACTAGAGTTGTACTGCAACTCTACAATGCTTCTCAGCTGACCATAGAAGTCAATGTTCTCACGATCATGTGATCCCTCAGTGACGATTCCACTATTCTGTGTCTTCCTTTTTACCTCACGGTCAACGTTGTGGTACCAGACATCGTCATCAATGCATGCTGAATACACTCTCACTCGCTTATCCGGTAAGCATGCCAAAGCAAATAGATCATCACTGACCTTCTTCTCCTCATGCAACTTTCCAATCTGCACAAATAAACCATTTAGCAACAATGGTATTAACAGTTGGTGAATAACACAGAAAACATAAAACATGTGGCTAAAGATCTCACATGATTCTTAAACCATTTAGCAAATCCCTTGGCAACCCTTTTATCAACATTGATCTGGCTTTCTTCCTGATTGAACTCTTCCTTGCATTTCCTGCAATGCCAACAAAACACGTGAATTAAAACAATAGGCTGGTGCCAAACCAAGCAAAAAAAAAAATAACGAGTGCACAAGATATAACGTACTCGATATATGGTAGAACCTCGGCGCAATTGCTTAGCACATACCAAACCATCTTGTCATACTCATCACCAGCATCCAAATATTGTGAGACTCCAAGAAAGTTCACACCATGGTTGAAAACCGAGACATCACCACTTTGGGAATCAGACCGCTCTCTATTTCTGCCCGGCCGGTTCCATCTTGTTTCCACATCGCCAAAGTATCTAGAGCAAAAAGTCAAGCACTCGTCAACGACATATGCTTCAGCAATCGAACCTTCAGGTCTTGCCGTGTTTCGCACATAACGCTTACAAGTAAGCAGCCTTCTTTCGATTGGGTACATCCAATCATATTGCACAGGGCCTCTAAGCATTGCCTCTTTTGGTAAGTGCACCGCCAAATGGACGATCACGGTGAAGAAAGCTGGAGGGAAAATCTTCTTGAGCTTGCAAAGAATAATTAGGATTTCTTTTTCAGGTCTTTCCAGAACAGTTAACTTGAGTGTTTTGCAGCACAGTTCTCTAAAGAAATTTCCCAGCTCAGCAACCGCTTCATATATATCCTTGTCCATGATTCCTCGAAGGCCCGCTGGTAAAATCCTTTGGAGGAGGATGTGACAATCATGGGTTTTCACTACTGAAAGCTTGAATCCATCAGAAGTAACACACTTTGCTAGGTTAGCAGCATAACCATCTGGAAATCTCACAGCTCTTATGAATTCATAGAATGCAAGCTTTTGTTCTTTACTCATTGTATACTATGCTTGTGGCATTTCAAATGAATCTTCATCTTCATCATGCTGTAGATGCAAATCTTCTCTTATGCCCATGTCCTCCAAATCAAGCCTAGAACTAACCGTGTCCTTTCTCTTCCCTTCAATGTTCAGAAATGTCCCTAGCAAATTCTCGTATATGTTTTTCTCAATGTGCATTACATCAAGAATATGCCTTAATTTCAGATCAGCCTAGTATGGCAGGTCCCACAAACAAGACCTCTGGTCCCAACATTGACCTTCCTCATGCTTTCTTTTCTTTGCAAGCTTTCCTGGTCTCACATCTTTCACCTTTTCAAGTTGCTGCTCCAGCTCTTCTTTAGTGATTTCAGCTGGCTTGTCACGGGTTTCATTCTCACCATTAAAATATTTGCTTCTTCGCCAGCGATGGTTTCGGGGAAGAAAGCGGCGGTGCCCAATATAGAAAAACTTGCTCCTTATTCTCTTTGAGCAAGGATCTTTGTCACAATGGACATAGGCCTGATAACCCACTGTGATCCTCCCAGACAGAGTGTGCAGCGCAGGGAAATCATGGATGGACCATATGATTGCAGCACATAGATTGAACTTTTCTTCCAGACTCAAGGCATCGTATGTAGGTACACCAGTCCAGAGCTGGAGCAGTTCTTCTATGAGGGGCTCCATAAAGACATCAAAATCCTTTCGTGGAGACTTTGGACCCGGGATAAGCAATGGCATCATGAAGTTGCACTGATCCATGCATGCCCATGGTGGGAGGTTGTACGGCACCACAAAAACAGGCCACATGCTATACGACATGCTCATATTCCCAAACGGATTAAAGCCATCTGTGGCAATGCCGAGTTTTATGTTCCTTGGATCTGCAGCAAAATCTCCATGTTTACTGTCAAACTCTTTCCATGCCTCTCCGTCCGCTAGATGGCTCATCTCATTGTCCACAGGTTGCCGTTTCAGCTTGTGCCATTATACCTCCAGTGATGATTTCTTCAAGATAAACATCTGCTGCAACCTTGGTATCGATGGAAAGTGCCTCAGTACCTTTTCCGGTCTTGACTTCTTCTCATCAGCATCTTTCCACCTAGAGGCATTGCATTTTGGACAGTTGTCATGCTTCGCTAAATCCTTCCGAAACAAGACACAGTTATTTGGGCACACATGTATTGAAACATAACCTAGCCCCAGCCTAAGGATTATGCTTAATGCTTCATCATAAGACCTAGGAACATGACTATTAGGGAATTGCAAGGTCAAAAGGCAGCGTATTGCGTTGAATGTAGCATTGCTAATCCGGTAGAAAGACTTGATGTGGAGGAACTTCACGGTGAAGGTAAATCTTGAAAATTTACCCCCTTCATGAGTTGTGCGCTTCGCGTCCTCTAACACCTGAGCAAACATCGACTTCTGTCCATCAGCACGATCTTCAGCATCATACAGATCCTTCAATAGGTCAGGAATCCTATCATCTTCATGCCCATCCTCTTCCTCCAAACCAGCATTATCTCGCAAAACCTTTTCCATTAAATCAATGTCAGCATCACCACCACCCATCATATGAGGGGCATGTGTATCAGCTTCAAAATGTTGAGGTTGTCCGTCTAAAGGTTCTCCATGATATATCCATCTATCATATGTGCTGGCCATCCCATTAAGAAGCAGATGATGTTCCACTCTTCCTTGAGCAATTCTTGAACGGTTGAGGCATTCGTAGCATGGGTAAAGAATGTGAGCATCATTGGCAAAATTTGCCCAAAAAAATGCCATGAAATCATCAACTCCTTTCATATGTTCTTTCGAAAACTTTCTAACTCCTTTTCTAATCCAGCTTCTGTACATCTGCCAATGACAACAAATTGTTGCAACTTACCAATTCAATCTAAGTGCATCAACATTAATTAATGAAAATGGATGGCAGTAATGGCACCCAAGTTTATATGCTAACTGCCTAACCACAACATTCAGCTATTTCCACTTTCTCACTACTTTAGTCCAATTCACATGGTTTAATGATTTCAAATGGGAGCAATAAAAAGCAGTTCATAGGAAATACAGATTTCACATGGGAGAAAAGAAAAGCTAACTAAAACTTGTAAAACCTAACATAGATCAGGCAGAGTTGCACTAAGAAACATATGTGGTTCCTGTAAAGAGGAGATCCACAAAGAGATTAGGCTCCAACTGCATCCATCTTATGAAGCAAGCTGTAGCATCCATCCATCAGATTGAGCTGATGGATTCTGTAACCTTGGTATCCATCTTATGAAGCAAGCAAGCTGTAGCAGCTGATGGATTCTCACTCAAATTAAGCTACACTAGACTGCATTTCAAATTAAGCTCCTCAACATATTGAATCTCCTCTTTCCCCTTTCCTTTCCATTTCAAAAGGAAATAACAATACTAGCTAGTGTTCATCACACGGTAAGATAAAAAAAAATCAAATTATCTCTCCCTTTCTCCCCTGCCCCTCAGCTAGTGTTGACAAACTAGCTAGTGTTCATCAGCAGGCGTAACATATGCAAATCTAAGGCAAGGAGAGGAGAATGGGGAGAGGGAGGAGAAGGGTGCATACCGGGAGGTGTGCTTGCGGCGGAGAGGGGGGAGAGTCGTCCCCCATGCTCGGCGAGCCGCTCCTGTCCTGGACATGGTGAGCAGCGAGGCTGTTGGCGAGGTCACCTGCGGTGAGGTCGCCGTTCCTGTCGTGGGCAAGGCGAGCGGCCCCTGCTAGTCGCTTCGGCCACCGGCCCCTCCCTCGTCCGCTGCCCCCACCGGTTGCTTCCGCCCACCGCCCGCCGCCCCCGACGGTTGCTTCCTCCCGCCGCCCGCCGCCCTCCGATGACCTAGAAAATGAGATGGGGAAATTTTTGCTAAGTGTTGGCTCCGTCTCGTCTATCTATGTGTTATGTTTGATACGAGACAGCCGATTTTTTCTTTGATATAAGGAAACATTATGATAACGAATCGATAGTCCCTTTCTAGCCCAGCGGTAGTGAACAAGCGAGTAAAGCGCTCGGTCGTGGTTCGAGTCCCCGCTCGTGCATCTTTTTTGGGCGAATTAAGCGCTTGGCCCCACCTATTAAATGTGTCCCGCCTGTCAGTGTGTGCCCACCTGCCGTCAAATGGGCCCCGCCTATCTGTTGAATATAAACATGTAAGTAAAAATGACACCTAGACAATGACACATAAGCAAGGTTGCTGAGGTGGCTGCCTAATCATCCTAATGCATTCGAACTCAAGTCTAGTGACCATTTATATTGGTCGTTATCAGCTAGGCGTGAGGCAGTGGACAGTGCTGTCCGCTTTACGACTATTTCCTCTAATGAAATTATGACCTTTCTGACCAAAATAGTCATTATGGTTTAGGGTTTGGAGCCCCCTGAACAGCTTTTGACCAATTGGTCTCAAATGGTCATAGATTTATGACCAATTCTTCCAGGGTCACTGACAGAAGGTCACAAGTTGACATATTTCTTATAGTGGGTGTTTATACCATATTGCTTGAGTTTATCCCTCTATACCATGTCATCTTACTTAAGGCATTACTCCGTTCTTATGAACTTAATACTCTAGATGCATGCTAGATAGCGGTTGATGTGTGGTGTAATAGTAGTAGATGCAGGAAGGAGTCGGTCTACTTGTCACGGACGTGATGCCTATATTCATGATCATTGCCTTAGATATCGTCATAACTTTGCGCTTTTCTATCAATTGCTCAACAGTAATTTGTTTACCCACCGTATGTTTTCTTTCAAGAGAGAAGCCTCTAGTGAAACCTATATATGGCCCTCGGGTCTATTTTCCACCGTATATTTTCAGATCTATAAACAAAAAAAAACCAAAAATACCTTGCTGCAATTTATTTACATTTACTTTAGTTTGTTCTTTTATTTTTCTTTTATACCCATCTCTATTAGATCTCACTCTTGTTCGTGACCGCGAAGGGATTGGCAACCCCTTTTTCACGTTGTGTGCAAGTGTTTGTTAGTTTTGCAGGTGCATAGATTGGAGACTTGCTTGTGCCTCCTACTGGATTGATGCCTTGCTTCTTAACTAAGGGAAATACTTATCTCTACTTTGCTGCATCACCCTTTCCTCTTCAAGGGAAAAATCAACGCAAGCTCGAGAAGTAGCAGGAACAATTTATGGCGCCGTTGCCGGGGAGGTTCTACATTAAGCCTACCAAGTACCCATCATAAGCTCTCAACACTTGCACTTACATTATCTGCCATTTGGCTCTCGTTTTCCTCTCCCCCACTTCTAAAACATCTTAAAAAAACACAATAATATTTACCTTTTTATTCGCCTCCTTTCAGTTTGCCTTTATGTCTTACTTGGTTTGTTTGCTTGTTTTCTTGCCATAATTGTGTATTTATTCGAAATCAGAAAGCAAAAATTTTATGGATCCTCATCCACTTGCTAATCTTTTTAAAAGATCCAATTATGATGAACCAATTGCTAGTGAATTGTGTACATTAGATTATCTTTATGAAGTTTTGCTTGAAATTCGTGAGTCTGAAAATTGTGGTGAAGTGCTAAAAGAAGAAATTTATGAAGTGATTCAAGATAGCTCCTTGATTGAAAAGCATGATTGCAATGATGTTATTATAAATTCTATTAATGTCAATTGTGCTAATAATATGCAAAACCATAAGCTTGGGGATGCTAATTTTGCTATGTCCACTACTTATTGCAATGATCATGATTGGGGTGATGATGTTTCTTATGATCTTGAAAATTTATTTAAGCCTCATGATGAATATGATATTGATAATAATGTTTGCAATAATATTGAAAGTGGGTTTGAAAGAGTGTCAACTCTAGGTAATAATGATCTAACTACTTTGGATAATGATCAATCTTATGAAATTTTTGATAAAAGTGGGCTTGGAGATGTCATGACTTTATTTGATGATAATCCCACTATTTTGGAAGAGTATCAACTTTGCATGCATGTGGATCATGAAGAGAAAAGTTTATATGATAGCTATATTGTTGAATTTGATTATGATCCTACACGTAATTATTATGAGAGAGGAAAATATGGTTGTAGAAATTTTCATGTTACTAAATTACTTCTCGTTATGTTGAGATTGCCAATGTTTTATTCCACTCCTTTGCATATGCTAGATATTTCTTTTCTTGACAATTTGTTTTCTTATAGAATGCCTATGCATAGGAATTATGTTACATTTAAACTTGTTTTTCACTTGCTACATGATGCTCTCTTCGTGTTTCAATTTCTATCTTTCATGTGAGCATCATTAAAATTATCAATGCCTAGCTAAAAGCCTTTAAAGAAAAGCGCTTGTTGGGAGACAACACAATATTTTTATTTTCTATTTTTATGAGAATACACATTATTACCTGTGCAGTAATTTTGTTTTGGTGTTTTAATTAGTGTTTGAGCCAAGTAAGACCTTTGGGATGGTCTACTGTGCTAGTTGATTTGATCTTGCTGAAAAACAGAAACTTTTGCACTCATTGCCAGAATTTTAGAAAATCACAGAAACGTGCTTTTGATCTGAATTTTTTACACAAGATTGATGTACAAATTGCCCAGGCTGTCCTAATTTTCAAAAATGTTTCGGGTTGCATAAGTATACAGAATTTCCAGATTACTATAGATTTTTCTGTTTTTTGACAGATTCTGTTTTCTATGTGTTGTTTGCTTATTTTGATGAATCTATGGGTAGTATCAGGGGGTATGAACCATGAAGAAGTTGGAATATAGTACATATAACACCAATATAAATTTATAATGATTTCACGACAGTACCAAAAGTGGTGATTTATTTTATTATACTAACGGATCTTATGAGTTTTCTGTTGAGTTTTGTGTTGTGAAGTTTTCTAGTTTTGGGTAAAGATTTGATGGACAAAGGAATAAGGAGTAGCAAGACCCTAAGCTTGTGGATGCCCAAGGCACCCCAAGGTAATATTCAAGGACAACCAAGCATCTAAGCTTGGGGATGCCCCGTATGGCATCCCCTCTTTCGTTTTCAATCCATCGGTAAATTTACTTGATGCTATATTTTTATTAACCACATGATATGTGTTTTGCTTGTAGCGTCTTGTATGATATGAGTCTTTTATTTTTAGTTTTCCACAATAATCCTTGCTATACACACCTTTTGAGAGGGACACACATTAATCGTGAATGTATTAGAATACTCTATGTGCTTCACATATATCTTTTGAGCTAGGCAGTTTGCTCTAGTGCTTCACTTATATCCTTTTAGAGCACGGCGGTGGCTTTATTTTATAGAAATTTTTTAACTCTCATGCTTCACTCATATTATTTTGAGAGTTTTAAACAGCATGGTAATTTTCTTAGGTTATGAATTTAGTCCTAATATGATGGTCATCAAAGAGGGATATAGTAAAACTTTCATATAAAGAGCATTGAATAATATGAGAAGTTTGATTCCTTGCATTTGTTTTGAGATATAAAGATGGTGATATTAGAGTCATGCTAGTGAGTAATTGTGGATTGGTAGAAATACTTGTGTTAAAGTTTGTGATTCCCGTAGCATGCACGTATGGTGAACCATTATGTGATGAAGTCGGAGCATGATTTATTTTTTGATTGTCTTCCTTGTGAGTGGCCGTCGGGGACGAGCGATGGTATTTTCCTACCAATATATCCCCCTAGGAGCATGCGTGTAGTACTTTGTTTCGATGGCTAATAAATTTTTGCAATAAGTATGTGATTTCTTTATGACTAATGTTGAGGCCATGGATTATACACACTCTCACCGTTCCACCATTGCTAGCCTCTCTAGAACCGCGCAACTTTCGCCGGTGCATTAAACCCACCATATACCCTTCCTCAAAACAGCCACCATACCTACCTATTATGGTGTTTCCATAGCCATTCAGAGATATATTGCCATGCAACTTCCACCGTTCTGTTTATTATGACACATACCATCATTGTCATATTGCTTTGCATGATCATGTAGTTGGCATAGTATTTGTTGCAAAGCCACCGTTCATATTTTTTGTACATGTCACTCTTGATTATAGCACATCCCGGAACACTGCCGTAGGCATTCATATAGGGTCATATCTTCTTGTAGTATCGAGTTGTAATTCTTGAGTTGTAAGTAAATAAAAGTGTGATGATCATCATTATTAGAGCATTGTCCCATGTGAAGAAAGGATGATGGAAGCTATGATTCCCTCACAAGTTGGGATGAGTCTGCGGACTTTATAAAAAAATAAAAGAGGCCAAAGAAGCCCAAACAAAAAAAATTAAAAAAATGAGAGAAATGAGAGAAGGGAAAATGTTACTATCCTTTTTCCACACTTGTGCTACAAAGTAGCACCATGATCTTCATGATAGAGAGTCTCCTATTTTGTCATTTTCATATAATAGTGGGAATTTTTCATTATAGAACTTGACTTCTATATTCCAATGATGGGCTTCATCAAATTGCTCTAGGTCTTCGTGAGCAAGCAAATTGGATGCACACTCTCTTAGTTTCTTTTTGAGCTTTCATACACTTATAGCTCTAGTGCATCCATTGCTTAGCAATCCCTACTCACTTGCATCGATATCAATTGATAGGCATCTTCATAGCCCATTAATTTTCCTAGTTAATGTGAGACTTTCTCCTTCTTTTTGTCTTCCCCACAACCACCATATTCTATTCCACCTATAGTGCTATATCCATGGCTCACGCTCATGTATTGTGTGAAAGTTGAAAAAGTTTGAGAACATAAAAAGTATGAAACAATTGCTTGGTTGTCATCGGGGTTGTGCATGATGAAATACTTTGGGTGATGAAGATGGACATAACCAGACTATATGATTTTGTAGGAATAACTTTCTTTGGTCATGTTATTCTGAGAAGACATGATTGCTTTGTTATTATGCTTGAAGTATTATTGTTTTTATGTCAATATTAAACTTTTGTTTTGAATCTTATGGATCTGAATATTCTTGCCACAATAAAGAAGATTGCATTGATAAATATGTTATGTAGCATTCCACATAAAAAATTCTGTTTTATTCATTTACCTACTCGAGGACGAGCAGGAATTAAGCTTGGGGATGTTGGATACATCTCCAGCGTATCTATAATTTATATTGTTCCATGCCATTATATTATCTATTTTGGATGTTTTATATGCATTAATATGCTATTTTATACTATTTTTGGGACTAACCTAATAACCTAGAGCCCAGTGCCAGTTTATGTTTTTTCCTTGTTTTTGACCTCTATAGAAAAGGAATATCAAACGGAGTCCAAACGAAATAAAACTTTACGATGATTTTTCTTGGACCAGAAGACACCTACGTGACTTGGAGAGAGGGCCAGAAGAGACCCGAGGAGGCCGCAACCCTCTAGGGCACGCCCTGGGGGGCGCCCTGAGGGCTTGTCGGCCCCTCGGGTATCCTCCAACACTATTTCCACCTCTATATATTCTCAAATATTCCCCAAACATCATAAGCATCCACCAAAATACTTTTCCGCCACCGCAAGCTTCTGTTCTCGTTAGATCCCTTCTTGGGGCCTTTTCCGGCACCCTGCCGGAGGGGGGTTTGATCACGGAGGGCCTCCACATCAACCTTGTTGCCCTTCCGATGATGCGTCAGTAGCTTACCACAGATCTACGGGTCCATAGCTAGTAGCTAGATGGCTTCTTCTCTCTCTTTGATCTTCAATGCAATGTTCTCCTCAATGTTCTTGAAGATCTATTCTATGTAATATTCTTTTGCGGTGCGTTTGTTGAGATCCGATGAATTGTGGATTTATGATCAGATTATCTATGACTATTATTTGAGTCTTCTCTGAACTCTTTTATGCATGATTAAGATATCTTTGTATTTCTCTTCGAACTATCAGCTTGGTTTGGCCAACTAGATTGGTTTTTCTTGCAATGGGAGAGGTGCTTAGTTTTGGGTTCAATCTTGCGGTGTCCTCACCCAGTGATAGAAGGGCTAGCGAGGCACGTATTGTATTGTTGCCATGCACGTATTGTATTGTTGCCATCGAGAATAAAAAGATGGGGTTTATATCATATTGCTTGAGTTTGTCCCTCTACATCATGTCATCTTACTTAAGGCGTTACTCCGTTCTTATGACCTTAATACTCTAGATGCATGATGGATAGCGGTCGATGTGTGGAGTAATAGTAGTAGATGTAGGCAGGAGTCGGTCTACTTGTCACGGACGTGATGCCTATATTCATGACCATTGCCTTAGATATCGTCATAACTTCGCGCTTTTCTATCAATTGCTCAACAGTAATTTGTTTACCCACCGTATGTTTTCTCTCAAGAGAGAAGCCTCTAGTGAAACCTGTGGCCCCCAGGTCTATTTTCCACCATATATTTTCAGATTTATAAACAAAAAAAAACAAAAATACCGTGCTACAATTTATTTATATTTACTTTAGTTTGCTCTTTTATTTATTTTTTATACCTATCTCTATTAGATCTCACTCTTGTTCGTGATCGTGAAGGGATTGACAACCCCTTTTTCAAGTTGTGTGCAAGTGTTTGTTAGTTTGTGTAGGCGCATAGATTGGAGACTTGCTTGTGCCTCCTACTGGATTGATACCTTGGTTCTTAACTGAGGGAAATACTTATCCATACTTTGCTGCATCACCCTTTCCTCTTCAAGGGAAAAATCAACGCAAGCTCAAGAAGTAGCAAGTAACATAACAAAATGATAATTATTGCATTGGAATTTGTTTTCATAAGAATTTGTTCTCGACATCGACGATGCCCGGCCGGCATCCTCGTCGTCGACTCGGTGGTGACAACCAGTTTGAGAGGTGCCATGTCCAGGACTGGGCTCCGTCGGGCTGGCACTGGGAGGAATCGGGGTCTCGTCATCAACCCGGATATTCTTTGGTGGCGGTCGCGTGGGCCACTATCAGCGCAGAGGCAGCCAGCCACCGAGGAGGTGGTACGTCGCCGTGTCAAGGAGGAGGACGAGCATGTCCGTCGCTACATGGTTGCGTTGGACTTCAGGTTCTCCAATACCTACCATGTTCTTCAGGGATCTCACCCGAGCTATGATTGTGGGATGGTTCCTTCTATTTGGATGTCCACCGCCCGCTCCTCAGGAACCGCAAGTCAACTGGATTATTCGATAATATTCGAGCTGTAGTGATATTATATGATAATATTCGAGATGTATTAGTGATTATTTTTGATAATATTCTATGATGCATTAACTGGATTATTCGAGATGTATTAGTGTTATTATATGATTATCTTGCTCAAGAAATTAATCCTCCTCTCCATCCCATGCCCCTCAGATTGAACCTCGTCGGTGGCTGACTACTATGATTCAAGTTTTTGCTTATTGAATGCATTCTAATTTGAATACTAAATTGTTTTATCTTTCTTCTTGATTAGTTAAGCTATGGACGATAGCGGCAGAGACGACCATGATCAAAAGGATATCATGTTTGACATGATACGCTCCTCCCAAATCCCAGAGAATGTACCTGCAGATGACGGCTGACAATATCTGAATGAATCCGGTGACGGAATTGAGGAAGAACCAAGAGACGAAGGGCACACAAACAATGATGGCGAAGGAAATGTTCTTCAATTAACAAAGTCCGGCAAGGTGTATATATATATATATATTAACAAATCTTTCTTCTTTGAGCCCTCCGGATCGAGCAAATCTTCTACAAGGGTATGAGGCCCGGCAAAAAAGTTGCCCGATGGCATAAAGTACAACATCGATGAAATCAAAGAAGATGGCGAACCGATTGCTCCGAAGAGGAATGCAGACAAATTTATACGTCAATGCGGAGTTATGGTTAGGGACCAAATCCCGATCACCGTTCAAGAATGGAATAAGCCAAAGGAAGATCGAGGAGTTAGTTTTGTCGATGAAAGAGCAAAAAATCTGCTTTGGGATACGCTCATGTTACATTTCACCCTATCAGAGGCTTTAACAGATCTCCAACGGGAGAAAGTCAAGAAGTGTGCTCTTAAGAAGATGGCCACACAATTCCAGACTTGGAAGAAAAGATAATGGGCCAACAACATCAACGCAGAAAAGAAGACTCTAGAATTCACTGGACCACTAGAGAAGGTAAAAGATCACTGGGACTTAGTTGTGCAGTTCAAGGAATTGGAAGCAGCTAAGGAACAATCGAGAATAAATAAGATAAATGCTGACAAAAAAAATTTCACCATGTTCTGCGGCCTGATAACCCACAAGTATAGGGGATCGTTTGTAACCTTCTTCGATAAATAAGAGTGTCGAACCCAACGAGGAGCTAAAGGTAGAACAAATATTCCCTCAAGTTCTATCGACCACCGATACAACTCTACGCACACTTGACGTTTGCTTTACCTAAAACAAGTATGAAACTATTTTGCAAGAATAAAACTACGAGTACTTTGAGAGAATAAAACTAAGAATAAATTGCAAGGTAATAAAAGTAGATAGCTTTTATCAACAAGAAAGTGATTTGTCCCTAGGAAATCGATAACTAGATCGGTAATCATTCTTGCAATTTTATATGAGGGAGAGGCATGAGCTAACATAATTTCTCTACTTGGATCATATGCACTTATGATTGGACCCCTAGCAAGCATCCGCAACTACTAAAGGTCATTAAGGTCGTGAAACCCAACCATAGCATTAAGTATCAAGTCATCTTTACTCCCATACGCAATAGCCCACTTGGGTCTGTGTATTCTGTCACTCACGCCACCTACTATAAGCGAATCTTACATTCTTAAGAAGTTGGTTTCAATTCTCTCTACATGCAGAATGTCCACGTCATCTTGCATGCAACATCATCCAGAATGTCCACGTCATGATGCATGCCATGCCACACAAGCATTTTCTTTCAATCATTTTGCTTTATGTACTACAAAGTTCCAATCTATGTGGCCACGTAGTATCTCCCCTCGAAGAAGACGGGTCAACCTTAAAAATTCCACCGAAGATATAAGCGTGCATGCATTTGTGTAATCTGTTGTATAGGAGCCGATCTGCCATCTCATAGATTAACTCCTGGCACCAACCGAAGAATACCCTATCCCCTGGTTGCCAAAGTTAATTAGCGATCTCTTCCTCTTCCGTCTTCCCTAACTGACGAGTCCTTTTTTTAGATGTCTAACTGACGAGTCAATCTAATGCGACTCGCCTTCCATGGGCTTATCCTCTCTCCACTTCGTCTTGATCACAAAATCCACCAGCGCCATTTCCTTCTCCTCTCTACACTGCGTCTCTTACGATTACTCAGTCTGGATCTCCCATGTTCTTCTCCACTGCGTTCTTCGCCGGTGGCCTTGTGGTGCACCGTGGACCCATACTGCTGTTGAGAACGGAGTTGCCTTGTGGCTGGCAACCATGATCCTGAGTGTGGCCGCGCCCCCCTCCCCATCTAGAATTTGGTAAGTTAGATTTGTAGTTTTTTTTTATTTTGTTACTATTCTGGGTTCAAAATTGTTGATCCGATTTTCCGTTCAAGTGACTCTGGTGAGTTGTGTATATCACGATGCAAATTATTGGTCGCTACACGCGATTTTGGATTCTGGCCATCAGGCTGGCTGTTGATCACCGATTGTCTTTTTTTATCAGGTAGTTGGATGCTCTCTGCCCAGGATCTGCGTGGCTGCTGCCTGCACGTGACTACAAAGTGCTTCCCCACTTATCTATTTTTGCATGTATCGTCAGTACAACCTTAATGTTCCGCGCCCAAAGGTCATTTGCGATCAGAGGAACCCTTTATGAACAAACTACATGAAATTGAGTAGGTATGTAACTATGTAATATAGTCTTGATTTTCTTCATAGCTTTGATCCATTATGCTTAGTTTATCCCATGATGTCTCTTAGCTTTGTGAAACATGAAAATGCATCCTCGCTAACCATGTATTGCCATATATGTGCATCCCAGGAACTGTGAGATTAAAAGAGAAGTGTGATGTCAGTTGTACAGAAAGATTCGATACACAAAGGACTATAGTCATGAGAAGATTGTTCCTAGAGGTCCAATGGATATTTTATAAATCCCTACGATGGACTTCACATACTTCATATTGTCTAGCATTTGACATTTGTTATATTGTGACATGATGTGACGCCCCCGGCTTAATCGTGCACTAATCATACACGCAAATGCACACGATCAAGCCTAAGGACTCACTTGAATATATCACAACACAACTCTAAAACATAAATAAAGTCATACAAACTTTATATTACAAGCCACGGGCCTCGAGGGCTCGAATACATCAGCTCACATACAAGCGTCAGCGGAAGCATCAGATATCTAAGTACAGATATAATACAGAAATAGAGATAAGCCTTTAAGAAGGCGGGGCAAAACAAAAGCTACTATCGAAAGGCGTAGGCCTCCTACCTGGGACCCTCCGAACCTACTCCTGGTCGTCGGACGGCTCCTCGTAGTAGTACTCGTCGGGAGGGTAGTAGCAGTAGCTGTCGGCGGGGGCGGCTGTCTCAGTGGCTCCGTCATCTGGTTGCATCAAACGGATATGGGGAGAAAAAGAAAGCAAAGCAACCTTGAGTACTCATCCGAAGTACTCAGCAAGCAAGGATCTACACTACATATGCAACATTTTCAAAGGGAGGCTGTATATGTTGACTGGGTTGCAGAAATGCCAGAATAGAGGGGAAAGCCTAGTCCTATCGAAGACTAGCATCTTCATCATCTTCAGCTGTCTTGCAGCATTAGAATAGTGCAAATTAGCATAATGTAAAGTAATAGTAGTGTCATCAAACTCGCCCAGAGATCCTTCCTCAACTCCCTGCGAGAAAGCAATCCCAGAGCCATACTATCGAGTTATCATCTCAGCTATCAGGTTCTAGTTGTATCGATCGGGATACAACTCCGACTGTCCGTTACCATAGGACATGCTATCGATAGATGTTTTCTTCACTGCAGGGGTTCACCACGCTTGCTTAACTCCGGCCGGACACACTTTACTGGGTCATGCCCAGCCTCGGCCAAACGATACGCCGCAACCCGACAGAATACTTAACAGAGAGGTCAGCACGCCGGACTAACCTATGCACACGGGGTCTTGGGCCTTTGCCCCGGGAACTCCTGCACGTTGCGTACGCGGCCGGTGAGCAGACCTAGCCTACGTTATATAAGTGCAGGGCGTTACCAGTCCAACCCAGCACGCGCCGCTCAGTCGCATGACGTCCATTAAGCTTCGGCTGAAGTATACGACGCAGAACACCCATACTGTGCCCACGTGATGGTTAGTGCTATGAGGCCAGAGGCCCTCTCGGATCAAATATGCAAATCATTAGTGGATTATGAGCGCGCGGTAACGAGCAGAGACTCATGATCGATGTGACCCCGTCGCCCCGTCTCGAGGACTTGCGGCAAGGGCTAAGAATGCCCGACTCCACATCACTCGCATCACATGCTCGCGTGGGTACCCCTCAGGGCTGACCCTTCTTTATGTAAAGGCAATCCATGTGGCTACCACATCAAGAAGGAACCCGAGGCATCACCCTCGTTGGATTCCCACCTGATGTAAACATCAAGGTGAACTTAAGAGGAAACCACCCTCGAGGTTTACACTTGAGGTGTGACACGACAACATCGTTATCGGGAGTGGAGAATGAGGAATCACCCTCGATGACCACGACCGATTAACTACTCCACAGAGTTAACATCAGAAGTGATTATGAGGTATCACCCTCGGCACTCGATAGTAACGCTTCAGTGTCGTGCAGATAGAGGGGAAGTGATGTACGGTGCCGAGGCCTGGTCTTCGATCCCGTTGATCGGGTCTTCTGATAATCCAGCGGGGCAGTCGGGACAAGGTGGGGTCTCTGTTAGGTCTCTACCCAGTCTATACTATACGGTTTAGGATAAACAGATAGGTATCAACAGTAGTTACAAAAGCAGGCTATGCAACAGAAGTAGGATGAGCAGTAGTTGCAGCAGATTATAATGCAAGCGTACGAGAGATAGAGTAGGCGATATCAGTATGCTCAAAATGGGGGTGCTTGCCTGGAAGCTCTGCGGCAAGGGTCTGGTCATCCGCGATGTAGTCGTACTCCAGAGCGGCGTCTGCCTCGGGGACTACGTCGGAGTCAGGGTCTAACGAGAGAGAAGAGGGGGAGGAAACAAATAAATACACATCAAACAATGCAACACAGAGCATGCTATGCCTAGGATGCAGTGCAGGGTTTTCTAAAGATGCATCTAAGTCAATTTAGTTATTTTAGGATTAAAGTGGGATTTATTAATCGGTGTATATGCACTGTTCATCTACCAGAAACAAGCTAAAAGTTATGGTTTCTCCTACATAGAGGGTTCCGACATGAAAACAGTCGACACGATCACATTCGTCTCGTCGTTCTGATCAACTTTCAGGTAGAAATTTTTTCGATCCGAGCTACGATTTATTTT
This sequence comes from Thinopyrum elongatum, assembly GCA_011799875.1. Classification (NCBI taxonomy): domain Eukaryota; kingdom Viridiplantae; phylum Streptophyta; class Magnoliopsida; order Poales; family Poaceae; genus Thinopyrum; species Thinopyrum elongatum. The sequence goes on from CM022301.1 coordinate 587,179,970, forward strand.
CTATGAATTTTCAAAGATTAAGGTATTTTCCAGAATTATTTATTTAATAGAAATAGATTATGATGTCAGCATTGCGTGGGGATGACGTCAGCAGTCAATAGGTCGGCTGACCAGGGTCAAACCTGACCTGTGGGTCCAGTGGGACCCACATGTCATCCTCTGTTAGCTTAACAGTGGATTAAATTAACTAAGAGACTAATTAGAGGGGTGGGCCCCAGATATCAATGGGTAATTAGGCTAAACTAATTAGTTTTTAATTAAAATGGTTTAATTAGACTAATTATAAACGGGGGCCCCCATGTCAGTGTCTGGGGCTGCCTAGTCAGCACGTTGACTGGTTCAACCCAGTCAACGGGGTCCCCAGGACCCACTAGTCAGCGACCCAGGGGCGGGGCCCACCGAGCCATGTCAGCGTCGGTGTTGGCGCCGAAGATAACTCCGGTGACCAGAAACGCGGAGGCGCGTCGCCGGAGCGCGTCGAAATCGCTCAACATGGGTCCGTTTTGCGCGCGGCTACTTGCGTTCGATCGGGCGCACGCTTGCGCGTCGAACTGCGGTGGTGGCCCGGCCAGAAACGGCCGGAGACGGCGGTGGCGAGCGGCGGAGCGGACGCCGGAGTTCGGGCATCGACGGATCCGGCGCTGTACGGCATGGGGAGGCACGCTAGGGGTCTCATTGGACTCGCACGAGCTCCAGGAGCTCGATGCGAGGCTCGGCTGCGCGTGACATTGACGATGGCCATGGCAGCGAGCTCGTCGGCGGCAGCTGGTTCGGGCGCAAGCCGAGCAATGGCTACCGCGCGAACTAGAGGGCCTAGAGGGCAGAGGTGGGAGGCAGCTCACCTAGCGGCACGCATGTTGGCCGTTGGTGGTTTAGTACCTGCAGGGGCCGGCGCCGGAGACGAAGGAGAATGACTACAGCCGGAGATGTGGACGAAGGGGATCCGGTGCTGTAGCACCTCCGTGTTCCAGCTAAGGCCACCAGTCGACAAGGAAGACGAAGGCGGACCGCTACGGCATCATGGCGGGTCGAGGCGAAGACGGCGGCGGCGGTGGCGTCGGAGCTGCTGCGGCGGTGGCGCTCGGTCGTCGATGGAAATGGATGGGAGAGAGCGAGGGGAGAGGGGAGAAGTGAATGAGGAGGACTAGGGGGGAGGCACTGGCCTCGGCGTTATCCCCTCGGCGAGCCGCGGCGTCGGTGGACGTCGTGCTATCGACGCGCTGCCAGCGCGCGCGCGCTCGTCCATGGCGGCGGCGACAGCGCGATGGAGAGAGAGGGAGATGGGCCTGGTGGGCTGGGATTCTGGCACTGTGCACTTAAGACAATGCACAGTAGCCTTTCCCTTTTTCTTTTTCCCATTTCTGCTTTTTTTTTACAGCAGGGCTTTTGCAATATTGTGAGCTACCAAAAGAGTTTGCAAAAATGTGAAACTAGGTCACATAAGTGCATTGCAATATCGAGCACTACCACAAAAGCACTGCCACTAAAAATGGAAATAGCATTTTCAGTGCTGTTTTGGCTCTGATTTAAATGCTTAAGCCCATGTGAGTTGATGATGATGTTGTGTTCCTTAACAGCAAGTGGTTATGGATTATTTGCTAGAAGGTGAACATTTTTCCAACAAGTTTTGATCAACTTCAATTTTGTACTTTTGAATTTGAGTTGATTTTCAGAGAAGGATTTGATTTGAATCTTTAACCAATGTGACTAAGCACTGCAAATGAGAATGACTTGGTAGTATTAGCAGAGTGTCAAAGTGCTAGGTTACATAGGGGTGTTACACATGACATATGCATAAGATATTGAAAGTGATTCTTCAAGTGTAAACAAAGTGCAAGAAAATGCATGATAGTCACAATCCTTCTTCTTTTCTTGAGGAAGGTAAATATATTTGAACATGGACACATGTTCTCTATCGTACGTTACTCAGTTTAAGTTTCAACGCTTCTCACATTTTTTGTTGGAGTTGCCACTCATCTTTGTTCAGTAAGTATCATCAGGAACACATGCACGTTAATTATGGAAACCCTTGATGGGTCGGAAATTTATATGTCTTCCTCTGCTTAAATATCTTGGTTATAATACAAATAAATTAATCCCTGCCAACAATTTTTTTTGCTCACTCTTTGGAATTTGATATGCGGAACTGAGTAAGTGATAAGCTATCTGCACTTCTTGATTATAAGTCTTTAAGAATTTTATTATCTCATACTTAATTAGTTGTAAATGCTCTTCGTCGCCTTGCTGAAGGGTCATTAGTAAATGTTTATACGATGTTTCTATTGGCATTCGTGCTTCAATGATAGTATCCATGAAGTTTATTCAGGAGATCGAGTAGGGAATACTTTCATCCCATTCTTGATACAGGATGGGAAGACTCTCGTCATAGCCTCCATCTCATGTGACCTAGGCCATGGATACTGTCCTTTTTTGTGAAGAACATGTGGCACCAGTATTGGGAGGTCCACCACTATGGCATTGCTTTTAATGTCGAGCATTTCTGGTGACATGATTATTTTAGGTAAATACTTTTTGCTCACACATAGATAGAGAGATATGGCTCATTTTATTATTAGTATTTTGTTACCCTACTATATTGCAGGGATAAAATTCTCCTGGTATACCAGTGAAGGATCATAAGGACAATGACCATTATAGATACATCTCAAATCCATCAAATCATGCGTACTATGATTGTCCGACTCCCATGCTATTTGTGTTTATTTTCATTCACTGAAATGAATATATTTTTGGATAATACTATCGTCAGAAGTCTGAACAAAATAATCATCATCATTGAGATCCTAAACCACAAAAATTGCCATTCTTTATTTTTCATTTGCTCAATGTAGCTTATAAATATTCATACATAGTTGTTTTTATTGTAAACAAATTCCGACTACAATGGTGCTTATTTATGTGAGTACTAATACTCTTTCAGCCCAACTCTTTGAGACAGAGAATTTGGTAGCTACTTCAGCAAGAAGAATTAGAAAAGCAATTAGCACTCTTTTGCCCCATTTATCATGATTAGTTTCGCTCTTACTATGGATATTAGGAGCTCAATCGACCACAAAATGACTATCTCAAAACGTTGTTTGTATATAACCTTTCATATCATGTCCAATTCATAATTCCCCTTCTTATAGTGTGTTTTTTAATTTACTTTTTAGTCATAGTAGATTTACTTAGTCATATCAGTATATTTAGTAGAAGAATTAACCACATATTTTACATTTTGCAATCTTCATAATTTTAGTAAGTTTTGTGTTTGCTGTAATTTTTTCATCTTAAAGTCATATATAAACTATGCAAATAATTATTCAATTTATTTACTATGACGTGCGAAGGGCTAAGAGTTCCCGCAGCAACGCGCAGGGTATCATCTAGTTATGAACATATTGCAACACCCTGCAGCGGGGATCCCTCAAGTTTGCGCAACACGGAGGGCACCGTAGGACAGCACCATAAATAAAATATACAATCATACCAACCAAGATCACGATTAACCCATAGGACAAAACAGATCTACTCAAACATCATAGGATAACCAAATATCATTGGGAAATAATATATGGGGTTGAGCATCATGTTTAAGTAGAGATTACAGCGAGGAGAATGGGTGTTACACCGCTGCATAGAGGAAGAGAGAGTTGGTGTTGACGGTAGCAAGATTGTTGATGTAGATCACCGTCACGATCCTTGCCCCGGCGGCACTCCGGCGCCACCGGTAGAGAGGGGGAGAGAGCCCCCTCCTTCTTCTTATTCCTTGGCCTCCCCCCTAGATGGGAGGAGAGTTCCCCCTCTGGTCCATGGTCTCCATGGCGGCGGAGGGGCGGGAGCCCCTCCGAGATTGGATCTCCCTCTCTGTTCTCTTCTGTTTCGCGTTCCTATTTTCTGGCCGAAAACCGTTTCTTATATTCCCGGAGATCCGTAACTCCGATTGCGCTAAGATTTTAACACGATTTTTTCCGGATATAAGCTTCCTTCCACCCGAAGTAGAGCTCCAACCGACATTCGAGGAGCGCACAACCCACCACCACGCGCCAGTGGCCTGGGGCGCGCCCTGGTGTCTTGTGGTCACTGTGGGCCTCCATTTTCGTTGATTCCACCCCCCAAAATTCACAAATATTCCAAAATAATTCTCCGTAAAATTTTATTGCGTTTGGACTTTGTTTGATATGGATATTCTGTGAAACAAAAAACATGCAAAAAACAGGAACTAGCACTGGGCACTGGATCAATAGGTTAGTCCAATAAATCATATAAATTCTTGCCAAAAGTATGTGAAAGTTGTATAATATTGGCATGGAACAATAAAAAATTTATATATATGACGGAGATGTATTAGGGCCAGGTGGCTACAAGACTAGCCTGCCTAAGAGGGAAGAATCTAAGGCCAAGATGATTGCTGTAGGGGTCACTCCAAAAACAGTGGGTTGGCTCGATAGGTGCAAGACTTGGTTTTATGCGCATGCAGGAAAGTTGGACCCAAAGACAGGGGATATTATTGAACAGGAAAGTCTTAAAGATGCCTCGGATGCTTTACTTGAAGCAATAGAAGAGGCTCGAACGGGGGCGTTCCAGCCCGAGACAGAGAACGGCGAGCTTACAGGCGCCCTCAAGAATCCTAAACACCCGGGACGAACACGAGGCAAAGGCGTTCTTCCGTGGGTTGAGGGGTTTGCGTAGTGGAACGACACTTACAGAAGCTGTGTGAGAAAGAAGAAGCAGGATGCAGTCAAGCAGAAGAAGGATGCAGACCGGCTTCAAAAGCTAGAATCAAAGAACGTGGAGTTGGAACATGCTTTCATGTGGCAGCAGGAGCAAATCGACACACTTAGCCAGCAAAGGGTGTCTCAGCGACAGGAGCAACCAGATCCAGCATTGGATAGTACCGACCCATCTATGTCGAAAAGCAGCGTGGGTTCCACGGGGGTCCCGACCGATGATGCACTGCTGGCTTGCTACCCCATGGATGATATCAAAGAGACGACAAGTTGTGAGCTACACATGAAACTGAAGAACATATCCATGAAGGTGGCAGTCGGCTATGCTTTACCGAATGCACCTGAAGCAACAATCCATGGCAATCCGATTCCAGCTAGCTATGCTCATGTCGGGGTGGATAAAGTTATGTCGGGATATGACTCACTAGAGCTTGACTTTCCTAGAGGTCAAGCGGAGCAGACACAGGGATAAGTCATACGTGGTCTCATTGTATGGAGAAAGGAAAGCATCGTCTTTCCAAACTCGATGCCAAGGGCACCGACTCCTCGTCCAAGTCCGCCGCATCAGCCGACTCCACCCCACCTCGAGAAAGAGCGCACTGCGAGTCTGCCATATTGATCTCGGCCACGTCAGCCGACTCCAGCCCACCCTGACACGGAGCCCAGTGCGAGTCCGCAATATCGATCTCTGCTGCATCAGCTGACTCCAAAGTGGAAGAGAGCACCAAGGAAGAAACCCGAGCCTCCTGCCAAAAAGAAGTTGGCTTACGAGATGACTGAGGAGGAAACCAGGGCCCAAGTGGCTTCCGAAGTGAAGGCCCATTTTGCACCGAAACCGCCCCCGCAACCAAAGGAGAAAATACCTGAGAAAGTCGTACAACACTTTCTGGATCTTGCTAAACCGGCACCTGTGGAGAAAAGGCGATTAGGCTATGAACGCTCTATTAGCAAGTCATTTCATGAACAAAAAAATAAGGAGTTGAGCCTTACAGGTAGTAATAAAAGCGGGAAAACTGTTCCCTAGCTCAGAGAACAAGCAGTGCAATCGATCCCCCGCTCAAGGTGAGTACCGATACGGCGGTAACCCACATCAACTCTCTTGCTTAAGAAATGGGTCTCACTATTGAGCAACTCCTAGGCACCGAGGAACTCCCCATGGGTACTGAATTTGCATGGAAATATGTCCCCGGGAGCCCTCTGGTCAGGACTGAGGAGGTCCCGCTTCTATCAATGCAAATGCGTAGATTGCATGACTGATACCTAAGAGAAATAAAGGCCAGGCGACAGATGCTCATTGTGAAAGTCAAGCCAGAGCATTACTAACATGGAAACGATGTGTGGATTGAGTTTTGAGAAATTTTTCAGTTATTCAATCAAGACACACTCGACAAAACTATCATCAGTTGCTATTGTCTGTATGTTATTTCTTTCTGTAATTTAAGTCTCTAGCTCTGCTCGTTCATTGCCTGTAATTATCCTCAATATATTCATTTGTGTGGTATTATGCAAAATGAAGATTTTTTAATTGAAAAGAGATGCAGTCTATGGCATTGGGTTCATTGACCCAAATACCGTTAATGAAGCTATGTTAATTCAACACAAACAAGACACAGAGGAAAACTTGCTAATGTTTTTGAAGGAACTAAATGCCAAACCAGAAATACTATTTCCTTACAACTTCAGTGAGTGTTACTATCTTGTACTACAAATTCTATTTTTGCTTCCTCGATGTTAAGTGTAGTTGATGAGTTATGCTTGCCCGCTTATACAAATTAACGTGTGCGCAGTTTCCAGTGTATCCTGCTAATCATTGGAGTTGACGATGGACCTATTGAAGTACTGGACTCACTAGGTAAAGACCCTGAAGCATACAAAAGCCTGTTTTTGATGCTCGACAGGTAATTTCAATCATTATCACACTATGCCGGCCTCTTTAGTTCATTTGCTGATATCAAGTAATTAATAACTCCTTTATTCATTTTCTTTGCCGGGTAAGGTTTGGAGAAAGTTCATCAAAGACGTTGTCGGTGCATGGGAACCAACGATGAAATGGCGACGGTCCAAGGTAATTAAGTAGTACTAGCTACGTCCGTGCATCTCTTTAATTCTAGTTTTAATACCATTATCATGCTTGATTATTATCTCATTGAATTTTATTCTCATAAAGTGCATGAGGCAGGAAAATGGGAATAATTTATATTATACTACGTTTGCCAGAACATTCGCTTTATGACCGAAAGAAGCAGAGATGCAACACATCTTTGGGTACGTAAACACTATTCACAAAATTTTTATCCCGCACGGTCTAATATATATACACACAATTAATATATTCATATTGATCTCCTTATTTAAAGATGGTGGAGATGCAGGATAGGCTCCTACCAAAGGACTGCATAAGAGCACTTTAAGAGAAAATTTCAGGATTTTTGCTTGAGCCGGTCATATCTCCCGACGGAGAATTCCATTACACCTAATGCCTGCATGTAATGATCTGCAAATTGTTGGAGAAATTTTATATACCAAATTGTATATATATATATATATATATATATATATATATATATATGTGTGTGTGTGTGTGTGTGTATGCATATGGTCGTACAAGAAATTCTATGATATATGATTGGTCGTACGAGAAATTCTATTATATATGCATGACGTGTACATTATGTAGTAGCGTAAAATATGTTTGAAATGAAAAAAATTAAATGATAAAAACAAAATGAAAAGAAAAAATAAATAATAAACCCTAAACCCCTAAATCCCCGGCGCGCACTTCCCACCACGTGGAAGGGATTTAGTCCGGGATCGTGGCCAATCAGGACTAAAGGGTGGGGACCTTTAGTCTTGATTTATTATTCCCGGTTGATGACCCAGGACTAAAGTCCCTTCCCAACCGGGACTAAATGCCGTTCCTCTACTAGTGCCAGCACCTAACACAAAAGAAACAAATTACCGGCTGCATCATAGGAGTGTCGTACTCGCTACAGTAATAGAATATCTAAAGTAACTAGCCTCCATCTAATCAAAACACAAGGCCGGTCCAGACGGTTACCAAGGATAGAGAAAATCACGTATGAGTCTTCAGGTCAGATTTCGATCCTGCCCTTGCTTTTTTTTCGAAAAAAATAAAACCAACAACCGCCGCTGCTTTTTAAAACTTGCCCTTACAGGGCGTGGACAGTGGACTAATAACAACTCATCTTGGAGTACGGTGATCGAGGTTGGTGATGATGGAGATGAATTCTCCCTCAAGCAGAGTTCCGGATCAGGGCTAAAAACAATGATCGCCTTGAAACACGATCTAGTGACCGCGAAAAAATGCTCGATAATTCTGGGCTGCAAATGGGGGTATTTCTAGATCATCGGACATAGGAGGTAGCCAGAGGGGCCATAGCCAGTAGATGCCCCCAGCCCAAGGGCACCTACACCAGGCACGTAGGGTCTTCTCTGATATTGAATCTTTCGAATCTATTTTTGCTTCATTTTTCCTTGAAGTTTTTCTGGGTGTTTTCCAAAAAATACAAAACGATAGAAAAAACTAGCACTAGCACTGAATTAATATGCGAGTCCAATAGAATCCAATAAAAGTATGCCCGATTTTTTTAATTGGTAGCAATATAACATGAATCTCATACAAAAATTATTTATACGGTTGAGACATACCACAGCACAGCAAGCCCGATGGATGGAGATAATGGTGAACGAGTAATGGCTTCATCCTCAATGCCCATCCTGCCCACCAACAACGTCACTGGAAGCCCGCCACCGCGAAGCCCGTAATGAAATCGAGGGCAACTACGGTAACGAGCCCGAGTTCTTTCAGACTTTGGCTCGCAACCTCCAGGTTCCAGCCATCCTCGCAGACAGATTGCAGGCCACGGCAAGACAGTTGGGCATAGTGGTCATCGCAAACCCTGCTGCGTAACACCTTCAAGCTCTAGGAAAGCATAAGTGAGTCACGGCTCCACCTCCCGTCACGCTATCCTACTACATTCAGTAAAAATTAACCACACAAAATCGTATCCAATCAATGCAAACAAAAGTGTTGGAAAATCTGGTTCTCAGATAAGGAGTCAATCTTTGTGGAGGAAACAATTCCATTTTTGTGGTTATTAATTGTGAGGATAGTACAAAAACTAGAACCCAGTGAATTTGTATATTCATGGCAAGAAACGTGTGATCATCATGTTTTGGAGGACAAGAATAAACTGTTCACTGCTAATGAATCTATGATATATATGGTACCACAGTTGAGATCTGGTTATGCGTGATAAACAAACAGTAGGCCAACACATTGCAGATGAATCATGTTTAAACAAGCAAAAGAGAAAGGGGGACACGACATGTAAGGGGTGGAGACATCTCTTTATTCATATGATAGATATAGTACAAAGTTAAGTACCCAGACATATCCTTTAAGAACGTCCATGCCACATGAGAAACGCGATGCCACTCGCTATGCGGGACAAAGCTTGATTTTCTGAGTTCTCTTCCTGCACGGGATTCTTCTGAGCTCCCTCAAACAATGCAATATCACAATCTAGGGGCGTATCTGAGGCCTTATATAACTTTTCGTATATCAGTTCAGCATCTCGTCCTTTCTGCAAGTCATCAACGGCGGCCACTATCAAATCAACCATATACTTATAATAACCGATGCAAGTGTTGAGCTCTAACACTAAGTCGCTCAGCATATGCAACGTGGACGTCACGTTGTGCACGGTTAGGTTGGCGGCGGCGACGGCCAGCCCACGCGTATCTATGGTTCGGCTGAGAGCACGCCAACGCAATAGTCGTAGGACATCTCAGGAATCTTGGAGCATGTTGTGTTGATGACAGACGAGGTGCTGGTTATGAGGCCCGGGAGCATGGCTTGGGTGAGGAAGAAGAGCACGGTAAGAGTCTGCATTTGTTGATTTGTTTGCATGTCTAACATACAAAGCTTTTTGCGAGGACTGATCACTGCACTCCGCAAGTCTAATTTAAGCACCGAACCGAGCACTAAAAAGGAAAGAGAATCATGCATTAAATATGAAGATATCCAAATAAATACTCCCCGGCTGGCTCTTTACACCACGCGCATTTATGAACATAACTTAAACGAAAATATTGATATTATGAACACAGATACTACTAGTAGTATATCGTATCTTTGGTTAATCAACATGCAGTGATGGCCCTGATTTATTTGGATATCTTTACATTTAATGCATGATTCTCTTTCCTTTTTAGTCAATTAAACAAAAGGCTTATCGTATCTTTGGTCTATTAATGACCGGTAAAAAAAGTCGCATCTTTCTTCTGTGACGATCAATACTCAAGTTTGACAGTAAAACATGTGACACAACAAAGTAATACTTGGCCACAGGATTTAAGATGTCATATTGTCATAAGCCTTTTGTTTATGCAGAAGGAAGTAGTGAAACAATAAGCCCGAGTGCTGATTTGATCGTTACAAGAGGAGAGATGTGGCATAACATAGTTGCAATATAAAAAATAGAGGGACATGAGCTGAAAGCTGAATTATTTTATTGGCAGATCAAGATCTTAAAGAAACTAATGAAAATGCACTTATTACTGGATGGATTTCTCTATTGTTAATCAGCAAGACAAAGTAACTCATGTATGCACATAACCATGAGCTACATCCTTCACTAACTTTTCATTGGTGCCGTCTTAGCCAAAACATAGGTAATTAGGCTCCAAAAAGATGACAACTTTATCTCCTCCGCATCGCTCCCAGGCAGGGCGGCTCGGGCGGAACCCTAGAGGCCCCGCCTCATTCTCCTCCGCCGCCGCTCCTCCCGCCGCCGCCGAAGGATGGCGCCAGAAAAAGGTCGCGCGGCTAATGGCGGTGCCGGGCTCTCATCCCCGAGCGTGACTAGCAGCGGCGGGGGCCTCTTCCTTCTCGCATGGTGGGATCTCCGGCTGGAGTTTCATGGTGGCCCAAGTCGGCGTGGCTCATCCGACAGAGTTGGATACCGGGGCGATGGCCCCGAACTTCTTCGGCGACCTGGGCGGCCGCTGTGGCATGGCGCCTGGTTCCAGGGTCTCTGTGCGGCCCAGCCCCTCATCTCCGTGTGGTGCGTGTGGTGGCGTTGGTTGCCGCTGAGTTCTTTGGCCTGCTGAGCAGGAGATGGCCTGCAGCGGCGTGGGGACCTGCCGATCTGCCTAATAATGGAGGTGGTCCTAGGGTTCTTCTCGCGTCAGGACAATGTTCTGCTTGATGCATGTCCTCATTGATCTGGCCGATGACTAGTTTCGGAAGGCTCCGCCGACGATCTCCATTTGGTGCTTGATGCATGTAGATTGCTGGATCGAATGTGATTCAGTCGTGTGAACCCATATTTCTGGCCGTGCAGCTTCAAGAGGGACTGACGCGAAGCTTCGCTGCCTGTTGCCATCATGGGACATGTCGGTGTTTCGATTTCGATGGTGAAGATAGTGGTGGAGAATGCCATGGCGGCTGAGGTTTGAGGTCTAGTAACGGTGGACTGAGTCTTCGAGGCCATAAGGACTGGTCTGTAGTAGCAACATCGGCATGCGGGGGCGCTAGCACATGAGGAGTACATAGTCTTATCTTTCAGGGTGAAAATCCAAGTTCTGGCCTCATGTGGTTGTGCCTTGTAATGGCCTTATTGAAGGCATTATTTTGAGAGCACGAACTTTCTCTAGGGTGAAAATCTAAGATCTATGATCGGGCGGCGACCGCGCTTGTGCACTATTTTCTTCTTGGAGGCATCGCTTTTGGAGAATTTGGACTCCGGGTGCTACCTTCGCAGTGATTTGTGTTGCAGCTACATGGCTTTGATCACCGCAGTGGGATCTTTTGTTTTCTTCTTCTTCTTCCTTTTGTTGTAGGGTTGTGTGCATCTGTAATGTTTGTAGGACATTTTGTTGTTGCAGAGGCTGGGTGTAATTAATATTTTCACGATATTAATATATTCCTTTGTCGAAATAATAACAACTTTGGAAAATCAGCAGCCAAGGGATAGTTAGATGAATTTAGCCACCACTTCAACGATTGACACGCTATGCTGACTCCATCCCGCATGACTGTTTTGATTTTCATTACTTGAATAAACACAAAATTACCGCTGGTACCTATTCCCGCAAGTTGGGTGCACGTAGGTTCATGAAGTAATGAACATGAAACTTGGAGTTTTATTTCCTACCACTAGCAAAGGTGGTATAAATTGGTCCAGAATTAGTTTACACGCTAACATGCACTACTGCAGGATGCTGCTAACGCAACACTACGATCAGAGACACTTTAATGAAACTGTGTGTGATGCATTAATCGTAAATGGTGCTGTAAAAAAATAGTCAAAAAGATGCAAAACGTTTGTGATGGCGGAGACATCAAACACGGTTCAGATTTTAGTTGCGTGTGCGATGCAGGGCATACGGTTGATCCATACGAACTGTTTACGATGAGACAGAACAACAGAAACGGGCAGCCATATCAAGGTGTGTGCGATATACGACATACAGTTCGCTTAGATGAACTGTTTGCTATTATGGAATGCAACAGAAACAGTTAGCCAGATCAAGGTGTGTGTGATATACGGCATACAGTTCACTCGGACGAACTGTTTTCGATTAGTGAACATAACATAAACGGTTCAACTCAATAAGATGTGTGTGATATATGGCATACAGTTCACATAGATAAACTGTTTGCAATGAGCCAAAAGAACATGTGTGTGATACGCGGCAAACAACTCACTTGGATGAACTGTTTGCGATGAGAAATTATTACACAGACGGTTATTGCAGTTAATTCGTGTGCGATTTTGTGTGTACGAAAAACTTTGAAAAATGCAAACTAGTGGCTTGCGGTGGCTAGGAGTATCGCACACGATGCGTTTGCGAGTACTCGTGTGTGATGATTAGTAAGTTATACATATGTTTCCTTATGTTAACACGTGTGTTTAATTTGTAATATGGACAATTATTATGCAAATGCCATCTGGACATCGGTGCTGATCGCAATGTCCAAAACATGGACGTCGACTACTCTACCGCTCTACCGGGCACACGCTTAAACTCGATGAACTGTGTACGATATTAATACTTTTCATGAAAATTTAAGAACTTGGCTAACAGCATTTGAGTAACATATGTATAGTGATTACACTATTCGACAAAAGAAGGATCTTCGTAACACAGTTTTGACAACCATATGGTCCATATTTACATACTTAACATAGTAACAACTATCACATTTAAAGAAGCTGAGGGCCAACAACCATATGGTCCATATCTACATACTTAACATAGTAACAGGCACATTTTAAGAGGCCGAGGTCCAACAACCACAACTATCCGCTGGAAGCAGCTTGATCACGGTGACTCGACATCTCGTCAATGAAAAGGAAGAACCCTCCTATGCCTTGGTAGAGCATGAGCAGAACAATGTCTTCAATTTTCCAATATGGATGCATTGCCACGACAAGCGAGAACTTGTTAATTTGAATGGTTCCATTTCTGCGAGAAATGCAATACCTTGTAATCACTTTGGCATTATTAGCAGGCACAAGTGTAATTCGACCATGCCGGGAAATCGATCCAGGAACAGCTACATCAGGAATTTTTTGTTGAAATGTAGAATAAAAACCAATTGTAACATATCGTTGAGGATATATATATAATATATATATATATATGAGCATCAACATAAAAATAAGACTTTGTACCAGCGTTTTGTGCACAGAATTGGTCTTGTTCAATGTGTGCACCTTAGGTATAATTAATCACATCCAAAATCCAGTGTTCATACACTGTGCTATCTCTGTCAGATTATCAACAAATTTTATGACATGCTTCAAGCCCTTCCAGTGAAATTTGGTACGCTTAGTAACATACAGATTATTAACTATGCATCCAACATATCCTGCTTAAAAGGTGAAAAGGTATTATTTACCCAGAACATGGCAGAAGAATATATAATGCGCATAAATTGGTAAATAGAATTTGTTACTCCTATGAACGGAGTCAGAAAATGAAATCATAATTTGTTGCTTAAATAGTGATCAATTAGTCAGAACAAATACTCCGATTTTGCTAAGTAATATGCCAGCATGGAGAAAGTTGAAAGGACACTAACCTTGATTAGACTTTGATCGACTGATGACGTTGGGGAAGTAAACATCCATGTTAATTAGACCAGGCTGTGGTGCACACACTACAATTTTATTACCAGCTTTCAGTTCATAACACTTAGACATTTTTCTCCAAAGGTCTGCATCAAAATAGGAGTGACCATCTTTATGAAGTTTTACGCTAACTGTCATTGTAAATCAATGCTGCGTTATCAATATGACATCCATGGAGTCATCAACAAAGTAAAGCCCAAGCTTTTCTTCTACTCCTATTCTTGTAAAGCAAGGTATGTAATGCTTGAAATAAAAATTAAGATCGTAAATTAGATATATTGAAATAATAGAGCAAGATGCAAATATGAGAGTAACTGATAGGACAAATCAATATATAGCTAAAAGCAAAGTACACAAATATATAATTAAAAATAGATAATATAACAAAAATTTGATGCAAATATGAGAGTAACTGAATGAACAATACATCATAAATTTGCCTAATATAGGGAAAAATATCGGCTTCGACATCTAGGCTGCACGTGGCACCGTACCTTTTATCCAAATGTAGCAATAGACGGTATATGTTCACAAATTTAAGCCATGCCGACCATGCTAGGGTGAGATTGAACATACCGGGCACTCCCTGAAGTCATCCGAAATGGTGAGATAGAACTTCGTTTCCGACTGGCCGCGACCACACTTGCCCGATTTGTGCTCGCACTGCACATGAATGAAAACCCTCGAATCAGCTAGAAGGAAAATGAATCCACGACGATTTCCGCCGGTTGATTAATAGCGACAGACGGACTGTGATAAGAAATGAGTGAATATTTCACTAAATTTTATTACCTTCTCCATGAGAAAAATCCCCGGCCCAATCCCGCAGAAAACCCCAATCGACCAGAGTCTAGAATGTCGGTGCAAGTCAGTGCAGATAGGCGGCGGCAAGCGGTAGGGGCGAAATCCCGTGCCGGTTGGAGCGCAACCTCCGCCCACCGACGACAGCCATCGAGCTTAGGGTGGCCGCCGCAATAGAAGTTGATGAGGTGCAGAGTTGCGGAGGAGTCCGCGTCGAGTGGGTGGGGACGAAGTGGGTGAGCGTTTTCTTTTTCCTTTTGCATGTGTGGGGAACACACACAGTTCGCAGAGGCGACGGAGATGAATCGTGTGCGATAGTAAATCACCGAGATTGAAGGGGAATCCAAATTTCCTTTGTCCTTTGTCCATGAGTTTTTTTCTACGATGAACATAGACCCTGCAAATCACCATGTTCAAATTTGGCACTTTTTCGGGTTCATTTACCATATTTAGGGAATTATGTGCATTTTCTAGGCATTAATGCACATAATTCAAATTCAAACAATCGGTGCATGAAAAGGTGCACGAGAATGGTCTGAAAAACCATGCTTGTACTATTTAGTAATTCTCATGCCTTTTACAAGGAATGGGCAGAGATTTCACGGAAATGTGTGGCAATTAATAGTCAACCACAAACGCATCGTTTATTGGTTTTTCAACTGTAGAAAAATGAAATACATGCTTGGAAAACATGACGGCTGGCATGGTGCCATGGTATGGCCTCCCCGTGCCCTGGTAAAATTTGAGAAGGTTTGGCCTATGTCGTCGTGCACGCCCTTCATAAATCGAACCATCACCGAGGAAGTTTCATGGTTTTGAGGGGGAAATCACCAAGATTGAAGGGGCCGGGAATCCAAATTTCCTTCCTAGTTTGTCATTCAATTTTTTTCTACGATCAACATACCCCCTCCGATGCAACGTGTTCAAATTTGGCATTTTTCTGGGCTCATTTACCATATTTAGGGGATTATGTGCATTTTCTTGGCATTAATCCACATAATTCAAATTCAAACTATCGATGCATGAAAATGTGCAGAAGAATTGTCTGAAAAACCATGCTCGTGGTATTTAGTAAATTCTCATGCCTTTTACAAGGAATGGGCAGCGATTTCAAGGGAATGTGTGGCAATAGTCAACCACAAACGCGTCGTTTACTAGGTTATTAACTATAGAAAAATAAAATACGTGCTTGAAAAACATGATGCCTGGCATGGTGCCATGGTATGGCCTCATCGTGCCCTGGTAAAAAGCTGAGAAGGTCTGGTTTATGTCGTCATGCACGCCCTTCATAAATTGAACCATCACCGAGGAAGTTTCATAGTTTTGAGGGGGAAATCACCAAGATTGAAGGGGAATCCAAATTTACTGGGTTAACCGTGTTCAAATTTGGCACTTTTCCGGGCTCATTTACCATATTTAGGGGATTATGTGTATTTTCTAGGCATTAATGCACATAATTCAAGTTCAAACAATCGGTGCATGAAAGGGTGCACAAGAACGGCCTGGAAAACCATGCTCGTGCCATTTAGTTAATTCTCATGCCTTTTACAAGGAATGGGCAGATATTTCGATAAAATGTGTTGCAATAGTCAACCACAAACGTTTATTTATTGGGTTTTCAACTATAGAAAAATGAAATAAATGCTTGAAAAACATCATGGCTGGCATGGTGCCATGGTATGGCCTCACCATGCCCTGGTAAAAATTTGAGAAGGTTTGGCTTATGTTGTCATGCACGCCCTTCATAAATCGAACCATCACCGTGGAAGTTCCATGCTTTCGAGAGGGAAATCACCAAGATTGAAGGGGAATCCAAATCTTCTTCGTTCTTTGCCCTTGAGTTTTTTCTACAATGAACATACACCCTGCAAATCACCGTGTTCAAATTGGGAATTTTTCCGGGCTCATTTACCATATTTAGGGGATTATGTGCATTTTCTAGGCATTTAGCTCATATAAATCCAATCCAGCTACAGCTGCACGGGTGTGATGTGAGGGACGTGGATTGTCGTTCGATCACGGCGCATCCTACGGTGCACACGCTCGATCCGCGTGGCTGGGGTTCTGGCCAATCATAACGCAACACACAATAGGCTCAGCGCACATTATTTCCGGAGGCAAAGGAGATGAACCTTGTGCGATAATGAATGAGCAGGATTGTAAGGGAAGCCAAATTTCCTTCGTCGTTTGTCGTTGAGCTTTTAAAAACCACCGCACTGTACGGCTGTCCGGCCACTCCGTCCCAGATCTCTCTCCAAGCGTCATTCATGGCACCGCGGCGCATAGTAACTGGTAAGGAAGTGATGGCATCCCGCCGCGCCGCGTTCCACGCCGCCCGCGATCGCACACATGGTAAGGAAGCGTTGGCATCTCGCTGTCGTGGGAACGGATCTGACAGTAGAGGTAGGGTGTACGTAGGAGAGGGCAGAGCCTAGCTACGGCGAGATTGTACACTCAGATTTACGAGTTCAAGCCCCTCTCACAGGAGGTAGCAGCCTTACGTCTCGGTGCCGTGAAGGCTTTGTTTTGATTGGAGTGTTGAGTTACAGGGGGTGTGAACCCTTGTGCAAGAGGGGAGGGGTAGCTTATATAGAGTCCGCTGACCCCTCGTAGTCCTCAGTTACGCAAGGGTTCAATGAGAGAATAAAGGTACGAACGTTACTAGAAATGCCCGTGTTTAATGGTCTTTATAGCGACAGAGTGAATGTCCGACCGTTGCCATCCTGGGGTGGCTCTAGGTCTTCTGTCCTTCGAGTGAAATCTTGTACTCCGAGTGAATAGTGATGGTCGAGTGGAAGTGGGATAACCGAGTGGAACTTTGGTCGAGTGAGTTGCACTCAGTGATCATTTCAGTCGGTATCTCCTTTCTAACTTTGTAGGTCTTGGCCACTTGTGTAGTATCCTTGGGTAGAGCATTTAGGTCAGGCCTAGGACCCTGCCCTAGGTACATGTCATCGTCATTAGCCCCAGAATGGATCGAGGTCCGAGCGAAGAAGGATTGAAGCTGATTTCAACCCGACTCAATGTCTCGGAGACGCTTTTTAGTAGTCTGAAAGTACGTGAGCTGTTAAATCCTCCGTCATTCGCCTTGATCGATTCTGGCTTCTTGAGTATCCTAGAGAAATAAATAGCAGAACATCGAATAGACTACATTTGGATATCTCTGACGCAATCGATTGAATTGCCGGACCTGATTTTGTGGGATTCAAAATTTGGAGAAACACGTGGGTCGGCTGCTGCGCGGTAAGCGGGGCAAGTGGGGAGGGACTCCTTGATCTTTTCCCCACCTTTATCACCACGTATCAGGCCGGCGTCGGTTGTGGGATGCGCCAAGATTGCGCTGGCCCATAGGTCAGCCACTCGGACGTGCGGGTATAAAAGTCCACGCGGCCGAGGCGTGTAAAAATGTCCTTCACTTTTCCCCTTTCTTCTCCATCTCTCTACTTCATCCCTCTCAGCGCAGCGCCGCCCCGCTCGCTCCCATCGACCACCGTGGAGATGGCGAAGGACAAGACGAAGGCGTTGGAGCGCGCCAAGAAAGTGGCAAATGGGAAGAAGGGGTCGAGCTCGCGTCCCGCTCTGCATCCGGGCGGGATCCATGGCGATTGGATCCCCTCGTCAGTCACGGAGGACGATCTCGAGTGGCTCGTCATCGACGGCTTGCTGGCCCCCGGGTCTTGGAGGCTGCCGGAGGGGGAGACCAAGCCTGCGCCGCATGACGGCGAGCGGGTTCTTCTTACCCATGTGGAGAGAGGTTTCTCCTTACCTCCGCATCCATTCTTCCATGGTTTCTTGAACTTCTTTGGTGCACAAATCCACCATTTTCCATCGAACACCATATCGTATCTTGCTGCCTTTGTTTCAATGTGCGAAAAATTCCTGGGATGCCATCCTCATTGGGGGCTATTCAAACATATTTTCACTTTTCGATCTCAGTCGGTTAAGAAAGCCAATCAGAGTGACGCGAAAACTGACGTGATCCAGATGTGTGGGGGTTTAGGTGTCTAGATGAGAGGTAGAAGCGCCTTCCCTTCCATGACTTTTCCCGAGTCGGTTAGGGGTTGGCAGTCCACCTGGTTCTACTGCATTGACATACCGACTCCTGGTGCGATGAATGGTCTTCCCCCTTTCTCTCTGGAGAGATTCCGCGCCCCTCGTTCATTGACCGTGGAGGAGGAGAAGAAGGGCGAGGTGGGGATCTTGTTTGAAGCAGTTGTTGAGCTGATCCGGGGTGGAGTGACAGGCTTGGTGTGTTCCTCAGTCTACGCATCCAGCCTTTGCAAGCACGCGATCATCCCATGTGGTTGTACTCAGGTGCAGACGACACCGCTCGGACTCATCCAGAAGAAGTCAGTGAGGATACCGTGGTCCAGTGGCTTAGGACCATCACCGGTGCCCGTGACAATCCACGCGGAGCCAAACGGACTCTGCCTTTCGACGCCGAGCATCTACCAGGAGAGGTGAGACATAGCTTGTCGAGTGAATTATCTCTGTTTTCAACACACCACTGTATTGGAACCTGACTGATTCTGAAATCCGTGTCTTGTAGGTGTTCAGGAAGATGTACTCGCCTGTGCCGAATGGGGAGCAATTCACTGGAGGAGTGGAGAGCGAGGGTGGGAGTGCCGATATTGATTATGCTGACAACAGTGAAGACGATAGCGATGACTCTGATGATAGCGAAGAAGTCGAGTCGCCACCACGCACCGAGCGTCGTAGCAAGCAGACCCAAGATCTGGTGGCTAGCCAGGGCAAGGCTGGGGTGTCGAGTGCCAGGACCCAGAAGTGCACTCAGACGCCAACTCCTGACCCGACTGAGAAAACTGCCAAGCAAGCCAAGACTGTTCCACCCAAGCCTCGGAAGGCCCTGCCCAGGATAAAGGTTACTGTGCCCATTGCTTCAACATGAGTGTTTCTTCTTTCACTTTCTATCTTATTGTTGCAAACCTTCATGTTTTTGTTGACCGAGTGAGAATTGTGCTAGGGCCGCTGATTCGGTGACATCAGCTATGCAAGTTGATGAGGAGCGCGCAGAGGCGGAAACTTCGGATATGGCAACTTCTCGGCGAGGTATGTCAAGCTTTCACTCTGTTTTGCCTCAGTGGTTGACTCGACAATTGAACGAGTTGCCATTGTCGAGTGATTGCAGTGCCCATAGACGTCTTCCATCTGGCTGACGACGATGAAGATGAGCCTCAGAAGGACGTAGGTGACGCAGGCACGACCTCGGCAGCTCCCTAAGGACCTGCTCGAAGAGTACCGTCAAGCCGAACACCCCGTGCACTGCCTGCAGCTGCTCCTCAGGAGCCAGGTGGTTCGTCTGGCATTGGAACCATCACTACTGCTCCACCATCAACCACTCCGCCTTTGATGTCGACTATTTTGGCTTCAGGACCGACTGTACCGCCGACTCCTGAGTCGACTGTGTTCACTCTGCACCACGTCCCTGAAGACCAGACCGGGGCTAGCAAGGAAGCCATGATCCAAGCCGATCTCATGATGCAGCGTTGGAAGGAAGTATGTGAAAACAACAAATTGGCTTATGATGCCAGCACAGCCCTCCAAGCGAATGTCCGAGTAAGTGCGATCGTAAGTTGATTTCTGATTGGGTTTACTCCGTCTTGAATCTGTACACCCACTGGGTGTTTTCTTTTTGCTCTGTAGTTCTTCCACTCGAACCGGTCAGGCCATGCCAGGTGGCAAACTGATCCAGTGGGTGCACGCTGAGTGCACCCACTGGGTGTAGTCCCCGAGACCATCGTCGAATGTTTGATTCGATGGGGGTCTTAGAATATCTTTGCTTTAAGATCTTCACTCAGGTCAGTCGGGCCACGCCGAGTGGGAAACTGATCCAGTGGGGGCACGCTGAGTGCACCCACTGGGTGTAGTCCCCGAGACCGCCGTCGAATATCTGATTCGGCGGGGGTCTGAGAACAATTTTTTGTTTTTTTTTGCACTCGGGTCGGTCGGGCCACGCCGAGTGGAAATGGATCTAGTGGGGGCATGCTGAGTGCACCCACTGGGTGTAGTCCCCGAGACCGCCGTCGAATGTTTGATTCGGTGGGGGTCTTAGAATATGTTTGGTAGTAGCAATCTGGACTTGCTCTTCTCCACTCGGAAGTAGAGGAAATACTTTGAGAATCTTTCTCGTCGTCGACTTAGTTTTTTTTTGTTGATCTCAAAAATCTTGTGAACTTGGAACTCAGTATGTTGCTCTGGAGAAGGAGAAGATCCAACTCCAACTGGACTTAGAACTTACCAAAAAGAACTTAGAGCATGCTCAGACTGAGGTGAAGACCATGGGAGGTAAGTCATGTCGACTGAATGTACTATTGTACTTTTGTTCTGTCCTTTGAACCGAGTAGTTTTACTCGAACAGATGTGCGTAATGAAAACCAACAACTTCAAGCGCGACTCAGGAATGTTATTTCTTTAGACACCATGAAGCAGGCCCTGGAGAAGAAGGATGAGGAACTCGCGGGCGCCCAGAAGGTGGCCAAGGAGAAGACTGAGGCCGCTGAAGTGAAGCTAGCTTCAGTCGGCAAGCTTGAAGAGGAGAATGCAACCCTGAAGACTGCCATTGAGGAGGTGAAGAAGGAAGCTGCCCAACTTAAGGAGGAGAAGATCGTCTTGGCTGACATGGTGGGCCAGCTCACCCAAAAGAGGGACTAGCTAGAGGAATACTTGGGGAACCTTGCGAAGAAAATGTACATCATGCTTGAAGGTACCATTTTCTGTCTGAGTGAATTCACGAGGGCTTCGAAAACAATGCTGCTGCTAACTCATTTTTCCCTCTTTGTGTAGAATTCTGCCAGAACTTTGAGCAAGAGACACAACGAATTGAACCAGGTCTGGACCCCACCATGTCACTCGTTAAAGATGATGCTGCTATGAACGTGCTGTGACTTGAAGCTCGTCTTGACAGTGTCTTGGGGTATGTCGCTCGGCTGAAGGTCGCACTGACAAGAATAGACAAAGAACTGTGGCCAGAAGATGTGCTCCAGAATGATCTCGAGTAGCTGATGGTTCGGCTCAATGAGATTCCTGGTCTAGTGCAGGCATGGAAGAAATCAGCTGCTCGCTGCAGAGCCGATGTGGCGCTCTCGCTTGCTCGCGTCCATTGTAAGGAAGCTAGGAAAGACAAGCTAAAGGCACTTCAAGTGGCAAACACAAAGAAGCTTCAGTTTGAAGATTTAATGGAGACCTTCATCGAGGCTGCCACTCGGATCGCAAATGGCATTGACCTGAACACCTTTGTCGAGCCCGCGAGTCCTCCTGGTGCGTGAAAAAACTTTATGATTCAAACTAATTTGCCTCGGAATGCCGAGTGATCCTGTAACCGTTAAACTCGTTCGGGCCTGTCGCCTGAGTATTTTTGCTTGCGTTTCTGAACTTGATGGATTTATCCGAATATTGCTTTCCAGTTTACTGCATGTTCCGAGTGAATGGATTTTTGAACTTAGGCAAGGGCTGGCTCGATGCTAAGCCCCCCGAGTGGGAGGGATGCTCTCACTCGGGGTAATTTTTAAACTTAGGCGAGAGCTGGCTCGTGGCTAAGTCCCTGAGTGGGAGGGATGCTCTCACTCATAGTAGTTTTCAAACTTAGGCGAGTGCTGGCTCACGGCTAAGTTCCCGAGTGGGAGGGATGCTCGCACTCGGAGAAGTTTTTAAACTTAGGCAAGAGCTGGCTCGCGGCTAAGTTCCCGATTGGGAGGGATGCTCTCACTCGGAGTAGTTTTTCAACTTAGGCGAGGACAGGCTCGCAGCTAAGCCCCTGAATGAGAGGGATGCTCTCACTCGGAGTAGTTCTTTAACTTAGGCGAAGGCAAGCTCGCAGCTAAGCCTACGAGTGGGAGGGATGCTCTCACTCGCAGTAGTCTTTGAACTTAGGCGAGGACAGGCTCACAACTAAGCCCCTAAGTGGGAGGGATGCTCTCACTTGGAGTAAGTTTTTAACTTAGGCGAGGACAGGCTCACAGCTAAGCCCCCGAGTGGGAGGGATGCTCTCACTCGGAGTAGTTTTTTACCTTAGGCGAGGGCAGGCTCATAGCTAAGCCCCCGAGTGGGAGGGATGCTCTCACTCGGAGTAGTTTTTTAACTTAGGCGAGGGAAGGCTCGTAGCTAAGCCCCCAAGTGGGAGGGATGCTCTCACTCGGAGTAGTTTTTTAACTTAGGCGAGGACAGGCTTGCAGGTAAGCCCCCAAGTGGGAGGGATGCTCTCACTCGGAGTAGTTTTTTAACTTAGGCGAGGGCAGGCTCGCAGCTAAGCCTCCGAGTGGGAGGGATGCTCTCACTCGGAGTAGTTTTTTAACTTAGGCGAGGGCAAGCTCGCAGCTAAGCCCCCGAGTGGGAGGGATGCTCTAACTCGGAGTAGTTTTTTAACTTATGTGAAAATAGGTTCGTGGCTAAGTCACCCACTGGGGGTTTTGAACACACACTTATGTGAGAGAAATCATCATGGGGCTGCAGGAGTCATGTCTTGATAAACAATCTAAAAGTACTCTTATTACATCTTGACAATCCGAGTGCTAGGTATAAAATCGACGAAAAAGATCTGCATTCCAGGCGCGCTGCTCGTCGATCTTCTTTGCGAGGTTGTAGAGGTGGTAGGCCCCATTGTGTAGCACCTTGGTGACGATGAAGGGGCCTTCCACGCGGGGGCAAGTTTGTGTGGTCGCTACTGATCGACTCAGAGCACGAGGTCTCCTTCTTGGAATGCTCGACCTCTGATATTCCTAGCATGGAATCGACGAAGATCTTGCTGATAGACAGTTGACCGTATCAGGGTCATCTCATGTTCCTCTTCCATGAGATCAACGACGTCCTGACATGCCTGCTCTGCCTCAGCTTCCAAGTAGAGTTCCACTTAGGGTGAATTGTGGAAGAGATCACTAGGCAGCACGGCTTAAGCTCCATGCACCATGAAGAAAGCAGTGCGGTCAGTGGATCTGTTTGGAGTCGTCCTTAAACCCCATAGGACAGATGGCAGTTCAGTCACCCAGGCTCCAGCTGCATGTTCAAGGTCGCGCATGAGTCGGGGCTTCAATCCTTGAAGGATAAGGCCGTTCGCCCTCTTAGCTTGACCATTCGACTGCGGGTGCACAATGGATGCGTAGTCTACCTGAGAGCCTTGGGTGGTGCAGAAGTTTCTAAACTCTTCCAAATCAAAGTTTGAGCCATTATCTGTGATAATACTGTGTGGGACTCCGTACCTGAATATCAGCTCTTTCAAGAACCTAATGGTTGTCTTTGATTCCAATTTCTTGATAGGCTTGGCTTCAATCCACTTGGTGAACTTGTCGACTGCTACAAGCAGATGAGTGAAGCCACTTCTGCCGGACCTTAGCGGTCCAACCATGTCCAACCCCACACAGCAAACGGCCATACGAGTGGAATGGTCTTTAGGGCAGACGCGGGCTTATGGGACATGTTCCCATAGAACTGGCATCCTTCGCAATGCTGAATGATCTCCTTTGCAACTTCATTGGACTACAACCAGTAGAATCCAGCTCGCTATGCTTTGGCCACAATTGTCCGGGTGGACGCATAATGACCACAGGTCCTGGAGTGGATCTCTTCTAAAATCAGTCGACCTTCTTCCGGAGAAATACATCATTGAGCCACGCCAATGACACTCTCTCTATAAAGCTGTCCATCTATCATTGTGAAAGCTTCGGAACTGCGAATGATCTGATGTGCATCGATTTCATCCTCTGGTAGTTCTTGCCTGAGCAAATATGCAATGTATGGTACTGTCTAGTCGGGAGTAATTACCATAATCTCCATTACCATGTCAATGACTGCAGGGATCTCGATTTCAGTCGGATCGGTAGGAGTTAAGGCTTGGGGAGGCTCCTCAGTGAAAGTATCCAATTGCACTGACAGGGAATGGAGGTGCTCAAGAAACAAATTGCTGGGGATAGTTTCCAAGTGGACCTGATTTTTGCCAGATCGTCGGCTGCTTGATTTTTGATTCAGGGGATGTGGTGAAGCTTCAAACCCTTGAACTTTTTCTCTAGCTTCCTCACTGCATTATAGTATCCTGTCATGGCAGGGTTTCTGACGTCCCACACCTTCATCACCTGATTGACCACCAAATCCGAGTCACCGTAGACCATCAGGCGACGGACGCTCTGTGAAATGGCCATATGCAGCCCGTAGAGGAGTGCCTCATACTCGGCCTCGTTATTGGAGGAATCAAAGTGAATCTGGAGGACATAACTGAGCTGATCACCTCTTGGAGATACCAGAACCACTCCGGCACCGGAACCATTAAGCATTTTAGATCCATCGAAAAACATGGTCCAGTGCTCCGAGTAAACCTGAGTCGGTTGTTGCTGTTCAATCCACTCGGCCAGGAAATCTGCAAGTGCTTGGGATTTGATCGCCTTTTTTGCTTCAAACTTAATATCTAGAGGAAGAAGTTCAATTGCCCACTTAGCCACTCGGCCAGTTGCATCTCGATTGTTCGTCATTTCAGATAACGGAGCGTCACTGACGACTGAAACCGAGTGATCTTGAAAATAATGTGCAACTTTCTTTGCTCTCAAGTAAATTCCAAAGACAAGCTTCTGAATGAGGATACCACTGCTTGAACGGAGTTAGAACTTCAGTGATATAGTAGACTGGTCATTGAACTTTGTAGGCCTTGCCTTCTTCTTCTCGTTCCACTGTGAGCACTGTGCTGACAACTTGACCAGTGGCGGCAATGTATAAGAGTAGAGGCTCTTTGCTGTTTGGAGCAGCAAGCACCGGCTGGGTGGAAAGCAGGGCTTTGAGCTCGACAAACGCTGTTTCAGCTTCAGGAGTCCACCCGAACTTATCGGACTTCTTCATCAGTCGGTAAAGAGGCAGTTCCTTTTCACCGAGACGAGAAATGAATCGACTCAGTGTTGCGAGACAACCTGTGAGCTTCTGGACGTCATGCACACGCTCAAGGCGTTTCATTCGGACAATTGTGCCGATCTTCTCAGGATTGGCGTCTATCCCTTGTTTGGAATCTAGGAAACCGAGTAACTTGCCTCCAGGCACTCCAAAGGTGCACTTTGACAGGTTCAGCTTGATGTCGTACCTTCTCAAGTTGGCAAAGGTTTCAGCGAGATCAGCCAGCAGGTCGGAACCTTTGCGTGACTTGACCACGATATCATCCATGTAAGCCTCCACATTCCGACTGATCTGAGTGAGCAGGCACTTTTGAATCATACGCATGAACGTGGCTCCAGCGTTTTTGAGACCGAATGGCATGGTGACATAGCAAAAACACCCGAAAGGGGTGATGAAGGCCGTTTTTATTTCTTCTGGCCCATACAGTCAGATTTGATGGTATCCAGAATACGCACCAAGAAAGGACAAGTGCTCGCACCCCACAGTCGAATCAACTATTTGATCTATACGGGGGAGCGGAAAATGATCTTTCGGGCAGGCCTGATTGATATGTTTGAAGTCAATGCACATGTGGAGTGAATTATCCTTCTTGGGGACCATGACGACATTGCCAAGCCACTCAGAGTGGTATATCTCGCGTATGAACTTAGCTGCCAGGAGCCGAGCCACTTCCTCACCAATCGCCTTCATCTTCTCCGCAGTAGAGCGGCAGAGATGCTCTTTGACGGGCTTAGCTTTCGAGTCGACTCGCAAACGGTGCTCAGTCTGTCCCCTGGGTACACTTGGCATGTCATATGGTTTCCATGCAAAGATGTCCCTGTTCTCATGGAGGAACTGGATGAGCGCGGCTTCCTATTTTCTCGGCTCCTGGCATCTTCAGCTTAAGGTACATGTAACATGGGCGGGCCATGAAGCGAGCATAAGCTGGTCGACCCAAAATAGCATGATTGGCACTGTGAAAATCTACCACTTCAAACATCAAGTTTTCCTTCCGAAAATTCTTCGAGTCACCAAAAACCACATGCAAAGCAATCTGGCCGAGTCATTTTGCCTTCTTCCCAGGGATGACTCAGTGAAACGGCACGTTTCTTTCACTAAGACGGGACATCAGAATGCCCATCCCCCAAAGGGTTTCGGCATAAAGAATGTTCAAACAACTGCCGCCATCCATGAGAACTTTGCGCAACCGAGTGCCTCCGACAACTGGATCCACTACCAGAGCTTGCCGCCCGGGGGTAGCAACATGAGCTGGGTGATCCGACTGGTCGAAGGTAATGGGAATCTTTGACCACTTGAGGTACGTTGTAGTTGCCAGAGCAACCATGTTCACCTCTCGGTTGATGACTTTCAATCGACTTTTGCTCTCAACGTCAGCAAAAATCACCAGAGTGGCATTGACCTTCAGGTAATCTTCTGCCTTTTCTTCATTCTCATCCTTGTCGGAGCCCTTTTCACTCGGCTGACCTTCACGGAACTGTTGAATAAGGAGTCTGCACTGTCGAGTGGTATGCTTTGGTAAAATCAGGTTACCCTCCTCGTCTTTCTTCGTGTGGATGGAACACGGTAGATCCAAGACATCCTGACCCGACTGATCTCTCTTCTTCTTAGGAACCCACTGTTCTTTGGCTTTCCCTTTGAACTTGCCTTGAGGAGCCACCACTGCAGCTTCTGCTTGACCAGCGGCTTCAGCTTTGCACTTCTGTTTTTGACTGGGATTCCCGCCTCCGGTGACAGGGTCTACAGCCTTTCCCTTTCCACTACGGAGTCGGTCCTCCTCTTCGCCATTCGCATACCGAGTGGCTATCTCCATCATTCGGTTCAAAGACATGGCCCCGGAGCGACCAAATTTTAGTATGAGCTCCCTGTACCGGACACCTTCCATGAAGGCGCAAACTGCTTGGTTCAACGCTAGATGTAATCTCTCAAAGTTTCATTCAGTTTCTGGACACAGTGCTGCAATTCAGGCAAGCCAGCAGGACGTTTGCAGGTGCCTTCGAATGTTTTGATGAACACTCGGGCCAGGTCTCCCCAGCTGAATATGCTAGCGGGGGCCAATTGATTGAACCAAGCTTGGGCTGACCCTTCTAGAATCAAGGGCAAATGTCTCATGGCAATGTCATCATTGCCCCCACCAATTTGCATGGCCACTCGGTAATCCTCTAACCATGTATCTGGCTTTGACTCACCAGTAAACTTGCTCACTCTTGCAGCCAAACTAAAGTTGGGAGGGATCTCAGTAGCGCGAATGGCCCTACTGAAACACTCGGGCCTAGAGACAAATGCTCCACTTCCACTCGGGTGATCCCTGTCCAAACCCTCTCGGTTAGCCCTGCCTCTGTCAACCAGAGCCTGCATGAGGACTGACCTTGCATCAAACCCAGGCTCCCTGGGGTCAACTGGATACCTCCGCTCATTACCGTATAGGCGTCTTTCATCATACCGCCGGGGCGCGTACGATCCACCCCTTGGAGGGGGCGTAGGCACTCGACGGCGGCCGTCACGGTGATGTCGTGGATCAAATTGCCCGTGGCCTCGATCCAGGTACTAGTCCTGGCAATAACCATGATCTTCACGCCGCGGAGGCGATCTTGGACTGTGGGCCGACTGAACTGTGTCCGCCCTAACGGATCTGCTGTGAATCCTGTTGCGCGACTGAGAAACAGTCGAATTCTGCTCCTTGGCCGCTTTGAGCAGCGTCCGAATCTGCTCTAGGCCTCTTCCATCCTCGGAATGGGATGGTAGTATCGAATCTGCAATACGCGCGGCTGCTGCAACATTCTGGATTGGAGTGCGGTATACCTGACACTCATCTTGAGATCTAGTCAGGAACAATTGCCGCTGCTGTCGACTGCGATTGGGAGGTGGCCGACGAGCGTGGTCTTTGAGTGACTTCTGGAGATCCTCCAGGCACGCACGTTCAGCCAGAGTGGCTACACGCGTAGCCTCCAAAGCCCGAGCCTCGGCAGTCTCCCAAACGATGGGGGTCTGGAGAGTCTGCTCATTCATGTGCTGCAGTTCTTCTCTCTATTCTGAAGTGAGGGCTTGCGGATAGTACTCGCCGTTGCCGTGCGACGGACCGCCACTTTCACCCCCGCCACGAGGAAATCCTGGTGGGCTACGCTAGGAGCCAACCATGAGGACTTCCATCGTGGGATCATTGCTTTCGCACTCGAAAAGCGTATCCGAGTGGCCAGACGATAAATCGAACAAGCCATAATGGGACTCGTCGGGCTCGATTGCCGCGATCTGAGGAGTGGACGATTGACGAGCCACCATGTGCTTCACGCACCGCTGGAGCCCCGAGCGACCAGATTGCTTGCGACGGCGAACAACAAGGAGGGAAGACGCCATGGGAGCCGACCGGTACTGAGTCGACGGCTGCCGCAAGAGGACGGCACGGGCACTCGCATGAAAGTGCACCGCCCCGCGAATAGGGAGCGCCCCGACATGGAGGGGTGCTTCCTGGAGCCAACCCGAATCGTAAGCGATGAAACTGAACGCGCCGAGATGGATCTCGCGGCCTAGAGACATTCCACCGCCGGAAGCCATGTCGATGAAGTTCAAAGAATGCAACCACGCCGTAAGTCGCTTAGACGCCTGCCCCACGGTGGGCGCCAATTGTCGTGGAAACGGATCTGACAGTAGAGGAAGGGGGTACGTAGGAGAGGGCAGAGCCTAGCTACGGTGAGATTATACACTCGGATTTACGAGTTCAAGCCCCTCTCGGAGGAGGTAACAGCCCTACATCTCGGTGCCGCGGAGGCTTTGTTTTGATTGGAGTGTTGAGTTACAGGGGGTGCAAACCCTTGTGTAAGAGGGGAGGGGTGGCTTATATAGATTCCGCTGACCCCTCACAGTCCTCAGTTACGCAAGGGTTCAATGAGAGAATAAAGGTACGAACATTACTGGAAACGCCCGTGTTTAATGGTCTTTATAGCGACGGAGTGAATGTCCGACCGTTGCCATCCTAGGGTGGCTCTAGGTCTTCTGTCCTTTGAGTGAAATCTTGTACTCCGAGTGAATAGCGACGGTCGAGTGGAAGTAGGATAACCAAGTGGATCTTCTGTCGAGTGAGTTGCACTCTATGATCATTTTAGTCGGTATCTCCTTTCTAACTTTGTAGGTCTTGGCCTCTTGTGTAGTGTCCTTGGGTAGGGCATGTAGGTCAGGCCTAGGACCCTATCCTAGGTACATGTCATCGTCACTCGCCGCGCCGAGTTCATCACTGACGGCGGCCGCACAACTACAAGGGCGGACATTGATGCTGCCATGGCTGAATAGGCAGTGGATCTAGAGGCGGCCAAAGCCACATAGAAGGAGAGGGAAAGGCAGAAAGCAGTCAAGAAAATAGAGTCCCGCCGCCGCAAGAAAGAAGAGGCTGCACGCTGTGCTGAGGAGAGCTTGGCGGAGATCGAAGCACGGTGTGCTACCGCCTACAAGGCTGGGAAGGAGAACGACGACGTCTGGCCAGCATGCCCTGATGGCAGCATGTGAGATGTACTTAGTGTGTGTGCCGCCCGTAAGTTTGTATAATTAATTATGAGCATCTACCAGTACTGCATACATACTAGTTTTAGAGCAAATTACCAGTAGTACTTTAAGTTGGCACTATCTATTATGAACATACAATGTCGGTAAGCGCATCCTTTGAGGGCTTTGAGTGTTGATTAGCATGTCTTCACTGAAGTTTTGTAGCCGCACCCTAGCCCTAAATACTCCCGAATGTTCGCCTGCAGCCACCGGAGACTAGAGCTGGCCGCAGCTGGTTTTTAGTCCCACCTCGCCGCGCGAGTTGGCCGCACACCAGCTTAAATTGCCGCGTCGGTGGATGGCAACAAGCTTCTCTCTTGTTGCATAGGATCAAATCTGGTTATGCGAGCGAGGTAGGTTGACACTTGATTGCATTTCATAAACCGATGATTGTTCATCGGATGTCACCTTGCCTCATTCATGTACATTGAATAATCCTGATACAATGAAAGAGATTTTTGAAATTAGGTGTGGTTGGAGATGCTGAAATATATAAGAATTATTAGAAGATCACAAAACACACGGTTTCTATGGCATACCCGTGTGCATTTTTTTTGCGTTAATGATCCATAAGTCAGTTACCTGTGCGATGTTTCCTAATAAACCAAGCGTACCATTGACCGAAAAAATCAACTACACATGTACATTTTTTTGGAGACAGGATGTGCCAATTTTCTCTTTTCTCGCACACGAGTATTTTACGTGCTTCGTCTGCGTTGTGTGTTTCCCCCGCACAAGTTTCAAGTTTCGCAGCAAAATTTTCATTAGGCGCGCGATTTCAGAATTTATTCCTCCCACCACGTCGCCACCCATCAAATTTCCTCAGTATCTCCCACCACCCCACCTTACAGGCAGCTCAAACCGCCGCCGCCGCAACCACAGCTTCAACCACATCTATGTTCTGCCGAGCATCGTTGATCCAGTTAGGTAACCCACCGATCTCTATCACGGCCCCAGCCTGATCTCTTAAATGGCACCTGCGAAACATCCTCATGCCTCCAAATCCCCACCGCCCCTACCTCCAGAGCACCGCCGCACAAGCCCAACCACATATCACGTGGAGGACGAGGAGTTGATGGCGGTCGATGGCGCGACGGCCGCTGTTTGTGTTGACCCGGAGGAACACCTTGCCTCCGTCACCGCCGACTTGGTGCACGCTCTGGCCCAGATGAAGTGCCCCAACAACTACCTCTCAGGACTTACCAGGTATGATCTGACCATCTCAATCTTACCAATACCACTTGCAATGGCTATGTTTTGTACGGTTGGTGTATTAAGCATGTTCGTGCCATGTTTATTTCAGTACTACACATTGTGTGACGTTCAAGTATTAACTGTCCAGCTCAATTTCACCAATACCAGCAACAAACTTACAATACATGACTGAGGATATCACTACAGATGCTGCCCATTTGCAATTTTTGGTGGATGCTAACCCTGTTGTACTTAACATGCCTGTCCATGTACGTACGTAGGGTCATAACGGGCGATGCTGTTGTTTGCCGTCGAGGTTAGCTGCATCCCATGTCTTACAGTATTTCACAGCATTTGTGCAATTGCAGTTTAACTTCTAACATTTATTGGTTGCCTGTAGGTACACATGTTGTAACAACCTGGCTTTCGCTCCCTGTTTTTTTTCCTTCGCAGGATTTGACTCCCGTCTTTTTCTCGGTGTTATCGGATTTCTCTAGCTCTTGGGAATATGAAGATGGTCATTTATCCTTGCCTTCCTGATCCAACCCGAGATTCTCTTCAAATCAACCTTGCCACCCAAGATCAATTCTCCGGACTTTGCCACCGAAACCCTACCTTCCGAGTTGCCGGAAGGGAAACCCTGATCCTCTCAGTTGCAAAGGAACCTCAATTTCCTTTGATCTGTTGCCTCCCAAACTTTTCACAGTGATCATCCTTCATCTATAAACCCTGGATATGCAAAAATATTGCCAAGTCACTTGCAATAGTTTTCATTTATAATTAATTCTTTTTTCTGCCAGTTAAAGGAATTAAATCCAGGAAAATATCTATCCATCTCCAAAGTTCATAAAAACTTGTGGAGATATTCTTTGTGATCATATTGAGCTCCCATAAAAATATTGGCCATAATTAAATAAGGGAAATTGCATTTTCCTATTTAATGCCAATATTGCATTTTGGGCACTTTCTATAGGAACTACCATTTTGGTAGCCAGGAAAAATCCCAAATAAATTGTGGAGCTTATCCTATTCATATCTTCACCATTTCCATCAAGGACCCAAGTTTCACCCATTAAATTTTGAGCACAACAACAATTTGCAATTTCTGTCCAGTTGGGCAAATTGCAAAGGAAGTGCTTGAACCCTTGATCCATTTGAGCTGAAATTTTTCATGGTGGTTCATATTGCTAAATCACTCATGAAAACCAAACACCAGCTCAATCCACCTATCCATTTGTCCACAGCATTTTCTGAAGTTTCTGTCCAAACTGAAGCTCTATGAAGGAAGTACCGTATAGGCATTTCCAAATGAGCTGAAACTTTTCCAGTATCTTCATATGAACAAATCATCACTATCCACCAAGTTTCATCCCATTCCATAGAGCCATTTGATCCCAGCTTCAAAATCCATTTTCCGGACCAGATTTGGCAGTTCTGAAGGATGTGTATGCTATTGAGGTCCAAATGCTTTCAAGCTTGACCAGCATCTAGTCCTTCCTACCCTACCTCGGCTTGACAAAGATCCAGTCCCATTTACCACACCATTTTACCTCAGCAACTGCTCCAAGATCCTATCCAGAAACTGTTCTGGATCACCTCGACTACTCCAGACCCCTCCTGGTCCATCTAGTGGCCTTTCTCATCAATTTGAGCAGTGAGCAACCTGTTTGACAAGGTGGGACGGGCAGGTGCGCTCCAGA
The DNA here is from genome assembly GCA_011799875.1 of Thinopyrum elongatum. Lineage (NCBI taxonomy): Eukaryota > Viridiplantae > Streptophyta > Magnoliopsida > Poales > Poaceae > Thinopyrum > Thinopyrum elongatum. The sequence goes on from CM022301.1 coordinate 587,212,973, forward strand.
GTACGTGGCACCCGTGGTGACCACGCAGAGAGCATGCCAAAACGGCGCTCTGCTCTCTGTGAGCTCCGTTGGGTCAACTCCGGCCGGCAGGTTCCCCCTCCTCCTTCCCTCTCATCGCGCCACGGCGATCGCCGCCGCGGCACTGTCACCCCCATGACCCGAGCTGTCGCCTCCTTCTTTGGTTTCTTCCTCCCCGAGCCATTGCATCGCCTTGAATGCCGTCAGGTCGGCCGCTCCATGACACCAACAAGGCTCCAGCCACGTCGCCCATAACTCTAGCAAGCCGATAAGTTTGCTACGGCGGCCGTCCTCATCCCCTCTCGTCGCCGGGCTATAAATAGCCCTCCCCGGTCTCGTTTCTCATAACCAGCAGCTCCACCACTCTTAGCTGGTCCCGGCCATCCTCTCACTCGAGCCCGAGGGGCTCTCCTCGCCGCCCACTGCCGCCTCGGACCCTGTCGGCCGCCGCCTAAATTCGCTCCACCCCAAGCCCTTCCTCTACTACCAACACCACCAGCCTATCCCCACTACCCCACTGGATCCCTCCCACGCCTCGGCCGTCCTCTGGAGGGGCCAGGTCCTCGACCCCAACATCGCCTGAAGCTGTCGTCCGCCGCCGTCAAGGGCGCGCCCTACACCGACCTCCTCGCTGCCCGTGCTACCCCGGGATGGATGCGGCGTGAGCTCCCGAGCACGCTGGTAGGTGGTGCGCAGCGGGAGGCGGTCGGAGTGGCCGGCAACCATCGCCGGAGTCGGCCCTGACCACGGCCAGGAGCGGGCGATGGAGGTTGAGGATGACGACCCTGGCCGAGCGGGCCCCGCTATCCCCTGGCGCCACCCGTCAACTGTAGGGACGAGGTCAACGCGGGCCCGCGCGGGAGTTAGTGGAGGCGGCATTTCCAAAATGCGCTTTCCTTTTGAGGAAGCGTACTCAGCCACTGCTTCGCACAAAAATACGTGTTCCCTGCTATGAAAGCGTATTTTCCGAAAAGGCGCCATCTGTTTTCAGCCAGGGACCCGTATATAAACATTTTATTTACAGAAAGGTCCCTGCCCTTCAAACACCAATAACTTTTCGCTCGCAACTTCAATCGAGGTGAATCCAAAGCCCACTTCTTCATCTCGTCGAGCCCGTTCCAATGAGGTCACTTTCATAATGTTACCACACTATGAAAATGACCATTTTGCCCTTGCCCTCTATCAGCCCCTTCGAGAGGGAACGGTTTCCGGCGATTCTTCCGCGGCTTCACTGCACTTCTTCCCGGAGTATTCCTTTGCCCCAGGCAAGCCGACCATCTGATATATGCCCTAAAGCATTGCTCTGTGATATTTCTTGCATGTTTAAATCAATATGCTTATGCTTGCTTGTGCAGAGGTGAGCTGTATGTGACTTTGACGAACCCTTGCTTGCACTTTCTTCGATGACGGCATCACACCTGAGTCTGAGCTGTTTTCGGCCGTCTGGGGTGGATGCCGACTTTTATTTCTCTTATCGGCAACTTTCTGTTTTCTGAGCTGCTTTTCGGCCGTCTCGGGCAGCTGTCAAATTTCTTTCCGTAGCGGTGACCCTATGCTCTGAGCTGTTTTTCAGCCGTCTTAGGGAACTGCTACATTCTTCTTATCAACACCATCTCATGCTCTGAGCTGCTTTCTAGCCATCTTGAGCCGGGGTTGAGTTATTCCGGTAATGTCCCAGATCTGAGTTGTAAAGACCGTTCTGGTGGCTACTGGTTTCTTTGCCGGTTTTATGCAAGGGTTCCGATGGTCGTAACTTACAGCTCGAACTTATAAAGTGATAACTTGCCATTTAAATCTTGTTTCACTAAGGACCTGTTGTGATATCATATGGAGATAGGTTGTTATGCATAGCTACTACCATCTCAAGTTATTGTGATAAACAACCATGATGGTTAAATAATGGCTAAAACTGAACATAGTTGGTTGATCTTGAGACACCTGTCCGGGCTTATTCGTGCAACCACATTTTCCGGTATGGGACGGCCTTGACTTGGTCTGGCTCAGTGCTCTTCCACCGGTATCTCCAAAGAGGGAGGGTTATGCGTGCGTGCTACCCTGATCAGGTAGACGGCGATAACCCTGTGAGCCCAGTTGGTTGTTTGCGCGCGGCCCCTGTTTGGGACAGTTTAGTTTGGTCACGACGGTGGCAGGTGTCACGAGGTGACACAGGGGCCACCCAGGGCTTGACTCCGGGGGAGGATGATTGCCGGTGGTACGATGGAAGAGTCACGGGTCATGCAGGTTTCATTGGAGCAATGCTGGTCCACCCGAATGGGATCACGAGGTCAGTGCTCCATAGTGTGGGTAAAGTGCGCAACCTCTGCAGAGTGTAAAATCTATTCGAATAGCCATGTCCACGGTATTGGACAGTCCGCCCAGACCTCACTAGGTGGTCAACCGTAATGATGATAATAGTGGTGGAAGAACCTGTCCTGCATAGACATCAGATGTTGTCAGGAGTATGGTATGTTAGACATGGGATGGCTATGGAAGAGATGGTCAGATTACCAAAAGACTTGGATTGGACTTGGATCAGTTTCCGATTGGATCAGGAGAATGTTCGGAATATGTATTGAATACTTAATATGCTTTACTTTACTGTACTTTACTTCAGTAGTTATCTCGCTAGATAACCCTGTTATGTCATGATGATCAATGCTGCTAGATGTTTAATTATGCTAGATAATCCTGTTACAACATGATGATTAATATTACTAGATGAGTATGCTATGTCATGATAATTAATGATGCTCTAATAACAATTACATGCTTGAATGCCATGGATTGCATTGCTTGGTGTATATGTTAGTTTGGTTTGCTTGCGAGTACATTCAAAAGTACTCAGCGGCCTTCAATGTGGCCAGGTTCACGTACGGATCTGTCGTCGAGGAGCCGGAGCGTTTGTGGGCTAGGAGAGTAACCCAGTCAGATCCCTGTGGATTGGAGCCGCACCAAGAACCTGCTGCCTTAGATAGAGCTTTTCCGCTGCAACCCCTCTTGTAATATATCATGTAAGACTTATATATCCATTAATAGAAATGCCTGTGTTCATGATACTTGTTGTAAAAGCGCATGCCAGAGTGATTTCCTGGGCTGGTATGCGTGGCGACCGTCTGGCTACAGTGGTACTCAGTGTAACACCCCAAAAATTTAATCATGTTTTTACTAAATAAAATTTGGCCATAATTAAAATTTTGAATTTTTTCTAGGTCTTTTATTAATTTCAGAACCATTTTTTTGTTTCTGCTTTTCAAAATTCTTCCCTCCATATGGAAATTTTTGGAAAATAATATTGTGGCTTTGGTAGTTCTCTTAAAACATTTCAATTATAGTTTAATAACAGTAAGAATTATTTTTCATAATAAAAATTGCCCCAAAACAATTCTTTTAATAGCTATTTCAATATTTTAAATGCCTCTGTTGCACTGCAACCATTTTAAATAATTATTTTATAATTCCACAAAAATTATGGGAAGTCATGTGATGCCTATAAATCACTTTTATGCAAGAACCCATCTTGATCTTTTGAAAATTTTGAGTGAAACAACCTCTTTTCAATTCTGTCCTGTATTTGAGTTTCTACTACAACCTCATTTTTCCTTGACCCAAAAATCCTGAAAATTTTCCCACTTATAGTCCTTCCAACCAAAACCTTAAGTCCATAAGATCAGCTCCAATTTCCTCTTTTTAGTTCACCAAATATCCCCCTACATTTTTTGTCCAGAAATGAATTTCTCTAAAACTTGCACTAACAAGTTTTGCATTTTGCCTAGCCAACCTCACCACCCTCTTTACCATCCAAAGAGACATCCCCCTGCCAAGTTTCATAACCAACAAAAACTACCTAGGTCACCTGTTCATTTCGTCAAGCACTCTGTGGGCATAACAGAAACTTGACCACCTTCTTAACTACATTAGAGACTTGGTCCTCTGGCCAAACCAGCATGTCCATCACTCCTCCCGTTCCATGAAACCTCATCCTGTTAATTTTTGGCCCATTCGGGTCCCTGTAGATGCCAGTGGCATTTCGTCGAGCACACTGCGTGCGTGCTCTGGACATGTCCAGAGCGCGCCTATGACCACGTCGGCACCCGAGCTTCTGCCACTTCCCACAGCCGCTCCCCAGCTCGCCCTGATCCACTACAAGCTTCCCCAAGAAGCCACGGACCTCACCGACACCTTCCCTCGTCCCCTAGCGCTGGCTAGCATCGCCCTGCGCCGCCGCCGCCGTAGCCTTCTCGGGCACGGCACCGCCCGAGCCGCCCGACCCTGCCAGCGCACCCTCCCTTCTTAACTGCTGACCACCGCCCCCTCCACCGACCTCACCAGCCTCGCTGACCCTCGCCACCGCCCACAACCACCATGCCGGCGCAGTAATGTCGCCGCCGACGTGCCTTCCTCTGGATGCCACGGCACCGCGTCGCTCCCGCCTATAAATTCCCTCCCCGAGCCCTCTCTTGCCATCAGCACCTTCCCTCACTCCTCTCCAAGCCTCCCTGAGCACTCAAACAACCAGACACAATCGTCTCCCTTGTCTCCGGCAGATACTGCCGCCACCACCGATCGGATGGTTCCGACGCCGTCCGGCCCTTCCTCTCCAATATCTCTCCACCAATGGCCTCTTGGAGCATCCGCGAATCCGTCCCTCCCCTCAATTTCGCTCAAGGTAGCCCACGGGCGAAACCCCTTTTCTGACCGACGCCGCCGTCCGCCGGAATCAGTACCGACGGCGACACCGCCCCTCCCTTCGACCGTGGCGAGTACTGGGAGGACCGCCGTGATCCCCTGGTGATGTTGGAGGCCTCGGCTCCCCGAGATCTGCCGCCGTTCGCCGGCGAGGAGCGCCGGAGCACCGCCCCCGTTCTGTCGCCGAGGAGACGAGTTGGTGGACCAGTCAAACCTTACTGGTGGGACCACGGGCCCCACCGTCAGGGACTGGGGTCGGGACCCGTGTCAGTAAGTGAAGACGTATTCTCTGAATACGCCTTCGACATCGACCCCGCCCACGCAGCTGGTCGACTGGGCTCGGCCCAATAGCAATTCTCGGTTAAATAGCGCTCAGGGCATTTCTCTGCTCTTTTCCTTTTCTTTTCCAGTAGTATACAAATAATTCCATAGCCACTATTACAAGTCCAAATTTGATGATTAAAATTTATTTAGGTTCGTAAAATCATGCTCTATTTATCTAGATTAGGTGAACATTTTTCCTAAGCCTTGTTATTACTGGATTTATTAAAAAGTCCATTTAATCATTTATTACAGATTGAAAATCCCATAACTAATTCATATGGACTCCAAATAATTTGATTCTTTTTCTGAAATTCTTTATTTATAATCTAGTTCATTTTAGTATTTGTTTCAAAAATAATTGAAACAATTTTTGGCACTGTTTTTGGATTATGTGGTGATTTCAATATTTTGCAAATAGGAAATGGAGGGGAGTTAATTTTTTCAAACTTTTGGAGTGCACCCAATACCTCTGCATGCTCAAGGCAAGCATCTTGAACACTTGATATGGTGAAAGCATGGTGAATTATTTGCTAGAATAATTTAAACATGACTATGTTGAATTCAAATTAAATTGCATATTGCTAGTTGAGCATGCTTGGTCATGTATATTTTCTCTTTCATGCATTCCACTCAAGTTTTGACATGCACAAGTTGTGAGAATCCAGGAGTGTGCTCCTGCCTTGAGCGTGCCGGTGGGCACGGGCCATATTTGACACGAGGGTGTCACGTGATATGTGTGGAGATTGCAAGGGTTGTGGCCCTGTTGGTATTTTTGTTGAAGGAATACTTTGTTGTGCTAACCGTTGCAGGAAACTTAAGCCTCCTGAGTCGATCGTAGATCGAGTCTTGTTACGGTAACCCCCATACTTGATTCGTGCTGCCACTTGTCCCTACCACAGGTAGGGTATGGTTTAGTAAGTTGATAACCCCTTTCCATGCACACACCATACAGAGGGCCACGATGAGGGTTTCCACGGGGTTGGACTAAATCCTGTCATCAGGTCAGGGGGCATGGGTGTATCCGGTTGTGACCGAGAGGGGGGCACCCCTTGGAATCCGTGCGTATTAATAGTGATCCCATGCAGGACGTTGGTCTCTCCGTCTTAAAGTTTTTCTTGAACGATGCTTTGGGTGATTCCTGGCATCCGGAAAGTTAATCTGGTATGTGCTGGTTAGGTGTGTTTTCAATCCAAAGACCGTAATGGGAATTAGTCAGTGTCACGGTACTGACTAAAGAAATCCTTTTCTTGTGGGTAAAGAGCACACCCTCTGCAGAGTTTAAACCTATTCGAATAGCCATGTCCGCGGTTAAGGGCTACAGTCTGGGCTGGTCAAGTGTCGGTCTTAGTGTCGGTCTTCGGAGGAAAATAATTAAATTGGGCCTGAAATATTTTGCAGGATATTGTTATCATCAATAACACTGTCATGGTTATTTTGAATACTATTGCTGTGAATATTTCTATGGTTATGCATATTATTGAGGACTAACCCGTTTCTCTTATTTTATATTTACTGAGTGTCTCAGGGGCTGGCTAGACTACCCCGAGCACTCAATTTTATTTTCAAGACCTTTTGTGGCGTCCCTCGAGTTCACAGGCGGTTTATCACGCCACTACTCTTGTGGACACCCGATTGGCATTTCTCTTCAAGTCCGACCGTGGCGTCACTTCACACCCAACTAGCATTTCTTTTCAAGACCTCTCGTGGCGTAGCCTGAGTTCTCGGATGGTCCTGTCTCGTCCGATTTCTCTTCAAGACCTACCATGATGTCATTTTTGACACCCGTTTGGCATTTCTCTTCAAGACCTACCATGATGTCATTTTTGACATCCGACCGGCATTTCCTTTATTTTATTTTCCTTTAACTTTCCTTGTTTATTACTAATAATTTTATAAATCTAGTTATTTGCACATGCTAATATTTTATCATGCCATAATTTAATTCCTGTCAGTAGGCATTTAAGTCCATCATGAGCATACGCATATAGTGTGGTTCATCATGATCATATAATTTAATTGTTGCATTCGGTATATCTTTTGTTCATGATGTTTGCGAGTACATTCAAACGTACTCACAGGCTTGTCCCCTGGCTATTTACTTGGCCAGGTCAGGATTTCTTTGAGGAGTACCACAGCGACGTTCGTGCGGAGCCTAGGATGGCAGCCACGCGGGATAGGAATTATCCAGGTCAGCCGTTCCTGTTGGAATGGAGCCGCATCGACATTGGAGAACCATGAGCCGCTTCCGTCTTCCACCACCGGAGTCACTGTTGTATCAATAGACCTTATGGTCTTGTATCCAATTCTTGTAATTGCTTATTTCGTGTCCCGGCCCCGGCACTCAGGCGGGGCGTCACACATGTCAGTGGCACTGATCCATGCTTCGACTCGGAAGAATAGCTCGCCTCCGCCACCGCTGACTTTGGGCGGGCTCTGGCCAAGATGAAGTGCCCCAGCAACTACCTCTTAGGACTTACCAAGTATGAACTCAACAGTTCAATCTTACCAATACCAGTTGTAATTAATGGCTATGTTTTGTACGGTTGATGTATTAACAATGTTGTAGTAAACATGCCTAACACGTTTTAGCTATTTTCCCTACCTTTTTATAGACAACTGGGCCATTCTCTGCTCTGGCAGCACCTACCTTGCGATGTTTAACTCTACCAATTGCATTTTTATCATTACCGGTTTCAATGGCAATTAAGCCTGTTGCAATTAACAGTTGTATCCATTTTTAAACAGTTGTATTTCAATGGCTACAAACTTACAAAACATGACTTAGGATGATGTTAACCCTGTTGCAATTAATAGTTGTATCCATTTTTTAATCTGTCCCTTTGCTACCGTGCTACTCTCCGCAATGAAGATATTCTAGAGATGCTGCCCACTTACTATTATTAGCGGATGCTAACCCTGTTGTACTTAACATGCCTTTCCATGTACTTATGCAGGGCCATAATGGGCAATGTTGTTGTTTACCTTCGAGGTTAGCTGCATCCCATGTCTTACAGTATTTTACATCATTTGTCCAATTGCAGTTTGGCTTCTAACATTTACTTGCTTCTTGTAGGTACACATTTCGGTGGCACTGATCCACTCTTCGACCAGGAGGAACACCTCGCTTCCGCTGCGGCCAACTTGGGGCGGGCTCTTATCCATATGTAGTGCCCCAGCAACTACCCCTCAGGACTTACCAAGTATGAATTCACCAGTTGAATCTTAGCAGTACCAGTTGCAATGGCCATGTTTTGTACGGTTCATGTATTAAGCATGTTGTAGTAAACACGCCTAGCGCATCTTATCTATTTTCCCTACCTTTTTATAGACAACAGGGCCATTCTCTGCTCTAGTAGCACCTGCCTTGCGATGTTTAACTCTGACAATTTCATTTCTATCAGTACCAGTTTCAATGGCTATACTAGGATGTCTCTTGCAGTAAACAATTCTATCGTGCTACTCTTTCGCAACGAAGATATCACTACAGATGTTGCCATTCTATTACCATTTGCTATTTTTGCTGGATGTTAACCCTGTTGTAGTTAACATTGGCTTTCCATGTACTTACACAGGGCTACAATGGGCGATGTTGTTGTTTGCGTCGAGGTTAGCTGGATCCCATGTCTTATACACCATCTGTTCCTAAATATAAGTATTTTTAGAGATTCCAATATAGACTACATACGGAGCAAAATGAGTGAATCTAGATTGTAATCTAAATTATGTCTATAATTCTATATACATCTGTATGTAGTTCATATTGAAATCTCTAAAAATACTTGTACTTAGGAACGTAGGTAGTTGTATTTTACATCATTTGTGCAATCTCAGTTTAGCTTCTAGCATTTACTGGTTGCTTGTAGGTACATATATGAGTGGTACTGATCCACGCTTCGATCCCTTTTGTGTATGGGCAATGAGATATTCACAAAAAAGCATCAAGTGAGGAAACTAAGAAAGATTGTTAGGTGAAAGAAACGGGTGATGGGAATTAAGCTCTTTATTTACACTTTGTCCAAGACAACAGTGAACTTTAGGATGGTAAGTAATGTGTTTCCTTTTCCCCCTGCCCACAACAAGTTACTCTATTATACCTGAGTATATGAAATATTTCTCTTTTCAGTGGTTTCGGAAGCTATTTACTGATGATTACCTTGCAAACTACATGACCGGAGTGGAGGCAACTAAGAGCATCTCTAGTAGACCCCGTATAACACCGACCCGCAAAACGCATTTACAGTTCGCGGAAAAATGGCTTTGCGGGCCGGCACGGGCGACCGCAGAGTCAGACTCTGCAAACGGACCCGTAGAAAGGATATTCGCAAAATATGCTCTTTTACGGGTCGGCTACCCCGGGTCTGCTCGGGTACTGCTGCGTCGACCCGCAAATCGAAAACCCCAATAAGCGAATTTTACAGTGATTCCGACAAATGAGTTCAAATTCAAACGATAAAACATAGTTCGCGCGCAAATAGAAGCATAGTTTTGTAGGAGAAACGCAAAAGGACTTGCAAAAGCGACGACCATGTCCTTGATCATCTTGGTCGCTCTTCACTCCGCACCACCTCCATCGAGGTCATCGCCGCCCTCGAATCCATCGCCGGCACTTGTTCCAACTCCGGCACCAAAAACACCGGTGGGGGCACTGAATGCATCGGCAATATTGGTTCCAAATCCCGATGAGAAAACATCGCCGGCACTGTAACACGCACCGGCCGACGCAAGCATATTCCTCTTCAAGATGTCCCTCCTTGCAATATCATGCCACTCTTTAGTGATGTCGTCCATGTCATTGCGGTTCAATGTCATGATCCTATTCTCTTCAGCAAGAAGCTTGGACATGGCTTTGTTCTCAGTGGCACGTGCTCTTCTCTCCTCAATGGCCGCCTTGCGCAACCCCTCGTCCTTGTGCAATTTCCACTTCTCTTCCTTCTCCCGTGTCTTCTTCTTAGCCAACTCTTTCTTTGTCTCCAAAGTCTTCGCTAACATCAACTCATTTGATTGCACCATGGCATCTATCTTGTACCGCAAGCTCGATGCTTCGTGTTTCCTCTTGATCTTCTCCTTTGTCTTCTTGTCACCATCGGGCTTGTTCAAGTTTCATGGGCCATCATCATCTTCATCTTCATCCATGTTCATAAGTGAACCTCTCTTCGGTGGGGATTCCTTTGTCAATTAGCTTCCACTTCTCGCACTCTTTGAGCATATCCCAACAATGCTCTAGCTTAAAAAAATTGCCTTCGGAAGCTTCCATCTCTTTGTATCTTTGTTGGGAAAAATTGTCCTACACAATTTAAACAAAGTCAAATGATTGAATCACTTCATATGATGCAAAATGATGTGCACAACTTGGGACGTGAAAACGAACTCACATAGTCGAATTCCACGGTTCCACTTGGAGGTGCATTGCGTAATTGTTCCAAGCAAGCTGCCCAATGGTTGCAAATCGGCTTGATCGCGTCCCAACGCCCTTGGAGTGACCCAAATGTCCGTGGTGTCCTATTGGGATGCTTGGCCATCATGCGGAAGTATTGATCTTCGATTCTTTGCCAATATCTCTTGGAGGTTTGAGATGTCCCCGTGGAAGCATCAAGAGACACCGCACTCCAAGCCTTGATCGAGATTTGATCTTCCAAGATCTTGTAGTTCTTTGATCTCACGCTTTTTTTCCTTGCGCTTCCTCATACGCCCCCTCATCTACCTCCTCCACTTCATCTTCACCACCGTGATCATCCACGCCACCCTCCATTTCATTGTAATCAAAATCAGCGAACGGGGCCCTATCGATGTCGACGGCTTTGGTGTCCAACAAGTTCACGAACTCGGCAGCGGCATTGTTTGAACCACCGCTACATTGAGCGACATCAAGTCAAGAGCAACCACAGTGCAGAAAAGCAAAGCAAGAACAAGAGATCAAAGATGCATAACTTCCGGCCATTTCATCGAACACCTCGCTTGCGGTGGAAGCAGCGCCGTTGAACGGCATCGTTGGGGAACATCTCGCCGGGGCGGAGGGAGTGGACGAAGGCGCCGACCTTTTTGTAGGAACCTTCTTCCGCTTCACGCCCGACACATTGCTCACCTTCTCCGCCGGTGGCCGGGAAGATCACGCAGCGGCAGTGGCGCCCGGCGCACGTGCCTTTCCGGCGGGCCCAGCCGGATTGCCGCCCTGCATGACAACATTGCCCTGCCGCTTGCGGGTAGGCATGTTGGGGCCTTGGGCGACGGTGGGGGCGACATGGCCGCCGACGAGATCCACCGGAGGGGATTGCGCGTGCGAGACCTCACGGTGACGGGGGACGGCTGGGAGGCTTCCATGGCGGCGAAGAATGGCAGGGAAGATGGACCGGAGCGTGCGGTGGCGGGGAAATGGCGGCCAAGGAGGGGGGGAGCGGGAACAGCCGCGCGGAAATTTCCCTCACGCCAAGTCTCCCTGCGGATAGGGGCGAGCTCGGGACGGCCTCCCACCCCGTGAATTTAAATGTTGAGGGCGAACTTTTGCCGTGCCCCGCAAAAAGTTTTACGAGTCAGACGCATTTGCGGGGTCTGCTCGGGCAGAATTTTCCGCGCCGACCCGTATTTTGACGGTTATTTTATGGGTCGCAGCCTTTTACGAGGTCTGCTAGAGATGCTCTAAGGTTAAAGTATATAATTCATGCTACCATGATAATGCTCTAGTAGTCTTCCTGAAGGCGGTGAAGGATGGGCGGGCGATCGTCACAAGGTGTTGGACAAAAGTTGTTCGTGCATATGGCATGCAGGAGGGCATATTATGGGCATTCCGCTTCTTCAACACCATCGGCAACCAAAATGATTTACACTTGTCTCTTCACCGTTACTGCCTCTAAATATTGTGGTTCATCATAGTTAATTGCTGTCTAATCCTGTAATTACTGAACATATTTTACTGAGAATATTATTTATGGATTTGTTGTTGAACCATTGTGCTGAGAGTTTGAATTCCACGTTTCATATTTCAAAATTTCCAATTCGAATAATAAATTACAAGGAAAAATAAAATAATGCAGGAGCGAATAAAATAATGTGCACACGGTTAGAAAGAAAACAGTGTGTGCGATGAAAAATAGAGAACAGACGGTTCTTTGACGTGAAACGTTTGCGATGCCCGATGGACGCACACACGGTTTTGTCTCATATGCGTGTGCGATTCATGGTAATACAGTAAACATTTCAAACCTGTGTGCGTGTGTGATAGGAATACCTATTGCACACAATTATGAAAATGGACACGTTGGTGTTAGTAGAGGCACCGCACACATTTTACATTCCTGAATTGTGTGCGATAACGTACTTATCACAAACATATCAGTAGATTAAATGTTGATGTCCACCTTTTTCACACGACTACAATGGCGTAATAGTTGGGGATGTCTCTCGGATCAGAAACATTACGTCGAGACGTAACATGTGGGACTGGGCCGACTTCTCATAAGTTTATTCTATGGCGATCGTCAGTAGCCGCTCGCCTATCCCCGACGGTTTCTGGGTCATGTGGGAAGGACCCCCCTATCGCAGTCACTCACTTGGCGACGGTTCAGAATGCCGTTGTGGAAAGGGGTTAAAAACCGTTTGTATAGCACGTTACGGTACCAGTGATGGCATCCATTTGATCACTAACACTAGTACACATGGGGGCTATAAAGCCCCCCCCCCCCCCAATCACACATCACAGCGAAAAACTATGTATGAAAACTGCATCACAGACAATTTGAAAATAAAACTGCCTAGCCAAACTACAGACGTTGTTTTGAATCCACACACGGGAAGATGGCATGGGAAGGTGGATATAATTACAACATCTGAAAATATTGTCGTGGGTGCATGAAGAGGTGTAGCTGGAACTCTTGGGGGGACCCCGGGTGGGCAGGAGAGGATCCCCTCCACCGTCGCGACAGACTACACGGTTTCTGGTGTGGTGAGCATCACCGCGCAGGCATACGAAGCAATGGCCTCTCTAACCTCAGGCCATGCATGTGGCATGGCAAAGACGACAGAAGGGGAGTACGGTTTCCTGTCCTCCCGACGTAAGACGAATTTGGCCTTCGTCATTGCCTCAAGCCAACAATTATGATTGCCAACTCCAGCGCAAAAGGAAGATGAGTCACACGAGGGCGGAGCATCGGCCGCCATCAGTGGCGATGAACAGACAATAGGAGAAAGAGATGAACGACAGCCAAGACGGTGACAGGAGAGAAACAAGAAGCAAATATCTATCACAGCTTACACCTCTAGCTTCTAGTGTCGTATAGACCTATCTGCCTACACTTACCACCCTCCCCAAACACGCCATGATGATTCCAGCCTATAGGATTGTTTCAATTTTCATTACTTCAATTAACATAAATTTAAATCACACTATAGGTACCTATTCCTACAAGTTGGGTTCAAGTTGGTTCATGAAGTAATGAACTTGAACTTGGAGTTTTGTTTACTAGCACTGGCATAGGTTGTGCAAATTGGCCCAGAAGTAGTTTTCACTCTCACGTGTCATCCATTTGATCACTAATACTAGTACACAACGGGGATATACCCCCCCCCCCCCCCCCGCCCCCAGTCACAGATGATAGCAAAAAACTATGTGTGAAAACCGTATCACAAACGCTTCAAAAATAAAACTACCCTGCCAAACTATAGATGTTGTTTCAAATCCACACACATGAAGACACAATGGGAAGGTGGATGTACTTACAGTGTCTGAAGAAACTGCCCTCGGTGCCTGTAGAGGCGTAGCTGGAGCGCTTGGGGGAGGCAAACCCCGATAGATATGAGAGGACCCCCTCCACCGCCATGACAAATGCCCCGGTTCCTGGTGTGGCGAACATCGCCACATGGGGAGATGAGGTAGCGGCCTCTCCATGCTTAGGCAATTCGTGTGGCATGGCTAGAATGACGGAAGGGGAGTACGGTGTCCTGTCCACCTAACATGAGACAGTTTTGGCCTTCATCACTACCTCAAGCCACCGATTATGATTGCCAACTCCAGCACAAAAGGAAGATGTACGATTTGCATGAGGACGGAGGATCGGCCGCCATCAGTGGCGATGTACAGACAATAGGAGAAAGACGTGAACAATAGCCTAGACAGTAACAGGAGGGAAAAAAAGAAGCAAATAGCTGTCACAACTTACTCCTCTAGCTTCCAATGTCGTACAGACCTATCTGCCTACACTTATCACCCTCCCCGCACACGCCACGATGATTCCATCGCACAAAACTGTTTCAATTTTCATTACTTCAATAAACATAAATTAAAATCGCACTATAGGTACCTGATGTCGCTTGAACACATTTGTATTTCCCCAAAGAGGAAGCGATGATGCAGTACAGCTACGGTAGGTATTTCCCTCAGTTATGAAACCAAGGTATCAATCGAGTAGGAGAACCAAGCAACACTATGTAAACAGTAGCTGCCCAAAGAACAAATAATTGCAACCTGACGCGTAAGAGGGGTTGTCAATCCCTCCACAGTAAAAAGATAGATAAATTTGTGGTAGATTGGATAAATAGCTCTCGATAAAACATGAAATAAACTAAGTAATAAAAAAGGGCAGCAAGGTATTTTTGGTTTTTGGAATAATAGATCTGAAAATAAAAGCGAATAAAAATAGATCTCAAAGCAAATATGATAAAGAATAGACCCGGGGGCCGTAGATTTCACTAGTGGCTTCTCTCGAGAAATAGCACACGGTGGGTAAATAAATTATTGCTGGGCAATTTATAGAAGATTGAATATTTATGATGATATCCAAGGCAATGATCAATATATAGGCATCACAAAACTTGAAAACTTCAATCACACAAAACTTAACAAAACCTTCGCGAGATCCGTTAGAATAATAAAGGAAATCACTACTCTAGGTACTGTTGGAAGCCCATTCATATTTTATTATTGCATTATACCTACTGTATTCCAACTTTACCATTCCTTATACCCCCCGATACAATCCATAGATTCATCAAAATAAGCACACAATGCAACAAAAACAGAATCTGCCAAAAATAGAACAGTTTGTAGTAATCTGGACTTTGTTCATAATTCTGTAACTCAAAAAAAACTAAAAAATTGGGACAACATAGAAAATTTGTATATCAATCTTGTGTAAAAAATTGAGAAATTTTCATCACTTTTGTATTTTTATAAAATTCTGCTACTCGACGCAAAAGTTTCTGTTTTCCAACAAGATCAAATCAACTATCACCCAACATGATCCCAAAGGCTTTACTTGGAACAAACACTAATTAAAACATGAAAAAATCAATCATAACAGTACCATAATTGTGTAAACACTTCAGAACAGAAAGAAAAGGCAAATATAAATTTTATTCATTGGGTTGCCTCCCAACAAGCGCTATCGTTTTATTTCCCTAGCTACGCATAATGCATAGATTCAAGTATTGTCATCTTTAGTTTTTGATCCATAGTATACCCTCATGATTGATTCATAAGGTGGCTTAATTCTTGTTCTAGGCAAGTGTTCCATACCCTTTCTTAGTGGAAATTGAAATTTAATATTGCCTTCTTTCATATCAATCACGGCACCAATAGTACGTAAAAACGGTCTACCAAGTATAATTGGACAAGACGGATTGCAATCAATTTCAAGAACAATAAAATCTATGGGCACATAATTTCTATTTGCAAGAATAAGAACACCATTAATTCTTCCCAAAGGCTTTTTAATAGTGGAATCCGCCAAGTTTAAATTAAGAGATCATTCTTCAATATCGGTAAGACCAAGCACATCACATAAAGATTTCGGAATTGTGGAAACACTAGCACCCAAATCACATAAAGCAAAACACTCATAATTTTCAATCTTGACTTTAATGGTAGGTTCCCATTCATCATGTAATTTTCTAGAAATTGAAATCTCTAACTCCAATTTTTCTTCCAAAGCTTTAATCATTGCATCTACGATATATTTAGTAAAAGCATTATTTTGTTCATAAGCATGTGGTGAATTTATCATGGATTGCAACAAAGAAATAAATTCAATCAAAGAGAAATTATCATAATTAAAGTCTTTGTAATCCAAAAGAGTGCGCACATCACTAGTTAATGTTTTGACCTCTCCAAACCCACTTTTATCAATTTTCTCATCAAGATTTTCACCCTCCAAATTATCGGGCCGCCCTCTAACCAAAGTTGCCTATTCTTCAATCCCTTTATCATCAATTTCAAGTTTACTAAACAAGGAATCAATAGAATAAACTCCAATAACTTTAAGATCTTCATCATTTTTATGAAAGCAATCGCTAGAAAATGCTCTTTCCAAAAATTCTATTTTAGCTCTAAGCATAGCGGTTCGTTTCTTACTTTCATCCATAGAAACATATAAAGCTTTAATTGATTCATTAACCTTGGGTGCAAAAGTTTTAACTTGAGATTTTCTACATCATGAGAAATTCTATCAATGCTTCTAGACATATCATCAATCTTATTCAACTTTTCTTCTATCATAGTATTGAAATTTTTTTGAGCATTGATAAATTATTTAATATTATTCTCAAGATCAGAGGGGTTCCTATTATTATTGTAAGAAGAATTACCATAATTATTAGAGGAATTTCCAGGAAAAGGCCTAGGATTAAAATTACCTCTATAAGCATTGTTATTAAAATTGTTTCGCGAGACAAAATTCACATCTACAGGATCACTATTTTTGCTCAATCAAAGTAGATAAAGGCACCTCATTAAGATCAATAGGAGCACTTTTGTTTGCAACCAATTTCATAAGAGCATCAACTTTTTCACTCAACGTACTAATTTCTTCAACCGAATTAACTTTTCTACTAGTAGGTGCTCTTTCGGTATGCCATTGTGAATAATTTTCCATAATATTATCAAGCAATTTATTAACTTCACCCAAAATAATTTCCATAAAAGTACCATCCGCGGCGAAATCTAAAAGATTTCTTGAAACAAAGTTCAATCCCGCATAAAACTTTTGTATGATCATCCAAAGATTTAAACCATGAGTAGGACAATTTCTTAGCATCAACTTCATTCTTTCCCAAGATTGTGCAACATGTTCATGCTCAGCTTGCTTAAAATTCATGATTCGAGTTCTAAGGGAAATAATTTTCGTGGGTGGAAAATACTTAGTAATAAAAGCATCTTTGCATTTATCCAAAGAATCGATACAATTGTGAGGCAAAGAAGAAAACCCAATTTTTGCACAATCCCTCAAAGAGAAATGAAATAATTTCAACTTCACGATATCATTGTTCACGTCTTTTTTCTTTTGCATATCACACAATTCTACGAATGTGTTTAGATGGGACGCGACATCCTCATTAGGAGTACCGGCAAATTAATCTTTCATGGCAAGATTCAACAAAGCGGCATTAATATCACAAGATTCCGCACTAGTGGCGGGAGGAGCAATCAGAGTGCTAATAAAATCATTGTTATTGGTATTGAAAAAATCACACAACTTGGTGTTTTCTTGAGTTATCATGACTATGCAAACAAGATTGCAAGCAAAAAGATAGATCTGACAAGAAAAAAGGCGACCGAAAAAGTAGGCAAATAAAACAACAAATTTTGTGAAGTGGGGGAGATGAAAACGAGAGGCAAATGGCAAATAATGTAAATTGCAAGGAGATGATATTTGTGATTAGGAAACTAATAGATGCTGATGATGTCTCCCCGGCAACGACGCTAGAAATTCCTTTTGATGTCGCTTGAACTATGTCGGTATTTCCCCAAAGAGGAAGGGATGATGCAGTATAGCTACGGTAGGTATTTCCCTCAGTTATGAAACCAAGGTATCAATCCAGCAGGAGAACCAAGCAACACTATGTAATGGTACCTGCACACAAAGAACAAATACTTGCAACCCGACGCGTAAGAGGGGTTGTCAATCCCTCCACGGTAAAAGGATAGATAAATTTGTGGTAGATTGGATAAAGCTCTCGATAAAACACGAAATAAACTAAGTAATAAAAAAGGGCATCATGGTATTTTTGGGTTTTTGGAATAATAGATCTGGAAATAAAAGCAAATAAAAATAGATCTCAAAGAAAATATGATAAAGAATAGACCCGGGGGCCGTAGATTTCACTAGTGGCTTCTCTCGAGAAATAGCACACGGTGGGTAAATAAATTACTATTGGGCAATTGATAGAAGATCGAATAATTATGATGATATCCAAGGAAATGATCAATATATAGGCATCACATCCAAGATTAGTACACCGACTCCTACCTTCATCTACTACTATTACTCCACACATCGACCACTATCCAGCATGCATCTAGTGTATTATGTTCATGGAGAAACGAAGTAATGCAATAAGAATGATGACATGATGTAGATGAGATGTATTCATGTAGGAATATCCCCCATCTTGTTATTCCTTAATAGCAATGATACATGCGTGTCTTGCTTCCCCTTCTGTCACTGGGAAAGAACACCACAAGATAGAACCCATCACAATGCACCTCTTGCCATGGCAAAAAAAATCGATCTAGTTGGCATAACTAAACCAAAGATTCGAAGAAGAAATACTAGGCTATAAATAATCATGAATATAAGAGATCAAAGAAGACTCAAATAATATTCATGGATGTAGATCTGATCATAAACTCAATGTTCATTGGATCCCAACAAGCACACCGCAAAAAGAGTTACATCAAATAGATCTCCAAGAGACCATTATATTGAGAATCAAAAAGAGAGAAGAAGCCATCTAGCTACTGCCTATGGACCCTTAGGTCTATGGTGAACTACTAACGCATCATCGGGGAGGCACCAATGAGGATGATGAACCCCTCTGTGATGGTGTCTAGATTGGATCTCGTGGTTCTGGAACTCGCGGCGGCTGGAATTGTGTTTCGCCGACTCCCTTAGGGTCTCTGGAATATTTGGGAATTTATAGGTTGAAGCGGCAGTGCAGGAGATCACCGAGGTGGGCACAACCCACCTAGGTGCACCTGGGCCTCCTACCGCCCAGGTGTCTTGTGCTCACCTTGGGCCTCCCCTTTGGTACTTCTTTGGCACACTGGGTGTCTTCTGGTCCAAAAAAATCTCCAAAAAGTTTCGCTGCGTTTGGACTCCGTTTGGTACTCATATTCTGCGAAGTAAAAAACAAGCAAAAAAACAGCAACTGACACTCGGCACTATGTCAATAGGTTAGTCCCAAAAAATGATATAAAGTTGCTATAAAATGATTGTAAAACATCCAAGAATGATAATATAACAGCATGGAACAAGCAAAAGTTATAGATATGTTGGAGACGTATCAGTACCTATTCCCGCAAGTTGGGTACAAGTAGGTTCATGAAGTAATGAACTTGAAACTTGGAGTTTTATTTCTTAGCACGGGCATAGGTCCTGCAAATTGGTCCAGAAGTAGTTCTCACGTTCACATGTCATCCATTTGATCACTAACACTGTACACAGGTGGGCTATAAAACCCCCCGCCCACCACCACCAAACACACACGTCAACAAAAAACTGTGTGTGAAAACCGTATCTTAGACGCTTCAAAAATAAAACTACCCTGCCAAACTATAGCCGTTGTTTTAAATCCACATGCGCAAAGACACAATGGGAAGGTGGATGTACTTACAATGTCTGAACAAACAGATGTAGGTTCCTGTAGAGGCGTAGATGGAGTGCATGGGGGGAGACAAACCCAGATGGGTAGGAGAGGACCGGCTCGACTGCCACGACAGGCGCCCTTGTTT
Organism: Thinopyrum elongatum; assembly: GCA_011799875.1. Lineage (NCBI taxonomy): Eukaryota > Viridiplantae > Streptophyta > Magnoliopsida > Poales > Poaceae > Thinopyrum > Thinopyrum elongatum. The sequence goes on from CM022301.1 coordinate 587,232,717, forward strand.
TTCGTGTGGCAAACGTCACCAAGCAGTTGGTGCCCGCAAGCCAAACAAGGTGGTGTAGCACTTTTGTGAAAGTATCCCAATTAGTTATCATCCCAACGAAGAGCAAAGGAGAGTATTTATGTTGGTGCTTCTATTACACCAAAGTGTCATAGTTCTTGTGCGAAGTAATTGCTTGCGCTCCTGCAAATATTGTTACTGTCTAGGTGGACCAATAAACCAGAGTAGTAAGGATAAAAGGTTTAAATTAAACATTTTAGAAACTCTTAAAAGAAAATATCATGAAGGAAAGTAAGGATTGTGTTTTCCTGCAATGAAAAGATTAGACGTGAAGAGAATTCAGTTCATGGTAAGAATATATCAAGTGTGCTGGTGTGAGGGTAATACCGGTTACCTTGTATCATACTCAAAGTATTTGATATGTGTGTTCTGTAGGCGCATCTCCCTAAAGTTATGAAACTCATCCTCGCGAGATTATATTTTATTCTATGGTCCTGCTTCACCATTGCCACAGAGTGGTTGACTCCACAATTAAGGTCCTTGGACCGGAACAAAGCATTAAGGTTCATGGATCACTGTTATCTCATATTGTCTTTGGTCCTCATAGATATCTCCACCTGTAATGTAAGAGGTCACAAATTCCCGAAACAATATGTATTACCTATGTAGGTTTTGAGATCGTGTTTCCTCGGCCCTTAAATTGGACAACACGTGTAGGCTTCACCACAATATAACAACTTACTAGACATATCATACTACTACAAATACAAATGACGACATACAGAATAGGCACATATGAATCTTTCCACTCACCTATATCTCCAACGCCTATGGGCGAGTACTCACACATCATAGGAGAGAAACCAATCACACCAGAGATCAAACCCATGAAAACCATATCGGTAGTATCTTGAAGATCCACAATAAGATGAAATGGATAACTCAAATAGTTTTGATCTTCATATGAGTGTGAATAGAGTTACAATTGTTCTCACAATTTGGAATTACTCTTACAATAGTGAAGGGTGATATGATTATGGAGATGAGAGGCCCAAAACTAAGAAGATCTCCAAAGGTTCTTCGGATCTCCTCTTGTTATGTTCTGGACGTGGTGGCGGCGACTTGGGTTCTCTTCTCCCTGGATCCCTTCATGAAATTGTATTGTATAGACGCGGTGAAGCTATTGGCAGTCCATACGATCGATCATACGAGCGCTTGCGGTCGTATGGAAGGCCGTCTTTTCATCTGGTGCGTCTAGTGGCTTTGCTCACCAAATGGAAGTTGCTCCAATTGTCTTCATTTGTAGTAATTCTCCTTGGTTTCCTTCCATATGTGGTATTTCCTGCCAAACAATGCAAAGGGGGGTTTTCTTCTCTTTTGAAGGATTAGCGTTAGAAATAATCGACAAGTAAAAAAGTTTTGATGAAAACAAAGTCAGAATCACTTGATAAATATCACATTCTCGAGCCATCAACTCCCCGAAGCTTTAAACTTGCTCATTTTCAAGCAATCGAGAAATCAAGAGAATGAAAAAGAGTTTGATTGAGGAGAAAGAAGTTTTACCGGCTCGAGAGTATGACATATGCATCCTCAACAATCCTGCAATTTCATTCAAGAAAGTATTCGTAATTGAATAGTTTCTCGTAAGCTTGTTGCCTAACCACGTATAGTTTTCTATCACCAGTTTTAATTTCTCAAACCAAAATTTTCGTTGTTAACCAAGTGTTTAGGCAAGCGAAAACATTTCTTTCTTAAAAGGATATTATTTTTAAGTTCTTCATAAAACAAATGCATTAGGTGATTTCAAAAGCGAAGAGAGTAAAGAATTCAAGCATTACATTAACACCCACCAATACCTCATAGACATGGCTTCCAAACACTTCTCTCAATCTTTATCCTTTGTAACTTCAATTCTCGGTGATGGGGTTATGCCAAAAATTACTATATGCAATTGGGTTCCGCTGTGGCTTAATTTCATGCACTATGGATCAAGGATGGTTGTCTCCTTCGAGCTCAGCGATCAGTGCTGTTATTTACCACATACACACTTCCATGGAGAAGGTCGATCATTTACCACTCAATCTCCAAGTTAGTGACAACATCGCGGTTACACGAATTATCTCAACATATACCAACGTGACATGAAGCCAGCCATGAGCTGGAGCTCCATTGTTTTAGTAGCGCGAATAAATTTTGGGATAAACTCAATCACTTGAAATATTCATTCCTCCAAATAATACTATCAATAGGTGTGTTGCAACGGGAGATAAAATAGTTTGCATTTAGAGTCAATGAGAATTATATGTGCAAGCAAAATCCTGTTTGCACACGAAAAATGAACATTTAGCTTCTCGGTTTTGCCACGTCTGAAGGAATGAATCCGCTATTTTTCCATTAATTGATTGAGGACATTTAAGAGTTTTGTTACGTTATCGTATGCCAGAGAAGGCCCATGAGTTATTCGATCTACTCTTCCTTTCAATCCTTTCAATTGAGGGGATTTTAAGGTATGAAGTTTCTGAATATTATAGGAAACATGAATAATTTTTTAAATCCTGAACAATTTTTTGAAAATTATGTACACTTTCAAAAAACACGAATAAAATATGAAAGTGAGCTTTTATAATTCACAAACATTTTCTGAAAACACCAACTTTTTTATAAAAAACATCAACATTATTTGAATTTGTGAATATTTTTTTAAAACGGGAACATGTGTTGAAAATTCATAAGAGTTTTAGAAAAGGTGTATCTTTTATACACAAATATTATTTTTAATTTTGAAAATTTCACTAAAACAAGAATATTTTTTGAATTTGGAGATTTTTTGAAATGCCATTTTCTTTTTAGAAATCTCGAACAATTTTGTAAAACAATAAGTTTTTTTTTTGAAAAAATGGGAAACTTTTTGCAAGTTCCAAATATTTTTTAAAATAGCAACAAAATTTGGGAATTCTGAATATTTTCCAATTTTTTTATTCTGAATGTTTTTTGGGATTTTTAATTTACGAAATAAATTTTAAAAGAAAAATAAACTTGGAAGTGAAAAAAGATATAGGAAAGGAGAATAAAAATATAAGTAAAACACAGAAAAAAAGAAAAATGGGTCAACCCATTATTGGTTGTCATGTGCGAAACACCGACTATTTCTCGCCTAGTGCAGAAAATAGAATTTTCCTAGCTGCGTGGGCAGAAAAATAAGTGGGCTGGCCTCGCCGGGCCACAGCGCGCGACCCATGTACAAAAATTCTTTTTCTTGCTGACAAACGCATAACAATTTAGTACCACCTCGCATAGAAAAAAAATTCAAGGGTGAAAGGATGAAAAAATTGGCGAAACGCACCTTGCTTTATTAGTAGGTATAGATTCAACTAACGAGGGGAACTAACTAAAGTGCGGCCAATCAAATGAAAATTATTTCCTAGATAATATTGCGAGACAAGGGATTATGCATATGTTATACCTTCTCGCGCTAGCTCACTTGCTCCCCTAGTCAATTCTTGATGACCCACAAGCATAGGGGTCAATTATAGTCCTTTCGATAAGTAAGAGTGTCGAACCCAATGAGGAGCAGAAGGAAATGACAAGCGATTTTCAGCAAGGTAATTTCTGCTAGCACTGAAATTGTCGGTAATAGGTAGTTTGATATCAAGATAATTTGTAACGAGCAAGTAACAGTAACAAAAGTGTAGGAAGGTAGCCCAATCCTTTTTTGTAGCAAAGGAAAGGCTGGAACGGTCTCTTATAATAAGCAAAGCGTTCTTGAGGACACACAGGAATTTCATCTAGTCACTTTCATCATGTTGGTTTGATTCGCGTTCGTTACTTTGATAATTTGATATGTGGGTGGACCGGTGCTTAGGTGATTTTCTTACTTGAACAAGCCTCCCACTTATGATTAACCCCCTCGCAAGCATCCGCAACTATGAAAGAAGAATTAAGATAACATCTAACCATAGCATTAAACATATGGATCCAAATCAGCTTTACGGAATAGCGCATAAACTTGGGTTTTAGTTTCTATCACTCTAGCAACCCATCATCTAATAACTACTCCACAATGCATTCTCTTAGGCCCAAAGATGGTGAAGTTTGATGTATTTAATGTTCACATGACACCACTAAGGGAATCACAACATACATATCATCAAAATATCGAACGAATATCAAATTCACATGATTACATGCAACATGACTTCTTCCGTGGCCTCAAGAACAAGGGAAACTACTCAGAAATAATATTCATGCTCAAGATCAGAGGGATATTAAATAGCATGATGGATCTGAACATATAATCTTCCACCAAATAAACCATCTAGCATCAACTACAAGATGTAATCAACACTAATAGTCACCCACAGGTATCAATATGAGGTTTTTATACAAAGATTGAACACAAGAGATGAACTAGGGTTTGAGATGAGATGGTGCTGTTGAAGATGTTGATGAAGATTGGCCTTCCCAAGATGAGAGGGTTGTTGGTGATGACGATGGCTTCGATTTTCGCCTCTCGGAGGGAAGTTCCCTAGGCAAAATTGCTCCGCCGGATGGCAAAAGTGCTCCTGCCCAAGTTCCGTCTCGAGACGGCGGCGCTCCGTCCTGAAAGTCCTCTCCTTATTTTTTCTAGCTCGAAAGACCATATGTACGAGAAGATGGGAACCAGAGGTGGGCCAAGGCCCCCACTACTCACCAGGGCGCGCCTGGGAAGGGCGGCGTGCCCTGGTGCCTAGTGAGCACCTAGGTGGCCCCCTCTGGTATTTTTTTATTCCAATATTTTTTATATATTCTGATGCGGCTTGAAACTGTGTCAGTATTTCCCCAAAGAGGAAGGGATGATGCAGTATAGCTATGGTAGGTATGTCCTTGAGTTATGAAACCGAGGTATCAATCCAGTAGGAGAACCAAGCAATACTATGTAAATAGTACCTGCACACAAATAACAAATCTTCGCAACCCAACGCGTAAGCGGGGTTGTCAATCCCTCCTAGGTAAAAAGATTGATTAAATTGTAGGTGTTTGGATAAATAGATCTGAATAAAATGTGTAATAAAATAAAGAAAGAAAAGTGCATAAAGGTATTTTTGGGTTTTTAGAATAATAGATCTAAAAAAAAGCTGTAAAAAAAAGATCTGAAAGCAATATGATAAAAGATAGACCCGGGGGCCATAGATTTCACTAGTGGCTTCTCTCGAGAAAATAGCATACGGAAGGTAGACAAATTACTGTTGGGCAATTGATAGAAGAACAAATAATTATGACGATATCCAAGGAAATGATCAATATATAGGCATCACGTCCAAGACTAGTAGATCGACTACTGCCTGGATCTACTACTATTACTCCACACATCGACTGCTATCCAGCATGCATCTAGTGTATTAAGTTCATGGAGAAACAGAGTAATGCAATAAGAACGATGACATGATATAGACAAGATCTATTCATGTAGGAATAGACCCCATCTTGTTATCCTACATAGAAATGATACATACGTGCCTCACTACCCCTTCTGTCACTAGGTGAGGACACCGTAAGATCGAACCCATCACAAAGCACCTCTTCCCATGACAAGAAAAATCGATCTAGTTTGCCTAACTAAACCAAAGATTCGAAGAAGAAATACAAGGCTATAAATAATCATGCATATAAGAGACCAAAGAAGACTCAAATAATATTCATGGATATAGATGTGATCATAAACTCGAACTTCATGGGATCCCAGCAAACACACTGCAAAAAGTCATTACATCAAATAGATGGCCAAGAGACCATTGTATTGAGAATCAAAAAGAGAGAACAAGCCATCTTGCTACTGCCTAAGGACCCATAGGTCTATGGTGGACTACTCACGCATCATCGAAGAGGCACCAATGAGGATGATGAACCCCTCCGTGATGGTTTTAGATTGGATCTCGTGGTTATGGAACTTGCGGCGGCTGGAATTGTGTTTCGCCGACTCAACTAGGGTTTTTGGAATATTGGGGAATTTATAGGGCGAAGAGGCGGTGGAGGATACACCGTGGGCCCCACAACCCATCAGGGCGCGTCAGGGGCCTCTAGCGCGCCCTGGTGTCTTGTGGGCCCCATGGGCCTCCCCCCAGATGCTTCTTTGGCTCCCAAGTTGTCTTCTGGTCCCAAAAAAATCTCCAAAAAGTTTCATTGCGTTTGGATTCCATTTGATAGGGATATTCTACGAAGTAAAAAACAAGCAAAAAATAACAACTGGCACTCGGCACTATGTCAATAGGTTAGTCCCAAAAAATGATATAAAGTTGATATAAAATAATTGTAAAACATCCAAGAATGATAATATAACAGCATGAAACAATAAAAAATTATAGATACGTTGGAGACGTATCATATTCCAAAATAATTCTCTATAAAATTTCAGCTCATTTGGAGATGTGCAAAATAGGTATCTCTAACATAGCTTTTTCAGGTCCAGAATTTCAGCTGCCATTCTCCCTCTTCATGTAATCCTTGCATATCTATTATATATAAAAAGTACTTGACGGGATCACCAGAATAAAGATAATTAGTTTAGAAAATCCCACAATAATTAGAAACATCCGACCTTTTATTCGGTGGGCTTATTTCCAATCAAAAAAGTATAACCGTTAGATATTCATAAAATAGGTGGGACCGTAACGTGAGAACAAAAGAGCAATCCTTCGCGTTAACAAAAGATTGGCCATCCCACCAGGCCACCATCCACAAAAAAGGAGGGATCAGTACCTCACAAAAAAACTAACCCCTCCAAAAAAAAACAAGCAACCAGACTATTTAAAAGAAACAGAGCGACTAAGCCATCCCATAAAATAAAAAATGTAGGCGTACACGTAAAAACTGAGCGATAGTAAATTGAGCGATCAGACTATCCCCAGAAAATCTAAGCGACAAGTCTATCAAAATTTTTTTAGTGATTAGTCTATCCAAAAAATAAAAACTTTGGCGTACAGGTAAAAACTGAGTGCTAAAATAATGACCGACAGACCATCAAAAAAATAAACTAAGCGACCAGACTATCCAAAAAAACTGAACTCTTAGGCCATCCCAAAAAATAAAAACTTAGTCCCACAGGTTGTACCATCCCACAAGCAATTGGACCATCCAAAAAAAGAAAACTAACGCGTACAGGGTCAAATATCTCGGCAAGCAAACATGGGCAAACTCTCCATATGCCTTCCAAAAAAAACACTCCTCCTGCACATTGATGCTATCTCTCCAAACAAATCTGAGCGACCCCACAAAAAAAAATGACCCATAAAATAAACAGCCATCAGACCCTCCTAAAAAGACCCAAGCGACCAGAAACTGAGCGATTAAGCTATTCCCCACGAGAGCGTAGACGTACAGGTTGTGACATCCCACAAGCAATTGGCCCATCCAAATTAATAAATATTAAATTATGCGTAGACTGTAAGATCTCTCGGCAACCAAACATGGTCAGAACGCCCAAAATCCCTAAAAGAAAACCACACTATCCTGTACATAGATGCAATCTCTCCAAACAAATCTAAATTATCACCGATAAACATAGAAGCAATGTGTCCCAACACATCCAGACACTCACCGATAATATGCATAGATTTCATATCCCCAAACAGAAATATCTCTTCACACAACAAAAATCTCACATTTGCATACCTATATATGAAATCTATGGCATCCAAAAAAATCTATTTCCATCGTGCGATATTTTAGAGTACAACTTCGACATCATCTTCCTCCGATGAACAATAGTTCAGGTCAACTTCCTCCAACCAGTGGCGTACATAGGGACATGGATAAACTAAGCTCGAGCTCATATGAGCTTGGTGAACAGTAAAATCCGCTTAAAAAATTTCTGAATTTTTTTGTGGCAACATTTGACAAAAAATTTGCAAAATTTCAACGTAAAATGATATTCATGTAAGTCAAGGGAAAAAAGACAAAATCAATGCTCCAAAAAAGCTTTTTTCGGAGTGTTGATTTTTTTTGGTCACGGCCACCATGAATGTTATTTCGTGATGAAAATTTGTGTATTTTTTATATATAATAGATTTGAGAATTTTTTGAATTTATTTTCACTATTTTTGGATTTCACTATTCACTCAAGCTCATATGAGCTAGAGCTGAGAAGGCTACTTTCATGTACATAGATGCAATCTCTCGAAACAAATATAAATTATTGCCGATAAACATAGGTGCAATCTCTCGAAACCAATCCAAACTCTCACTGGTAAAATATAGAGATTCGATCACTCCAAATAGATTATCTCTCTACACGACCAAATCTCACATTGGCATACATATATATAAAATCCCTCGTCATCCAAAAACCTCTGTTTCCATTGTGCAAGATCTTAGAGTATGACTTCTACATCAATCTCTCCAAACAAATATAAATTCTCACCGATAAACATAGATGCAATCTCTCAAAAAAAATCCAAACTCTCACTGATAATATGGGGATTCGGTCTCTCTAAACATAATATCTCTCCATTGTGCAAAAATCCTCTGTTTCAATTGCGCAAGATTTTAGAATACCACATCTACATCATCTTCCTCCAGCAAACAACACTTCGGTTCAACTTCCTCCACCCAGTGGCACTTTGTATATCAACCGAAGTGCTGGGTTATGCAATGGTAGAAGGATGACGATTTTCAACTTGGTAAAAGATTCATTGAAGCACACAGATAACAACTGAAACACATGTCGTAGAAAGTCATATATTGCAAGCATAGTCATCTCACAAACTAAATCAACATTGCCATTTGTTCTAAAAAGGGGACAATATCATATATTAGTTTGCTTTGCTATGACTATCAACAAAAGCCGGGACAATCTATAACAAGGTAGGACTATCTACATGAACAAGTTTTTCACACATGGAGAGTTATATGTAGCCTTCTCAAGAGTAACAAAAAAGGATGGACTACGGGTAATGGTAAATGATGAAAGTAGCAATGAGGATGATGTGGTCAAGAATATTGTCTATACAAAAATATTCTAATGGAATGAATGAATAACATGATTTCAGCACGATGTTTCTTTCACTAAAGGAGGCCACTTCCTATCTGACTTACCTATTCTAACATGATATGGCAGATAGAATATGGTGTACTACCATGCCAAAGTATTTCAAACATGCATAAATATGTGGAAATAAATCATTACTACCAAACATGAACAATCTGCAGTATGTGATTCTTGATTCTACAAGCTTATTATTTAGTGCAAATTAATACTGAGAGCGTCAAGACATTGTCATATTTCATATGTAAAAGCAATCAAACATGTTTCTCATATTCTACTATTATATATTAATCAGCACTACGTAATGGGAAAGTGAAGAATCATACTGATGGGATCCATCAAACAAATTACGTTTTGTAAATGCACATTGGTACTATGAGTACACTTTATGCCATATATATCAACGGTTAGTTGGTAATAAGAAAAAGGTTTGCTCTCTCAGTGTCCACCCTTGGTACTGCTGAAAACTATGTAAAAAATCTGATAAAAAAAGTCAACATATAAGCCACCCTTGGTTCTGACGGGTCCATGTCTATGGAACCAAATACCTACCAACAAGGTTTTTATGGAAATGTATATACTATATAAATAAACTAAATTAGTTTCAGTGCAAGATAACCAAATAAATATGCCAACCTCGCATACCGGCAGAAAATTAACCAATGACTACATGGACAATCAGAACTATTAAATTTTTGTTTAAAGTAAAAACTAAGCAACATGATAAAAATGTCAGCACAAAAATACAAGTATAATTTTAAGAATGTTGTCGATCATAATACCACACTTTGTCTGTCATGCATAATTAGGAAGTAAATAATTACCAGACAACACATGTATTTATGTATCAATAGAAACCCAAACATACCCAAGATAAAACTATGTTCGCAAAATCCTTATATTTAGAACTATCACCACATTTGGTTTCAATTTTCCTTTGGAAAAACAAATAATATATTATGAACATTTAACTTCATAAAATCCTAGCCCGCGCATCAAGCGGGCCACTTTGCTAGTTGTGAGAGAAAAGGCATTAGAATTACTCCACAAAGTGTTATAATGAATAAAAACACTATAAATAACAGTAGGAAAACATGATGCAAAATGGACGTATCAACTCCCCCAGGATTAGACCTCGCTTGTCCTCTAGCGGAAACAGATATCAAAAATCATGTACACATGTTTAGAGAGAGAAGTGTCTATAAAAACAAAATACGGACATAGTAGCATCATGCTTATTATTATAACAGCAATAGACTTATCATAAGACTTCTCATGAGCAAGTAACAATTCATCACAACATCGTAGTATAAAGCATAAACTTTCTTGAAAACTGACAAACTAGGTTCTCAGTCAACTTTGCAATTGCAATTCATCATATTTTAAGGAAGGGTCTCGTATCGGAGCCTTTTGGCAAGTCCATATACTCAACCATCATTTAGTCTTCCATGATTGCTAACACTCACAACATATATATGCGGCAAAAAGTTTCAGCCAGACACATAGAAAGATAGGGACTTGTAGTTTCGCCTCCCAACTTATTCACCTCAAGGGTGATGTCAACAATAATAACTCATGACCACTCATATCGAACTGGATACATGTGCCTAGATCTTTCCCCTCCACATGGTGCTTGCAAAGGAGAAAATAAAGAGGAATAGTGGAGAACACTTTGACTATTGCATAAAAGTAAAAGATAGGCCCTTCGCAGAGGGAAGCAGAGGTTGTCATGCGCTTTTTGGTTTTGTATGCACAATTTCTTAATGAAAAAGAACGTCACGTTATATTGCCCCGTATGAGAGCAACCTTTTTTATGTAGTCTTCCGCTTTTATTACTTTGCCATCGAAAGTTCATACAATGCTTATTTTCCTTTACAATAAAAGATCAAACATATTTAGAAGCAATTTTTATTGATTTATGCACCGATGACAACTTACTTGAAGGATCTTACTCAATCCATAGGTAGGTATGGTGGATTCTCAAAACATGAATTTGGGTTTAAGGTTTTTTGGATGCACAAGTAGTATCTCTACTTAGTGCAGATTTTTGGCTGGCAAAGATATTGGATAAGCACCACATGTTGGAGAATCTATGACAATATAACTTCTATGTGAATATGAACAAACATAAATCATTACATTGTCTTCCCTGTCCAACATCAACAATTTGGCATAAGATATTTAATGGGGGCTCAAAATCATGAAAGATGTTCAAGATGGTATATTTGCATGTGAATTTTCTCTTCCCTTATTAATTCTTTCATGAATTGCATCATTGACCAATGCTATGTTTGTCAACTTTCAATAAATTTTACCACTTATACTTTTCCTTACACTAGTGGAAAAAGTGCTAGCCACAACATTCGTTGGTTGCGCGCCATTTTCAAAGAACACCAGCACTATTTTTTTAAAATAGTAGTGGCGTCGGGCTATTTCGTACGCCATAGGTATGTTGTTATTGCTGGCGTAGGACTAATAGGGAACACCACCTGTAAGTGGGTCCCAACGTGCTGCCATCTCGCAAGTTAGAGCTGGCTTAGTAAAAGTCCACTACGCCAGTACTAATCAGAGTATCTATGGTGTAGACTGGTAAGTGACGCCAGCAGTAGATTTTGCGGGGCCAGCAATTTTTAGCAAACATAACACAGGTGTGGGCATTTCCGGATCGCCAGGGATACAAAAGTTTCTAATGGCATTCTACAGTATGTCGACGCCAGTAATTACGTCGCAGCCCCCATATAGATATTTTCTTCTTCCTCCCTATTTCCTCTTCCTCTTCGCTCTCTCTTCTCTTCTTCTTGAGAAAAAGTCCAAATATTTTCTCTTGATTTCTTAAGTAGGTAGTTAGTTAGCTAGATCTAAGCTAGTTCACACACTCTCACTCACTAATTAAGCTAGCTACTTCTCTTCTCCACCCACTCAAACACACACACCTTGCATTAAAATTTTCACCACACACTCCATTAATGGCGCCTCCAATGGTCGGCCGACCCCCGCCCCCCCGCCCCCGGCCCCCTCATCTCCCGCACCTTTGATGAGGTAAAAAAGACTGAACTTCTCATTAATATATGTGCATATATCCGAGGAATTCGCATATGGATGGATATGTGATGGATGTGTACATGTGTGTCATTAGTTGCTAGCTATAGAAATTGCACAATGCTCGTGAATTATTGTTGTGTCGTTCAATATGAATGTTTCATTTTGCACGAAATGTCTACAGCTAGAGTTGCCAATGTTTTGGCGAAACGTTGATTCATTTCCGTTTCGCCAAATTTCTGGCACTCATATGTCCCATTTTTAGCAAAGGTCATGCTGAATTTTTTTATGTCGTCATTGCTAATAGATCTAATTATTTTAGTACTTTTACCTTTGCAGCGCTAGTTGATCACCGCCTATCGAAAAATTCAATATGGATCGGAGTGTGAAGGGCTTTCTCAATTTCGCGGTGGCAAATATGATACAAAAGGGTGAAGTGCAGATATTATGTCCATGTTCGACATGCGAAAATGGAGTTTTGCACAACCCGTTCGAAGGCAACATGCTGGCGCACTTGCTCCATCACGGTTTCGTCGAAGGTTATACACGGTGGACAAAGCATGGTGAGGAGGATGTTAGCGATGATGAAGGAGTAAACAATGATGCAGAAAACTTTGGCGATGAAGAAGAGCCGCTAGAAGGAGGAAACAACGAACATGCGCATGGAGGAGGAAATGATGAAATGGCACCCGAACATGAAGAGGATCATGAGACTGTCACACAGGATATATCATTGGGTACAATGCTACAAGATCCTCATGTCAAAGATCTGCTTCGGAAGAAGACGACAACCGAGAGAGCTGCTATTAAAGAGGCTCTAAAGTTGGCGCAACTAGAAACAGACGCGAAAACTCCACTATATGAAGGTTGCGATCCCGAGCACACCCGCCTGCACGTCACGCTCAAACTTTTGGACATCAAGGCAAGATTCAAGAGTACAGATGCAAGTCTAGATGCCACATTGAAATTTTAACACAAAGTTTTGCCGAAGGGGAATTTGTTGCCTCGTAGTGTAGATGAGGCGAAGAAGATCGTGTGTCCGCTTGATTTGCCGCATGTAAGATATCGTGCATGCATAAATGATTGCATATTGTCTAGGAATGAGCATGAGAACAAAACTGAGTGTCCAACTTGCAACGAACCCCGATAAAAGTCTGGAAAGAAGGAACCTCGAAAGGTTGTATGGTAGCTTCCGTTGATTCCACTCTTGCAGCGTTATTTCGCTGACCCGAAGGAAGCAAAGAACATGACTTGGCACAAGACAAGAAAGTCTAAAAGTGATGGGATTCTGAGACATATCGCAGATGATTGTCAGTGGAAAGCACTGGACAATTTAAAAGCAGAATTCACAGTAGAAGCAAGAAACCCTAGGTTGGGTGTCAGTAGTGATGGACTAAATCCATTTGGCAACCAGAGTAGCACATATAGTACATGGCCCGTATTTGTATGGATGTACAACCTCCCGCACTGGCTCTGCATGAAACAAAACTACATACACATGGTAATGCTAATTCAAGGGCCAACCCAACCTGGCAATGATATCAACACATATCTTGAGCTATTCAAGGAGGAGTTAGAAATATTATGGAAGCCTGAAGGGGTCAAAACCTGGGATGCTAGCATAGGAAATTATTTTCACATGAGGGCGGCATTGCTCACGACCGTTCATGGCTATCTGGGTTACGGATATATTTCCGGACAAGCGTGCCATGGACACTGTGGTTGTGTTAAATGTATTGATGACACATCTTTTCGGCAGCTATCGAAAAAGGGCAGTAGCAAAACAGTGTTCATGGGCCATAGAAGGTGGATTCACAAAGATGACGACTGGAGAACTCGTGGAGATATGTTCAACAACACTGATGAGACCCGAGGGCCACCACGTAAGAGGCCTGGAGCAGAAATAATGAAATTTTAATGAATTGGGAAGATTGCCCTAAGGCAGGAAAGAAAAGAAAGAAGTCCTCTGAGAAAATGCTGCTAAAAGTATGGAAAAGGAAGTCTGTTTTCTGGGGCATGGAGTATTGGGAACAACTCAGTACGCCTCATTCTCTTGATTTGATGCATATCACAAAAAATGTGTGCAAGAGTTTTCTTGGCGCACTGTTTGACATGCCAGAAAAGAGTAAAGATGGTCCGAGGGCTAGACAAGACGTGAAAGATATCGGTATTAGGGAAGAGCTTCAACCCTCATCGTCCATTACAACCAAGGACAAGGTGAACGGAAAAAAGCCGAAGCCAACGAGTCAGCCCAGGACAAAACTGTGTCCAAAACCAAAGATGATTATTGCCCCCCAGCTTGCTTCATTCTCGATGAGGATGAGCTTTCTCAAGTTTTCAAATGCCTCGATGGCATGAAAGTTCCCTCCAGCTACCCAGGACTCATACGCAGGTATCTTGACTGGAAAAAGCAATGGTTTAGCAACATGAAGTTGCATGACTGTCATGTGATGATGACACAATTACTTCCGATAGCCCTCAGAGGGATAATGGACGATCACATCCGCAACACACTTATTGACTTATGCAACTTTTGTGACACTATGCCTCAAAAGTCGACCAATGTGCGGCGTCTGACACGACTACAAGAGGAGATCATTTCAATACTATGTGAACTTGAGATATATTTCCCACCGTCATTCTTTGATGTCATGGTCCATCTACTAGTTCATATTGTTGCAGAGGTGAAAGACCTTGGACCAACATTCTTGCATACCATGTTCCCGTTTGAACGGATGAATGGAACTATTAAGGGATACGTTTGTAACAAAGCCCGTCTGGATGGAAGCATCGTCCAGGCCTATCTAATCGAGGAGTGTATATCATTCTGCAAGAATGTCATAAATGATGATCAATCTCTTTGCTTGCCCTTGAAGAAACATGCTGATAGGCTTGAAGGAGTGGGTCACTCACAACTGAAGCGCGATTTAAATGTGGATATAAAAAACCGCCGAGACAACTTCGAAAGAGCGCACACAGTAGTGTTACGACACGCAGATATAATCAGTCCTTGGCTGCAAACTCACAAGGAGACCTTAAGGAGAGAGCACGGAATGGCAGGGAAGCAGAGGACCGAGGCCCAGATCATTAGAGAGCGCAACTCCAAATTTGCTTCCTGGTTCAAAGAGTGAATTCGGGACAAACCATTGCCGACCGGTATAGCCAATGCAAATCTCATCTATGCATTAGCAGTAGGCCCCTCTTGCACTGTCGCCACATACCAATCATATGATATAAATGGATACACATTCTATACTGAGGCAAAGGACGAAAACTGTGATTACCAGAGCTCAGGTGTGACGATGCTGCAGTTGACCGAGAATGAAAGTAATAGATATTGCGGCAGGATCGAAGAAATATGGGAACTTGAGTACGGCGAAGATTACACGGTGCCATTGTTCAGGGTCAGATGGGCGAAGAACGTCGAGCATGAAGAACGTGGTTTCATTACCATGTCTCTGCCCGAAGCACAACCTGCTGGTGCAAAAAGAGTGAAAGGAATCACTGCCAAATATGAGCCTTGGGTATTTGCTAAGGACGTGGCACAATGCTTCTATTCAACTGACCATTCAAAGCCGAGTCATGTTGTCGTCTGGAGAGGCAAAAGGGGCATCGTCAGGATGGATGGAGTCGCCAACGAGGATGACTATGATCAATTTGGCTTGGACCCAATAGAAGAGGAGATGTATGAAGAGCAAGACTACACCACTGGAAGGAGCAGAACTACCTTGCCTGCGACAGGACGTCCCTTCCTTAGAAAGAGTCATAGCGCTGGCCGGAAGTACTCAAGCAAGATTAAGAAGACCCAAACCGTTGTTGAGAGGGTTGTCAAACGACGTCGTACTGCATGATTCATTTGTGTACTTATTTTCTGTGTGTACCATGTACGCGTACCCTAAATTAATCGTACCATATTTATGTGCTCTGAACCACTAGAAGAATTTGTGTCGTTGTAAATATCTGTATTATGCTTGTCGTCGCTCAAAACGCCATCCACGAATATGTGGCCGACCCTATTTTTAAAACCTACTGCTGGTGTTGGCCACATCACCTGCGCCAGCACTAACAATGAACATCTAGGCTTAATTACCCCCTGAGAATGAAAATGAACTCGTTCACTTTCTCCCCCCATATCGCGCCGCCACCCTCGCCCCCGCCCTGTCGTCCGCCGTCGCCCCCATATTGCCACCGGCCGCCGTTCCCCCACCCCGCCCTGCCCTCCGCCGTCGCCCTACCTTCCCACTGGCTGCTGTTCCCCCCACCCCGCCTTGCCCCCACCTGCCAAACACTGTCCCCCGCCACCCCCCCACCCCCCACACACTGCCCCGCCGTTCCGCTCCACAACTCATTGTGTCCGGCCTCCTTCGTCGGCGTCCCTCTCGGTCCGGATGGTGTAAGACCTCCCTCTACCAATTTTTTTTCATGGAGATTCACTACTTGGGAAAATCCTAGCAGTAGCGCTGGTTTTTGGCCTAGCAGTAGCACGGGGGAACGCACTACTGCTACAGCGCTACAGCTAAAGGTTAGCAGTAGCGTTGGTTTACCCGCGCTACTGCTATAGCTACTTAGTAGTAGTGCTTTCTGCAGAAAGCGCTACTGGTAGTTACTAGTAGCGCGCCTATCTGCCCGCGCTACTACTATTATTCCGTATTCTATTTCTTTTTTATTTTATGTCGTATTCATACAGCATTATACAAGTTTTCATACAGTAGAAATTTAGAGATTTTTTTTACATCATAATGAGTTATTAAATCACTGGGTGAAAGAACCGTGCATTTGTTTCAAGTGGATGGATCCTAAGTGACCAAGTCATGGATTATCGTGATAATCCATGACTTGATCACTTAGGATCCATCCAGTTGAAACTAATCCGCAATTCTTTCACCCAATGATATAATAACTCATCATCATCATCATCATATCATTAACAACTTATCATCATAATACATCATTGTCTTATAACAACTCCTCATGATCATCATTTTCGTCCATGAGACATCATATAACATCTTGGTCACTAGTCATAATCACAACTCCTCCTCCTCCTCCTCATCATCGACTCTAACACATTGTAGCACATAATAACACATTGTACCTAGGACCTACTCCTCTCTCATAGGATCTACTACCCTCTCTAAGGTAAAATGGCATAAAACAAGATAGGCCCTGATTCTCCATTATGGAGAATGGAGACTATCCTGTCTCCAATTCTTGCGCTTCGCACAATGTTGGCTCCAAGTAGCTCCCTACGATTGTCCATACATTTTTCCAATCTTTGATTGTCATATCTTCATCGGTTTTAGAAATCCGGTATAACAGCAGTGAAGCCTAGGATGACCTGGCCGTAAGCTCATAACATCAAGGCGACCTTTCGGAAACATCAGATCAGGCACACAATCCATCGGGATTTCCTGTTGAAAAACATAGTAATAACGTTGTAGTTAGCAATGTAGTTTAGCTTTAGAAGAATTTATGCAAAAGATGCACGGATATGTAATAGTAAAAAATCTTACCATGCCATCTCCATAGATGTTACCATAGTTGAACACGTGCACTAGTGGCACGTATTGACCATAATGTGTAGGAGTTTGATAATTGATATTGTAATTCTCAACATCAATAATAAATGAGATAAGATGATCTTTCTCCTGATAAGTTTATTCTGCGCCATCGGTGTAGTTGGTTCTGTCTACCATCTTCCGTACATTTTTTGAAGAATGAAAATAAGCTATCAATGGAAATAAGCTGTCAACTATTTTGAAATAAACAATATAAACTACTTAATAAATATGTTTGAGAAACTCACATAGCGATAGAATTGGAAGCGTATCAACAAGGAGCCAAATTTCCATATACTCTTCCTCGATGTCAGGATCACCAAGATCCAATGTGACAAGCATACCCTCATGAAAATCATATGTCTTGCAAAGTGCTTCCCAATTCGGGCAACCAAAATGGGATACGCTCTCAGAATTTTGTAGATTTACAGCAAAATCATAACCATGATGGGTCCTTAGGTGAACTATCTTGGTCTCCATATTTTCATGATCTTCAAAATCCGGCTTCTCCAAGACATAGCTTCTTGCTTGGCATGGGATAAGCTAGTCGAATGGTAAAAGACGGAAATTACACGTTGAAGAAGCAGAAGTCATGCTTAATTACGAAAAAACACTTGTCGTCGTTGCGTATCATTTCAACATCGAAGGTCTCCTGGAGCTTAATACTGAAGCGCCAACCTTGTACCAGGTGAGGCCTGTCGCACAGACCCTGGTCGTCACCGCACCAGTCGCACTCCGGGAGCCTATCGTCGTCGAACAACAATTCCTATGTTCTTAATTCAAAGATTAAACTTCTAAAATTAAATATATGTACTAAAAAAACTAAATTAGATCATTATTATTCATCACGGGTTGACTATCGGTCTGTCGAGTATTTTCTTGAAAACTCTCAGCTCACGTGGTGTATATATTCGACCATCGGTGATGGTAGCTCCTCCCTTCGTTCCCGAGTGCATTACACCAAATTGTCTAGCACACGGGAACGAAGGAGAAGCTACCACCACGACAACAGTCGGGATTCTTCATCTCTGACATTTGCGACCGTTGGTGATGGTTGTTCTTCTCTTCCTTCCCGTGCATTACCAAAAGGTCTATCACAAGAAGAGGAAGAACGACACCCACGACAACAGTCGGAATTCTTCTTCTCTCATATATGGTGGAGTCCCGACAGAATTAAAGTCAACCGAAAAAGTCATTTAATTATCTTTCTAGAAAATCCAGGCCACTCGATATTTCCTACATATTCTAGCACAAGTCATGCCAAAATTCACGGAAAAATCCGGCATGACCTTTGCTAAAAAAGGACATATCGAGCGCCTGAAATTTGCCGGAGCGGAAAATCAATGAACACTTCGGCAAAACATAGGCCACTCGGAGGTGTTCCCTGCAAACATGGCCACTTGGGCAAGCACATATCCTATTTGAGCAACACTATATATACATGTTTATATCTACATCATATGAGCATTCAAACTTGATGGTCATTGCATTTCAATGGTCGAAAATTTGAACAAAAACATTTCAAAATATCTTATATAAACCACTTACTAAATAAGAACTAGTTCTATTAACCACTTACTAAATAAACTAGTTCTATTAAGCACTTACTATAAATAAACTAGTTCTAATAACCACATACTAAATAAACTATTTCTATTAAACACTTACTAAAAAACTGTAAAAAAACTACATTATACAAGAACAGATCAGTGAGGAGAGATGGAGGGAGGAGGGGCTGGGAGGAGAGAGGAGGAGGAGGGAGGAGAGAGGAGGAGGGGGAGGAGGGCGGTGGGAGGAGGGCTGCCGATGGAGGGCTTGGCCGGAGAAGGAGGGAGGAGGGAGGAGGGGGCGGTCGGAAGAGGAGGGAGGAGGGCACGGTGGGAGGAGGAGGGAGGAGGGCGGTGGGAGGAGGGTGCATACCGAGGAAGGAGGAGCGAGGACGGCGGTGGCAATGCGGCAGCGGGGGAGGGCCGAACATCGGCGGCGGCAGACGACGGGATGCGTGGGAGAGTGAGAGTGGGAGTGGGGGAGAGTGATGGGCGACAGTGTGGAGAAGATAAACTACCTAGCAGTAGCACGTGTTTGGGGAAAGTGCTACTGCTAAACTACCTAGTAGTAGCATGTTTCAAGGGAATGCGCTACTACTATACTTAGCCTCGCGGCAACGGTGGGGCAATTTTCGTAGTAGCGCCTTTTGCCCCAGCCGCGCTACAGCTATGTACATAGCAGTAGCGCCTTCTATTGCCACGTGCTACTGCTAAGTAGCAGTAGCGCCCCATTTTATCCAGCGCTACTTCTAAAGTTCTGTGTATAAGGTTTTCCCTAGTAGTGATTTGTTGTAGTGTTCAAATTATTGTGATGAAATGCACACATTATGTGTACCTGTGAATTGATGAAATGTGTTACATGTGTGCAAATGTGTTTAATGTATATCTATATATATGTGATAAGTGTAAATTGATCGACTTTTTCGGTGTGTGCTTGTTTTACATATATGTGATATTACACGTTGCTCTCGGGAAGTGTCTCGCGCTATGTTTCATTTTTGCAGGGAATGTCTACAGAGTTACCAATGTTCTGGCGAAACATAGATTTAGTTCCGTTTCGTCAAATTTCTGGCACTCAATATATATGTCCACTGCTTAGCAAAGCTCATGCCGATTTTTCATGCTGATTTTAATTATATGAACGCATCACAAAATGGAAGACTGCCCCTACTGTTGCCACACTAGGGAAATGTGCGACGATCCTCACCTTGACAAGAATAATGGTGGGTTCTCCCTCACGCTTCAAAGTGACTACAAATATAATACGGCGGTAATAATCTGTGCTTTAGAGTGTAATTTCTGTTTTTTTACATTTTGACTAGTGTATCCCTTGCCATGCAAGACCTTTTGTCCAAGACAAGTTTTTCCTCCATGTTGAGACGCTTAAGGAGCACTTAAGGAGCTGGTCCGAATGATGCACCAAATATACCTGCCACTAGTGCACACATTGAACAAGAACTACATTTCTATAAAATGCATGGTATAATTTCGATCGCTTTCATATACACATTCTTCTTTCAACTCATAGTATGTATGTGTTACTATATATTAATTACTATGTTACTATCAAGTTCATGAACAAAAGCTCCCTAGATGTGTTGTGTCTCACGTGATGGATGACTACCACGACGAGAGACTGCGAGTTCAAGATTGGAGATCGGTGTGGATCTAGATCTGTCCTACGCCATGGACATGCAAGGGTTTCCTATTCTTCAAAAAAATTCCTAAAGGAGATGAGTACCGTGTTAGTAGTAACGATGGTTGAATGAACAAGATGTAATATGCACGCATGGTTTAGTTTAGCGAATGTTTAATTAGTGATCATCATGATGGATAGAACTAGCTATATAGTGTGTGCTTAATATGTACACATGTGAATAAACGATGTGTGCGTATATATTAATGCAAATATCTTGTTGAAATCAATGTGGGACAAAAACTTGTTTATATAAATTCGTAATAAATGAGGCTGCCATGGCAGCAATTTTCTGCTGCCCTGGCAGCTTTTTTTTACAGCTTTCAAAAACCTAGTACTGGTGTCGGACTATGCGCAACGCCAGAGAAGATTTATCTTATTACTATCATTAAACTATGTCACACACCATAGCTATTGTCTATAATGTCGGCGTGTGGTTAAATCCAACGCCATAGGTATACATAATAGTGCTGGCGTAGGCTCCAGTGCCACCACTATTTTTTAACACTGCTGCCATATTGGTGGCGTGGGGATCCTACACCAGCAAGGCTCTTTTTGTCACACCATAGCTAGGCTTTTCTACACTAATGTTATGTGATGTCATTACTTTCCATAAGATTAGCATATGATCTTTTTCATTATTTCCTTTATTTTGATTGGGACATAAAAGTAAGGGAGCAAAAAGTCACACTAAACTTTATTATATAACTCTCAACTCGATTACATAGATAGATAGATCATGAAACTAGCACTCGAAAATATATCATACTAAACTTTTATTCAACTAATTCACGAAATAACTAAGGATCGAACAAAAAACTGGTGAAGATAATAGAAGTAATGGTGATATGATACCGGGGCATCTCTCCTAAGCTTGGTAGAAGCCAAGGGGAGTGCCCATACCTGTGTGCTCATGTCTCCTTCTTTGGTGATGGTGATGAAGTAGTGGCATTCTTTTTCTCCAGCTTATGCTTGAGGATAATGTGGCACCCCGGCTCAGAGAAACCGGAACACCGCGTATTCCAGCCCAGAGATCGAAGTGAAGTCTTCTGGAATACGGCACTGCTTAGCATAGAACAAACCAGCTCTCTATTACAACACGAATACGATTACAAGGTCTCCGATATTACAATGAATAACACCGGCACGGCGACACTACGCCAACCACAGCTGCTCTATGCAAGCAGCATAACAACTCGAGGCAGCGGAACCTCTACTAGCAGCGGAACAACGAACGACAATGATGGACTCCAATCCGCAGGGACTCTGGCTGAAACATTTATCCCAGCTCGCAAACACAGGAACCACACCAAACAAGCAAGCAATCCAGGCATGACATGCAAACTGGCATGACACGCCAGGTCAGTATATTGAATGTACTTGCAAGCTCACAATTAACCAAAAACAATCAAGACAGACAACAGCATGGCCATTACAGGTTAAAGAAATCATGAATATAATGCTAACAGAACATGTGGCATGCACATCTGAACATGATACAGCTAGAACAACCTTAGCACGGCATGAGCATATGAACATGATGATACTACATGCAACAAGTTAACATGATCATGCACCAACTTACTCTTATTCGGCGGTTACCTCGTAACCATCTCATGCATCAACTTACAAACTTCGGTATCCATGATACCACTGTGATCATCTCGCGATCACATAAAGATCAACCAACTTCGGTATCCATGATACCTTCGTGGTCCTCCCTCGATCACAACCAATCTCTTTCTCATCATCGAACCAGGGTTATTATTAAGCAAGTTATTATTATTGTTGGCTCATAGTGTGACCGACTACGAACTGGGCCCATATCCGTGGGCGCCGCTATCAATAGATTAAAACACACACTCTGCAGAGGTTAGCACACTGTACCCACACCACAGAACCCATGGCCTCACACTTCCATTCGGGTGGACCAACGACATTCTGACAAAACCGATCTACTACCCATGACACTCTCCCGGCCACTCCAACAAACTCCCCTTTGGGCTATGTCCTGGGTGGCCCCGTTTCTACCAAAGACACTCAACGGCCACCATCATGGCAAAACATAAACAGTCCGAAACGGGGGCAAGGTACCATAACAACAACAATGGGCACACAAGGCTTATGTCCGCCTACCTGATCAGGATAGCGCGTGAAGGAAATATGCCCTAGAGGCAATAATAGAGTTGTTATTTATATTTCCTTATATCATGATAAATATTTATTATTCATGCTAGAATTGTATTAGCTGGAAACTTGATACATGTCTGAATACATAGACAAAACACCGAGTCCCTAGTAAGCCTCTACTTGACTAGCTCATTAATCAAAGATGGTTAAGTTTCCTAACCATAGACATGTGTTGTCATTTGATGAACGGGATCACATCATTAGGAGAATGATGTGATGGACGAGCCCCATCCGTTAGCTTAGCATAATGATCGTTAAGTTTTATTGCTATTGCTTTCTTCATGACTTATACATATTCCTTTGACTATGAGATTATGCAACACCCGAATACCGGAGGAACACTTTGTGTGCTATCAAATGTCACAACTTAACTGGGTGATTATAAAGATGCTCTATAGGTGTCTCTGAAGGTGTTTGTTGGGTTGGCATAAATCGAGATTAGGATTTGTTACTCCGAGTATCGGAGAGGTATCTCTGGGCCCTCTCGGTAATGGACATCACTATAAGCCTTGCAAGCAATGTGACTAATGAGTTAGTTACGGGATGATGCATTACGGAACGAGTAAAGGGACTTGCCGGTAACAAGATTGAACTAGGTATGATGATACCGACGATCAAATCTCGGGCAAGTAACATACCGATCACAAAGGGAATAACGTATGTTGTTATGCGGTTTGACCGATAAAGATTTTCGTAGAATATGTAGGAGCCAATATGGGCATCCAGGTTTCGCTATTGGTTATTGACCGGAGATGTGTCTCGGTCATGTCTACATAGTTCTCGAACCCGTAGGGTCCGCACGCTTAATGTTCGATGACGATTTGTATTATGAATTTGTATTATGAGTTATGTGATTTGATGACCGAAGTTTGTTTGGAGTCCCGGATGAGATCACGGACATGACAAGGAGTCTTGAAATGGTCCAGAGGTAAATATTCATATATTGGAAGGCTATATTCGGACATCGGAAAGGTTCCGAGTGATTCGGGTATTTTTTGGAGTACCGGGGAAAAGAGGAGGCAGGCCAAAGGGGAGGTGGCACGCGCCCCCCCCCATGGGTCTGAATTGGACTAGGGGAAGGGGGCGGCGCCCCCCCTTGCCCTTTCCTACTCCCTCTCTCTTTCCCTCTTTCCTTCTCTCCTACTCCGAAAAAGGAAAGGGATTCCTACTAGGACTTGTAAGCCCTAGTAGGACTCCATACACTTGGCGCGCCCCTAGGAGGGCCGGCCTCTCTCCCTCCCTCCTTTATATATGTGGGCAGGGGGCACCCCAAAGACACACCAAGATTTGTCTTAGCCGTGTGCGGTGCCCCCTTCCATAGTTACACACCTCGGTCATATCGTCGTAGTGCTTAGGCGAAGCCCTGCGCCGGTAACTTCATCATCACCGTCGCCACGCCGTCATGCTGACGGAACTCTCCCTCATCCTCAACTGGATCAAGAGCTCGAGGGACGTCATCGAGCTGAACGTGTGCTGAACTCGGAGGTGCCGTACATTCGGCACTTGATCGGTTGGATCGTGAAGACGTTCGACTACATCAACCGCGTTAAGCTAACGCTTTCGCTTTCGGTCTACGAGGGTACGTGGACATACTCTCCCCCTTCGTTGCTATGCATCTCCTAGATAGATCTTGCATGAGCGTAGGAATTTTTTTGAAATTGCATGCTACATTCCCCAATAGTGGCATCCGAGCCAGGTCTATGCATAGATGATATGCACGAGTAGAACACAAAGAGTTGTGGGCAATAATAGTCATACTGCTTACCACCAACGTCTTACTTTGATTCGGCAGTATTGTTGGATGAAGCGGCCCGGACCAACATTACATGACCACGTTCATGAGACTGGTTCTACCGACGTGCTTTGCAGAAAGGTGGCTGGCGGGTGTCTATTTCTCCAACTTTAGTTGAATCAAGTTTGACTACGGCCGGTCCTTGTTGAAGGTTAAAACAGCATACTGGACGAAAAATCGTTGTGGTTTTGATGCGTAGGTAAGAACGGTTCTTGCTAGAAGCCCGTAGCAGCCACGTAAAACTTGCAACAACAAAGTAGAGGACGTCTAACTTGTTTTTGCAGGGCATGCTGTGATGTGATATGGTCAAGACATGATGTGATATACGTTATTGTATGAGATGATCATGTTTTGTAAAAGTTATCGGCAACTGGCAGGAGCCTTATGGTTGTCGCTTTATTGTATGAAATGCAATTGCCATGTAATTGCTTTACTTTATCACTATGCGGTAGCGATAGTCGTAGAAGCAATAGTTGGCGCGACGACAACGACGCTACGATGGAGATCAATGTGTCAAGCCAGTGATGATGGAGATCATGATGGTGCTTTGGAGATGGAGATCAAAGGCACAAAATGATGATGACCATATCTTGTCACATATTTTGATTGCATGTGATGTTTATCTTTTATGCATCTTATTTTGCTTAGTACGGCGGTAGCATTATAAGATAATCCCTCACTAAATTTCAAGGTATAAGTGTTCTCCCTGAGTATGCACCATTGTGACAGTTCGTCGTGCCGAGACACCACATGATGATCGGGTGTGATAAGCTCTACGTTCACATACAACGGGTGCAAGCCAGTTTTGCACGTGCAGAATACTCGGGTTAAACTTGACGAGCCTAGCATATGCAGATATGGCCTTGGAACACTGAGACCGAAAGGTCGAACATGAATCATATAGTAGATATGATCAACACAGAGATGTTCACCATTGAAAACTACACCATCTCACGTGATGATCGGACATGGTTTAGTTGATATGGATCATGTGATCATTTAGATGACTAGAGGGATGTCTATCTAAGTGGGAGTTCTTAAGTAATATGATTAATTGAACTTTAATTTATCATGAACTTAGTCCTGGTAGTATTTTCAAATTATGTTGTAGATCAATAGCTCACGTATAGCTCCCCTGTTTTAATTTTGCTATGTTCCTAGAGAAAACTAAGTTGAAAGATGATAGTAGCAATGATGCGTACTGGTTCCGTGATCTGAGGATTATCCTCATTGCTGCACAGAAGAATTATGTCCTTGATGCACCGCTAGGTGACAGACCTATTGCAGGAGCAGATGCAAACGTTATGAACGTTTACCAAGCTCGATATGATGACTACTTGATAGTTTAGTGCGCCATGATTTACGGCTTAGAACCGGGACTTCAAAAACGTTTTGAATGCCACGGAGCATATGAGATGTTCCAAGAGCTGAAATCGGTATTTCAGACTCATGCCTGTGTCGAGAGGTATGACACCTCTGACAAGTACTTTGCCTACAAGATGGAGGAGAATAGCTCAACCAGTGAGCATATGCTCATAATGTCTGGGTACTACAATCGCTTGAATCAAGTGGGAGTTAATCTTCCAGATAAGATAGTGATTGACAGAGTTCTCTAGTCACTATCACCAAGTTACTAGAACTTCGTGATAAACTATAATATGCAAGGGATGACGAAAACGATTCCCAAGCTCTTCGCGATATTGAAATCGGCGAAGGTAGAAATCAAGAAATAGCATCAAGTGTTGATGGTTGACAAGACCACTAGTTTTAAGAAGGGCGAGTGAAAGAAAGGGAACTTCAAGAAGAATGGCAAACAAGTTGTCACTCCCGTGAAGAAGCCCAAAGATGGACCTAAGCCTGAAACTGAGTGCTTCTACTTCAAAGGGATTGGTCACTGGAAGCGGAACTGCCCCAAGTATTTGGTAGATAAGAAGGATGGCAAAGTGAAAAGTATATTTGATGTACATGATATTGATGTGTATTTTACTAGTGTTCATAGTAGCCCCTGGGTATTTGATGCCGGTTCAGTTGCTAACATTAGTAACTCGAAACAGGAGTTGCGAAATGAACAGAGACTAGTTAATGACGAGGTGACGATGTTTGTTGGAATTGATTCCAAGGTTGATAAGATCACCATCGCACACTCCCTCTACCTTCGGGATTAGTGTTGGACCTAAATAAATGTTATTTGGTGTTTGCGTTGAGCATGAATATGATTGGATCATGTTTATTGCGATACGGTTATTCATTTAAGTCAGAGAATAATTGTTGTTCTGTTTACATGAATAAAACCTTCTATGGTCATACACTCAATATAAATGGTTTATTGACTCTCGATCGTAGTGATACACATATTCATAATATTGATGCCAAAAGATGCAAAGTTGATAATGATAATGCAACATATTTGTGGCACTGCCGTTTAGGTCATATTGGTGTAAAGCGCATGAAGAAACTCCATTCGGATGGACTTTTGGAATCACTTGATTATGAATCATTTGATGCTTGCGAACCATGCCTCATGGGCAAGATGACTAAGACTCCATTCTTCGGAACAATGGAGCGAGCTAATGACTTATTGGAAATAATACATACCGATGTATGCGATCCGATGAGTGTTGAGGCTCACGGCGGGCATCATTATTTTCTGACCTTCACAGATGATTTGAGCAGATATGGGTATATCTACTTGATGAAACATAAGTCTGAAACATTTGAAAAGTTCAAAGAATTTCAGAGTGAAGTAGAAAATCATCGTAACAAGAAAATAAAGTTTCTACGATCTGATCGTGGAGGCGAATATTTGAGTTACGAGTTTGGCCTTCATTTAAAACAATGTGGAATAGTTTCGCAACTCATGCCACCTGGAACACCACAGTGTAATGGTGTGTCCGAATGTCGTAACCGTACTTTATTAGATATGGTACGATCTATGATGTCTCTTACCAATTTACCACTATCGTTTTGGGGTTATGCATTAGAGATAGTTGCATTCACGTTAAATAGGGCACCATCTAAATCCGTTGAGACGACACCGTATGAACTGTGGTTTGGCAAGAAACCTAAGTTGTCGTTTCTTAAAGTTTGGGGCTGCGATGCTTATGTGAAAAAGCTTCAACCTGATAAGCTCGAACCCAAATCGGAGAAATGCGTCTTCATAGGATACCCAAAGGAGACTGTTGGGTACACCTTCTATCACAGATCCGAAGGCAAGATATTCGTTGCTAAGAATGGATCCTTTCTAGAGAAGGAGTTTCTCTCGAAAGAAGTGAGTGGGAGGAAAGTAGAACTTGATGAGGTAATTGTATCTTCTCTTGAATTGGAAAGTAGTTCATCACAGAAATCAGTTCTAGTGATGCCTACACCAATTAGTAAGGAAGCTAATGATGATGATCGTGAAACTTCAGATCAAGTTACTACCGAACCTCGTAGGTCAACCAGAGCACGTTTCGCACCAGAGTGGTACGGTAATCCTGTTCTGGAAGTCATGTTACTAAGACCATGAGGAACCTACGAACTATGAGGAAGCGATTATGAGCCCAGATTCCGGAAAATGGCTTGAGGCCATGAAATCTGAGATAGGATCCATGTATGAGAACAAAGTATGGACTTTGGTTGACTTGCCCGATGATCGGCAAGCCATAAAGAATAAATGGATCTTCAAGAGGAAGATGGACGCTGATGATAGTGTTACTATCTACAAAGCTCGACTTGTCACAAAAGGTTTTCGACAAGTTCAAGGTGTTGACTACAATGAGATTTTCTCACTCGTAGCGGTGCTTAAGTCTGTCCGAATCATGTTAGCAATTGCCGCATTTTATGAAATCTGGCAAATGGGTGTCAAAACTGCACTCCTTAATGGATTTCTTAAAGAAGAATTGTATATGATGCAACCAGAAGGTTTTGTCGATCCTAAAGGTGCTAACAGAGTGTACAAGCTCCAGTGATCCATCTATGGACTGGTGCAAGCATCTCGGAGTTGGAATATATGCTTTGATAAGGTGATCAAAGCATATGGTTTTATACAGACTTACGGTGAAGCCTGTATTTACAAGAAAGTGAGTGGGAGCTCTATAGCATTTCTAATATTATATGTGGATAACATATTGTTGATTGGAAATGATATAGAATTTTTGGATATCATAAAAGGATACTTGAATAAGAATTTTTCAATAAAAAGACCTCGGAGAAGCTGCTTAAGTATTGAGCATCAAGATCTATAGGGATAGATCAAGACGCTTAATAGGACTTTCACAAAGCACATACCTTGACAAAATTTTGAAGGAGTTCAAAAAGGGATCAGTCAAAGAAAGAGTTCTTGCATGTATTCAAGGTATAAAGTTGAGTAATACTCAAAGCATGACCACGGCAGAAGATAGAGAGAGAATGAAAGTCATTCCCCATGCCTCAGCCATAGGTTCTATAAAGTATGCCATACTATATACCAGACCTATTGTGTACCTTGCCATGAGTTTGGCAAGGGGGTACGATAGTGATCTAGGAATGGATCACTGGACAACGGTCAAAATTATCCTTAGTTACCTAAGAGGACTAAGGAAAAGTTTCTCGGTTATGGAGGTGACAAAGAGTTCGTCGTAAACGGTTACATCGATGCCAGCTTTGACACTAATCCGGATGACTCTGAGTCTCAATCTAGATACATATTGATAGTGGGAGCAATTAGCTAAAGTAGCTCATGCAGAGCATTGTAGACATAGAAATTTGCAAAATACATACGGATCTGAATATGGCAGACCCGTTGACTAAACCTCTCTCACAACCAAAACATGATCACACCTTAGTACTCTTTGGGTGCTAATCACATAGCAATGTGAACTAGATTGTTGATTCTAGTAAACCCTTTGGGTGTTGGTCACATGGCGATGTGAACTATGGGTGTTAATCACATAAAGATGTGAACTATTGGTGTTAAATCACATGGCGATGTGAACTAGATTATTGACTCTAGTGCAAGTGGGAGACTAAAGGAAATATGCCCTAGAGGCAATAATAAATTTGTTATTTATATTTCCTTATATCATGATAAATTTTTATTATTCATGCTAGAATTGTATTAACCGGAAACTTGATACATGTGTGAATACATATACAAAACACCGAGTCCCTAGTAAGCCTCTACTTGACTAGCTCGTTAATTAAAGATGGTTAAGTTTCCTAACCGTAGACATGTGTTGTCATTTGATGAACGGGATCACATCATTAGGAGAATGATATGATGGACGAGACCCATCCGTTAGCTTAGCATAATGATCGTTAAGTTTTATTGCTATTGCTTTCTTCATGACTTATACATATTCCTCTGACTATGGGATTATGCAACTCCCGAATACCGGAGGAACACTTTGTGTGCTATCAAATGTCACAACGTAACTGGGTGATTATAAAGATGCTCTACAGGTGTCTCCGAAGGTGTTTGTTGGGTTGGCATAAATCGAGATTAGGATTTGTCACTCCGAGTATCAGAGAGGTATCTCTGGGCTCTCTCGGTAATGCACATCACTATGAGCCTTGCAAGCAATGTGACTAATGAGTTAGTTACGGGATGATGCATTACGAAACGAGTAAAGAGACTTGCCGGTAACGAGATTGAACTAGGTATGATGATACCGACGATCGAATCTCGGGTAAGTAACATACCGATGACAAAGGGAATAACGTATTTTGTGATGCGGTTTGACCGATAAAGATTTTCGTAGAATATGTAGGAGCCAATATGAGCATCCAGGTTCCGCTATTGGTTATTAACCGGAGATGTGTCTCGGTCATGTCTACATAGTTCTCGAACCCGTAGGGTCCGCACGCTTAACGTTCAATGACGATTTGTATTCTGAGTTATGTGATTTGATGACCGAAGTTTGTTCGGTGTCCCGGATAAGATCAAGGACATGATGAGGAGTCTCGAAATGGTCGAGAGGTATAGATTCATATATTGGAAGGCTATATTCGGACATCAGAAAGGTTCCGAGTGATTCGGGTATTTTTCGGAGTACCGGGGAGTTACGGGAATTCACCGGGAGAAGTAATGGGCCTTATTGGGCCATACGGGAAAAGAGGAGGCAGGCCAAAGGGAAGGTGGCGCCCCCCCTCCCATGGGTCCGAATTGGACTAGGGGAAGGGGGCGGTGCCCCCCCTTGCCCTTTCCTACTCCCTCTCTCTTTCCCTCTTTCCTTCTCTCCTACTCCGAAAAAGGAAAGGGATTCCTACTAGGACTTGGAAGTCCTAGTAGGACTCCATACACTTGGCGCGCCCCTAGGAGGGCCGGCCTCTCTCCCTCCCTCCTTTATATACATGGGTAGGGGGCACCCCAAAGACACACCAACATTTGTCTTAGCCGTGTGCGGTGCCCCCTTCCACAGTTACACACCTCGGTCATATCGTCATAGTGCTTAGGCGAAGCCCTGCGCCGGTAACTTCATCATCACCGTCGCCATGCCGTCGTGTTGATGGAACTCTCCCTCGTCCTCAAATGGATCAAGAGCTTGAGGGACGTCATCGAGCTGAACGTGTGCTGAACTCGGAGGTGCCGTACATTCGGCTCTTGATCGGTTGGATCGGAAAGACGTTCGACTACATCAACCGCGTTAAGCTAACGCTTCCGCTTTCGGTCTACAAGGGTACGTGGACATACTCTCCCCCTTCGCTGCTATGCATCTCCTAGATAGATCTTGCGTGAGCGTAGGAATTTTTTTGAAATTGCATGCTACGTTCCCCAACAGCGCGTGCACATAACCTTCCCTCGTTGGAGGCACCAGCGAGAGGCATGACAATAGACCCAGTTAGGTCCTTCCCATAAAAGGAAAATGTGGTTGCACTGGTCAGCTCGATTCAGTGGCACCAAGAATCAGCCAACAGTTGTTCAAGTTCATTATTATCCGATTAAACTTGAATGCAAGAAGCTGAGCCATATAAAAATAACATGATGCAACTACAAAGCATGACATCAACATAAGCATGGAGGTGCAACATAGTCATCGAGCATAACAACAATGAATCATATATCTAAATGAGCATGACATAATGACGAGCATAATCATAACACTACACAGGAGCATAGCATGACTACTAGCATCATGAATAAATACCATGCAAGGACATAGCAAGAACACTACCAAGTAAGCATGTAACCAACTAGATGCAAAGGAACATGCATAACCACGGTACTTGATAACAGACGGTAAACATGCATCAGACTGAACATCAATACTACCAGCATGTACTACTACTACCAAGCATGACATGAAAACAATACTAGCAAGCAGTATAAGATAACAAGATGCATCGGAACATAGCATGAAGGTGAACATGAAACCACGAGCATAACCGAAACAACGACAACAGTAGCAAACAAGCAGACAGATAACGGGCAAACTTTTATTAAATATTCAAGTAGAAACCATGGCTACTGCATGGCTATCATGCAAGTGGCTGTTGTGGCTTGCCTGGGGGTGACGGAGACTCCAGGAAGAAGTGCGGCGAAGCCGCTGAACAAAACGCCGGATGGTTCTCTCTTGAAGGGGGCTGATTAGAAGGAAGGGAAAAATGGTCATTTTCACTGTGGGACCACCTAGTGAAAATGTTACCAACAGAAAGATCTTGACGAGATGAAGAAGTGAGCGTTGGTTTCACCTCGATCGGAGTTACGGTCGCGGAGATACGAGGTGAAGAAGGAGAGGGACCAATCTGTGAATATTTTCATCAGTAACGGGTCCCTGAGAGGAAAAACTGAAAGCGCCTTCTGGCCGAATACGTTTTCTGTAAGGGAAAGTGCATTTAGAGCTGCAGTAGAGGAAAATACATTTTCCAAAAGAGAAAACGCATTCTAGCCAAAGAAGGAAAGGAATACGTTTTCATCAAAGGAAAACGCACTCACCAGAAACCGTTTCCACTTGCCACATGGGATGAGGCGCCTGGGCCACTGGCGCGTGGGGCCCAGTGGCAGGGGGAGGGGGCTGGGCGCACGTCTTCTTCCTCCTCCTCCCGCTTCTGTTCTCACGTGAAACAGAGAGGGAGCAGGGGAGGGAGGCGGCAAGGGGCCGGTCGGCTCCGGCCGTCTCTGGCCGAGCGGCGACCATCGGCGGGACCAGGGTGGTGAGGGGGTTCCATCTAGAGGGAGCATGCCCGCCGGGGAGGCGCGGGGAGGAGGGGAGGGCGGCGTCATGGGCAGCATAAGGGCGGCGGTGGTGGTGGTGGTCTCGGTGTTGCGGTTATCTCCGGCAAGGGGCAAGTGGGTGGGGCGGCTCAATGGGATGAGGGGGAGTCGGTGGACGCCATAGGAGGAGGAGAGGAGGCATGTGGTGGCCGGAACCAAGCCGAGGCCGAGGCGGCCATGGAGGACAGAGGTGAACTCCGGCGAGATTTGGCACTTCCGGCAAGCAAAAGATGCGGAGGAGTGAGGTGCAGAAGGACCCGGGGGTGCTATATATAGCCTAGGAGGAGGGTTCTAGAGCTCACGGGCGAGCTCGGGCTATGCTTTAATGGAGGACAATGGCTGGACGCGGCACGGGCACGACGACGACGACCACACCACAGCGATGCAGGTCGGTGGAGCAACGCAGGGCGATGCAGTCGAGCACAGGCTAGCTCCTGGACAAGGTTTGGGGTCAAGACAACGAGGGAGACGACGGGAACACTGGCCGGAACGAGCCAGAGCAAGCAATTAGCCATGACGCAAGTGTGATCACCATGGGCACTGGTGCAAATGGCTCGTTTTGGCAAGAACGACCATGTCTGGTATATAGTCCTTGGTGCCCTTAGGTGCAATGAAGGAAGAAAAGATCCTGGGGGCAAAGAAGAGATTTGGAGGAGGAGCCAAAACATTTTGGCCGCAAGGTGTTTGATGTGAATTGTGAGAGCTAGAACAGTGCAATGACTCTGAGCTTTGGCCTATCTTGATCACAAGCTAAGGTAACTGTGGTGGCCAAATATCAGACAAAATGGAGCTCTCTAGAGTGCACTTGCTGTAGAGAGGGCCCTACTGGTCAGATTTGGGAATTATGAAGCAGCACTCACTTAAGTGCATGAAATGAGCTGAAAATGATCATGGCCCAATGATTTGAAGATATGAAGATGCCCAAAAAGTTTCATGCCATTTGGACTTGCCAAAATAGCACTTGCTTCATTAAGCATCTCTGTGGACAGAAACTTGAAAAAATTGCACAGGGCAATTGGGGAAATGGATTGAGCCAAAACTTGGTGGAGAGAGTTGATATGTAAAGGAGAATTTCCTGGTAAATTTTCAGCTTAAATGAAGTAAGATAAAATATGGTTGCTTCACGAACTGAAAATCTGACCAGAAACTAAGATTTGGATCTGGGCTCACATAGGTGAGTTACATGAGCTCTAATTTGGTGGGGAGTGATGATTTAATCATATTAAGGACCTTGCAAAATTTCAACTCATTTGGATATGCGTAGCTTGTACTTCCTTCACAATGACTTCCCTCAGACAAGAACTTTGAAAAATTGCTCAGAATATTTACTAGGCAAATTGAGTTGAATTTTGGCATGGGGCAATGATATGGACAGGAAAAGATGTCCAAAAAGTTTGGGGTCAATCAAGCAAAGATAAATGACATTTCCTTCTCAAACCACCGCTTAGGGCAGAATCAGAAAAGGAATATTTGTGAATTATCTTTGATGATGCCAAGGAAGGATTTTGACGTATTTGTGGAAGATATGACCCAAACAATTTATGAGAATTATTTGGGAATTTTGGGAGTGACAGAAATATAGGTTGCTTCACAACCTAGGGTCTAAAGGATTATTCCTTTAATAGAAAAGGAATATTCCCTAGGAAAAGAATATTGGATTAGGTCAAGGATGAAAATGACATGATCTAGGGAAGATGATGAGGATGACAAGCCACTATGAAACCTAGGAAGACATGATCTTCCGAAGTTTCAGAACCACATAGCCACAGAAAATCAAATAAAATCAAGAAATCCAAGAAAATCAAAGGAAAAAGAAAAGGGCAAAATCCAGGGTGTTACAAACCTTCCCCCTTAAAGAAATCTCGTCCTCGAGATTTGGTTGCTCAGGGACAAATAAATCTTCTGACTTGAAGAAACCATTTCCAACTCGGGTTTCTTTTATTCATTCTCATATAATGTTCGCACTGAATTGCATCTGACTGACTGCATTGGTCTGGGGTGGTTTGCTTCACCGTATCTGACATGCTGACTGGACTTACCTCATATGTTCCTGTTCATACTGACTCAAATTTTCTTTCTTATTTGCTGGCTTAGCTGGGGTCTGAAAAATTATCAT
Source organism: Thinopyrum elongatum (assembly GCA_011799875.1). NCBI lineage: Eukaryota > Viridiplantae > Streptophyta > Magnoliopsida > Poales > Poaceae > Thinopyrum > Thinopyrum elongatum. The sequence continues at coordinate 587,267,841 of CM022301.1, forward strand.
TACTGACATACATGTCCTTCTCGATATTGATTCTTGCTGGAGATGTTATTCTCATATCGAGTACCGAGAATATTCCATGAAGTGGGGAACACATCTTCCCGTGGAACCAGGAATCTCTTCTATCCAGGCATCGGGTTCCTCGAATATATGCATGCCTTTTGGGTTCAAAACAGTGATGTGAATCGTACCTGTTCTTCTAAAGGATTCTGACATATTGGAGGAGTTTCTGACTTAGCTTGACTGGCTTCATAGTCTTGAGAATCCAATCTGTTCCAAAAGTTTGACTGTCGCTTGACGTGACTGATAGAAAAATGCACCATCTCCTGATGATAACATTTGCAGACTTGACTGGCAGTGATCTAGGCAAGGAATTCCATTCACGGTAGGCTATTCTTTAATCTATTCCCATATGTGAGAGATATCAATCCTCAAAGCATGTGCTCTCACTCTGATTCTTCATTTTGCCGGCATTCTCATGTGGATAGTAGGTTGTGCGATACTTTAGCACAGTTGCTGAGGTCATCACATTGAGCTGTCCTTGAGTCGGACTTGAAAGACTCGGGTATCCAATGCTGACAGTTCTGAGCATACTGTGGACTGAGCTAGTTGCCTTGCTATGAGGTCCTTACCACAATGGAGTAGACCTCTTAGGCGTCTCGTCACTAGGTAATTGATATGAAATATCACACTATCTTGGGTATACATACCACATTTTTCACACAATAACCGGCATACCTGTATTGTCAGTCTTGCTCTTTCATTATTATGTTCTTCATCTGGATCTTTAACTAAAAGAGTGAGGCCTTATATATCCTTGATTATTTTTGTGACCCAGAGTGCTGTCATATGCAATATCTTGCAATCATACCCTGGTCTTGTTCATGTCTCCAGTCTCGGTATATTCACCCGGTTCACGTGTGCTTATACAGATCTCAATACTGTTGTTGATTATACCAGACAGTGACCGGATTAATAACATCACCTTGTCGGATGTGCGGGGCTGATCTTGATAATCACTGTCAAGATAGCGTCTCAATGTTGTCTTTCTTCAGCACTTGTTGATTCTTGCGTCACCCACTGGTTTTTTGTCTCTTGAATAACCGGTGAGGTTGTCGGATGCGTACTGTGAATTCTTCCTTACGCGAGGGACTGGCATGAACTTGACATCATACTTACTGTATGAAAAAATATCTGATTCTAGTAGCATACATTTGTTCTGACTGATTCCTGTTTCTGACCCAACTATTGCAGATCTGTCACTTGGAGAAACACTCTCATATGATGACAATTCATTGTTTAATATCTTGTACCAGTGCCGTACTGAAGAAGACTGGGCAGCTTGCGTTGGAAACCACCGGAATATCGTGCTGAGGAAGACTGGATGGCTTGTGCTCGAAGCTTTTGGCGGATATCTTGCTGAGGAAGACTGGGTACCGTACCTCATAAGCTTCCCCCCTTAAATACTTACTAGGGAAGACTCGGTACCTTATGCCAGAAGCTTCTTGCAGTATCTCATTGAGAAGACTAAATATCTTGCACGGGAATCCATTCATACGTTACTGATGCAGACTAGGGAATCTTGCCTTGTACGCTTTTCTGATAAATTGTGGAGAAGGACTGCACTGTTTTCCTTTTTGAACCAAATAATATGTATATATTCTTGTCATTCCGGCTGCTGATTACTTGTATGACAAGAATTTTCTGACTGTCCTTGCTGAATTCATTGCATATTTGGACTGACTTCGGGGTATCGCATGTTTCAAATCTGACTCATGGCAGAATCAATCATCGGGTACGGACCATACCTCTGACTGGAAATGCATGTTGGACTTGGATCAAATTTTATTCTCTTGCTGGTTGAATCGTTGTTGCAATAAGGATGTATCTCTGTCGAGTTCTTGGTACTGAAAGTCTTAGCAGAATATAACTTGTATTCAGACTGGATGTTTGCAATACAATGCTGTCAGCTGAAAATCCCATTTGCTTTTAACTGAGTTCCTTGGTGTATATCTGTACTTCTCACGGCTTCTTCTGATCCGGTGTCGATTCATGAGAAATTTCCATAAGGGGGTAACACCGAAGATTCAAACCAAGAAGCACAAGAAAACGATCGATCGCAACAAAGCACACAGCAAACAAGCTACAAAACTACTCCACACAGGCACACACAAGCATGATACTAGCGCAAATGCACATGCACTACACGAAGGACTACACCCTACGCTTGAGAAAATGCTCGGGAACTGACGGATAAGCTAGGGGAGTAGCGAGTGGAACTGCTGACTCCGAAACTCCGGAGGGGCGAGGCGGAGGGGTTGGAGAAGCTGGCGGATATTGAGGTAGGGAAGCACCAAGCAATCTCCTGGCTCGAATGGCGTCTCGGACTAATTCAGAAATTAGAAGACACTCGGCCGTCATGTAACGGGACATGGCAAGGATAGCCGGGTCATCTTGATGATTGCCAGACGGGAACTGGATCCGCTTAGGATTCTCAACGATGGTGGGATAATATTGATAAGCACGGTTTTCTTGCACCATGCCCTCTTGATGACGAAGACCGGTGATTCCTGCCATTGCGGCAAGCTAAACGACACGCTCGGGAGTAGCGCCGTAACCACCGTGGAAACTATAGGTGCGCTTACCAACAGGAATCGGGGCTGACAGGTGGACATGAGCAACATATTCCAGGATTCTTCCTCCGGCAGAAAACTAGAATACTTGATAATGAGGTGGATCTCCGCGGGGATAAATGCTACGCCACATATCGCCAAGGAGGGTGGCAAAGCTGAGAGGTGCAGGGGTGGGATTGAACGCAATAGGAACAGCACCAGGAGCTCTGGGGAGGGCACTGAACTCATGGAAGTTGACCGCCATCTATGCACAAAACAGTGGTTAGGGGTAATCGAATAAGATTATATGCAGCAAACAAATGCAACAACCAAATGCAGCAAGCAAGGGCAACAACCAGACCCTATACTACTCTTTTCTAATGTTCCAGCGGACTAGGACGCTCTACAGCTAGACCTGCTCTGATACCAAGCCCTGTGGCACCCCGGCTCAGAGAAACTGGAACACCCCGTATTCCAGCCCAGAGATCAAAGTGAAGTCTACCGGAATATGACACTGCTTAGCATAGAACAAACCAGCTCTCTATTACAACACGAATACGGTTACAAGGTCTCCGATATTAAAATGAATAACACCGGCATGGCGACACTACGCCAACCACAGTTGCTCTATGCAAGCAGCATAACAACTCGAGGCAGCGGAACCTCTACTGGCAGCGGAACAACGAACGACGATGATGGACTCCAATCCACAGGGACTCTGGCTGGAATGTTTATCCAGCTCGCAAACACAGGAACCACACCAAACAAGCAAACAATCCAGGCACGACCTACAAACTGGCATGACACGCCAGGTCAGTAGATTGAATGTACTTGCAAGCTCACAATTAACCAAAAGCAATCAAGACAGACAACAGCATGGCAATTACAGGTTAAAGAAATCATGAACATGATGCTAACAGAACATGTGGCATGCACATCTGAACATGATACATCTAGAACAACCTTAGCACGGCATGAGCATATGAACATGACGATACTACATGCGACAAGTAAACATGATCATGCACAAACTTACTCTTATTCGGCGGTTACCTCGTAACCATCTCATGCATCAGCTTACCAACTTCGGTATCCATGATACCACTGTGATGATCCCGCGATCACAGAAAGATCAACCAACTTCGGTATCCATGATACCTTTGTGATCCTCTCTCGATCACAACCAATCTCTTTCTCATCATCGAACCAGGGTTATTATTAAGCAAGTTATTATTATTGTTGGCTCATAGTGTGACCGACTACGAACTGGGCCCATATCCGCGGGCGCGGCTATCGATAGATTAAAACACACACTATGCAGAGGTTAGCACACTATACCCACACCACGGAACCCATGGCCTCGCATTCCCATTCGGGTGGACCAACGGCATTCCGACAAAACCGATCTACTGCCCATGACACTCTCCTGGCCACTCCGACAAACTCCCCTTTAGGCTAAGTCCTGGGTGGCCCCGTGTCTACCAAAGACACCCAACGCCCACCGTCGTGGCAAAACATAAATAGTCCCAAACGGGGACAAGGTACCATAACAATAACAACGGGCACACAAGGCTTATGTCCGCCTACCTGATCAGGGTAGCACGCGCCCATAACCTTCCCTCATTGGAGGCACCGACGAGAGGCATGACAATAGACCCAGTTAGGTCCTTCCCATAAAAGGCAAATGTGGTTGCACTGGTCAGCTCGATTCAGTGGCACCATGACTCAGCCAACAGTTGTTCGAGTTCATTATTATCCGGTTAAACTTGAATGCAAGAAGCTGAGCCATATAAAAATAACATGATGCAACTACAAAGCATGACATCAACATAAGCATGGAGGTGCAACAAAATCATCGAGCATAACCACAATGAATCATATATCTAAATGAGCATGACATACTGACGAGCATAATCACAGCACTACATAGGAGCATAGCATGACTACTAGCATCATGAATAAATACCATGCAAGAACATAGCAAGAACACTACCAAGTAAGCATGTAACAAACTAGATGCAATGGAACATGCATAACCACGGTACTTGATAACAGACGGTAAACATGCATCGGACTGAACATCACTACTACCAGCATGTACTACTACTACCAAGCATGACATGAAAACAATACTAGCAAGTAGTACAAGATAACAAGATGCATCGGAACATAGCATGAAGGTGAACATGAAACCACGAGCATAACCGAAACAACGACCACAGTAAGCAAACAAGCCGATAGATAACATGCAAACTTTTATTAAATATTCAAGTAGAAACCATGGCTACTGCATGGCTATCATGCAAGTGGCTGTTGTGGCTTGCCTAGGGGTGACGGAGACTCCGGGAAGAAGTGCGATGAAGCCGCTAAATGAAACGCCGGACGGTTCTCTCTCGAAAGGGGCTGATTAGAAGCAAGGCCAAAATGTTCATTTTCACTATGGGACCACCTAGTGAAAATGTTGCCAACAGAAAGATCTCAACGAGATGAAGAAGTGAGCATTGGTTTCACCTCGATCGGAGTTACGGTCGCGGAGATACGAGGTGAAGAAGAGAGGGACCAATTTGTGAATATTTTCTTCACCAACGGGTCCCTCAGAGGAAAAATAGAAAGCGCCTTCGGGCCGAATACGTTTTCTCTAATGGAAAGCGCATTTAGAGCCGCAGTAGAGGAAAATACGTTTTCCAAAGGAGAAAACGCATTCTAGCCAAAGAAAGAAAGGAATACGTTTTCATCAAAAGAAAACGCACTCACCAGAAACCGTTTCCACTTGCCACGTGGGATGAGGCGCGTGGGGCCCAGGGGCAGGGGGAGGGGGTCGGGCGGACGTCGTCTTCCTTCTCCTCCCGCTCATGTTCTCAGGTGAAATAGAGAGGGAGCAGGGGAGGGAGCGGCAAGGGGCCGGCCGGCTCCGGCCGTCTCTGGCCGAGCGGCGACCACCGGCGGGACCAGGGCGGCGAGGGGCTTCCATCCAGCGGGAGCATGGCCACCGGTAGGCGCGGGGAGGAGGGGAGGGGCAGCGCCATGGGGAGCACAGGGGTGGCGGTGGTGATGGTGGTCTCGGTGTTGGGGCTATCTCCGACGAGGGGCAAGTAGTTGGGGCGGCTCAACGGGACGAGGGGGAGTCGGTGGACATTGTAGGAGGAGGAGAGGAGGCCTGTGGTGGCCAGAACCAAGCCGAGGCCGAGGAGGCCATGGAGGACAGAGGCGAACTCCGGCGAGATTTGGCACTTCCGGCGAGCAAAAGATGCAGGGGAGGAGTGAGTGAGGTGCAGAAGGACCCGGGGGTGCTATATATAGCCGAGGAGGAGGGTTCTAGAGCTCACGGGCGAGCTCGGGCTGTGCTCTAATGGAGGACAGTGGCTGGATGCGGCACGGGCACGGCGACGGTGACCACACCACAACAATGTAGGTCGGTGCAGCGACGCAGGGCGATGCAGTCGTGCACGGGCTAGCTCCTGGACAAGGTTTGGGGTCGAGACGACGAGGGAGACAACGGGAACAGTGGCCGGAACGAGCCAGAGCACGCAATTAGCCATGACGCAAGCGTGATCACCACGGGCACTGGTGCAAATGGCTCGTTTTGGCCGGAACGACAATGTCTAGTAGATAGTCCTTGGTGCCATTAGGTGCAGTGAAGGAAGAAAAGATCCTGGGGGTAAAGAAGAGATTTGGAGGAGGAACCAAAACATTTTGGCAGCAACGTGTTTGATGTGAATTGTGAGAGCTAGAACAGTGCAATGACTCTGAGCATTGGCCTATCTTGATCACAAGCTAAGGTAACTGTGGTGGCCAAATATCAGACGAAATGGAGTACAGTGCACTTGCTGTAGAGAGGGCCCTACTGGTCAGATTTGGGAATTATGAAGCAGCACTCACTTAAGTGCATGAAATGAGCTAAAAATGGTCATGGCCCAATGATTTGAAGATATGAAGATGCCCAAAAAGTTTCATGCCATTTGTACATGCCAAAATAGCACTTTCTTCATTAAGCATCTCTCTGGACAGAAAATTGGAAAAATTGCATAGGGTAATTGGAGAAATGGATTGAGCCAAAACTTGGTGGAGAGAGTTGATATGTAAAGGAGAATGTCCTGGTAAATTTTCAGGTTAAATGAAGCAAGATAAAATATGGTTGCTTCACAAACTGAAAATCTGACCAGAAACTAAGATTAGGATCTGGGCTCACATAGATGAGTTACATGAGCTCTAATTTGGTGGGGAGTGATGATTTTATCATATTAAGGACCTTGCAAAATTTCAACTCATTTGGATATGCCTAGCTTTTACTTCCTTCACAATGACTTCCCTCAGACAAGAACTTTGAAAAATTGCCCAGAATATTTACTAGGCAAATTGAGTTGAATTTTGGCATGGGGCAATGATATGGACAGGAAAAGATGTCCAAAAAGTTTCGCGTCAATCAAGCAAAGATAAAATGACACTTCCTTCTCAAACCACCACTTAGGGCAGAATCAGAACCGGAATATTTGTGAATTAACTTTGATGATGCCAAGGAAGGATTTTGACATATTTGTGGAAGATATGAACCAAACAATTTATGAGAATTATTTGGGAATTTTGGGAGTGACAGAAATATAGGTTGCTTCACAACCTAGGGTCTAAAGGATTATTCCTTTAACAGAAAAGGAATATTCCCTAGAAAAAGAATATTGGATTAGGTCAAGGATAAAAATGACATGATCTAGGAATGATGATGAGGATGACAAGCCACTATGAAACCTAGGAAGACATGATCTTCCCAAGTTTCAGAACCACATAGCCACAGAAAATCAAATCAAATCGAGAAATCGAAGAAAATCAAAGGAAAAAGAAAACGGCAAAATCCAGGGTGTTACAGATAAAAAATGTCCTCCCTTAAATCATCATTCTCCTGCTCAAGCTTCATTTGTTTGCATAATGCCTGCTTGCTTTCCTGCAGAAAACGGGAAGGAATAAACTAGATCTTAGATTTGTTTGCTCTGCTAGGGAGGCTTGACTTCTTGAACTCCACATGCATGTCCCCGGGTTAAGGTAGTGGGACTTCATCCTCATCCGAGTTGTCATCTCTTGTTTCCTCCACGTCGGTGTCTTCCTCCTACTCGGTGGACCATAGGTAGGGATAAATCTCCCCAAAGATCTTTGGATCTGCAACATATTCGGAGATATAGCTCACTCCATCTGAATCTTGAGATGACATATTTTCAGATCTGCCAGAAAAGCAGCATGAAACAAGAACAAAGGATTTTTGCGCGATGCGGTGGTCAAATCATCCAGCAGTATATATAAAGAATTTTTATCTTGGGAAACAAGTATACCACAGGAAAACGAAGTCGGGTAGGTGCCTGAGAGGCCCACTACCCACCAGGGTGTGCCAGGTGGGGCAGGCGCGCCCTGGTGCCTACTGGGCACTTGGGTTGCCTCCCCGTGTGTTTCTTATTTTTTTTCTAAAATTCCAAAACTGACAGAAAATATTTTTGCAGAATTTTTGGAGTTCATTTACTTACAGTATCACGTACCTCTTCCTTTTCCGGGTTCTAGAGTGTTCTGGAAGGTCTCTTTTATGTATTCCTCCGGTGTCATGGTTTGAATAATATTAGTTTCAACATTAATAGTTGTACCTGAAATATAGTGCTTAATTCTTTGTCCATTGACCACCTCCAGATTAGTGCCTTCGGCATTATTGATCTTAATAGTGTTAGGAAATATGCAACTTGTATTTCCAGGAGGCCATAGGCCAGTATATATAAATGTACATGTGTGGAATATATGCAGTAAACCCCTTATACAATGGGGTAAAAACGAAAGGTTACATGGCTATATATGTAATACTCTAACAGCGCCCTCAAACTCATGGTGGATTAACAACACTGAGTTTGGAGAGATAGAAGCCATGCTGCGCTCTAGTCTAGGCCTTCGTCAGAAAATCCGCCAACTGTAACTCGGAAGGCACATAATGACGAGCAATAACCTGATCCTGCACACCAGTTCGAACATAGAAAGCACCAACACCAATATGCTTGGTGAGCTCATGCTTCATTGGATCGCGCGCAATACTAATAGCACCTATACTGTCAGATAAGAGCAGAGTAGGTGTAGTAACAGAAACACCAAAATCCTGAAGTAACCATCGTAACCAAGTCACCTCTGCCGTCAGAAGAACCATAGCTCGTAACTCAGCCTCTGCACTCGAACGGGAAACTGTAGTCTGTTTCTTCGTCTTCCAGGCAATGAGAGAACCACCAAGAAAAACACAGTAAGCAGAAAGTGAACAGCGATCGGAGGGATCACTAGCCCACGTAGCATCCGAATAGGCCTGAAGCTGTAAAGAACTTGAGCAAGGAAAGAATAGACAGTGAGAGATCATGCCCTGAAGATATCGGAGAACACAAAGGAGGTGACTATAGTGAACCGAAGTGGGAGCGGAGACAAACTGACTCAGAATATGAACCGGATAAGAGATATCCGAATGAGTGACAGCTAGATAGACAAGACTCCCAACAAGATGGCGATAACACGTCAGGTCAGGCAAGGGGTCACCATCAGTATCACGAAGGTGAACATTGAGCTCCATGGGAGTCTCAACAGTGCGCTCATCGGTAAGAGCAGCATGAGCAAGAAGATCCTGTATGTACTTTTCCTGGGATATAAAAAAGCCATCAGAGGTAGAAGAGACTTCAATCCCAAGAAAGTAGCGAAGAGGTCCAAGATCGGACATAAGAAACTGCTCAGTAAGACGGGCCTTTACAAAGGCAATATATTCGGGGTCGTCGCCAGTGATGATCATGTCATCAACATAGAGAAGAAGAAGAGTCTGACCACGCGGAGAAAGGTGGACAAACAATGCTGGATCATGAGCACTCACTAAAAACGCTCAAACCAGGTGCGAGGGGCTTGCTTAAGGCCATAGAGAGAGTGACGAAGATGACATACCATGCCGTCAGGAACAGAATACCCAGGTGGTGGCTGCATGTATACCTCCACACACAGCTCACCGTTAAGAAAGGCATTCTTAACATCAAGCTGAGATACAGACCAGTGGCGTGCGGAGGCCACGGCAAGAAGTATATGAATAGTGGTCATATGGGCAAAAGGAGCAAAAGTCTCATCGTAATCATGACCAAGCTCGTGCTGAAAGCCACGAGCCACAAGACGAGCTTTGTAACGCTCGAGAGAACCATCGGAGCGAGTCTTAACCTTGTAGACCCACTTACAAGTGATGGGACGGACACCTGGTGGAAGAGAAACAAGATCCCATGTACCAGTGCGTTCAAGAGCAGCAATCTCCTCTGCCATCACAAACTGCCATTCAGGATGAACAACAGCCTCATGATAAGAAGTGGGCTCAAGAACAGTAGCACCAGCGGTTGAAAAAACCAAGGCAATCAACAGGCGGAAGCGGACGAGGACGCAAGCCATAGGTAGGCTGAGACGAGGAGGACGACACATCGACAGACGCATCCACATTATGTGAACGTTGAGTGTAATACTGAGGAAAAGATGGAAGAATACGAGGAGGAATAGCCAAGGTAGAATCAGGAGATGGAGACGAAGAAATCACCGGGGATGAAGGTGCAGAATCCGGTGACATGCGAGGTGAGGAAACCGTGGGAGATGGTGGCGGCAAATCGGTAAGATGTGGAGAAGTAGTCTTAGCAGGACGGAGAGATAAGGGCTCAACTGGAGTGATAGGTGTGTCGGGAAAAGTGAGGAAAGAGATATCCTCCACTAAAAAGGTCGAGGAAGATGGACGCGGGTAGAAGGGACAAGACTCATCAAAAGTCACACCCCAAGGAATACGCATCCGACGACTGATAGGATCCCAACAATGATAGCCCTTATGTTCATCACTATAGCCTAAGAAAACACACTCAACAGACTGAGCGGTTAGTTTGGTGCGTTCGTGAGGGGCAAGAAGAACATAGCAAACACAACCGAACAAGTGAAGCGTCAAATAATCAGGAGAACGATCAAACAGACTCTCGAACGAAACACCACCCTGGAGAGCAGCGGATGGCTGAAGGTTGATGAGATAGGTGAAGGTGAAGATAGCCTCGGCCCAAAAATGTGGTGGAAGAAAAGCGGCGATCATCAACGCACGAGCCATCTCAAGAAGGTGGCGATGCTTTCGCTCAGCCATGCCATTCAGAGCATGAGCACCAGGACAAGAGAACTGAGGAAGAGTGCCCTGCTCAGCAAGAACACCACACAACATCTTGGAAATATACTCGCCAACGGAGTTAGCACGGAACACACGAATAGGGGAAGAGAACTGAGTGAGAACCATGGCAAAAAATACTTATAGATGGAAAGAACCTCACTGCGAGAAGTCATAAAATAATGCCAAGTGTAACGAGAGAAATCATCTATGAAACTAATATAGTATAGATGGCCCCCTTTCGAAGCGAAGGGAGTCGGACCCCATACATCAGAATGGACTAAATCAAAAGGTCTCTTAGACAGCGACTCACTAGTAGCATAAGGTGACTGAATCTGTTTTCCTAGTCTACAACCCTGACACTCTAAAGAGACATCTCCTGAGACAGACCCCAGAAGACCTCGACGAACTAATGATGACAAGCGAGACCCACAAAGATGACCAAGTCGATGATGCCACTGCTGGAAGGAACCGGTAGCTGAAGTGACAAAAGCGGATGGACTGGCGATAGTGGTGGCAGCGGAAGGAACATGAAGCCAGTCTAGCTCCCAAAGACCCTGAGAGTCACGGCGGCGAGCGCCAGCCCCAACCAAAGTGTGTGTTCGACGATCCTGAACAGAACAAGAGTCAACGTCAAGGATGACGCGACAACCAGAATCAGTAAGTTAACCAGCAGAAAAAAGATTCATGGTAAGTCAAGGAACATGAGCAACATCAGGAACAGAGTAAGAAGGTGTGGTAAGATTGCCTCGACTAGCAACGGAAAGAGGAGTACCATCAGCAGTGAGTACATGAATAGGAAAATCAAACGATTTAAGAGAGGGCAAATTTGAAGAATGAGAAGACATATGAAAAGAAGCTCCGGAGTCCAGAACCAACGAGGATGTACCTGACTGTGTAGAGGGTGGTTCCTCAGTGCAGGAAGCATCAGCCACAGAACCTGCAGTGCCCGTCGAGGGAGAACCTGAAGCGGCAAGCAGACTCTTAAGTCGCAGAATATCCTGCTCAGTCATGGCGATGGCTGAAGATGTCGAAGTAGAAGAAGAAGTCCCTGAAGCTGATGATCGTGCATTACGCAGGTGTTTCTTCTTCTGGAAGCACTTAGACTCAACATGACCATCCTTATTGTAGAAGTTGCAGTGAGGACGAGACTGACCCTGGCCTCCCGTAGGAGTAGGCAAGAGCGGAGGAGCACTGGAGCGGGATGGAGTTGGTGCAGCAGGCGACATAACAGGAACTCGAGCAGCAAGCACAGAGGGAACCTCAAGTAGACCGGCACCACGTAGGCGAGTCTCCTTAGCACTAATCTCAGAAAGCGCCTCCATGAGGGAGATACGACCACGAGCAAACAACTGAGCACGCCGGGGCTCAAACTCCTTACGGAGCTGAGATAAGAACTCGTATACACGATGAAACTCCAAATGAGCCCGCATAGCCTGGCAACACTGACAAGTATGACAACCAACAGTGCGGAGACAATCAAGCTGACGCCAGATAGCAGAACTCTGTGCATAGAAATCATCAACACTGGAGTCACCTTGCTAAAGAGCATGGTCCTGCCGGACCACAGACAGATATAAGGCATCACCAGAGGGCTGATAGCGCTGACAGAGACGGGTCCACATCTCAGATACGGTAGGGAGCCCCAAGAACTCAGAGGCTAACTGAGGCAGAACACTAGCATCGATTACAGCTGCGGCACGGGCATCCTCATCAAGCCACTGAGTGTAAGCAGAAAGAGCCTCATGATAAGTTTGAAGAGCCTGCTCATAAGTTGAAACCTGCTCATCATAAGCACGGACGGTACCGTCATTTGCAAGCTTAGCTGCATCCTTCGCAGCTTGATCAGCATCGGTAGCAAGAACTGGTGGCGTTGGTGGAGTAGGGGCCTCCGGTGGAACCAGACACGGCAGACAATGGACCTCTCTAGAAAGAACGCCCCAAAGACGAATGCCACGCATATGAATGCGCATGAAGCCAACAAACTCGATGTAGTTAGTGCCATCGAAGATCATCGGACAATGAGGAACTGCGACATAGCCTGATGGTGTAAACATTTTTTTTTGCATCAACAAGCAGGCAACAATCAGGCAAACCAGGCGTACAAAGACAGAGCCAGCAGCAGGACGACGGAGATCAGCGGCGGAATCCGGAGAGGGCGGCGAAGATCGGTAGCTGGTGGCTGAGATTTGTACCTGGTAGCCGCCGCTCCTGGTCCGGGAGCAGGAGGCGATCTAGAGCTGGTACGAGACGGCGCCTGGGTTGGTGGCGGGGCGATCTGGTGGCTCGAGCAAACGAAGACTGCAGGGGGGCGATCGATTGGGAGAGGCCCGTCTGCGGGGCGAGAGCGATCAATTGGGAGAGGCCCGACTACGGGGCGACGGCAACCAGATCGGGAGAGGCCCAAGGCCCGACTGCAGGGCGGGGCGGAGCGATCAGATCCAATCGGGAGACCTGGCGGGCTAGCGGAAGATGGCGGCTCGATGCGATCTGATCGATCGGGAGGGGTAGAGGAAGACCGTGGGGTGAGGCGGGCAGATGAAACCCAGTGGCCGGTGGCTGGATCGAATTCAATCCAGGGAACGAGAGAGGAGACCGGCAGCAAGAGCGGATCAATGGCACGAGTTGCGGCGTGCAAAAAATTGACCTAGCTCTAATACCATGTTAGGAAATATGCAACTTGTATTTCCAGGAGGCCATAGGCCAGTATATACTTGTACAGGTTTGGAATATATGCAGGAAACCCCTTATATAATGGGGTGAAAACGAAAGGTTACATGGCTATATATATAGTACTCTAACAAATAGCTCTAGAGTGGTAAACTTCTTCGATGATATATGGTCCTTCCCATTTCGAAAGAGGTTTTCCTACAAAAAATCTAAAACGAGAATTGTACAATAGAACATATTCACCAACTTTGATTTCCCTCTTTTGGGTTCTTTTGTCATGCCATCTTTTAACTTTCTCTTTAAACAATTTGGCATTTTCATAACCTTCCCTCGTCCCCTAGCGCCGGCTAGCACCGCCCTGCGCCGCCGCCGCCGTAGCCTTCTCGGGCACGGCATCGCCCGAGCCGCCCGATCCCGCCAGCGCACCCCCCTTCTTAACTGCTGACCACCGCCCCCTCCACCGACCTCACCAGCCTCACTGACCCTCGCCACCGCCCACAACCACCATGCCGGCGCAGTAATGGTGCCGCCGACGTGCCTTCCTCTGGAAGCCACGGCACCGCGTCGCTCCCGCCTATAAATTCCCTCCCCGAGCCCTCTCTTGCCATCAGCACCTTCCCTCACTCCTCTCCAAGCCTCCCTGACCACTCAAACAACTAGAGACGGTCATCTCCCTCATCTCCGGCAGATACTGCCGCCACCACCGATCGGATGGTTCCGACGCCGTCCGGCCCTTCCTCTCCAATATCTCTCCATCAATGGCCTCCTGGAGCATCCGCGAATCCGTCCCTCCCCTCAATTTCGCTCAAGTTAGCCCACGGGCGAAACCCCTTTTCTGACTGACACTGCTATCCGCCGGAATCATTACTGATGGCGACACTGTCCCTCCCTTCGACCGTGGTGAGTACTGGGAGGACCGCCATGATCCCCTGGTGACGTTGGAGGCCTCGGCTCCCCAAGATCTGCCGCCGTTCGCCGGCGAGGAGCGCCGGAGCACCGCCCCCATTCTGTCGCCAGGGAGACGAGCGGGTGGACCAGTCAAACCTGACTGGTGGGACCGCGGGACCCACCGTCAGGGACTGCGGTCGGGACCCGCGTCAGTAAGTGAAGATGTATTCTCTGAATACGCCTTTGACATCGACCCCGCCCACGCAGCTGGTCGACTGGGCTCGGCCCAATAGCAATTCTCGGTTAAATAGCGCTCAGGGCGTTTCTCTGCTCTTTTCCTTTTCTTTTTCCAGTAGTATACAAATAATTCCACAGCCACTATTACAAGTCCAAATTTGATGATTAAAATTTATTTAGGTTCGTAAAATCATGCTCTATTTATCTAGTTTAGGTGAACATTTTTCCTAAGCCTTGTTATTACTGGATTTATTAAAAAGTCCATTTAATCATTTATTATAGATTGAAAATCCATAACTAATTCATATGGACTCCAAATAATTTGATTCTTTTTCTGAATTTTTTTTTTATAATCTAGTTTATTTTAGTATTTGTTTCAAAAATAATTGAAACAATTTTTGGCACTGTTTTTTGGATTATGTGGTGATTTCAATATTTTGCAAATAGGAAATGGAGGGGAGTTAATTTTTTCAAACTTTTGGAGTGCACCCAATACCTCTGCATGCTCAAGGCAAGCATCTTGAACACTTGATATGGAGAAAGCATGGTGAATTATTTGCTAGAATAATTTAAACATGACTATGTTGAATTCAAATTAAATTGCATATTGCTAGTTGAGCATGCTTGGTCATGTATATTTTCTCTTGCATGCATTCCACTAAAGTTTTGACATGCACACGTTGTGAGAATCCAGGATTGTGCTCCTACCTTGGGCGTGCCGTTGGGCACGGGCCATATTTGACACGAGGGTGTCACGTGATATATGTGGAGCATGCAAGGGTTGTGGCCCTGTTGGTATTGCTGTTGAAGGAATACTTTGTTGTGCTAACCGTTGCAGGAAACTTAAGCCTCCTGAGTCGACTGTAGATCGAGTCTTGTTCCGGTAACCCCCATACTTGATTCGTGCTGCCACTTGTCCCTGCCATAGGTAGGGTATGGTTTAGTAAGTTGATAACCCCTTTCCATGCACACACCGTACAGAGGGTTACGATGAGGGTTTCCACGGGGTTGGACTAAATCCTATCATCGGGTTAGGGGGCATGGGTGTATCCGGTTGTGACCGAGAGGGGGGCACCCCTTGGAATCCGCGTGTATTAATAGTGATCCCATGCAGGACGTTGGTCTCTCCGTCTTAAAGTTTTTCTTGAACGATGCTTTGGGTGATTCCTAGCATCCGGAAAGTTAATCTGGTGTGTGCCGGTTAGGTGTGTTTTCAATCCAAAGACCGTAATGGGAATTAGTCAGTGTCACGGTACTGACTAAAGAAATCCTTTACTTGTGGGTAAAGAGCACACCCTCTGCAGAGTTTAAACCTATTCAAATAGCCATGTCTGTGGTTAAGGGCTACAGTCTAGGCTGGTCAAGTGTCGGTTTTAGTGTCGGTCTTCGGAGGAAAATAATTAAATTGGGCCTGAACTATTTTGCAGGATATTGTTATCATCACTAACACTGTCATGGTTATTTTGAATACTATTGCTGTGAATATTTCTATGGTTATGCATATTATTGAGGACTAACCCGTTTCTCTTATTTTATATTTCCTGAGTGTCTCAGGGGCTGGCTAGACTACCCCGGGCACTCAATTTTATTTTCAAGACCTTTTGTGGCGTCCCTCGAGTTCACAGGCGGTTTATCACACCACTACTCTTGTGGACACCCGATTGGCATTTCTCTTCAAGTCCGACCGTGGCGTCACCTGACAACCGACTGGCATTTCTTTTCAAGACATCTCGTGGCATAGCCTGAGTTCTCGGATGGTCCTGTCTCGTCCGATTTCTCTTTTAGACACCCGTTTGGCATTTCTCTTCAAGACCTACCGTGATGTCATTTTTGACATCCGACCGGCATTTCCTTTAACTTTCCTTGTTTATTACTAATAATTTTATATATCCAGTTATTTGCACATGCTAATATTTTATCATGCCATAATTTATTTCCTGTCAGTAGGCATTTAAGTCCATCATGGGCATACGCATATAGTGTGGTTCATCATGATCATATAATTTAATTGTTGCATTCGGTATATCTTTTGTTCATGATGTTTGCGAGTACATTCAAACATACTCACAGGCTTGTCCCTGGCTATTTACTTGGCCAGGTGAGGATTTCTTTGAGGAGTACCACAGCGACGTCTGTGCGGAGCCTAGGATGGCAGCCACGCGGGATAGGAATTATCCAGGTCAGCCGTTCTTGTGGGAATGGAGCCCCTTCGACGTTGGAGAACCACGAGCCGCTTTCGTGTTCCACCACCGGAGTCACTATTGTATCATTAGACCTTATGGTCTTGTATCCAATTCTTGTAATTGCTTGGTAATCTGTAACAATGACGTGTCCACCAGTAACAGTAATCCTGGGCTGGTGATGACACGAGGGGTTAATTTCTGGGATTTCGTGTCCCGGCCTCGGCACTCAGGCGGGGCATCACACATGTCAGTGGCACTGATCCATGCTTCGACTCGAAGGAACAGCTCGCCTCCGCCGCCGCTGACTTTGGGCGGGCTCTAGCCAAGATGAAGTGCCCCAGCAACTACCTCTCAGGACTTACCAAGTATGAACTCACCAGTTCAATCTTACCAATACCAGTTGTAATTAATGGCTATGTTTTGTACGGTTGATGTATTAACAATGTTGTAGTAAACATGCCTAACACATTTTAGCTATTTTCCCTACCTTTTTATAGACAACTGGACCATTCTCTGCTCTGGCAGCACCTACCTTGCGATGTTTAACTCTGCCAATTGCATTTTTCTCATTACCGGTTTCAATGGCTATTAAGCCTGTTGCAATTAACAGTTGTATCCATTTTTAAACAGTTGTATTTCAATGGCTACAAACTTACAAAACATGACTTAGGATGATGTTAACCCTGTTACAATTAATAGTTGTATCCATTTTTTAATCTATCCCTTTGCTACCGTGCTACTCTCCGCAATGAAGATATTCTAGAGATGCTGCCCACTTACTATTATTAGCGGATGCTAACCCTGTTGTACTTAACATGCCTTTCCATGTACTTATGCAGGGCCATAATGGGCGATGTTGTTGTTTACCTTCGAGGTTAGCTGCATCCCATGTCTTACAATATTTTACATCATTTGTCCAATTGCAGTTTGGCTTCTAACATTTACTTGCTTCTTGTAGATACACATTTCGGTGGCACTGATCCACTCTTCGACCCGGAGGAACACCTCGCTTCCGCTGTGGCCAACTTGGGGCAGGCTCTTGTCCATATGAAGTGCCCCAGCAACTACCCGTCAGGACTTACCAAGTATGAATTCACCATTTGAATCTTACCAATACCAGTTGCAATGGCCATGTTTTGTATGGTTCATGTATTAAGCATGTTGTAGTAAACACGCCTAGCCCATCTTATCTATTTTCCCTACCTTTTTATAGACAACAGGGCCATTCTCTGCTCTAGTAGCACCTGCCTTGCGATGTTTAACTCTGACAATTTCATTACTATCAGTACCAGTTTCAATGGCTATACTAGGTTGTCTGTTGCAGTAAACAATTCTATCGTGCTACTCTTTCGCAATGAAGATATCACTACAGATGTTGCCATTCTATTACCATTTGCTATTTTTGCTGGATGTTAACCCTGTTGTAGTTTACATTGGCTTTCCATGTACTTACACATGGCTACAATGGGCGATGTTGTTGTTTGCCGTCGAGGTTAGCTGCATCCCATGTCTTATACACCATCTGTTCCTAAATATAAGTATTTTTAGAGATTCCAATATAGACTACATACGGAGCAAAATGAGTGAATCTAGATTGTAATCTAAACTATGTCTATAATTCTATATACATCCATATGTAGTTCATATTGAAATCTCTAAAAATACTTGTACTTAGGAACGTAGGTAGTTGTATTTTACATCATTTGTGCAATCTCAGTTTAGCTTCTAGCATTTACTGGTTGCTTGTAGGTACATATATGAGTGGTACTGAACCACGCTTCGATCCCTTTTGTGTATGGGGCAATGAGATATTCACAAACAAGCGTCAAGTGAGGAAACTAAGAAAGATTGTTAGGTGAAAGAAACGGGTGATGGGAATTAAGCTCTTTATTTACACTTTGTCCAAGACAACAGTGAACTTTAGGATGGTAAGTAATGTGTTGCCTTTTCCCCCTGCCAACAACAAGTTACTCTATTAGACCTGAGTATATGAAATATTTCTCTTTTCAGTGGTTTCCGAAGCTATTTACAGATGATTACCTTGCAAACTACATGACCGGAGTGGAGGCAACTAAGAGCATCTCTAGCAGACCCCGTATAACACCGACCCGCAAAACGCATTTACAGTTCGCGGAAAAACGGCTTTGCGGGCCGGCACGGGAGGCCGCAGAGTCAGACCCCACAAACGGACCCGTAGAAAGGATATTCGCAGAATATGCTCTTTTACGGGTCGGCTACCCCGGGTCTGCTCGGGCACCGCCGCGTCGACCCGCAAATCGAAAACCCCAATAAGCGAATTTGACAGTGATTCCGATAAATGAGTTAAAATTCAAATGATAAAACATAGTTCGCACGCAAATAGAAGCATAGTTTTGTAGGAGAAACGCAAAAGGACTTGCAAAAGCGACGACCATGTCCTTGATCATCTTGGTCGCTCTTCACTCCGCACCACCTCCATCGAGGTCATCGCCGCCCTCGAATCCATCGCCGGCACTTGTTCCAACTCCGGCACCAAAATCATCGGTGGGGGCACTGAATGCATCGGCAATATTGGTTCCAAATCCCGATGAGAAAACATCGCCGGCACTGTAACATGCACCGGCCGACGCAAGCATCTTCCTCTTCAAGATGTCCCTCCTTGCCATATCATGCCACTCTTTAGTGATGTCGTCCATGTCATTGCGGTTCAATGTCATGATCCTATTCTCTTCAGCAAGAAGCTTGGACATGGCTTTGTTCTCAGTGGCATGTGTGTAGGGTAACGCAGCAGAAAACAAAACAATTTCGACCTACGCACCAGCACAGGGCCACTATGGAGACTGCATACAAGGTTTGATCATTTTCGTTACCGACTCGTAGCGCAGCGGAAGTAGAGTCGATGATGATCGGCGGTGCAGATCCCCGCAGCTAGGATTTACAACCTCCCAACCGCGAGGATGTATACCCTCATCCGCCACTCGGACAGCCCTCCGGGAGGCGGTCGGACAGTCCCCCGGACGGTGTCGCAGACAGCCCTTCGGGAGGACCTTCGAAACTCGGACGGTCACTCGGACAGCCCTTCGGGAGGACTCACAGAACTCGGACCATCACTTGGACAGCCCTTTGGGAGGCACTCTCGAACAGCCCCTCGGGCACTAAGATCGAAACTACGACCTCTCTACAGAGTTGCACACATACGGTGTCAGCTATCCGGCAGGGCTTCGCCGTCCAGAACTAGTTCCTGCCGGAAACCCAGACAGCCTTTCAGCTCTACGAAACTCTTTTCGTGGGAGGGAGAGAGAAGCTAGATAATTGCATGGCATTTGTATGTGAGAATGGATGAGGTTTGGGCAGCCCCCTCACCTCCTATTTATAGGAAAACCCAAGGGGTAGTGTGCCTCCCAAATTACCAAAAACTCCCATGCAAAAGTCTTCACATGAGGGTAATATGGACAAAATGGGATGCCATGTGGACCTCCAAAGAGCTCCACCCCCCCTTGGCCGGCCACCCCCTTGGGGGTCCCCCATGAGGTGCTCTCATGGCCCCCAAAGTCCTTCTAGAAGCCTTTAGCAAAAGCCCTAAAAGGTGGCTTTCCAAAAATACCCCAAAAATCACTTTCACTATTCACGACGACATTTTTCAGCGTCCGTTCGAACTGAAAATATTTATGTGGGCTTAGAACATTTCCAGTACCCACTAAAATAATTTTCAACGCGTTCTGGAACAATTCCAGTTTAGTGATTTCATCTGCGAAAAGCATCTGAAGCGGTTCCGGCAGCCCCGGAACATTTCCGGCTTTTCTTCCAGAAAATTCCCAGAAGTTTCCAGAATGATTCTGGCATCCTCCAAGAATTATCAGGCATGTGCTGAAACCATTTTGACTTAATGGTATCCCCTGAAACAACTTTTCAGTTTCACCGAAACTCATCCGGTGACCTCTCTCTGCAGAACTTTTCCGCTGTCCGAAACTTTTTCGGTGATTTTCTCTCAGACTCCCTATCTAGTATTCAGCAGATAGATGACCCTTAAGCGTGTGACCCTATAGGTTCGGTGAAGTATAGACATGACACGGAACCCCTTCCGATCAATGATCAACATCGGAGCCGTGGACACCCATATTGACCCCTATACCCACACGAATGAATATTCGAGTGAACCTCCAGTTGCCGTGTGCTATTCCTGTTGCTTCACGATATGTTACAAATACCCGAGGTTAGACATGTTGGAATCCCCGTGGATCAACAACTTGTCCACTATGCCAGTTACCCCGTTATCGGTATTGTTCTCTTTTCTCGTTACCGTGTTCCGGCATCCCTGTGATCAAATCACCCCGTGTCTGGCCAGACGATGATGGATACCGTAACACCGAGAGGGCCCAGAGATATCTCTCCATCGCCGGAGGAGCAAATCCCAATCTTGAGCTATCAAGTTACTTGACACACTTTTCAATGAACCCGTAAGCCGCCGTAATAGCCACCCATTTATGGATGACGTTTAACAAACCCCAAAGTCCATGAATCAAGCATGAAGAAACTCGATACTCTCATGGTCTGAGGAATCATGCAAATGTTAACTATCTCTGTGTTATTAACCATTAACTCATGACGAAGGTATCTCATAGCATAACATCAATTCGGGTCGATTCAACACAAATGTCCTTCCTGACATTGTGCCCTCAAAGTTGCTGGCATAGACATGCCCATGATTGGGAAAACATAATCATCATGCAACACTTGAGCTAGTCTTAGAGGCATGACTAGGAATACATTTTACCGTTTATTATACCACACGTGCACATGGGTTTTCCCCAGAGCCTTTATGGATATACGGGCTCGGGAACCATAGCAGTTATAGCATGGAATATAAACTTAATTATGAACAGGGAGATAATTAATAACATTGATTATTGCCTCTAGGGCATATCTCCTACAATGTGCTCTTCTCTCCTCAATTGCCGCCTTGCGCAACCCCTCGTCCTTGTGCAATTTCCATTTCTCTTCCTTCTCCCGTGCCTTCTTCTTAGCCAACTCTTTCTTTGTCTCCAAAGTCTTCACTAGCATCAACTCATTTGATTGCACCATGGCATCTATCTTGTCCCGCAAGCTCGATGCTTCGTGTTTCCTCTTGATCTTCTCCTTTGTCTTCTTGTCACCATCGGGCTTGTTCAAGTTTCATGGGCCATCATCATCTTCATTTTCATCCATGTTCATAAGTGAACCTCTCTTCGGTGGGGATTCCTTTGTCAATCAGCTTCCACTTCTCGCACTCTTTGAGCATATCCCAACAATGCTCTAGCTTAAAAAAATTCCTTCGGAAGCTTCCATGTCATTGTATCTTTGTTGGGCAAAATTGTCCTACACAATTTAAACAAAGTCAAATGATTGAATCACTTCATATGATGCAAAATGATGTGCACAACTTGGGACGTGAAAACAAACTCACATAGTCAGATTCCACGGTTCCACTTGGAGGTGCATTGCGTACTTGTTCCAAGCAAGCTGCCCAATGGTTGCAAATCGGCTTGATCACGTCCCAACGCCCTTGGAGTGACCAAAAGGTCCGTGGTGTCCTATTGGGATGCTTGGCCATCATGTGGAAGTATTGATTTTCGATTCTTTGCCAATATCTCTTGGAGGTTTGAGATGTACCCGTGGAAGCATCAAGAGACACCAAACTCCAAGCCTTGATCGAGATTTGATCTTCCAAGATCTTGTAGTTCTTTGATCTCATGCTTTTTTTCCTTGCGCTTCCTTAGACGCCCCCTCATCTACCTCCTCCACTTCATCTTCACCACCGTGATCATCCACGCCACCCTCCATTTCATTGTAATCAAAATCAGCGAACGGTGCCCTATCGATGTCGACGGCTTTGGTGTCCACCAAGTTCACGCACTCGGCAGCGGCATTGTTCGAACCACCGCTACATCGAGCGGCATCAAGTCAAGAACAACCACAGTGCAGAAAAGCAAAGCAAGAACAAGAGATCGAAGATGCATACCTTCCGGCCATTTCATCGAACACCTCGCTTGCGGTGGAAGCAGCGCCGTTGAACGGCATCGTTGGGGAACATCTCACTGGGGCGGAGGGAGTGGACGAAGGCGCCGACCTTTTTGTAGGAACCTTCTTCTGCTTCACGCCCGACACATTGCTCACCTTCTCCGCTGGTGGACGGGCAGATCACGCAGCGGCAGTGGCACCCGGCGCGCGTGCCTTTCCTGCGGGGCCAGCCGGATTGCCGCCCTGCACGACAACATTGCCCTGCCGCTTGCAGGCAGCCATGTTGGGTCCTTGGGCGATGGTGGGGGCGACATGGCCGCCGACGAGATCCACCGGAGTGGATTGCGCATGCGAGACCTCACGGTGATGGGGGACGGCTGGGAGGCTTCCATGGCAGCGAAGAATGGCGGGGAAAATGGACAGGAGCGTGCGGTGGCGGGGCAATGGCGGCCAAGGAGGGGGGGAGCGGGAACGGCCGCGCGGAAATTTCCCTCGTGCCAAGTCTCCCTGCAGATAGGGGGCGAGCTCGGGTCGGCCTCCCACCCCGTGAATCTAAAGGTTGAGGGCAAACTTTTGCCATGCCCCGCAAAAAGTTTTACGAGTCGGATGCGTTTGCGGGGTCTGCTCGGGCAGAATTTTCCGCGCCGACCCGTATTTTGACGGTTATTTTGCGGATCGCGGCCTTTTACGGGGTCTGCTAGAGACGCTCTAAGGTTAAATTATATAATTCATGCTACCATGATAATGCTCTAGTAGTCTTCCTGAAGGCGGTGAAGGATGGGCGGGCGATCGTCACAAGGTGTTGGACAAAAGTTGTTCGTCCATATGGCATGCAGGAGGGCACATTATGGGCATTCCGCTTCTTCAACACCATTGGCAACCAAAATGATTTACACTTGTCTCTTCACCGTTACTGCCTCTAAATATTGTGGTTCATCATAGTTAGTTGCTGTCTAATCCTGTAATTACTGAACATATTTTACTGAGAATATTATTTATGGATTTGTTGTAGAACCATTGTGCTGAGAGTTTGAATTCCATGTTTCATATTTCAAAATTTCCAATTCGAATAATAAATTACAAGGAAAAATAAAATATTGCAGGAGCGAATAAAATAATGTGCACATGGTTAGAAAGAAAACAGTGTGTGCGATGAAAAATAGAGAACAGACGGTTCTTTGACGTGAAACATTTGCGATGCCAGATGGACGCACACACAGTTTTGTCTCATATGTTTGTGCGATTCATGGTAATACAGCAAACATTTCAAACCTGTGTGCGTGTGTGATAGGAATACCTATTGCACACAATTATGAAAATGGACACGTTGGTGTTAGTAGAGGCACCGCACACATTTTACATTCCTGAATTGTGTGCGATAACGTACTTATCACAAACATATTAGTAGATTAAATGTTGATGTCCACCTTTTTCACACGACTACAACGGCGTAATAGTTGGGGATGTCTCTCAGATCAGAAACATAACATCGAGACGTAACATGTGGGACTGGGGCGACTTCTCATAAGTTTATTCTATGGCGATCGTCAGTAGCCGCTCGCCTATCCCCGATGGTTTCTGGGTCATGTGGGTAGGACCCCCCTATCGCAGTCACTCACTTGGCGACGGTTCAGAATGCCGTTGTGGAAAGGGGTTAAAAACCGTTTTTATAGCATGTTACGGTACCAGTGATGGCATCCATTTGATCACTCACACTAGTACACATGGGGGCTATAAAGCCCCCCCCCCCCCCAATCACACATCACAGCGAAAAACTATGTATGAAAACCGCATCACAGACAATTTGAAAATAAAACTGCCCAGCCAAACTACAGACGTTGTTTCGAATCCACACACGGGAAGATGGCATGGGAAGGTGGATATAATTACAACATCTGAAAATATTGTCGTGGGTGCATGAAGAGGTGTAGCTGGAACTGTTGGGGGGACCCCGGGTGGGCAGGAGAGGATCCCCTCCACCGCCGCGACAGACTACACGGTTTCTGGTGTGGTGAGCATCACCGCGCAGGCATACGAAGCAATGGCTTCTCTAACCTCAGGCCATGCATGTGGCATGGCAATGACGACAGAAGGGGAGTACGGTTTCCTGTCCTCCCGAACCAAGACGAATTTGGCCTTCGTCATTGCCTCAAGCCAACAATTATGATTGCCAACTCCAGCGCAAAAGGAAGATGAGTCGCATGAGGGCGGAGCATCGGCCACCATCAGTGGCGATGAACAGACAATAGGAGAAAGACATGAACGACAGCCAAGACGGTGACAGGAGAGAAACAGGAAGCAAATATCTATCACAGTTTACACCTCTAGCTTCTAGTGTCGTATAGACCGATCTGCCTACACTTAACACCCTCCCCGCACACGCCATGATGATTCCAGCCTGTAGGATTGTTTCAATTTTCATTACTTGAATTAACATAAATTTAAATCACACTATAGGTACCTATTCCTGCAAGTTGGGTTCAAGTTGGTTCATGAAGTAATGAACTTGAACTTGGAGTTTTATTTCCTAGCACTGGCATAGGTTGTGCAAATTGGCCCAGAAGTAGTTTTCACTCTCACGTGTCATCCATTTGATCACTAATACTAGTACACAAGCGGGATATAACCCCCCCCCCCCCCCGGCCCCAATCACAGATGATAGCAAAAAACTGTGTGTGAAAACCGTATCACAAACGCTTCAAAAATAAAACTACCCTGCCAAACTATAGATGTTGTTTCAAATCCACACACATGAAGACACAATGGGAAGGTGGATGTACTTACAGTGTCTGAAGAAACTGCCCTCGGTGCCTGTAGAGGCGTAGCTAGAGCGCTTGGGGGAGGCAAACCCCGATAGATAGGAGAGGACCCCCCCCCCCCACCGCCATGACAAATGCCCCGGTTCCTGGTGTGGCGAACATCGCCGCATGGGGAGACGAAGTAGCGGCCTCTCCAGGCTTAGGCAATTCGTGTGGCATGGCTAGAATGATGGAAAGGGAGTACGGTGTCCTGTCCACCTAACACGAGACAGTTTTGGCCTTCATCACTACCTCAAGCCATCGATTATGATAGCCAACTCCAGCACAAAAGGAAGACGTACGATTCGCACGAGGACGAAGGATCGGCCACCATCAGTGGCGATTTACAGACAATAGGAGAAAGATGTGAACAATAGCCTAGACAGTAACAGGAGGGAAAAAAAGAAGCAAATAGCTATCACAACTTACTCCCCTAGCTTCCAATGTCGTACAGACCTATCTGCCTACACTTAACACCCTCCCTGCACAAGCCACGATGATTCCATCGCACAAAACTGTTTCAATTTTCATTACTTCAATAAACATAAATTAAAATCGCACTATAGGTACCTGATGTCGCTTGAACACATCGGTATTTCCCCAAAGAGGAAGGGATGATGCAGTACAACTACGGTAGGTATTTCCCTTAGTTATGAAACCAAGGTATCAATCGAGTAGGAGAACCAAGCAACACTATGTAAACAGTACCTGCCCACAAAGAACAAATACTTGCAGCCTGACGCGTAAGAGGGGTTGTCAATCCCTCCATAGTAAAAAGGTAGATAAATTTGTGGTAGATTGGATAAATAGCTCTCGATAAAACACGAAATAAACTAAGTAATAAAAAAGGGCAGCAAGGTATTTTTGGTTTTTGGAATAATAGATCTGAAAATAAAAGCGAATAAAAATAGATCTCAAAGCAAATATGATAAAGAATAGGCCCGGGGGCCGTAGATTTCACTAGTGGCTTCTCTCGAGAAATAGCACACGGTGGGTAAATAAATTACTATTGGGTAATTTATAGAAGATTGAATATTTATGATGATATCCAAGGCAATGATCAATATATAGGCATCACAAAACTTGAAAACTTCAATCACACAAAACTTAACAAAACCTTCGAGAGATCCGTTAGAATAATAAAGCAAATCACTACTCTAGGTACTGTTGGAAACCCATTCATATTTTATTATTGCATTATACCTACTGTATTCCAACTTTACCATTCCTTATACCCCCCGATACAATCCATAGATTCATCAAAATAAGCACACAATGCAACGAAAACAGAATCTGCCAAAAATAGAACAGTTTGTAGTAATCTGGACTTTGTTCATAATTCTGAAACTCAAAAAATTCTAAAAAATTGGGACAACATAGAAAATTTGTATATCAATCTTGTGTAAAAAATTCAGAAATTTTCATCACTTTTGTGATTTTACAAAATTCTGCTACTTGATGCAAAAGTTTCTGTTTTCCAACAAGATCAAATCAACTATCACCCAACATGATCCCAAAGGCTTTACTTGGAACAAACACTAATTAAAACATGAAAAACACAATCATAACAGTACCATAATTGTGTAAACACTTAAGAACAGAAAGAAAAAGGCAAATATAAATTTTATTCATTGGGTTGCCTCCCAACAAGCGCTATCGTTTTATTTCCCTAGATTCAAGTATTGTCATCTTTAGTTTTTTATCCATAGTATGCCCTCATGATTGATTCATAAGGTGGCTTAATTCTTGTTCTAGGCAAGTGTTTCATACCCTTTCTTAGTGGAAATTGAAATTTAATATTGCCTTCTTTCATATCAATCACGTCACCAATAGTACGTAAAAACGGTCTACCAAGTATAATTGGACAAGACGGATTGCAATCAATTTCAAGAACAATAAAATATATGGGCACATAATTTATATTTGCAAGAATAAGAACATCATTAATTCTTCCCAAAGGCTTTTTAATAGTGGAATCCGCCAAGTGCAAATTAAGAGATCATTCTTCAATATCGGTAAGACCAAGCACAACACATAAAGATTTCAGAATTCTGGAAACACTAGCACCCAAATCACATAAAGCAAAACACTCATAATTTTCAATCTTGACTTTAATGGTAGGTTCCCATTCATCATGTAATTTTCTAGAAATTGAAATCTCTAACTCCAATTTTTCTTCCAAAGCTTTAATCATTGCATCTACGATATATTTAGTAAAAGCTTTATTTTGTTCATAAGCATGTGGTGAATTTATCATGGATTGCAACAAAGAAATACATTCAATCAAAGATCAATTATCATAATTAAAGTCTTTGTAATCCAAAAGAGTGCGCACATCACTAGTTAAAGTTTTGACCTCTCCAAACCCACTTTTATCAAATTTTCATCAAGATTTTCACCCTCCAAATTATCGGGACGCCCTCTAACTAAAGTTGCCTCTTCTTCAATCCATTTATCATCAATTTCAAGTTTACTAAACAAGGAATCAATATAATAAACTCCAATAACTTTAAGATCTTCATCATTTTTATGAAAGCAATCACTAGAAAATGCTCTTTCCAAAAATTCTATTTTAGCTCTAAGCATACCGGTTCTTTTCTTACTTTCATCCATAGAAACATATAAAGCTTTAATTGATTCATTAACCTTGGGTGCAAAAGTTTTAACTTGAGATTTTCTACATCATGAGAAATTCTATCAATACTTCTAGACATATCATCAATCTTATTCAACTTTTCTTCTATCGTAGTATTGAAAAAATTTTGAGCATTGATAAATTATTTAATATTATTCTCAAGATCAGAGGGGTTCCTATTATTACTGTAAGAAGAATTACCATAATTATTAGAGGAATTTCCAGGAAAAGGCCTAGGATTAAAATTACCTCTATAAGCATTGTTATTAAAATTGTTTCGCGAGACAAAATTCACATCTACAGGATCACTATTTTGCTCAATCAATGTAGATAAAGGCACATTATTAAGATCAATAGGAGCACTTTTGTTTGCAACCAATTTCATAAGAGCATCAACTTTTTCACTCAATGTACTAATTTCTTCAACCGAATTAACTTTTCTACTAGTAGGTGCTCTTTCGGTATGCCATTGTGAATAATTTTCCATAATATTATCAAGCAATTTAGTAACTCATGGTTCTGGAACTCACGGCGGCTGGAATTGTGTTTCGCCGACTCCCTTAGGGTCTCTGGAATATTTGGGAATTTATAGGGTGAAGAGGCGGTGCGGGAGATCACTGAGGTGGGCACAACCCACCTGGGTGCACCTGGGCCTCCTAGCGCCCAGGTGTCTTGTGCTCATCTTGGGCCTCCCCTTTGGTACTTCTTTGGCACACTGGGTGTCTTCTGGTCCAAAAAAATCTCCAAAAAGTTTCGCTGCATTTGGACTCCGTTTGGTACTCATATTCTACGAAGTAAAAAACAAGCAAAAAAATAGCAACTGACACTCGGCACTATGTCAATAGGTTAGTCCCAAAAAATGATATAAAGTTGCTATAAAATGATTGTAAAACATCCAAGAATGATAATATAACTGCATGCAAAAAGAAAAAGTTATAGATATGTTGGAGACGTATCAGTACCTATTCCCGCAAGTTGGGTACAAGTAGGTTCATGAAGTAATGAAATTGAAACTTGGAGTTTTATTTTTTAGCACGGGCATAGGTCCTGCAACTTGGTCCAGAAGTAGTTCTCACGTTCACATGGCATCCATTTGATCACTAACACTATACACATGTGGGCTATAAAACCCCCCGCCCACCACTACCAAACACACACGTCAACAAAAAATTGTGTGTGAAAACCGTATCTTAGACGCTTCAAAAATAAAACTACCCTGCCAAACTATAGCCGTTGTTTTAAATACACACGCGCAAAGACACAATGGGAAGGTGGATGTACTTATAATGTCTGAACAAACAGATGTAGGTTCCTGTAGAGGCGTAGCTGGAGTGCATGGGGGGAGACAAACCCAGATGGGTAGGAGAGGACCGGCTCGACTGCCACGACAGGCGCCCTTGTTTTTCGTGTGGCAAACGTCACCAAGCAGTTGGTGCCCGCAAGCCAAACAAGGTGGTGTAGCACTTTTGTGAAAGTATCCCAATTAGTTATCATCCCAACGAAGAGCAAAGGAGAGTATTTATGTTGGTGCTTCTATTACACCAAAGTGTCATAGTTCTTGTGCGAAGTAATTGCTTGCACTCCTGCAAATATTGTTACTGTCCAGGTGGACCAATATACCAGAGTGGTATGGATAAAAAGTTTAAATTAAATATTTTAGAAACTCTTAAAAGAAAATATCATGAAGGAAAGTAAGGATTGTGTTTTCCTGCAATGAAAAGATTAGACGTGAAGAAATTCAGTTCATGGTAAGAATATATCAAGTGTGCTGGTGTGAGGGTAATACCAGTTACCTTGTATCATACTCAAAGTATTTGATATGTGTGTTCTGTAGGCGGATCTCCCTAAAGTTATGAAACTCATCCTCGCGAGATTATATTTTATTCTATGGTCCTGCTTCACCATTGCCACAGAGTGGTTGACTCCACAATTAAGGTCCTTGGACCGGAACCAAGCATTAAGGTTCATGGATCACTGTTATCTCATATTGTCTTTGGTCCTCATAGATATCTCCACCTGTAATGTAAGAGGTCACAAATTCCCTAAACAATATGTATTACCTATGTAGGTTTTGAGATCGTGTTTCCTCGGCCCTTAAATTGGACAACACGTGTAGGCTTCACCACAATATAACAACTTACTAGACATATCATACTACTACAAATACAAATGACGACATACAGGATAGGCACATATGTATCTTTCCACTCACCTATATCTCCAACGCCTATGGGGGAGTACTCACACATCATAGGAGAGAAACTGATCACACCAGAGATCAAACCCATGAAAACCATATCGGTAGTATCTTGAAGATCCACAATAAGATGAAATGGATAACTCAAATAGTTTTTATCTTCATATGAGTGTCAATAGAATTTCAATTGTTCTCACAATTTGGAATTTCTCTTACAATAGGGAAGGGTGAGATGATTATGGAGATGAAAGGCCCAAAACTAAGAAGATCTCCAAAGGTTCTTCGGATCTCCTCTTGTTATGTTCTGGACGTGGTGGCGGCGACTTGGGTTCTCTTCTCCCTGGATCCCTTCATGAAATTGTATTGTATAGACGCGGTGAAGCTATTGGCAGTCCATACGATTGATCATATGAGCGCTTGCGGTCGTATGGAAGGCCGTCTTTTCATCTGGTGCGTCTAGTGGCTTTGCTCACCAAATGGAAGTTGCTCCAATTGTCTTCATTTGTAGTAATTCTCCTTGGTTTCCTTCCATATGTGGTATTTCCTGCCAAACAATGGAAAGGGGGGTTTTCTTCTCTTTTGAAGGATTAGCGTTAGAAATAATCGAGAAGTAAAAAAGTTTCGGTGAAAACAAAGTCAGAATCACTTGATAAATATCACATTCTCGAGCCATCAACTCCCCGAAGCTTTAAACTTGCTCATTTTCAAGCAATCGAGAAATCAAGAGAATGAAAAAGAGTTTGATTGAGGAGAAAGAAGTTTTACCGGCTCGAGAGTATGACATATGCATCCTCAACAATCCTGCAATTTCATTCAAGAAAGTATTCATACTTGAATAGTTTCTCGTAAGCTTGTTGCCTAACCACGTATAGTTTTCCATCACCAGTTTTAATTTCTCAAACCAAAATTTTCTTTGTTAACCAAGTGTTTAGGCAAGCGAAAACATTTCTTTCTTAGAAGGATATTATTTTTAAGTTCTTCATAAAACATTTGCATTAGGTGATTTCAAAAGCGAAGAGAGTAAAGAATTCAAACATTACATTAACACCCACCAATACCTCATAGACACGGCTTTCAAACACTTCTCTCAATCTTTATCCTTTGTAACTTCAATTCTCGGTGATGGGGTTATGCCAAAAATTACTATATGCAATTGGGTTCCGCTGTGGCTTAATTTCGTGCAC
This sequence comes from Thinopyrum elongatum, assembly GCA_011799875.1. NCBI lineage: Eukaryota > Viridiplantae > Streptophyta > Magnoliopsida > Poales > Poaceae > Thinopyrum > Thinopyrum elongatum. The sequence goes on from CM022301.1 coordinate 587,299,376, forward strand.
TATGGATCAAGGATGGTTGTCTCCTTCGAGCTCAGCGATCAGTGCTCTTATTTACCACATACACACTTCCATGGAGAAGGTCGATCATTTACCACTCAATCTCCAAGTTAGTGACAACATCACGGTTACACGAAGTATCTCAACATATACCAACGTGACATGAAGCCAGCCATGAGCTGGAGCTCCATTGTTTTAGTATCGCGAATAAATTTTGGGATAAACTCAATCACTTGAAATATTCATTCCTCCAAATAATACTATTAATAGGTGTGTTGCAACAGGAGATAAAATAGTTTGCATTTAAAGTCAATGAGAATTATATGTGCAAGCAAAATCCTGTTTACACACGAAAAATGAACATTTAGCTTCTCGTTTTTGCCGCGTGTGAAGGAATGAATCCGCTATTTTTCCATTAATTGATTGAGGACATTTAAGAGTTTTGTTACGTTATCGTACGCCAGAGAAGGCCCATGAGTTATTCAATCTACTCTTCCATTCAATCCTTTCAATCAAGGGGATTTTAAGGTATGAAGTTTCTGAATATTATAGGAAACATGAACAATTTTTTAAATCCTGAACAATTTTTTGAAAATTATGTACACTTTCAAAAAACGCTAACAAAATATGAAAGTGAGCTTTTAAAATTCACAAACATTTTCTGAAAACACCAACTTTTTTATTAAAACATCAACATTATTTGAATTTGTGAATGTTTTTTTTAAAACGGGAACATGTGTTGAAAATTCATAAGAGTTTTAGAAAAGGTGTATCTTTTATACACGAATATTATTTTTAATTTTGAAAATTTCACTAAAACAAGAATATTTTTTGAATTTGGAGATTTTTTGAAATGCCATTTTCTTTTTAGAAATCTCGAACAATTTTTTAAAACAATAAGTTTTTTTTGAAAAAATGGGAAACTTTTTGCAAGTTCCAAATATTTTTTTAAATAGCAAAAAAATTTGGGAATTCTGAACATTTTCTAATTTTTTATTCTGAATGTTTTTTGGGATTTTTAATTTATGATATAAATTTTAAAAGAAAAATAAACTTGGAAGTGAAAAAAGATATAGGAAAGGAGAATAAAAATACAAGTAAAACACAGAAAAAAGAAAAATGGGTCAACCCATTATTGGTTGTCATGTGCGAAACACCGACTATTTGTCGCCTAGTGCAGAAAATAGAATTTTCCTAGCTGCGTGGGCAGAAAAATAAGTGGGCTGGCCTCGCCGGGCCACAGCGCGCGACCCATGTACAAAAATCTTTTTCTAGCTGACAAACGCATAACAATTTAGTTCCACCTCGCATAGAAAAAAAAAATTCAACGGTGAACGGATGAAAAAATTGTCGAAACGCACCTTGCTTTATTAGTAGGTATAGATTCAACTAACGAGGGGAACTAACTAAAGTGCGGCCAGTCAAATGAAAATTATTTCCCAGATAATATTGCGAGACAAGGGATTATGCATATGTTATACCTTCTCGCGCTAGCTCACTTGCTCCCCTAGTTAATTCTTGATGACCCACAAGTATAGGGGTCAATTATAGTCCTTTCGATAAGTAAGTGTGTCGAACCCAATGAGGAGCAGAAGGAAATGACAAGCGGTTTTCAGCAAGGTAATTTCTGCTAGCACTGAAATTGTCGGTACCAGGTAGTTTGATATCAAGATAATTTGTAACGAGCAAGTAACGGTAACAAAAGTGCAGGAAGGTAGCCCAATCCTTTTTTGTAGCAAAGGAAAGGCAGGAACGGTCTCTTATAATAAGCAAAGCGTTCTTGAGGACACACGGGAATTTCATCTAGTCAATTTCATCATGTTGGTTTGATTCGCGTTCGTTACTTTGATAATTTGATATGTGGGTGGACCGGTGCTTAGGTAATTTTCTTACTTGAACAAGCCTCCCACTTATGATTAACCCCCTCGCAAGCATCCGCAACTATGAAAGAAGAATTAAGATAACATCTAACCATAGCATTAAACATATGGATCCAAATCAGCTCCTTACGGAATAGCGCATAAACTAGGGTTTTAGTTTCTATCACTCTAGCAACCCATCATCTAATAACTCCTCCAAAATGCATTCTCTTAGGCCGAAAGATGGTGAAGTTTGATGTATTCGATGTTCACATAACACCACTAAGGGAATCACAACATACATATCATCAAAATATCGAACGAATATCAAATTCACATGATTACATGCAACATGACTTCTTCCGTGCCTCAAGAACAAGGGAAACTACTCAGAAATAATATTCATGCTCAAGATCAGAGGGATATTAAATAGCATGATGGATCTGAACATATAATCTTCCACCAAATAAACGATCTAGCATCAACTACAAGATGTAATCAACACTAATAGTCACCCACAGGTATCAATATGAGGTTTTGATACAAAGATTGAACACAAGAGATGAACTAGGGTTTGAGATGAGATGGTTCTGTTGAAGATGTTGATGAAGATTGGCCTTCCCAAGATGAGAGGGTTGTTGGTGATGACGATGGCTTCGATTTTCCCCTCTCGGAGGGAAGTTCCCTAGGCAAAATTGCTCCGCCGAAGGGCAAAAGTGCTCCTGCCCAAGTTCCGCCTCGAGACGGCGGCGCTCCGTCCTGAAAGTCCTCTCCTTATTTTTTCTAGCTCGAAAGACCATATGTACCAGAAGATGGGAACCAGAGGTGGGCCAGGGCCCCCACTACCCACCAGGGCGCGCCTGGGAAGGGTGGCGTGCCTTGGTGCCTAGTGGGCACCTGGGTGGCCCCCTCTGGTATTTCTTTATTCCAATATTTTTTATATATTCTGATGCGGCTTGAAACTGTGTCAGTATTTCCCCAAAGAGGAAGGGATGATGCAGTATAGCTACAGTAGGTATGTCCCTGAGTTATGAAACCGAGGTATCAATCCAGTAGGAGAACCAAGCAGTACTATGTAAACAGTACCTGCACACAAATAACAAATCTTCGCAACCCAGCGCGTAAGAGGTTTTGTCAATCCCTCCTAGGTAAAAAGATTGATTAAATTGTAGGTGTTTGGATAAATAGATTTGAATAAAACGTGTAATAAAATAAAGAAAGAAAAAGTGCATATAGGTATTTTTGGGTTTTAGAATAATAGATCTAAAAACAAAAGCGGTAAAAAAAAGATCTGAAAGCAATATGATAAAAGATAGAACCGGGGGCCATAGATTTCACTAGTGGCTTCTCTCGAGAAAATAGCATACGGAGGGTAGACAAATTACTGTTGGGCAATTGATAGAAGAACAAATAATTATGACGATATCCAAGGAAATGATCAATATATAGGCATCATGTCCAAGACTAGTAGACCGACTCCTGCCTGGATCTACTACTATTACTCCACACATCGACTGCTATCCAGCATGCACCTAGTGTATTAAGTTCATGGAGAAACACAGTAATGCAATAAGAATGATGACATGATGTAGACAAGATCTATTCATGTAGGAATAGACCCCATCTTGTTATCCTAAATAGAAATGATACATACGTGCCTCACTACCCCTTCTGTCACTAGGTGAGGACACCGTAAGATCGAACTCATCACAAAGCAACTCTTCCCATGACAAGAAAAATCGATCTAGTTGGCCTAACTAAACCAAAGATTCGAAGGAGAAATACAAGGCTATAAATAATCATGCATACAAGAGACCAAAGAAGACTCAAATAATATTCATGGATATAGATGTGATCATAATCTCGAACTTCATGGGATACTAGCAAACGCACCGCAAAAAGTCATTACATCAAATAGATGGCCAAGAGACCATTGTATTGAGAATCAAAAAGAGAGAACAAGCCATCTTGCTACTGCCTAAGGACCCATAGGTCTATGGTGGACTACTCACGCATCATCGGAGAGGCACCAATGAGGATGATGAACCCCTCCGTGATAGTTTTAGATTAGATCTCGTGGTTATGGAACTTGCGGCGGCTGGAATTGTGTTTCGTCGACTCCCCTAGGGTTTTGGAATATTGGGGAATTTATAGGGCGAAGAGGCGGTGGAGGAGACACCATGGGCCCCACAACCCATCAGGGCGCGCCAGGGGCCCCTAGCGCGCCCTGGTGTCTTGTGGGCCCCATGGGCCTCCCCCCAGATGCTTCTTTGGCTCCCAAGTTGTCTTCTGGTCCCAAAAAAATCTCCAAAAAGTTTCATTGCGTTTGGACTCCATTTGATAGGCATATTCTACGAAGTAAAAAGCAAGCAAAAAATAACAACTGGCACTGGGCACTATGTCAATAGGTTAGTCCCAAAAAATGATATAAAGTTGATATAAAATAATTATAAAACATCCAAGAATGATAATATAACAGCATGAAACAATAAAAAATTATAGATACGTTGGAGACGTATCATATTCCAAAATAATTCTCTATAAAATTTCATCTCATTTGGAGATGTGCAAAATAGGTATCTCTAACATAGCTTTTTCAGGTCCAGAATTTCAGTTGCCATTCTCCGTCTTTATGTAATCCTTGCATATCTATTATATATAAAAAGTACTTGACGGGATCACCAGAATAAAGATAATTAGTTTAGAAAATCCCACAATAATTAGAAACATTTGACCTTTTATTCGGTGGGCCTATTTCCAATCAAAAAAGTATAACCGTTAGATATTCATAAACCAGGTGGGACCGTAACGTGAGAACAAAAGAGCAATCCTTCGCGTTAACAAAAGATTGGCCATCCCACCAGGCCACCATCCACAAAAAAGGAGGGATCAGTACCTCACAAAAAAACTAACCCCTCCAAAAAAAACCAAGCAACCAGACTATTTAAAAGAAACAGAGTGACTAAGCCAGCCCATAAAATAAAAAACGTAGGCGTACACGTAAAAACTGAGCGATAGGAAAATGAGCGATCAGACTATCCCCAGAAAATCTAAGCGACAAGTCTATCAAAAAAAAAATAGTGATTAGTCTATCCAAAAAATAAAAACTTAGGCGTACAGGTAAAAACTGAGTGCTAAAATAATGACCGACAGACCATCAAAAAAATAAACTAAGCGACCAGACTATCCAAAAAAACTGAACGCATAGGCCATCCCAAAAAATAAAAACTTACTCCCACAGGTTGTACCATCCCACAAGCAATTGGACCATCCAAAAAAAGAAAACTAACGCGTACAGGGCCAAATATCTCGGAAAGCAAACATGGCCAAACTCTCCATATGCTTTCCAAAAAAGAACACTCCTCGTGCACATTGATGCTATCTCTCCAAACAAATCTGAGCGACCCCACACAAAAAAATGACCCATAAAATAAACAGCGATCAGACCATCCCAAAAAGACCCAAGTGACCAGAAACTGAGCGATTAAGCTATTCCCCACGAGAGCATAGATGTACAGGTTGTGACATCCCATAAGCAATTGGCCCATCCAAATTAATAAATATTAAATTATGCGTAGACTGTAAGATCTCTCGGCAACCAAACATGGTGAGAACGCCCAAAATCCCTAAAAAAAACCACACTATCCTGTACATAGATGCAATCTCTCCAAACAAATCTAAATTATCACCGATAAACATAGAAGCAATGTGTCCCAACACATCCTGACACTCACCGATAATATGCATAGATTTCATATCCCCAAACAGAAATATCTCTTCACACAACAAAAATCTCACATTTGCATACCTATATATGAAATCTATGGCATCCAAAAAAAAATATTTCCATCGTGCGATATTTTAGAGTACAACTTCGACATCATCTTCCTCCGATGAACAATAGTTCAGGTCAACTTCCTCCAACCAGTGGCGTACATAGGGACATGGAAAAACTGAGCTCGAGCTCATATGAGCTTGGTGAACAGTAAAATCCGCTTAAAAGATTTCTGAATTTTTTTTGTGGCAACATTGGACAAAAAATTTGCAAAATTTCAACGTAAAATGATATTCATGTAAGTCAAGGGAAAAAAGAAAAAATCAATGCTCCAAAAAAGCTTTTTTTTGAGTGTTGATTTTTTTTGGTCACGACCACCATGAATGTTATTTCGTGATGAAAATTTGTGTACTTTTTATATATAATAGATTTGAGAATTTTTTGAATTTATTTTCACTATTTTTGGATTTCACTATTCACTCAAGCTCATATGAGCTAGAGCTGAGAAGGCTACTTTCATGTACATAGATGCAATCTCTCGAAACAAATATAAATTATCGCCGATAAACATAGGCGCAATCTCTCGAAACCAATCCAAACTCTCACAGGTAAAATATAGAGATTCGATCACTCCAAATAGATTATCTCTCTACACGACCAAATCTCACATTGGCATACATATATATATAAAATCCCTCGTCATCCAAAAGCCTCTGTTTCCATTGTGCAAGATCTTAGAGTATGACTTCTACATCAATCTCTCCAAACAAATATAAATTCTCACCGATAAACATAGACGCAATCTCTCCAAAAAAAATCCAAACTCTCACTGATAATATGGGGATTTGGTCTCTCTAAACATAATATCTCTCCATTGTGCAAAAATCCTCTGTTACAATTGCGCAAGATTTTAGAATACCACATCTACATCATCTTCCTCCAGCAAACAACACTACGGTTCAACTTCCTCCACCCAGTGGCACTTTGTATATCAACCGAAGTGCTGGGTTATGCAATGGTACAAGGATGACGATTTTCAACTTGGTAGAAGATTCATCGAAGCACACAGATAACAACTGAAACACATGTCGTAGAAAGTCATATATTGCAAGCATAGTCATCTCACCAACTAAATCAACATTGCCATTTGTTCTAAAAAGGGGACAGTATCATATATTAGTTTGCTTTGCTATGACTATCAACAAAAGCCGGGACAATCTATAACAAGGTAGGACTATCTACATGAACAAGTTTTTCACACATGGAGAGTTATATGTAGCCTTCTCAAGAGTAACAAAAAAGGATAGACTGCGGGTAATGGCAAATGATGAAAGTAGCAATGAGGATGATGTGGTCAAGAATATTGTCTATACAAAAATATTCTAATGGAATGAATGAATAACATGATTTCAGCACGATGTTTCTTTCACTAAAGGAGGCCACTTCCTATCTGACTTACCTATTCTAACATGATATGGCAGATAGAATATGGTGTACTACCATGCCAAAGTATTTCAAACATGCATCAATATGTGGAAATAAATCATTATACCAAACATGAAAAATCTGCAGTATGTGATTCTTGATTCTACAAGCTTATTATTTAGTGCAAATTAATACTGAGAGCGTCAAGACATTGTCATATTTCATATGTAAAAGCAATCAAACATGTTTCTCATATTCTACTATTATATATTAATCAGCACTACGTAATGGGAAAGTGAAGAATCATACTGATGGGATCCATCAAACAAATTACGTTTTGTAAATGCACATTGGTATTATGAGTACACATTATGCCATATATATCAACGGTTAGTTGGTAATAAGAAAAAGGTTTGCTCTCTCAGTGTCCACCCTTGGTACTGCTGAAAACTATATAAAAAATCTAATAAAAAAAGTCAACATATAAGCCACCCTTGGTTCTGACGGGTCCATGTCTATGGAACCAAATACCTACCAACAAGGTTTTTATGGAAATGTATATACTATATAAATAAACTAAATTAGTTTCAGTGCAAGATAACCAAATAAATATGCCAACCTCGCATACCGGCAGAAAATTAACCAATGACTACATGAACAATCAGAACTATTAAATTTCTATTTAAAGTAAAAACTAAGCAACATGATAAAAATGTCAGCACAAAAATACAAATATAATTTTAAGAATGTTGTTGATCATAATACCACACTTTGTCTGGCATGCATAATTAGGAAGTAAATAATTACCAGACAACACATGTATTTATGTATCAATAGAAACCCAAACATACCCAAGATAAAACTATGTTCGCAAAATCCTTATATTTAGAACTATCACCACATTTGGTTTCAATTTTCCTTTGGAAAAACAAATAATATATTATGAACATTTAACTTCATAAAATCCTAGCCCGCGCATCAAGCGGGCCAATTTGCTAGTTGTGAGAGAAAAGGCATTAGAATTACTCCACAAAGTGTTATAATGAATAAAAACACTATAAATAATAGTAGGAAAACATGATGCAAAATGGACGTATCAACTCCCCCAGGCTTAGACCTCGCTTGTCCTCTAGCGGAAACCGATATTGAAAATCATGTACACATGTTTAGAGAGAGAACTGTCGATAAAAACAAAATACGGACATAGTAGCATCATGCTTATTATTATAACAGCAATAGACTTATCATAAGGCTTCTCATGAGCAAGTAACAATTCATCACAACATCGAAGTATAAAGCATAAACTTTCTTGAAAACTGACAAACTATGTTCTCAGTCAACTTTCCAATTGCAATTCATCATATTTTAAGGAAGGGTCTCGTATCGGAGCCTTTTGGCAAGTCCACATACTCAACCATCATTTAGTCTTCCATGATTGCTAACACTCACAACATATATATGCGGCAAAAAGTTTCAGCCAGACACATAGAAAGATAGGGACTTGTAGTTTCACCTCCCAACTTATTCACCTCAAGGGTGATGTCAACAATAATTACTCATGATCACTCATATCGAACTGGATATATGTGCCTAGATCTTTCCCCTCCACATGGTGCTTGCAAAGGAGAAAATAAAGAGGAATAGAGGAGAACACTTTGACTCTTGCATAAAAGTAAAAGATAGGCCCTTCGCAGAGGGAAGCAGAGGTTGTCATGCGCTTTTTGGTTTTGTATGCACAATTTCTTAATGAAAAAAAACGTCACATTATATTGCCCCTTATGAGAGCAACCTTTATTATGTAGTCTTTCGCTTTTATTACTTTGCCATCGAAAGTTCATACAATGCTTATTTTCCTTTACAATAAAAGATCAAACATATTTAGAAGCAATTTTTATTGATTTATGCACCGATGACAACTTACTTGAAGGATCTTACTCAATCCATAGGTAGGTATGGTGGACTCTCAAAACTTGAATTTGGATTTAAGGTTTTTTGGATGCACAAGTAGTATCTCTACTTAGTGCAGATTTTTGGCTGGCAAAGATATTGGATAAGCACCACATGTTGGAGAATCTATGACAATATAACTTCTATGTGAATATGAACAAACTTAAATCATTACGTTGTCTTCCCTGTCCAACATCAACAATTTGGCATAAGATATTTAATGGGGGCTCAAAATCATGAAAGATGTTCAAGATGGTATATTTGCATGTGAATTTTCTCTTCCCTTATTAATTCTTTCATGAATTGCATCATTGACCAATGCTATATTGTCAACTTTCAATAAATTTTACCACTTATACTTTTCCTTACACTAGTGGAAAAAGTGCTAGCCACAACATTCGTTGGTGGCGCGCCATTTTGAAAGAACGCCAGCACTATTTTTTTAAATAGTAGTGGCGTCGGGCTATTTCGTACGCCATAGGTATGTTGTTATTGCTGGCGTAGGAGTAATAGGAAACACCACCTGTAAGTGGGTCCCAATGTGCTGCCATCTCGCAAGTTAGAGCTGGCTTAGTAAAAGTCCACTATGCCGGTACTAATCAGAATATCTATGGTGTAGACTGGTAAGTGACGCCAGCAGTAGATTTTGCGGGCCCAGCAATTTTTTAGCAAACATAACACCGGTGTGGGCATTTCCGGATCGCCAAGGATACAAAAGTTTCTAATGGCGTTCTACAGTATGTCGACGCCAGTAATTACATCGCAGCCCCCATATAGATATTTTCTTCTTCTTCCTCCCTCTTTCCTCTTCCTCCTCGCTCTTTCTTCTCTTCTTCTTGAGAAAAAGACCAAATATTTTCTCTTGATTTCTTAAGTAGGTAGTTAGTTAGCTAGATCTAAGCTAGTTCACACACTCTCACTCGCTAATTAAGCTAGCTACTTCTCTCCTCCACCGACTCAAACACACACACCTTGCATTAAAATTTTCACCACACACTCCATTAATGGCGCCTCCAATGGTTGGCCGACCCCCGCCCCCACGGCCCCCTCATCTCCCGCACCTTTGATGAGGTAAAAAAGACTGAACTTCTCGTTAATTTATGTGCATATATCCGAGGAATTCGCATATGGATGGATATGTGATGGATGTGTACGTGTGTGTCATTAGTTGCTAGCTATAGAAATTGCACAATGCTCGTGAATTATTGTTGTGTCGTGCGATATGAATGTTTCATTTTGCACGAAATGTCTACAGCTAGAGTTGCCAATGTTTTGGCAAAAGGTTGATTCATTTCCGTTTCGCCAAATTTCTGGCACTCATATGTCCCTTTTTTAGCAAAGGTCATGCTGGAATTTTTTATGTCGTCATTGCTAATATATCTAATTATTTTAGTACTTTTACCTTTGCAGCGCTAGTTGATCACCGCCTATCGAAAAATTCAATATGGATCGGAGTGTGAAGGGCTTTATCAATTTCGCGGTGGCAAATATGATACAAAAGGGTGAAGTGCTGATATTATGTCCATGTTCGACATGCGAAAATGGAGTTTTGCACAACCCGTTCGAAGGCAACATGCTGGCGCACTTGCTCCATCGCGGTTTCGTCGAAGGTTATACACGGTGGACAAAGCATGGTGAGGAGGATGTTAGCGATGATGAAGGAGGAAACAATGATGCAGAAAACTTTGGCGATGAAGAAGAGCCGCTAGGAGGAAACAACGAACATGCGCATGGAGGAGGAAATGATGAAATGCCACCCGAACATGAAGAGGATCATGAGACTGTCACATAGGATATATCATTGGGTACAATGCTACAAGATCCTCATGTCAAAGATCTGCTTTGGAAGAAGACGACAACCGAGAGAGCTGCTATTAAAGAGGCTCTAAAGTTTGCGCAACTAGAAACAGACGCGAAAACTCCACTATATGAAGGTTGCGATCCCGAGCACACCTGCCTGCATGTCACGCTCAAACTTTTGGACATCAAGGCAAGATTCAAGAGTACAGATGCAAGTCTGGATGCCACATTGGAATTTTAACACAAAGTTTTGCCAAAGGGGAATTTGTTGCCTCGTAGTGTAGATGAGGTGAAGAAGATCGTGTGTTCGCTTGATTTGCCGCATGTAAGATATCGTGCATGCATAAAATATTGCATCTTATCTAGGAATGAGCATGAGAACAAAACTGAGTGTCCAACTTGCAACGAACCCCGATACAAGCCTGGAAAGAAGGAACCTCGAAAGGTTGTATGGTACCTTCCGTTGATTCCACGCTTGCAGCATTATTTCGCTGACCCGAAGGAAGCAAAGAACATGACTTGGCACAAGACAAGAAAGTCTAAAAGTGATGGGATTCTGAGACATATCGCAGATGATTGTCAGTGGAAAGCACTAGACAATTTAGAACTAGAATTCACAGTAGAAGCAACAAACCCTAGGTTGGGTGTCAGTAGTGATGGACTAAATCCATTTGGCAACCAGAGTAGCACATATAGTACATGGCCCGTATTTGTATGGATGTACAACCTCCCGCCCTGGCTCTGCATGAAACAAAAGTACATACACATGGTAATGCTAATTCAAGGGCCAACCCAACCTGGCAATGATATCAACACATATCTTGAGCTATTGAAGGAGGAGTTAGAAATATTATGGAAGCCTGAAGGGGTCAAAACCTGGGATGCTAGACAGGAAATTATTTTCACATGAGGGCGGCATTGCTCATGACCGTTCATGGCTATCTGGGTTACGGATATATTTCCGGACAAGCGTGCCATGGACACTGTGGTTGTGTTAAATGTATTGATGACACATCTTTTCTGCAGCTATCGAAAAAGGGCAGTAGCAAAACAGTGTTCATGGGCCATAGAAGGTGGATTCACAAAGATGACGACTGGAGAACTCATGGAGATATGTTCAACAACACTGATGAGACCCGAGGGCCACCACGTAAGAGGCCTGGAGCAGAAATAATGAAAATGTTAATGAATTGGGAAGATTGCCCTAAGGCAGGAAAGAAAAGAAAGAAGTCCTCTGAGAAAATGCTGCTAAAAGTATGGAAAAGGAAGTCTGTTTTCTGGGGCTTGGAGTATGGGGAACAACTCAATACGCCTCATTCTCTCGATTTGATGCATATCACAAAAAATGTGTGCAAGAGTTTGCTTGGCGCACTGTTTGACATGCCAGAGAAGAGTAAAGATGGTCCGAGGGCTAGACATGACTTGAAAGATATCGGTATTAGGGAAGAGCTTCAACACTCATCGTCCATTACAGCCAAGGACAAGGTGAACGGAAAAAAAGCCGAAGCCAACGAGTCAGCCCAGGACAAAACTGTGTCCAAAACCAAAGATGATTATTGCCCCCCAGCTTGCTTCACTCTCGACGAGGATGAGCTTTCTCAAGTTTTCAAATGCCTCGATGGCATGAAAGTTCCTTCCAGCTACCCAGGATTCATACGCAGGTATCTTGACTGGAAAAAGCAAAGGTTTAGCAACATGAAGTTGCATGACTGTCATGTGATGATGACACAATTACTTCCGGTAGCTCTCAGAGGGATAATGGATGATCACATCCGCAACACACTTATTGACTTATGCAACTTTTGTGACACTATGTCTCGAAAGTCGACCAATGTGCGGCGTCTGACACGACTACAAGAGGAGATCATTTCAATACTATGTGAACTTGAGATATATTTCCCACCGTCATTCTTTGATGTCATGGTCCATCTACTAGTTCATATTGTTGCAGAGGTGAAAGACCTTGGACCGACATTCTTGCATACCATGTTCCCGTTCGAACGGATGAATGGAACTATTAAGGGATACGTTCGTAACAAAGCCCGTCTGGATGGAAGCATCGTCCAGGCCTATCTAATCGAGGAGTGTATATCATTCTGCAAGAATGTCATAAATGATGATCAATCTCTTGGCTTGCCCTTGAAGAAACATGCTGATAGGCTTGAAGGAGTGGGTCACTCACAACTGAAGCTTGATTTAAATGTGGATATAAAAAACCGCCGAGACAACTTCGAAAGAGCGCACACAGTAGTGTTACAACACGCAGATATAATCAGTCCTTGGCTGCAAACTCACAAGGAGACCTTAAGGAGAGAGCACGGAATGGCAGGGAGGCAGAGGACCGAGGCCTAGATCATTAGAGTGCCCAACTCCAAATTTGCTTCCTGGTTCAAAGAGTGAATTCGGGACAAACCACTGCCGACCGGTAAAGCCAATGCAAATCTCATCTATGCATTAGCAGTAGGCCCCTCTTGCACTGTCGCCACATACCAATCATATGATATAAATGGATACACATTCTATACTGAGGCAAAGGACAAAAACTGTGATTACCAGAACTCAGGTGTGACGATGCTGCAGTTGACCCAGAATGAAAGTAATAGATACTGCGGCAGGATCGAAGAAATATGGGAACTTGAGTACGGCGAAGATTACATGGTGCCATTATTCAGGGTCAGATGGGCGAAGAACGTCAAGCATGAAGAACGTGGTTTCATTACCATGTCTCTGCCCGAAGCACAACCTGCTGGTGCAAAAAGAGTGAAAGGAATCACTGCCAAATATGAGCCTTGGGTATTTGCTAAGGACGAGGCACAATGCTTCTATTTAACTGACCCTTCAAAGCCGAGTCTTGTTGTTGTCCGGAGAGGCAAAAGGAGCATCGTCAGGATGGATGGAGTCGCCAACGAGGATGACTATGATCAATTTGGCTTGGACCCAATAGAAGAGGAGAAGTATGAAGAGCAAGACTACACCACTGGAAGGAGCAGAACTACCTTGCCTGCGACAGGACGTCCCTTCCTTAGAAAGAGTCATAGCGCTGGCCGGAAATACTCAAGCAAGATTAAGAAGACCCAAACCGTTGTTGAGAGGGTTGTCACACGACGTCGTACTGCATGATTCATTTGTGTACTTATTTTCTGTGTGTACCATGTACGCGTACCCTAAATTAATCGAACCATATTTATGTGCTCTGAACCACGAGAAGAATTTGTGTCATTGTAAATATCTGTATTATGCATGTCGTCGCTTAAAATGCCATCCACGAATATGTGGCCGACCCTATTTTGAAAACCTACTGCTGGTGTTGGCTACATCACCTGCGCCAGCACTAACAATGAACATCTAGGCTTAATTACCCCCTGAGAATGAAAATGAACTCGTTCACTTTCTCCCCCCATATCGCGCAGCCACCCTCGCCCCCGCCCTGCCGTCCGCCGTCGCCCCCACCTTGCCACCGGCCGCCGTTCCCCCCTGCCCTGCCCTCCGCCGTCGCCCCTACCTTGCCACTAGCTGCCGTTCCCCCCACCCCGCCTTGCCCCCACCGTGCCACGCCCGCCCCCCGCCCCCACCCCGCCTTGCCCCCCGCCGTGCCAACGCTGTCCCGCCGCCACCCCCCACCCCCACACACCGCCCCGCCGTTCTGCTCCACAACTCATTGTGTACGGCCTCCTTCGTCGGCGTCCCTCTCTGTCTGGACGGTGTAAGACCTCCCTACCAATTTATTTTCACGCAGATTCACTACTTGGGAAAATCCTAGCAGTAGCGCTGGTTTTTGGCCTAGCAGTAGCACGGGGGAACGCGCTACTACTACAGCGCTACAGCTAAAGGTTAGCAGTAGCGTTCGTTTACCCGCGCTACTGCTATGGCTACTTAGTAGTAGCACTTTCTGCAGAAAGAGCTACTGGTAATTACTAGTAGCGTGCCTATCTGCCCGCGCTACTACTATTGTTCCATATTCTATTTCTTTTTTATTTTATGTCATATTCATACACCATTATACAAGTTTTCATACAGTAGAAATTTTGAGATTGTTTTTACATCATAATGACTTATGAAATCACTGGGTGAAAGAACTGTGGATTTGTTTCAAGTGGATAGATCCTAAGTGACCAAGTCATGGATTATCGTGATAATCCATGACTTGATCACTTAGGATCCATCCCCTTGAAACTAATTCGCAATTCTTTCACCCAATGATATAATAACTCATCATCATCATCATCATCATCATCATCATCATCATCATATCATTAACAACTTATCATCATAATACATCATTGTCTTATAACAACTCCTCATGATCATCATTTTCATCCATGAGATATCATATGACATCTTGGTCACTAGTCGTAATCACAACTCCTCCTCCTCATCATCATCATCAACTCTAACATATTGTAGCACATAATAACACATTGTACCTAGGACCTACTCCTCTCTCATGTGATCTACTGCCCTCTCTAAGGTAAAATGGCATAAAACAAGATAGGCCCTGACTCTCCATTATGGAGAATGGAGACTATCCTGTCTCCAATTCTTGCGCTTCGCACAATGTTGGTTCCAAGTAGCTCCCTACAATTGTCCATACATTTTTCCAATCTTTGATTGTCATGTCTTCATCAGTTTTAGAAATCCGGTATGAACAGCAGTGAAGCCTAGGATGACCTGGCCGTAAGCTCATAACATCAAGGCGACCTTTCGGAAACATCAGATCAGGCACACAATCCTTCGGGATTTCCTGTTGAAAAACATAGTAATAACATCGTAGTTAGCAATGTAGTTTAGCTTTAGAAGAATTTATGCAAAAGATGCACGGATGTCGTAATAGTAAAAAATCTTACCATGCCATCTCCATAGATGTTACCATAGTTGAACACGTGCACTAGTGGCACGTATTGACCATAATGTGCAGGAGTTTGATAATTGATATTGTAATTCTCAACATCAATAATAAATGAGATAAGATGATCTTTCTCCTGATAAGTTAATTCTGCGCCATCGGTGTAGTAGGTTCTGTCTACCATCTTCCGTATATTTTTTGAAGAATGAAAATAAGCTATCAATGGAAATAAGCTGTCAACTATTTTGAAATAAACAATATAAACTACTTAATAAATATGTTTGAGAAACTCACATAGCGATAGAATTGGAAGCGTATCAACAAGGAGCCAAATTTCCATATTCACTTCGTCGATGTCAGGATCACCAAGATCCAATGTGACAAGCATACCCTCATGAAAATCATAAGTCTTGCAAAGTGCTTCCCAATTCGGGCAACCAAAATGGGATACGCTCTCAGAATTGTGTAGATTTACAGGAAAATCATAACCATGATGGGTCCTTAGGTGAACTATCTTGGTCTCCATATTTTCATGATCTTCAAAATCCAGCTTCTCCAAAACATAGCTTCTTGCATGGCATGGGATAAGCTAGTCGAATGGTAACAGACGGAAATTACACGTTGAAGAAGCAGAAGCCATGCTTAATTACAAAAAAACACTTGTCGTCGTTGCGTACCGTTTCAACATCAAAGGTCTCCTGTAGCTTAATACTGAAGCGCCAACCTTGTACCAGGTGAGGCCTGTCGCACAGACCCTGGTCGTCACCGCACCAGTCGCACTCCGGGAGCCTATCATCGTCGAACGACATTTCCTATGTTCATAATTCAAAGATTAAACTTCTAAAATTAAATATATGTACTACAAAAACTAAATTAGATCATTATTATTCATCACAGGTTGACTATCGGTCTGTCGAGTATTTTCTTGAAAACTCTCAGCTCACGTGGTGTATATATTCGACCATCGGTGATGGTAGCTCCTCCCTTCATTCCCGAGTGCATTACACCAAATTGTCTAGCACACACGGGAACGAAGGAGAAGCTACCACCACGACAACAGTCGGGATTCTTCATCTCTGATATTTGCGACCATTGGTGATGGTTGTTCTTCTCTTCCTTCCCGTGCATTACCCAAAGGTCTATCACGAGAAGGAAGAGGAAGAACGACCCCCACGACAACAGTCGGAATTCTTCTTCTCTCATATATGGTGGAGTCCCGACAGACTTAAAGTCAACCCAAAATGTCATTTAATTATCTTTCTAGAAAATCCGGGCCACTCGATATTTCCTACATATTCTAGCACAAGTCATGCCAAAATTCACGGAAAAATCTGGCATGAACTTTGCTAAAAAAGGACATATCGAGCACCTGAAATTTGCCGGAACGGAAATTAATCAACACTCCGGCAAAACATAGGCCACTCGAAGGTGTTCCCTGCAAACATGGCCACTTGGGCAAGCACATATCCTATTTGAGCAACACTATATATACATGTTTATATCTACATCATATGAGCATTCAAACTTGATGGTCATTGCATTTCAATGGTTAAAAATTTGAACAAAAACATTTCAAAATATCTTATATAAACCACTTACTAAATATGAACTAGTTCTATTAACCACTTACTAAATAAACTAGTTCTGTTAAGCACTTACTATAAATAAACTAGTTCTATTAACCACTTACTAAATAAACTATTTCTATTAAACACTTACTAAAAAACAGTAAAAAAACTACATTATACAAGAACAAATCAGTGAGGAGAGATGGAGGGAGGAGGGGCTGGGAGGAGGGAGGAGGAGGGAGGAGAGAGAAGGAGGGGAGGAGGGCGGTGGGAGGAGGGCTGCCGGCGGAGGGCTTGGCCGGAGGAGGAGGGAGGAGGGGGCGGTCGGAGGAGGAGGGAGGAGGGCGCGGTGGGAGGAGGACGGAGGAGGGCGGTGGGAGGAGGGCGCATACCGAGGAAGGAGGAGCGAGGACGGCGGCAGCAATGCGGCAGCGGGGGAGGGCCGAGCATCGGCGGCGGCAGACGACGGGATGCGTGTGAGAGTGAGAGTGGGAGTGGGGGAGAGTGATGGGCGACGGTGTGGAGAAGATAAACTACCTAGCAGTAGCACATGTTTGGGGAAAGCGCTACTGCTAAACTACCTAGTAGTAGCATGTTTCAAGGGAACGCGCTACTACTATACTTAGCCTCGCGGCAACGGTGGGGCAATTTTTGTAGTAGCGCCTTTTGCCCCAGCCGCGCTACTGCTATGTACATAGCAGTAGCGCCTTCTGTTGCCACGTGCTACTACTAAGTAGCAGTAGCGCCCCATTTTATCCAGCGCTACTTCTAAAGTTCTATGTATAAGGTTTTCCCTAGTAGTGATTTGTTGTAGTGTTCATATTATTGTGATGAAATGCACACATTATGTGTACCTGTGAATTGATGAAATGTGTTACATGTGTGAAAATGTGTTTAATGTAAATCTATATATATGTGATAAGTGTAAATTGATCGACTTTTTCGGTGTGTGCTTGTTTTACATATTTGTGATATTACACGTTGCTCTCGGGAAGTGTCTCGCGCTATGTTTCATTTTTGCAGGGAATGTCTGCAGAGTTGCCAATGTTCTGGCAAAACATAGATTTAGTTCCGTTTCGTCAAATTGCTGGCACTCAATATATATGTCTAGTGCTTAGCAAAGCTCATGCCGATTTTTCATGCTGATTTTAATTATATGAACGCATCACAAAATGGAAGACTGCCCCTACTGTTTCCACACTAGGGAAATGTGCAACGATCCTCACCTTGACAAGAATAATGGTGCGTTCTCCCTCACGCTTCAAAGTGACTACAAATATAATACGGCGGTAATAATCTCTGCTTCAGAGTGTAATTTCTGTTTTTTTTACATTTTGACTAGTGTATCCCTTGCCATGCAAGACCTTTTGTCCAAGACAAGTTTTTCCTCCATCTTGAGACACTTAAGGAGCACTTAAGGAGCTGGTGCAAATGATGCACGATATATACCTGCCACTAGTGCACACATAGAACAAGAACTACATTTCTATAAAATGCATGGTATAATTTTGATCGCTTTCATATACACATTCTTCTTTCAACTCATAGTATGTATGTGTTACTATATATTTCTTACTATGTTACTATCAAGTTCAAGAACAAAAGCTCCCTAGATGTGTTGTGTCTCACGTGATGGATGACTACCACGACAAGAGACTGCGAGTTCAAGATTGGAGATCGGTGTGGATCTAGATCTGTCCTACGCCATGGACATGCAAGGGTTTCCTATTCTTCAAAAAAATTCCTAAAGGAGAGGAGTACCGTGTTAGTAGTAACGATGGTTGAATGAACAAGATGTAATATGCATGCATGGTTTAGTTTAGCGAATGTTTAATTAGTGATCATCATGATGGATAGAACTAGCTATATAGTGTGTGCTTAATATGTACACATGTGAATAAATGATGTGTGCGTATATATTAATGCAAATATCTTGTCGAAATCAGTGTGGGACAAAAACGTGTTTATATAAATTCGTAATAAATGACGCTGCCATGGCAGCAATTTTCTGCTGCCCTTGTAGCTTTTTTTTACAGCTTTCAAAAACCTAGTACTGGCATCGGACTATGCGCAACACCATAGAAGATTTATCTTATTACTATCATTAAACTATGTCACACGCCATAGCTATTGTCTATAATGTCGGCGTGTGGTTAAATCCAATGCCATAGGTATACATAGTAGTGTTGGCGTAGGCTCCAGCACCACCACTATTTTTTAACACTGCCGCCATATTGGTGGCGTGGTGATCCTACACCAGCAAGGCTCTTTTTGTCACACCATAGCTAGGCTTTTCTGCACTAATGTTATGTGAAGTCATTAATTTCCATAAGATTAGCATACGATCTTTTTCATTATTTCCTTTATTTTGATTGGGACATAAAAGTAAGGGAGCAAAAAGTCACACTAAACTTTATTATATAACTCTCAACTCGATTACATAGATAGATAGATCATGAAACTAGCACTCGAAAATATATCATACTAAACTTTTATTCAACTAATTCACGAAATAACTAAGGATCGAACTAAAAACTGGTGAAGATAATAGAAGTAATGGTGATATGATACCGGGGCATCTCTCCTAAGCTTGGTAGAAGCCAAGGGGAGTGCCCATACCTGTGTGCTCATGTCTCCTTCTTTGGTGATGGTGATGAAGTAGTGGCATTCTTTTTCTCCAGCTTACGCTTGAGGATAATGTGGCACCCCGGCTCAGAGAAACCGGAACACCCCGAATTCTAGCCTAGAGATCGAAGTGAAGTCTTCTGGAATATGGCACTGCTTAGCATTGAACAAACCAGCTCTCTATTACAACACAAATACGATTACAATGTCTCCGATATTACAATGAATAACACCGGCATGGCGACACTACAACAACCACAGTTGCTCTATGCAAGCAGCATAACAACTCGAGGCAGCGGAACCTCTACTAGCAGAGGAACAACGAACGACGATGATGGACTCCAATCCGCAGGGACTCTGGCTGAAACATTTATCCCAGCTCGCAAACACAGGAACCACACCAAACAAGCAAGCAATCCAGGCATGACATGCAAACTGGCATGAAATGCCAGGTCAGTATATTGAATGTACTTGCAAGCTCAGAATTAACCAAAAGCAATCAAGACAGACAACAGCATGGCCATTACAGGTTAAAGAAATCATGAATATGATGCTAACAGAACACGTGGCATGCACATCGGAACATGATACAGCTAGAACAACCTTAGCACGGCATGAGCATATGAACATGATGATACTATATGCAACAAGTTAACATGATCATGCACCAACTTACTCTTATTCGGCGGTTACTTCGTAACCATTTCATGCATCAACTTACCAACTTCGGTATCCATGATACCACTGTGATCATCTCGCGATCACATAAAGATCAACCAACTTCGGTATCCATGATACCTTCGTGATCCTCTCTCGATCACAACCAATCTCTTTCTCATCATCGAACCGGGGTTATTATTAAGCAAGTTATTATTATTGTTGGCTCATAGTGTGACCGACTACGAACTGGGCCCATATCCACGGGCGCGGCTATCGATAGATTAAAACACACACTCTGCAGAGGTTAGCACACTGTACCCACACCACGGAACCCATGGCCTCGCACTCCCATTCGGGTGGACCAACGGCATTCCGACAAAACCGATCTACTACCCATGACACTCTCTCGGCCACTCCGACAAACTCCCCTTTGGGCTAAGTCCTGGGTGGCCCCGTGTCTACCAAAGACACTCAACGGCCACCATCATGGCAAAACATAAACGGTCCCAAACGGGGGCAAGGTACCATAACAACAACAACGGGCACACAAGGCTTATGTCCGCCTACCTGATCAGGGTAGCGCGTGAAGGAAATATGCAATAGAGGCAATAATAAAGTTGTTATTTATATTTCCTTATATCATGATAAATGTTTATTAT
Organism: Thinopyrum elongatum; assembly: GCA_011799875.1. NCBI lineage: Eukaryota > Viridiplantae > Streptophyta > Magnoliopsida > Poales > Poaceae > Thinopyrum > Thinopyrum elongatum. Next base: position 587,320,534 of record CM022301.1, read on the forward strand.
TCATAGTAGAATTGTATTAACCGGAAACTTGATACATGTGTGAATACATAGACAAAACACCGAGTCCCTAGTAAGCCTCTACTTGACTAGCTCGTTAATCAAAGATGGTTAAGTTTCCTAACCATAGACATGTGTGGTCATTTGATGAACGGGATCACATCATTAGGAGAATGATGTGATGGACGAGACCCATCCGTTAGCTTATCATAATGATCATTAAGTTTTATTGCTATTGCTTTCTTCATGACTTATACATATTCCTCTGACTATGAGATTATGCAACTCCCAAATACTGGAGGAACACTTTGTGTGCTATCAAACGTCATAACGTAACTGGGTGATTATAAGTTGTTTGTTGGGTTGGCATAAATCGAGATTAGGATTTGTCACTCCGAGTATCGGAGAGGTATCTCTGGGCCCTCTCAGTAATGCACATCACTATAAGCCTTAGAAGCAATGTGACTAATGAGTTAGTTACGGGATGATGCATTATGGAACAAGTAAAGAGACTTGCAGGTAACAAGATTGAACTAGGTATGATGATACCGACGATCGAATCTCGGGCAAGTAACATACCGATGACAAAGGGAATAACGTATGTTGTTATGCGATCTGATCGATAAAGATTTTCGTAGAATATGTAGGAGCCAATATGAGCATCGAGGTTCCGCTATTTGATATTGTTCGGAGATGTGTCTCAGTCATGTCTACATAGTTCTCGAACCCGTAGGGTCCGCACGCTTAATGTTCGATGACAATTTGTATTATGAGTTATGTGATTTGATGGCCGAAGTTTGTTTGGAGTCCCGGATGAGATCAAGGACATGACGAGGAGTCTTGAAATGGTTGAGAGGTAAAGATTCATATATTGGAAGGCTATATTCGGACATCGGAAATGTTCCGAGTGATTCGGGTATTTTTCGGAGTACCGGGGAGTTACGGGAATTCACCGAGAGAAGTAATGGGCCTTATTGGGCCATACGGGAAAAGAGGAGGCAGGCCAAAGGGGAGGTGGCGCGCGCCCCCCCCCCCCATGGTTCCGAATTGGACTAGGGGAAGGGGGCGGCGCCCCCCTTGCCCTTTCCTACTCCCTCTCTCTTTCCCTCTTTCCTTCTCTCCTACTCCGAAAAAGGAAAGGGATTCCTACTAGGACTTGGAAGTCCTAGTAGGACTCCATACAATTGGCGCGCCCCTAGGAGGGCCGGCCTCTCTCCCTCCGTCCTTTATATACGTGGGCAGGGGGCACCCCAAAGACACACCAAGATTTGTCTTAGCCGTGTGTGGTGCCCCCTTCCACAGTTACACACCTCGGTCATATCGTCGTAGTGCTTAGGCGAAGCCCTGCGCTGATAACTTCATCATCACCGTCGCCACGCTGTCGTGCTGACGGAACTCTTCCTCGTCCTCAACTGGATCAAGAGCTCGAGGAACGTCATCGAGCTGAACATGTGCTGAACTCGGAGGTGCCGTACATTCGGCGGTTGATCGGTTGGATCGCGAAGACGTTTGACTACATCAACAGCGTTAAGCTAACGCTTCCGCTTTCGGTCTACGAGGGTACGTGGACATACTCTCCCCCTTCGTTGCTATGCATCTCCTAGATAGATCTTGCATGAGCGTAGGAATTTTTTTGAAATTGCATGCTACGTTCCCCAACAGTGGCATCAGAGCCAGGTCTATGCGTAGATGATATGCACGTGTAGAACACAAATAGTTGTGGGCGATAATAGTCATACTGCTTACCACCAACGTCTTACTTTGATTCGGCGGTATTGTTGGATGAAGCGGCCCGGACCGACATTACATGACCGCGTTCATGAGACTGGTTCTACCGACGTGCTTTGCACAAAGGTGGCCGGCGGGTGTCTGTTTCTCCAACTTTAGTTGAATCAAGTTTGACTACGGCCGGTCCTTTGTTGAAGGTTAAAACAGCATACTTGATGAAAAATCGTTGTGGTTTTGATGCGTAGGTAAGAATGGTTCTTGCTAGAAGCCCGTAGCAGCCACGTAAAACTTGCAACAACAAAGTAGAGGACGTCAAACTTGTTTTTGCAGGGCATGCTGTGATGTGCTATGGTCAAGAAATGATGTGACATACGTTATTGAATGAGATGATCATGTTTTGTAAAAGTTATCGGCAACTGGCAGGAGCCTTATGGTTGTCGCTTTATTGTATGAAATGCAATCGCCATGTAAATGCTTTACTTTATCACTATGCGGTAGCAATAGTCGTAGAAGCAATAGTTGGCGAGACGACAACGACGCTACGATGGAGATCAAGGTGTCAAGCCAGTGACGATGGAGATCATGATGGTGCTTTGGAGATGGAGATCAAAGGCACAAAATGATGATGACCATATCATGTCACATATTTTGATTGCATGTGATGTTTATCTTTTATGCATCTTATTTTCATTAGTACAGCGGTAGCATTATAAGATAATCCCTCACTAAATTTCAAGGTATAAGTGTTCTCCCTGAGTATGCACCGTTGCGATAGTTCGTCGTGCCGAGACACCACGCGATGATCGGGTGTGATAAGCTCTACGTTCACATACAATGGGTGCAAGCCAGTTTTGCACGTGCAGAATACTCGGGTTAAACTTGACGAGCCTAGCATATGCAGATATGGCCTTGGAACACTGAGACCGAAAGGTCGAACATGAATCATATAGTAGATATGATCAACATAGAGATGTTCACCATTGAAAACTACTCCATCTCACGTGATGATCGGACATGGTTTAGTTGATATGGATCACGTGATCATTTAGATGACTAGAGGGATGTCTATCTAAGTGGGAGTTCTTAAGTAATATGATTAATTGATCTTCAATTTATCATGAACTTAGTCCTGGTAGTATTTGCAAATTATGTTGTAGATCAATAGCTCACGTATAGCTCCCCTGTTTTAATTTTGATATGTTCCTAGAGAAAACTAAGTTGAAAGATGATAGTAGCAATGATGCGGACTGGTTCCGTGATCTGAGGATTATCCTCATTGTTGCACAGAAGAATTATGTCCTTGATGCACCGATGCAAACGTTATGAACGTTTACCAAGCTCGATATGATGACTACTTGATAGTTTAGTGCGCCATGATTTACGGCTTAGAACCGGGACTTCAAAAACGTTTTAACGCCACGGAGCATATGAGATGTTCCAAGAGCTGAAATCGGTATTTCAGACTCATGCCCGTGTTGAGAGGTATGAGACCTCTGACAAGTACTTTGCCTACAAGATGGAGGAGAATAGCTCAACCAGTGAGCATATGCTCAGAATGTCTGGGTACTACAATTGCTTGAATCAAGTGGGAGTTAATCTTCCAGATAAGATAGTGATTGACAGAGTTCTCTAGTCACTATCACCAAGTTACTAGAACTTCGTGATAAACTATAATATGCAAGGGATGAAGAAAACGATTCCCAAGCTCTTCGCGATACTGAAATCGGCGAAGGTAGAAATCAAGAAATAGCATCAAGTGTTGATGGTTGACAAGACCACTAGTTTTAAGAAGGGCGAGGGAAAGAAAGGGAACTTCAAGAAGAATGGCAAACAAGTTGTCACTCTAGTGAAGAAGCCCAAAGATGGACCTAAGCCTGAAACTGAGTGCTTCTACTGCAAAGGGATTGGTCACTGGAAGCGGAACTACCCCAAGTATTTGGCAGATAAGAAGGATGGCAAAGTGAAAAGTATATTTGATGTACATGATATTGATGTGTATTTTACTAGTGTTCAAAGTAACCCCTGGGTATTTGATGCCGGTTTAGTTGCTAACATTAGTAACTCGAAACAGGAGTTGCAAAATGAACAGAGACTAGTTAATGACGAGGTGACGATGTTTGTTGGAATTGATTCCAAGGTTGATAAGATCACCATTGCACACTCCCTCTACCTTCAGGATTAGTGTTGGACCTAAATAAATGTTATTTGGTGTTTCCGTTGAGCATGAATATGATTGGATCATGTTTATTGCGATACGGTTATTCACTTAAGTCAGAGAATAATTGTTGTTCTGTTTACATGAATAAAACCATCTATGGTCATACACTCAATATAAATGGTTTATTGAATCTCGATCGTAGTGATACACATATTCATAATATTGATGCCAAAAGATGCAAAGTTGATAATGATAATGCAACATATTTGTGGCACTGCCGTTTACGTCATATTGGTGTAAAGCGCATGAAGAAACTCCATTCGGATGGACTTTTGGAATCACTTGATTATGAATCATTTGATGCTTGCGAACCATGCCTCATGGGAAGATGGCTAAGACTCCGTTGTCGGGACCGGTTTTCCAGGATATTAATTTCCCTGTAAATGGCCCTTGTGCTAACCAGCCCCAGGATTACTGTTAGCTGATGAGACACCAACTTGATACAGAAATTCCAAGCAAAATACAAAATATGAAGTACAAGACCATTCTGGCCAATGAGTACAACAAATGGTTTCTAGTGGTTGATGGCGGAAGCGGTTTGCGGATTATCAGCGTCTATGGGACTCCATTTCCCACAGGAACAGCTGACCTGGATAACTCCTATCTTCGCGAGGCTGCTATCATTATTGCCTAGGTTCCGGGGCTGTCGTCGTTGCGCTTCTCTCCAAGCAAGAAATCTGGCCAAGACAATAGCCAGGGACAAGCCAGTGAGTACTTTGAATGTACTCGCAAACATTATGAACACAGGTATAATATAACAGATGGTAATCATGCTCTGAAATATTTTCATGATCACTTAGCCAGTCACGAAGTAAAATTCATGCCGCATGCAAACAGGTTAATAAATATGAAAAAGTAATCTAGATAATAAGAATAAAATAAACCGATCGGGTGTCTGAACCGACGCCTCGAAAGGATAAAAATATAAAGCATGCCTCAGTCGGGCGTCTGAGCGATGCCACATAAAGGGCTTGTAAAGGAAATTAAATAATCAGCATGCCACAGTCGGGCGTCTCCGCGACACCACATAAAGGGCTTATAAAGAAGTAAATAGCAGGCATGCCACAGTCGGGCGTCTCAGCGACACCACATAAAGGGCTTATAAAGAAATAAATAACAGGCATGCCACAGTGGGGCGTCTCAGCGACACCACATAAAGGGCTTATAAAGAAAGTAAATAACAAACGTGCCACAGTGGGGCGTCTGAGCGACACCACATAAAGGGCTTATAAAGGAATTAAATAACAAGCATGCCATAGTTGGGCGTCTGAGCGACACCACATAAAGGGCTTATATAGGAATAAACACAGTGAATATCCAGGAGGTAGAACCGTCCCAGGGATACCCAATAATTCAAATAATACAAATGGTTAGTCCATAATAATAATAACCATAATCATCATATGTCACAAGTCATGATCAATCTTCTAGTTTAGCAGTTTTTCCTCCGAAGACCGACACTAAGACCGACACTTGACCCATCCCAGACAGTAGTCCTTAACCATGGACACGGCTATTCGAATAGATATAATCTCTGCAGAGGGTGTACTCTTTACCCACGAGTAGCGGATTCCTTTAGTCCATCGGGACTAATTCCGTTTACGGTCTTTTACTTGAAAATACACCTGACCTGCACACACCGGCTTAACTTACCGGTGTCTGGAATCACCCATGACACCCGTTAAGCAAAACTCTAAGTGGGGAGGCTACAACCTTGACTAGCATGGGATCACAAAATTTATAACGCGCGCAAACTAGGGGAGCTACCCCTTCGGCTCCAACTGGAAACACCCATGCCCCCGAACCAGGTGGCATGTCTACCGGATGCAGCCGGTATCTTCCACCATGGCCTCTCTGTACGGTGTGTGCTAAGAAAGGGGTTGACAACTTACTGAACCGTACCCTACCTAAGGCAGGGACAAGTGGTAGCACGAGGCAAGTATGGGGGTTACTGGCACAACACTCGATCTATGGTCATCTCAGGAGGTTTAAGTATTCCCTGCATGATTAGTATAACAAATATATTCCACACCAACAGACAGAATCACCACTCATCATACCTCACCATGCCTTACTGAATATGCTCGTCTCAACGAAATATCAGTATCAAGCTCGTGTCTACCCACGACAGAGACTTTTTCGGATTCCTTCCGGTAGGCATGAAAGGCATACGTGGGTGAATACTGTCACAAGTATATCAATTCCAACAGCAAGGCATTTCCATCATGCACACAGGGACATGATCATAACATCACATGAAATAATGCATGTTCCAATCAGCTCGGTGTTGTAGCTATATCAAAACAACACACGGCAAATATTATACTAGGGTTCAGAATGCTTGCCTTCCATGTGTATGTAGGTGGGGTGCACTTTTGAAATTTTTCATCTTCCCTCCAATATCCTATTTTTGAAATGATTGAATCAACACGCAATTCGAAAACAGTACAAGAAAGTTGTTCGGAAAATTTTCAAATAAATATGAAAATAAACTAGATGGAATTTGAGAGACAACAGAAAAAGAATCAAGTCAAATGGAGTTGTATTTTAGAAACTAGAGCCAGTCAAAGTTCAGGTCAAAATCTGTTTTAATAAAAATTAGAAAAAGAAAACGGTTCGGAGGGCTTACGCTTTCCATTGAGGAAAGCGTATTCCGGGGGAATACGTTTCCACTTAAAAACATTTTGGCGGGGCTGGGTCACTGACAGTGGGTCCATCGGGCCCACTGGTCAGGTTTGACCAGTCACCCCCGCCTCCTTCCTCCTCTGGCCGAGCGGAGGCGGGGCTCCGGTGATTGCCGCCGATGAACGGTGGCTCCCCATGGGGTTCTGAGGGGGGGGGATGGATCCGCTGGTCCAGGTCGGTCCTCCCGGTGGTCGATAGGCTAGCGGGGATGAAGGGGGTCACCGGCGGCGAGCTCCTCAGCGGGTGGTGGCTTCTGGTGGATCGGGGTCTCGGCCTACAATGACTCCCGACCGATCTAGCGGGGTTGGGCCGCTCTATACGGTCGAGGGGAATCGGATGGTGGCGCTGGAAGGACTAGGGAGCTCCGGCTACGGCGAATTTAGCCGAGGGACAGCGCCGGCCGAAGTTGCCGGAGGCGGAGAAGACGGCGGTTCCAGATGGATTTGAGTGAGGGGGAGAACTCTACGGCTTGCCTGAGGATGCTCACGAGCTCGAGCGAGGTCTGGGGGGCCATTTATAGTCGGGGAAGGTCGGTTCGACGGCGGCAGCGGATAAGAACACCGGCGAACCACCGCTCTGTTGCTAGCAGGGCGATGTGGCGCTGGTCGGCGCTAACCGACGAGCTCGCGGATGAGCTCGAGCTATTCCAGAGGGCAGCTGGCGCGCAGGGAATGCTCGGGCGGCGCTGCCAAGGCCGTGGCCTGCTGCGGTCGTCCGCTAGCCGCCATGGCCGACCTGACGGTGGCGCTGCGGGGCTCCAAGAGGTGGCCAGAGCGACTCTGCGACGAGAGAGGGGTCGGGTGCGTTGGCTGCGAGTGGAAAAGGATTAGAACGGGCGCGGGGTGGTGGCAGCAGGATGCGGCGACTCGAGCACACGCACGTGCAAAACGCGCGTTCTGCTGGCGCCTAGAGCACGCACGCGAGGTGCTTGGCAAAATGCCAATGCCTGCCAGGGGGCTCTAATCCACATGAGGTTTAGCAGGGTGGGGCTATAGACCAAGGTAGAGCAATGAGACATGCTGGTTAGGCAAAGCAAGCAGGTTCATAATGCAAACTAAAAACTATGCCAACTCTGTCCATGAACACAAGGTGCTTGATAGAATGCCATGGGCATCTAGGCATCTCTTCTGGTGGCCAAAATCTCTAGATCAGAGTCTCTTTAGATGGTAAAGAGGGTGGCAAGGTTAGTTTGACAAAAACAGAAACTAGGTAGTGCAAGTTTTTGAGAAAACCAGATCTGGACAGAAAATATATGCCATTATTGCATGTGTCAAAAATATTCTAATGGGTCCAATCTTCTGGACTTAAGGGTTTGGTAGGGTGGACTACAAGCAGGAAAAATCCCAAGATTAATAGAGCAAAATAAAATATGGTTGCAGTGCAAAACACCAAACTGGACCAGAATGAAGATGAGGATGGTTTGCTCAAATTTTTCAAAACACATGCCAGGGTTTTTGCATAAAAGTGGTCCAGGGACATCACATGTCATCCCCAAATTTTTGTGGAATCTTTAAATGAAGTTATCAAAGGGTTGTAGTGCAAATGAGACTCTAAAACTTATGAGAAACCATTTTAAAAGAAATAAAACTTAGGAAAATAATTATAGAAATAATTCCATTGATAAGAGAAATGTTTTTGAGAAGGTATACAAGTCCAACAATATTTTTGAAAAGTTTCCATTTGGAGGGAAAAACTCCACAATTCAGAAGAAAAGAGTGATTCTGAAATCAAAAGATAACCCAGAAAATCAAAATTTAATTTCTTGGCAAAAATTTTTAATTAATAAAACATGGTTAAATTTTTGGGGTGTTACAACACTACCCCCCTTAAGAAAAATCTCGTCCTCGAGATTTGCTGAGAGTGGTATCAAAAAATATTACTCCTACTGCCATGCAATAATAACTCGAAGATTAAAATAATCTACTCACGCGGTATGACGAGGCTATAGCGAGAGGGCAGATAATTTTGTACAACTACAGTGGGGCACTGGCGCTGCGTGGAAAAAAAAATCTACGGTTGGGGAAACCGAGAAAATTCTACTATTGGCTAGGGTAAATTTAGAATAAAATTCTAAATTTCTAAATTTCGCTGGTCGCACCCGAGTGCATAGTTCTCTCTGGCTGACAAGTGGACCCGGGGCCCACTGTCAGTCTCTTCTTCCTCTTCCGTCTCTCTTCTTCCTTCTCTCTCTCGCGCGCGTCCGCGCTTTCTCCACCTGCGACACCTAGCGAGTAGGGCACCTAGGCCGTACTGCGGTAGTGCGCGGCGCACTAGCTGCCGGCGCAGCGTGCACTCACCTCGCGGGCTAGTGCGCTGGCGGCACTGCTCGCGGATTCGCCTCCGAACACCGGCGATCGAGCGTCGAGCGGCGCCGGTGGACTTCGCCCACCGTACACCGATCTCGAGCTATAAAATGACCACGGTGCTCCACTCTTCTTCCTCACACCTGGCCTCGCTTCTCCTTCTCCTTCCTTCTCCTCCATTGCTGTTTGCAGGAGCTCGAGACGAGGCTCTAATGGCGGAGGTGATGCCGGATTGGTACATGATCCTGATGTGCGGAGGGTTGGCGGCATTGCTGGGGTTCTCCGGGCTCTTATGCGCGATGATCCTCGATGATCGTCGTGATGCTGCTGCTCGAGTGTTAGCTCTTCGCGGCGGCAGTGATCATGAGGATTAGGTGCTGGTGTCGGGTGCTAACTGCTGTCAGTGTGCTGGAGGCAATCTGCACTAGAATAATTACCCACAAATTTCTCCTTCAGAAACTGTGGTGTGTTAGTGAGGTGATCAGTTAGGTGCAAAATGTGTATGTGGTTTAGTAATTAGTGCCTGTGATCGAGTGGTTGTGGTTGTGAGCCTGTTGTCGCGGTGCTGCGTGAATAAAAATTTATGTCGTGGAGAATTAATTGTTGCAATAACTCGAGGGAAAGTCCCACCTCGGAATTTACCGAGAGCGAAAAACAGTTAATCAAAAATAACAACAGTAAGTAAATTGCTCACATTAATTGAAACCAAACAATTAATTCATCGCACAAACTTAGGATACAACGCATCAGCTGCAACACATGCTAGGCAAATAAACACAGAAGTGGCGTTTATGACGCAAACGTAAAATATGCTGGGTCCTGAGAAAAAGTTTCCGGCACTGGGGCACAATCTTCTTCTACCGGGGAAAGTGGATTGACTAGTCGAAGAACACGTCTCTCCTGGTCTGGCCTAAGTAGTTTGCCAATAGCGATCTGAGGATTCAAATCAGCGAGGCTCTAGAGATAACCAATTACTCGCTGGGTCAAACGCTCTTGAGCGATGACATACTGGGCAAGGTTGGCCAGTACTGGGTCCCTCTCAATTCGCCCACCGAGAAAAGATGCTACTTCTCCAGCTGCTGCACGACTTGGGAAGTAATAATACCCCCTTTCGCTGGCGTAGGGTACTGCGAAGCGAAGATGAGTGATCGCTTCGTATGCAGCAGCTTCTATGGCCATTTGGGGAGTCAGCATAGATTTCCCCACGAAAGAGACTTCCGTTGGGTCTTGGTTTGGGTTTGCGGGAGGGATGTGCACTACTGCCCAATATTTCGAGGTGAATGGGGTGATTCTCAATTTGAGCAGCTCGTACTAGGGTGGATGGGTAGAACTCATGGTACTGCAGGTAAAGTCCCACAATATTTTTACAAAACTACCAGGGGTTGCATCTGGAGTTCTCAGATAAATACTAGGGCTCGGCATGGCAAAGAAATGGCTGTGAGAGTAGTGCAAAAAGGGAGGGATGCTTGGTAAGGTCACAGAGTGGCCTCTTATATAGCATCAAGGCTGGGTTACTTATCACGGTGTGGGGGCAACTAGTTTGTCGGTTCTGCTCTATGGGGTCGGGGTCAAAGCCACAGATACACATATCTCACAAAAGTGTCGTGTTACTGTGGGTGCCGTTTGGGTGGTTTTTGGTAGCTACGCCCGGAATTAAAAAAAATTTGCAACCGCACGCCAACTGACTTATGTGGGGCTACTAAACAAAACAAAGGTGCACAAGCAGTCTACATCCATTCAAGGCGAGTACAAGGTCACACTATTACAAGGCGTAGAAATACTAAGACTCGGTATTACTCGAGTGGCTTAGTCTACCTCGTTAATATCTAAGTGGGCGTGCCTGGTGGACATCGAGGCTTCTCCATGGGCTTCACCATCGTGGTTTGCTGGGCGGGGTTGAGGAGCTGCAGGGTCGGGGCAGCGATGATGACCATCGCGGGGGTTGTTGGCCACAATCCCGTTGGAGCGTGTTCCCAAAAGGCGACGAAACTATTCTGGGGACACCAAAGCATTATGGTCGATGGCAGGGGCAGACCTCAAGGAGTCGATTGGTTGCGCGAACAGCACAACTGGGTTGTCGGTGTCGGGCTCCTCTTCTCCTCTTCTCGGGGCTCGGCGAACAAGCTCTCCACGAGCGGCGATCAGATCAAGGGTGATCTAATCGAATAGTGCCTCTAGTGCACTTACATAGCGCACCAGATGCAACAATGCAGAGTCCGTCTCGTGGTCTCCATCGGCAACCTGGGGTGGCCTACCATACCCGTCACGGCTGGGGTAGTAGTAGAACGAGCGGCAGTTAACTCTGGGCGACAGGTGCCGGAGTTGAACTATAGCCTCTCGAGCAGCTAGCTGAATGGCTTGTGGCTCAAAGGAAGTTGTCCTTCCGGTGAACCTGTAGGGGCGTTCTGGCGACATACCCCTACCATAGACGTGCACAGTGGCCCAAAATTGACGGCTCTCACCGCTCATGGGCCCTTGGTACACAACATATTCTGGGGGCTCTTCTAATGCAAAGGCACGGCGGGTGAGGTTTGCTAGCACGGTCACAAAACCTCCAAGGTTGGTTGCTGTGGTCTCATTGTGAATAATGGGGCCAGGCATCTTGCCTCGGTTTTGGGGTAGAGGCTGTGCGGTGCTGGGTTGGGGCTAGCATTCCCTTTTTATAGAAAAAGAGGACGGAGTCTTCCTTCGCACGCTTGCGAATGAGACAATTTAGGTGTCGGTCACTGGCACGTGATCAACAGGCTAGGCCGATAGGTTAGGCACCGACTGCCAAAAAGGTGTCGGGGTCACTGTGTGGCTATCTTACACGAGAAGCTTGACTGGGTTTAGGTTAAAGTCTGGTGGGTTGATCAACCTAGGTTTATTGACCAGGCTAAGATAGGATTAGCCAATGGTCATCCTGGCTCTGATACTAAGGTTGTCGGGACCAGTTTTCCAGGATATTAATTTCCCAGTAAATGGCCCTTGTGCTCACCAGCCCCAGGATTACTGTTAGCTGATGAGACACCAACTTGATACAGAAATTCCAAGCAAAATACAAAATATGAAGTACAAGACCATTCTGGCCAATGAGTACAACAAATGGTTTCTAGTGGTTGATGGCGGAAGCAGTTTGCGGATTATCAGCGTCTATAGGACTCCATTTCCCACAGGAACAGCTGACCTGGATAACTCCTATCTTCGCGAGGCTGCTATCATCATTGCCTAGGTTCCGGGGCTGTCGTTGTTGCGCTTCTCTCCAAGTGAGAAATCTGGCCAAGACAATAGCCAGGGACAAGCCAGTGAGTACTTTGAATGTACTCGCAAACATTATGATCACAGGTATAATATAACAGATGGTAATCATGCTCTGAAATATTTTCATGATCACTTAACCAGTCACGAAGTAAAATTCATGCCGCATGCAAACAGGTTAATAAATATGAAAAAGTAATCTAGATAATAAGAATAAAATAAACCGATCGGGTGTCTGAAGCGACGCCTCGAAAGGATAAAAATATAAAGCATGCCTCAGTCGGGCGTCTGAGCGCGCCACATAAAGGGCTTGTAAAAGAAATTAAATAATCAGCATGCCACAGTCGGGCGTCTCCGCGACACCACATAAAGGGCTTATAAAGAAGTAAATAGCAGGCATGCCAAAGTCGAGCGTCTCAGCGACACCACATAAAGGGCTTATAAAGAAATAAATAACAGGCATGCCACGGTCGGGCGTCTCAGCGACACCACATAAAGGGCTTATAAAGAAAGTAAATAACAAACGTGCCACAGTCGGGCGTCTGAGCGACACCACATAAAGGGCTTATAAAGGAATTAAATAACAAGCGTGCCATAGTCGGGCGTCTGAGCGACACCACATAAAGGGCTTATATAGGAATAAACACAGTGAATATCCAGGAGGTAGAACCGTCCCAGGGATACCCAATAATTCAAATAATACAAATGGTTAGTCCGTAATAATAATAACCATAATCATCATATGTCACAAGTCATGATCAATGTTCTGGTTTAGCAGTTTTTCCTCCGAAGACCGACACTAAGACCGACACTTGACCCATCCCAGACTGTAGTACTTAACCATGGACATGGCTATTCGAATAGATATAATCTCTGCAGAGGGAGTACTCTTTACCCACGAGTAGCAGATTCCTTTAGTCCATCGGGACTAATTCCGTTTACGGTCTTTTACTTGAAAACACACCTGACCTGCACACACTAGCTTAACTTACCGGTGTCTGGAATCACCCACGACACCCGTTAAGCAAAACTCTAAGTGGGGAGGCTACAACCTCGACTAGCATGGGATCACAAAATTAATAACGCGCGCAAACTAGGGGAGCTACCCCTTTGGCTCCAACCGGAAACACCCATGCCCCCGGACCAGGTGGCATGTCTACCGGATGCAGCCAGTATCTTCCACCATGGCCTCTCTGTACGGTGTGTGCTAAGAAAGGGGTTGACAACTTACTGAACCGTACCCTACCTAAGGCAGGGACAAGTGGTAGCACGAAGCAAGTATGGGGGTTACTGGCACAAGACTCGATCTATGGTCGTCTCAGGAGGTTTAAGTATTCCCTGCATGATTAGTATAACAAATATATTCCACACCAACAGACAGAATCACCACTCATCATACCTCACCATGCCTTACTGAATATGCTCGTCTCAACGAAATATCAGTATCAAGCTCGTGTCTACCCACGACAGAGACTTTTCCGGATTCCTTCCGGTAGGCATGAAAGGCATACGTGGGTGAATACTGTCACAAGTATATCAATTCCAACAGCAAGGAATTTCCATCATGCACACAGGGACATGATCATAACATCACATGAAATAATGCATGTTCCAATCAGCTCGGTGTTGTAGCTATATCAAAACAACACACGGCAAATATTATACTAGGGTTCAGAATGCTTGCCTTCCATGTGTATGTAGGTGGGGTGCACTTTTGAAAGTTTTCATCTTCCCTCCAATATCCTATTTTTGAAAAGATTGAATCAACACGCAATTCGAAAACAGTACAACAAAGTTGTTCGGAAAATTTTCAAATAAATATGAAAATAAACTAGATGGAATTTGCGAGACAACAGAAATAGAATCAAGTCAAATGGAGTTGTATTTTAGAAACTAGAGCCAGTTAAAGTTCAGGTCAAAATCTGTTTTAATAAAAATCAGAAAAAGAAAACGGTTCGGAGGGCTTACGCTTTCCATTGATGAAAGCTTATTCCGGGGGAATATGTTTCCACTTAAAAACGTTTCGGCGGGGCTGGGTCACTGACAGTGGGTCCATCGGGCCCACTGGTCAGGTTTGACCAGTCACCCCCGCCTCCTTCCTCCTCTGGCCAAGCGGAGGCGGGGTTCCGGCGATTGCCGCCGACGAACGGCGGCTCCCCATGGGGTTCTGAGGGGGGGGATGGATCCGCTGGTCCAGGGCGGTCCCCCCGGTGGTCGATAGGCTAGCGGGGATGAAGGGGGTCGCCGGCGGCAAGCTCCTCAGTGGGTGGTGGCTTCTAGTGGATCGGGGTCTCGGCCTACAATGGCTCCCGACCGATCTAGCGGGGTTGGGCGGCTCTATACGGTCGAGGGGAATCGGATGGTGGCGCTGGAAGGACTAGGGAGCTCCGGCTACGGCGAATTTAGCCGAGGGACAGCGCCGGCCGAAGTTGCCGGAGGCGGAGTAGACGGTGGTTCCAGATGGATTTGAGTGAGGGGGAGAACTCTACGGCTTGCTTGAGGATGCTCACAAGCTCGAGCTAGGTCTGGGGGGCCATTTATAGCCGGGGAAGGTCGGTTCGACGGCGGCAGTGGATAAGAACGCCGGCGAACCGCCGCTCTGTTGCTAGCAGGGCGATGTGGAGCTGGTCGGCGCTAACCGACGAGCTCGCGGATGAGCTCGAGCTATTCCAGAGGGCAGCTGGCACGCGGGGAAGGCTCCGGCGGCGCTGCCAAGGCCGTGGCCTGCTGCGGCCGTCCGCTAGCCGCCATGGCCGACCTGACGGTGGCGCTGCGGGGCTCCAGGAGGTGGCCAGAGCAACTCTGCGACGAGAGAGGGGTCGGGCGCGTTGGCTGCGAGTGGAAAAGGATCAGAACGGGTGCGGGGAGGCGGCAGCGGGACGCGGTGACTCGGGCGCACGCACGTGGAAAACGCGCGTTCTGCTCGCGCCCAGAGCTCGCACACGAGGTGCTTGGCAAAATGCCAATGCCTGCCAGGGGGCTCTAATCCACATGAGGTTTAGCAGGGTGGGGCTATAGACCAAGGTAGAGCCATGAGACATGCTGGTTAGGCAAAGCAAGCAGGTTCATAATGCAAACTAAAAACTATGCCAACACTGTCCATGAACACAAGGTGCTCGATAGAATGCCATGGGCATCTAGGCATCTCTTCTGGTGGCCAAAATCTCCAGATCAGAGTCTCTTTAGATGGTAAAGAGGGTGGCAAGGTTGGTTTGACAAAAACAGAAACTAGTTAGTGGAAGTTTTTGAAAAAACCAGATCTGGACAGAAAATATATGCCATTATTGCGTGTGTCAAAAATATTCTAATGGGTCCAATCTTCTGGACTTAAGGGTTTGGTAGGGTGGACTACAAGCAGGAAAAATCCCAAGATTAATAGAGCAAAATAAAATATGGTTGCAGTGCAAAACACCAAACTGGACCAGAATGAAGATGAGGATGGTTTGCTTAAATTTTTCAAAACACATGCCTGGGTTTTTATATAAAAGTCGTCCAGGGACATCACATGTCATCCCCAAATTTTTGTGGAATCTTTAAATGAAGTTATCAAAGGGTTGTAGTGCAAATGAGACTCTAAAATTTATGAGAAACCATTTTAAAAGAAATAAAACTTAGGAAAATAATTATAGAAATAATTCCACTGATAATAGAAATGTTTTTGAGAAGGTATACAAGTCCAACAATATTTTTGAAAAGTTTCCATTTGGAGGAAAAAACTCCACAATTCAGAAGAAAAGAGTGATTCTGAAATCAAAAGATAACCCAGAAAATCAAAATTTAATTTCCTGGCAAAATTTTTAATTAATAAAACTTGGTTAAATTTTTGGGGTGTTACATCCGTTCTCCGGAACAATGGAGCGAGCTAATGACTTATTGGAAATAATACATACCGATGTATGCGGTCCGATGAGTGTTGAGGCTCATGGCAGGCATCATTATTTTCTGACCTTCACAGATGATTTGAGCAGATATGGGTATATCTACTTGATGAAACATAAGTCTGAAACATTTGAAAAGTTCAAAGAATTTCAGAGTGAAGTAGAAAATCATCGTAACAAGAAAATAAAGTTTCTACGATCTGACCATGGAGGCGAATATTTGAGATACGAGTTTGGCCTTCATTTAAAACAATGTGGAATACTTTCGCAACTCACGCCACCTGGAACACCACAGCGTAATGGTGTGTCCGAATGTCGTAACCGTACTTTATTAGATATGGTACGATCTATGATGTCTCTTACCGATTTACCACTATCGTTTTGGGGTTATGCATTAGAGACAGTTGCATTCACGTTAAATAGGGCACCATCTAAATCCGTTGAGACGACACCGTATGAACTGTGGTTTGGCAAGAAACCTAAGTTGTCGTTTCTTAAAGTTTGGGGCTGCGATGCTTATGTGAAAAAGCTTCAACCTGATAAGCTCGAACCCAAATCGGAGAAATGCGTCTTCATAGGATACCCAAAGGAGACTGTTGGGTACACCTTCTATCACAGATCCGAAGGCAAGATATTCGTTGCTAAGAATGGATCCTTTCTAGAGAAGGAGTTTCTCTCGAAAGAAGTGAGTGGGAGGAAAGTAGAACTTGATGAGGTAATTGTACCTTCTCTTGAATTGGAAAGTAGTTCATCACAGAAATCAGTTCTAGTGATGCCTAGACCAATTAGTAAGGAAGCTAATGATGATGATCATGAAACTTCAGATCAAGTTACTACCGAACCTCGTAGGTTAACCAGAGCACGTTTCGCACCAGAGTGGTACGGTAATCCTGTTCTGGAAGTCATGTTACTAAGACCATGAGGAACCTACGAACTATGAGGAAGCGATGATGAGCCCAGATTCCGCAAAAGGGCTTGAGGCCATGAAATCTAAGATAGGATCCATGTATGAGAACAAAGTATAGACTTTGGTTGACTTGCCCGATGATCGGCAAGCCATAAAGAACAAATGGATCTTCAAGAGGAAGATGGACACTGATGATAGTGTTACTGTCTACAAAGCTTGACTTGTCGCAAAAGGTTTTCGACAAGTTCAAGGTGTTGACTACAATGAGATTTTCTCACTCGTAGCGGTGCTTAAGTCTGTCCGAATCATGTTAGCAATTGCCGCATTTTATGAAATCTGGCAAATGGATGTCAAAACTACACTCCTTAATGGATTTCTTAAAGAAGAATTGTATATGATAAAACCAGAAGGTTTTGTCAATCCTAAAGGTGCTAACAGAGTGTACAAGCTCCAGCGATCCATCTATGGACTGGTGCAAGCATCTCGGAGTTGGAATATACGCTTTGATAAGGTGATCAAAGCATATGGTTTTATACAGACTTACGGTGAAGCCTGTATTTACAAGAAAGTGAGTGGGAGCTCTGTAGCAATTCTAATATTATATGTGGATAATATATTGTTGATTGGAAATGATATAGAATTTTTGGATTGCATAAAAGGATACTTGAATAAGAATTTTTCAATAAAAAGACCTCGGTGAAGCGGCTTAAGTATTGAGCATCAAGATCTATAGGGATTGATCGAGACGCTTAATAGGACTTTCACAAAGCACAAACCTTGACAAATTTTTGAAGGAGTTCAAAAAGGGATCAGTCAAAGAAAGAGTTCTTGCCTGTATTCAAGGTATAAAGTTGAGTAAGACTCAAAGCATGACCACGGCAGAAGATAGAGAGAGAATGAAAGTCATTCCCTATGCCTCAGCCATAGGTTCTATAAAGTATGCCATACTGTATACCAGACCTATTGTGTACCTTGCCATGAGTTTGGCAAGGGGTTACGATAGTGATCTAGTAATGGATCACATGACAACGGTCAAAATTATCCTTAGTTACCTAAGAGGACTAAGGAAATGTTTCTCGGTTATGGAGGTGACAAAGAGTTTGTCGTAAAGGGTTACGTCGATGCAAGCTTTGACACTAATCCGGATGACTCTGAGTCTCAATCTGGATACATATTGATAGTGGGAGCAATTAGCTAAAGTAGCTCCATGCAGAGCATTGTAGACATAGAAATTTGCAAAATACATACGGATCTGAATATGGCAGACCCGTTGACTAAACCTCTCTCACAAGCAAAACATGATCACACCTTAGTACTCTTTGGTTGCTAATCACATAGCAATTTGAACTAGATTATTGACTCTAGTAAACCCTTTGGGTGTTGGCCACATGGCGATGTGAACTATGGGTGTTAATCACATAAAGATGTGAACTATTGGTGTTAAATCACATGGCGATGTGAACTAGATTATTGACTCTAGTGCAAGTGGGAGACTGAAGGAAATATGCCCTAGAGGCAATAATAAATTTGTTATTTATATTTCCTTATATCATGATAAATGTTTATTATTCATGCTAGAATTGTATTAACCGGAAACTTGATACATGTGTGAATACATAGACAAAACACCGAGTCCCTAGTAAGCCTCTACTTGACTAGCTCGTTAATCAAAGATGGTTAAGTTTCCTAACCATAGACATGTGTTGTCATTTGATGAACGGGATTACATCATTAGGAGAATGATATGATGGACGAGACCCATCCGTTAGCTTAGCATAATGATCGTTCAGTTTTATTGCTATTGCTTTCTTCATGACTTATACATATTCCTCTAACTATGAGATTATGCAACTCCCGAATACCGGAGGAACACTTTGTGTGCTATCAAACGTCACAACGTAACTGGGTGATACAAAGATGCTCTACAGGTGTCTCCCAAGGTGTTTGTTGAGTTGGCATAAATCGAGATTAGGATTTGTCACTCCGAGTATCGGAGAGGTATCTCTGGCCCTCTCGGTAATGCACATCACTATGAGCCTTGCAAGCAATGTGACTAATGAGTTGGTTACGGGATGATGCATTACGAAACGAGTAAATAGACTTGCCGGTAACGAGATTGAACTAGGTATGATGATACCGACGATCGAATCTCGGGCAAGTAACATACCGATGACAAAGGGAATAACGTATGTTGTTATGCGGTTTGACCGATAAAGATTTTCGTAGAATATTTAGGAGCCAATATGAGCATCCAGGTTCCTCTATTGGTTATTGACCGGAGATGTGTCTCGGTCATGTCTACATAGTTCTCGAACCCGTAGGGTCCGCACGCTTAACGTTCGATGACGATTTGTATTATGAGTTATGTGATTTGATGACCGAAGTTTGTGCGGAGTCCCGGATGAGATCAAGGACATGACGAGGAGTCTCGAAATGGTCGAGAGGTAAAAATTCATTTATTGGAAGGCTATATTCGGACATCAGAAAGGTAATTCACCGGGAGAAGTAATGGGCCTTATTGGGCCATACGGGAAAAGAGGAGGCAAGCCAAAGGGGAGGTGGCGCGCGCCGCCCCCATGGGTCCGAATTGGACTAGGGGAAAGGGTCGGCGCCCCCACTTGCCCTTTCCTACTCCCTCTCTGTTTCCCTCTTTCCTTCTCTCCTACTCCGAAAAAGGAAAGGGATTCCTACTAGGACTTCGAAGTCCTAATAGGACTCCATACACTTGGCACGCCCCTAGGAGGGCCGGCCTCTCTCCCTCCCTCCTTTATATACGTGGGCAGGTGGCACCCCAAAGACACACCAAGATTTGTCTTAGCCGTGTGCGGTGCCCCCTTCCACAGTTACACACCTCGGTCATATCGTCGTAGTGCTTAGGCGAAGCCCTGCGCCGGTAACTTCATCATCACCGTCGCCACGCCGTCGTGCTGACGGAACTCTCCCTCGTCCTCAACTGGATCAAGAGCTCGAGGGACGTCATCGAGCTGAACGTGTGCTGAACTCGGAGGTGCCGTACATTCGGCTCTTGATCGGTTGGATCGCAAAGACGTTCGACTACATCAACCGCGTTAAGCTAACGCTTTCGCTTTCGGTCTACGAGGGTACGTGGACATACTCTCCCCCTTCGTTGCTATGCATCTCCTAGATAGATCTTGCGTGAGCGTAGGAATTTTTTTGAAATTGCATGCTACGTTCCCCAACAGCGCGCGCCCATAACCTTCCCTCGTTGGAGGCACTAGCGAGAGGAATGACAATAGACCCAGTTAGGTCCTTCCCATAAAAGGCAAATGTGGTTGCACTGGTCAGCTCGATTCAGTGGCACCATGACTCAGCTAACAGTTGTTCAAGTTCATTATTATCCAGTTAAACTTGAATGCAAGAAGCTGAGCCATATGAAAATAACATGATGCAACTACAAAGCATGACATCAACATAAGCATGGAGGTGCAACATAGTCATCGAGCATAACCACAATGAATCATATATCTAAATGAGCATGACGTACTGACGAGCATAATTATAACACTACACAGGAGCATAGCTTGACTACTAGTATCATGAATAAATACCATGCAAGGACATAGCAAGAACACTACCAAGTAAGCATGTAACCAACTAGATGCAAAGGAACATGCATAACCACGGTACTTGATAACAGAGGGTAAACATGCATCAGACTGAACATCACTACTACCAGCATGTACTACTACTACCAAGCATGACATGAAAACAATACTAGCAAGTAGTACAAGATAACAAGATGCATCGGAACATAGCATGAAGGTGAACATGAAACCACGAGCATAACCGAAACAACGACAATAGTTGCAAACAAGCAGACAGATAACGGGCAAACTTTTATTAAATATTCAAGTAGAGACCATGGCTACTGCATGGCTATCATGCAAGTGGCTGTTGTGGCTTGCATGGGGGTGACGGAGACTCCGGGAAGAAGTGCGGCGAAGCCGCGGAACGAAACGCCGGATGGTACTCTCTTGAAGGGGGCTGATTAGAAGGAAGGAAAAAATGGTCATTTTCACTTTGGGACCACCTAGTGAAAATGTTACCAACAGAAAGATCTTGACGAGATGAAGAAGTGAGCGTTGGTTTCACCTCGATCGGAGTTATGGTTGCAGAGATACGAGGTGAAGAAGGAGAGGGACCAATCTGTGAATATTTTCATCACCAACGGGTCCCTGAGAGGAAAAACTGAAAGCGCCTTCGGGCCAATTACGTTTTCTGTAAGGGAAAGCGCATTTACAGCCGTAGTAGAGGAAAATACATTTTCCAAACGGGAAAACACATTCTAGCCAAAGAAGGAAAGGAATACGTTTTCATCAAAGGAAAACGCACTCACCAGAAACCGTTTCCACTTGCCACGTGGGATGAGGCGCCTGGGCCACTGGCGCGTGGGGCCCAGGGGCAGGGGGAGGGGGTCGGGCGCACGTCGTCTTCCTCCTCCTGCCGATTCTGTTCTCACGTGAAACAGAGAGGGAGCAGGTGAGGGAGGCGGCAAGGGGCCGGCCGGCTCCGGCCGTCTCTGGCCGAGCGGCGACCATCGGCGGGACCAGGGTGGTGAGGGGGTTCCATCTATAGGGAGAATGGCCACCGGGGATGCGCGGGGAGGAGGGGAGGGGCGGCGCCATGGGCAGCACAAGGGCGGCGGTGGTGGTGGTGGTCTCGGTGTTGCGGTTATCTCCGGCAAGGGGCAAGTGGGTGGGGCGGCTCAACGGGACGAGGGGGAGTCGGTGGACGTGGTAGGAGGAGGAGAGGAGGCATGTGGTGGCCGGAACCAAGCCGAGGCCGAGGCGGCCATGGAGGACAGAGGCAAACTCCGGCAAGATTTGGCACTTCCAGCGAGCAAAAGATGAGGGGGAGGAATGAGTGAGGTGCAGAAGGACCCGTGGGTGCTATATATAACCGAGGAGGAGGGTTCTAGAGCTCACGGGCGAGCTCGGGCTATGCTCTAGTGGAGGACAGTGGCTGGACGCGGCACGGGCACGGCGATGACGACCATACCACAGCGATGCAGGTCGGTGGAGCAACGCAGGGCGATGCAGTCGAGCACGGGCTAGCTCCTGGACAAGGTTTTGGGTCGAGACGACGAGGGAGACGACGGGAACACTGGCCGGAACGAGCCAGAGCACGCAATTAGCCATGACACAAGTGTGATCACCCTGGGCACTGGTGCAAATGGCTCATTTTGGCCAGAACGACCATGTCTAGTATATAGTCCTTGGTACCCTTAGGTGCAATGAAGGAAGAAAAGATCCTGGGGGTAAAGAAGAGATTTTGAGGAGGAGCCAAAACATTTTGGCCGCAAGGTGTTTGATGTGAATTGTGAGAGCTAGAACAGTGCAATGACTGTGAGCTTTGGCCTATCTTGATCACAAGCTAAGGTAACTGTAGTGGCCAAATATCAGACAAAATGGAGCTCTCTAGAGTGCACTTGCTGTAGAGAGGGCCCTACTGGTCAGATTTGGGAATTATGAAGCAGCACTCACTTAAGTGCATGAAATGAGCTGAAAATAGTCATGGCCCAATGATTTGAAGATATGAAGATGCCCAAAAAGTTTCATGCCATTTTGACATGCCAAAATAGCACTTGCTTCATAAAGCATCTCTGTGGACAGAAACTTGGAAAAATTGCACAGGGCAATTGGGGAAATGGATTGAGCCAAAACTTGGTGGAGAGAGTTGATATGTAAAGGAGAATGTCCTGGTAAATGTTCAGCTTAAATGAAGTAAGATAAAATATGGTTGCTTCACGAACTGAAAATCTGACCAGAAACTAAGATTTGGATCTGGGCTCACAAAGGTGAGTTACATGAGCTCTAATTTGGTGGGGAGTGATGATTTAATCATATTAAGGACCTTGCAAAATTTCAACTCATTTGGATATGCCTAGCTTGTACTTCCTTCACAATAACTTCCCTCAGACAAGAACTTTGAAAAATTGCTCAGAATATTTACTAGGCAAATTGAGTTGAATTTTGGCATGGGGCAATGATATGGACAGGAAAAGATGTCCAAAAAGTTTGGGGTCAATCAAGCAAAGATAAATGACACTTCCTTCTCAAACAACCGCTTAGGGCAGAATCAGAAAAGGAATATTTGTGAATTATCTTTGATGATGCCAAGGAAGGATTTTGACATATTTGTGGAAGATATGACACAAACAATTTATGAGAACTATTTGGGAATTTTGGGAGTGACAGAAATATAGGTTGCTTCACAACCTAGGGTCTAAAGGATTATTCCTTTAACAGAAAAGGAATATTCCCTAGGAAAAGAATATTGGATTAGGTCAAGGATGAAAATGACATGACCTAGGGATGATGATGAGGATGACAAGCCACTATGAAACCTAGGAAGACATGATCTTCCCAAGTTTTAGAACCACACAGCCACAGAAAATCAAATAAAATCAAGAAATCCAAGAAAATCAAAGGAAAAAGAAAAGGGTAAAATCCAGGGTGTTACAAACCTTCCCCCTTAAAGAAATCTCGTCCTCGAGATTTGGTTGCTCAGGGACAAATAAATCTTCTCACTTGAAGAAACCATTTCCAACTCAGGTTTCTTTTATTCATTCTCATATAATGTTCCCACTTAATTGCATCTGACTGACTGCATTGGTCTGGGGTGGTTTGCTTCACCGTATCTGACATGCTGACTGGACTTACCTCATATGTTCCTGTTCATACTGACTCAAATTTTCTTTCATATTTGCTGGCTTAGCTGGGGTCTGAAAAATTATCATTACTGACATACGTGTCCTTCTCGATATTGATTCTTGCTGGAGATGTTATTCTCATATCGAGTACCGAGAATATTCCATGAAGTGGGGAACACATCATCCCGTGGAACCAGGAATCTCTTCATCCAGGCATCGGGTTCCTCGAATATATGCATGCCTTCTGGGTTCAAAACTGTGATGTGAATCATACCTGTTCTTCTAACGGATTCTGACATCTTGGAGGAGTTTCTGACTTAGCTTGACTGGCTTCACAGTCTTGAGTATCCAATCTGTTCCAAAAGTTTGACTATCCTTGACATCTCCTGATGATAACATTTGCAGACTTGACTGGCAGTGATCTTGGAAAAGAATTCCATTCACGGCAGGCTATTCTTTAATCTATTCCCATATGTGAGAGATATCAATCCTCAAAGTATGTGCTCTCACTCTGATTCTTCATTTTGCCGGTATTCTCATGTGGATAGTAGGTTGTGCGATACTTTAGCACAGTTGCTGAGGTCATCATATTGAGCTGTCCTTGAGTCGGACTTGAAAGACTCGGGTATCCAATGCTGACAGTTCTGAGCATACTGTGGACTGAGCTAGTTGCCTTGCTATGAGGTCCTTACCACAATGGAGTAGACCTCTTAGGCGTATCCTCACTAGGTAATTGATATGAAATATCAGACTGTCTTGGGCATACATACCACATTTTTCACACAATAACCGGCATACCTGTATTGTCGGTCTTGCTCTTTCATTATTATGTTCTTCATCTGGATCTTTAACTGAAAGAGTGAGGCCTTATATATCCTTGATTATTTTTGTGACCCTGAGTGCTGTCATATGCAATATCTTGCAATCATACCCTGGTTTTGTTCATGTCTCCAGTCTCGGTATATTCACCCAGTTCACGTGTGCTTATACAGATCTCAATACTGTTGTTGATTATACCAGACGGTGACCGGATTAATAACATCACCTTGTCGGATGTGTGGGGCTGATCTTGATAATCACTGTCAAGATAGCGTCTCAATGTTGTCTTTCTTCAGGACTTGTTGATTCTTGCATCACCCACTAGTTTTTTGTCTCTTGAATAACCGGTGAGGTTGTCGGATGCGTATTGTGAATTCTTCCTTGTGCGAGGGACTGGCATGAACTTGACATCATACTTACTGTATGAAGAAATATCTGATTCTCGAGGCATACATTTGTTCTGACTGATTCTTGTTTCTGACCCAACTATTGCAGGTCTGACACTTGGAGAAACACTCTCATATGCTGACAATTCATTTTTTAATATCTTGTACCAGTGCCGTACTGAAGAAGACTGGGCAGCTTGCGTTGGAAACCACCGGGATATCGTGCTGAGGAAGACTGGATGGCTTGTGCTCGAAGCTTTTGGCGGATATCTTGCTGAGGAAGACTGGTTACCGTACCTCATAAGCTTCCCCCCTTAAAGACTTACTAGGGAAGACTCGGTACCTTATGCCAGAAGCTTCTTGCAGTATCTCATTGAGAAGACTGAATATCTTGCACGGGAATCCATTCATACCTTACTGATGCAGACTGGGGAATCTTGCCTTGTACGCTTTGCTGATAAATTATGGAGAAGGACTGGACTATTTTCCTTTTTTAACCAAACAATATGTATATATTCTTGTCATTCCGACTGCTGATTACTTGTATGACAAGAATTTTCTGACTGTCCTTGCTGAATTCATTGCATATTTGGACTGACTTCGGGGTATCGCATGTTTCAAATCTGACTCATGGCAGAATCAATCATCGGGTACGGACCATACCTCTGACTGGAAATGCATGTTGGACTTGGATCAAATTTTGTTCTCTTACTGGTTTAATCGTTGTTGCAATAAGGATGTATCTCTGACGAGTTCTTGGTACTGAAAGTCTGAGTAGAATATAACTTGTATTCAGACTGGATGTCTGCAATACAATGCTGTCAGCTGAAAATCCCATTTGCTTTTAGCTGAGTTCCTTGGTGTATATCGGTACTTCTCATGGCTTCTTCTGATCCGGTGTCGATTGATGAGAAATTTCCATAAGGGGGTAACACCGAACATTCAAACCAAGAAGCACGAGAAAACGATCGATCGCAACAAAGCACACAGCAAACAAGCTACAAAACTACTCCACACAGGCACACACAAGCATGATACTAGCGCAAATGCACATGCGCTACACGAAGGACTACAACCTACGCTTGAGAAAACGCTCAGGAACTGACGAATAAGCTAGGGGAGTAGCGAGTGGAACTGCTGACTCCGAAACTCCGGAGGGACGAGGTGGAGGGGTTGGAGAAGCTGGCGGAGATTGAGGTAGGGAAGCACCAAGCAATCTCCTGGCTCGAATGGCGTCTCGGACTAATTCGGAAATAAGAAGACACTCGGCCATCATGTAACGGGACATGGCAAGGACAGCTGGGTCGTCTTGAGGATTGCCAGACGGGAACTGGATCCGCTTAGGATTCTCAACGATGGTGGGATAATATTGATAAGCACGGTTTTCTTGCACCATGCCCTCTTGATGACGAAGACCGGTGATTCTTGCCATTGCGCCAAGCTGAACGACACGCTCGGGAGTAGTGTCGTAACCACCGTGGAAACTATAGGTGCGCTTACCAACAGGAATCAGGGCTGACAGATGGACATGAGCAACATATTCCAGGATTCTTCCTCCGGCAGAAAACTGGAATACTTGATAATGAGGTGGATCTCCACGGGGATAAATGCTACGCCACATGCCAAGGAGGGTGGCAAAGCTGAGAGGTGCAGGAGTGGGATTGAACGCAATAGGAACAGCACCGGGAGCTCTGTGGAGGGCACTGAACTCATGGAAGTTGACTGCCCTCTATGCACGAAACAGTGGTTAGGGGTAATCGAATAAGACTATTTGCAGCAAACAAATGCAACAACCAAATGCAGCAAGCAAGGGCAACAACCAGACCCTATACTACCGTTTTTTAATGTTCCAGCGGACTAGGACGCACTACAGCTAGACCTGCTCTGATACCAAGCCCTGTGGCACCCCGGCTCAGAGAAACTGGAACACCCCGTATTCCAGCCCAGAGATCGAAGTGAAGTCTTCCGGAATACGACACTGCTTAGCATAGAACAAACCAGCTCTCTATTACAACACGAATACGGTTACAAGGTCTCCAATATTACAATGAATAACACCGGCATGGCGACACTACGCCAACCACAATTGCTCTATGCAAGAAGCATAACAACTCGAGGCAGCGGAACCTCTACTGGCAGCGGAACAACGAACGACGATGATGGACTCCAATCCACAGGGACTCTGGCTGGAACATTTATCCTAGCTCACAAACACAGGAACAACATCAAACAAGCAAGCAATACAGGCATGACCTGCAAACTGGCATGACACACCAGGTCAGTAGATTGAATGTACTTGCAAGCTCACAATTAACCAAAAGCAATCAAGACAGACAACAGCATGGCAATTACAGGTTAAAGAAATCATGAACATGATGCTAACAGAACATGTGGCATGCACATCTGAACATGATATAGCTAGAACAACCTTAGCACGGCATGAGCATATGAACATGATGATACTACATGCAACAAGTTAACATGATCATGCACCAACTTACTCTTATTCGGCGGTTACCTCGTAACCATCTCATGCATCAGCTTACCAACTTTGGTATCCACGATACCACTATGTTCATCCCGCGATCACATAAAGATCAACCAACTTCGGTATCCATGATACCTTCGTGATCCTCTCTCGATCACAACCAATCTCTTTCTCATAATCGAACCAGGGTTATTATAAAGCAAGTTATTATTATTGTTGGCTCATAGTGTGACCGACTACGAACTGGGCCCATATCCGCGGGCGCGGCTATCGATAGATTAAAACACACACTATGTAGAGGTTAGCACACTGTACCCACACCACGGAACCCATGGCCTCACACTGCCATTCGGGTGGACCAATGGCATTCCGACAAAACCGATCTACTGCCCATGACACTCTCCCGGCCACTTCGACAAACTCCCCTTTGGGCTAAGTCCTGGTTGGCCCCGTGTCTACCAAAGACACCCAACGGCCACTGTCGTGGCAAAACATAAACGGTCCCAAACGGGGACAAGGTACCATAACAACAACAACGGGCACACAAGGCTTATGTCTGCCTACCTGATCAGGGTAGCGCGCGCCCTTAACCTTCCCTCATTGCAGGCACCAGCGAGAGGCATGACAATAGACCCAGCTAGGTCCTTCCCATAAAAGGCAAATGTGGTTGCACTGGTCAGCTCGATTCAGTGGCACCATGACTTAGCCAACAGTTGTTCAAGTTCATTATTATCCGGTTAAGCTTGAATGCAAGAAGCTGAGCCATATAAAAATAACATGATGCAACTACAAAGCATGTCATCAACATAAGCATGGAGGTGCAACAAAATCATCGAGCATAACCACAATGAATCATATATCTAAATGAGCATGACATACTGACGAGCATAATCATAGCACTACATAGGAGCATAGCATGACTACTAGCATCATGAATAAATACCATGCAAGAACATAGCAAGAACACTACCAAGTAAGCATGTAACCAACTAGATGCAAAGGAACATGCATAACCACGGTACTTGATAACAGACGGTAAACATGCATCGGACTGAACATCACTACTACCAACATGTACTACTACTACCAAGAATGACATGAAAACAATACTAGCAAGTAGTACAAGATAACAAGATGCATCGGAACATAGCATGAAGGTGAACATGAAACCACAAGCATAACCGAAACAACGACAACAGTAGCAAACAAGCAGACAGATAACGTGCAAACTTTTATTAAATATTCAAGTAGAAACCATGTCTACTGCATGGCTATTATGCAAGTGGCTGTTGTGGCTTGCCTAGGGGTGACGGAGACTCCGGGAAGAAGTGCGATGAAGCCGCGAAACGAAACGCTGGACGGTTCTCTCTCGAAAGGGGCTGATTAGAAGCAAGGTTAAAATGTTCATTTTTACTGTGGGACCACCTAGTTAAAATGTTACCAACAGAAAGATCTCAACGAGATGAAGAAGTGAGCATTGGTTTCACCTCGATCGGAGTTACGGTCGCGGAGATACAAGGTGAAGAACGAGAGGGACCAATTTGTGAATTTTTTCATCACCAACGGGTCCCTGAGAGGAAAAGCAGAAAGCGCCTTCGGGCCGAAGACGTTTTCTGTAGTGGAAAGCGCATTTAGAGCCGCAGTAGAGGAAAATACGTTTTCCAAAGGAGAAAACGCATTCTAGCCAAAGAAGCAAAGGAATACGTTTTCATAAAAAGAAAACGCACTCACCAGAAACCGTTTCCACTTGCCACGTGGGATGAGGCGCCTAGGCAACTGGCGCATGGGGCCCAGGGGCAGGGGGAGGGGGTCGGGCGCACGTCGTCTTCCTCCTCCTGCCGCTCATGTTCTCACGTGAAATAGAGAGGGAGCAGGGGAGGGAGGCGGCAAGGGGCCGGCCGGCTCTGGCCGAGCGGTGACCACCGGCGGGACCAGGGCAGCGAGGGGGTTCCATCCAGAGGGAGCATGGCCACCGGGAGGCGCGGGGAGGAGGGAAGCGGCGGCGCCATGGGGAGCACAGGGGTGGCGGTGGTGATGGTGCTCTCGGTGTTGGGGCCATCTCCGGTGAGGGGCAAGTAGGTGGGGCAGCTCAACGGGACGAGGGGGAGTCGGTGGACGTTGTAGGAGGAGGAGAGGAGGCTTGTGTTGGCCGGAACCAAGCCGAGGCCGAGGTGGCCATGGAGGACAGAGGCGAACTCCGGCGAGATTTGGCACTTCCGGCGAGCAAAAGATGCGGGGGAGGAGTGAGTGAGGTGCAGAAGGACCCGGGGGTGCTATATATAGCCGAGGAGGAGGGTTCTAGAGCTCACGGGCAAGCTCGGGCTGTGCTCTAATGGAGGACAGTGGCTGGATGCGGCACGGGCACGGCGACGGCAACCACACCACAACGATGCAGGTCGGTGCAGCGATGCAGGGCGATGCAGTCAAGCACGGGCTAGCTCCTGGACAAGGTTTGGGGTCGAGACGACGAGGGAGACGATGGGAACAGTGGCCGGAACGAGCCAGAGCACGCAATTAGCCATGACGCAAGCGTGATCACCACGGGCACTGGTGCAAATGGCTCGTTTTGGCCAGAACAACAATGTCTAGTAGATAGTCCTTGGTGCCCTTAGGTGCAATGAAGGAAGAAAAGATCCTGGGGGCAAAGAAGAGATTTGGAGGAGGAGCCAAAACATTTTGGCAGCAACGTGTTTGATGTGAATTGTGAGAGCTAGAACAGTGCAATGACTCCGAGCATTGGCCTATCTTGATCACAAGCTAAGGTAACTGTGGTGGCCAAATATCAGATGAAATGGAGCTCTCTAGAGTGCACTTGCCGTAGAGAGGGCCCTACTGGTCAGATTTGGGAATTATGAAGCAGCACTCACTTAAGTGCATGAAATGAGCTGAAAATGGTCATGGCCCAATGATTTGAAGATATGAAGATGCCCAAAAAGTTTCATGCCATTTGGACATACCAAAATAGCACTTGCTTCACTAAGCATCTCTTAGGGCAGAATCAGAAACGGAATATTTGTGAATTATCTTTGATGATGCCAAGGAAGGATTTTGACATATTTGTGGAAGATATGACCCAAACAATTTATGAGAATTATTTGGGAATTTTGGGAGTGACAGAAATATAGGTTTCTTCACAACCTAGGGTCTAAAGGATTATTCCTTTAACAGAAAAGGAATATTCCCTAGAAACAGAATGTTGGATTAGGTGAAGGATGAAAATGACATGATCTAGGAATGATGATGAGGATGACAAGCCACTATGAAACCTAGGAAGACATGATCTTCCCAAGTTTCAGAACCACATAGACACAGAAAATCAAATCAAATCAAGAAATCCAAGAAAATCAAAGGAAAAAGAAAACGGCAAAATCCAGGGTGTTACAGATAAAAAATTTCCTCCCTTAAGTCATCATTTTCCTGCTCAAGCTTCATCTTTTTGCATAATGCCTGCTTGCTTTCCTGCAGAAAACGGGAAGGAATAAACTAGATCTTAGATTTGTTTGCTCTGCTAGGGAGGCTTGACTTCTTGAACTCCACCTGCATGTCCCCGGGTTAAGGTAGTGGGACTTCATCCTCATCCGAGTTGTCATCCCTTGTTTCCTCCACGTCGGTGTCTTCCTCCTCCTTGGTGGACCATAGGTAGGGATAAATCTCCCCAAAGATCATTGGATCTGCAACATATTCAGAGATATAGCTCACTCCATCTGAATCTTGAGACGACATATTTTCAGATCTGCCAGAAAAGCAGCGCGAAACAAGAACAAAGGATTTTTGCGCGATGCGGTGGTCAAATCATCCAGCAGTATATATAAAGAATTTTTATCTTTGGAAACAAGTATACCACAGGAAAATGGAGTCGGGTAGGTGCCTGAGAGGCCCACTACCCACCAGGGTGCGCCAGGTGGGGCAGGCGCGCCCTGGTGCCTAGTGGGCACTTGGGTTGCCTCCCCGTGTGTTTCTTATTTTTTTTTCTAAAATTCCAAAACTGACAGAAAATATTTTTGCAGAATTTTTGGAGTTCATTAAGTTAGAGTGTTCTGGAAGGTCTCTTTTATGTATTCCTCCGGTGTCATGGTTTGAATAATATTAGTTTCAACATTAATAGTTGTACCTGAAATATAGTGCTTAATTCTTTGTCCATTGACCACCTCCAGATTAGTGCCTTCGGCATTATTGATCTCAATAGTGTTAGGAAATATGCAACTTGTTTTTCCAGGAGGCCATAGGCCAGTATATATAAATGTACATGTGTGGAATATATGCAGGAAACCCCTTATACAATGGGGTAAAAACGAAAGGTTACATGGCTATATATATAATACTCTAACAGCCCCCTCAAACTCATGGTGGATTAACAACACTGAGTTTGGAGAGATAGAAGCCATGCTGCGCTCTAGTCTAGGCCTTCGTCAGAAAATCCTCCAACTGTAACTCGGAAGGCACATACTGAAGAGCAATAACCTGATCCTGCACACCTGTTCGAACATAGAAAGCACCAACACCAATATGCTTGGTGAGCTCATGCTTCACAGGATCGCGCGCAATGCTAATAGCACCTATACTGTCAGATAAGAGCAGAGTAGGTGTAGTAACAGAAACAGCAAAATCCTGAAGTAACCACCGTAACCAAGTCACCTCTGCCGTCAGAAGAACCATAGCTCGTAACTCAGCCTCTGCACTCGAACGGGAAACTGTAGTCTGTTTCTTCGTCTTCCAGGCAATGAGAGAACCACCAAGAAAAACACAGTAAGCAGAAAGTGAACAGCGATCGGAGGGACCACTAGCCCACGTAGCATCCGAATAGGCCTGAAGCTGTAAAGAACTTGAGCGCGGAAAGAATAGACGGTGAGAGATCATGCCCTGAAGATATCGGAGAACACAAAGGAGGTGACTATAGTGAAGCGAAGTGGGAGCGGAGACAAACTGACTCAGAATATGAACCGGATAAGAGATATCCGGACGAGTGACAGCTAGATAGACAAGACTCCCAACAAGATGGCGATAACACGTCAGGTCAGGCAAGGGGTCACCATCAGTATCACGAAGGTGAACATTGAGCTCCATGGGAGTCTCAACAATGCGCTCATCGGTAAGAGTAGCATGAGCAAGAAGATCCTGTATGTACTTTTCCTGGGATATAAAAAAGCCATCAGAGGTAGAAGAGACTTCAATCCCAAGAAAGTAGCGAAGAGGTCCAAGATCAGACATAAGAAACTGCTCACGAAGACGGGCCTTTACAAAGGCAATATATTCGGGGTCATCGCCAGTGATGATCATGTCATCAACATAGAGAAGAAGAAAGTCCGACCACACGGAGAAAGGTGGACAGACAATGCTGGATCATGAGCACTCACTGAAAACGCTCAAACCATGCGCGGGGGGGCTTGCTTAAGGCCATAGAGAGAGTGACGAAGACGACATACCATGCCATCAGGAACAGAATACCCAGGTGGTGGCTGCATGTATACCGCCTCGCACAGCTCACCGTTAAGAAAGGCATTCTTAACATCAAGCTGAGATACAGACCAGTGGCGTGCGGAGGCCACGGCAAGAAGTATATGAATAGTGGTCATATGGGCAAAAGGAGCAAAAGTCTCATCGTAATCACAACCAAGCTCCTGCTGAAAGCCACGAGCCACAAGACGAGCTTTGTAACGTTCGAGAGAACCATCGGAGCGAGTCTTAACCTTGTAGACCCACTTACAAGTGATGGTACAGACACCTGGAGGAAGAGAAACAAGATCCCATGTACCAGTACGTTTAAGAGCAGCAATCTCCTCTGCCATCACAAACTGCCATTCAGGATGAACAACAGCCTCATGATAAGAAGTCGGCTCAAGAACAGCAGCACCAGTGGTTGGAAAAACCAAGGCAATGAACAGGCGGAAGCGGACGAGGACGCAAGCCATAGGTAGGCTGAGATGAGGAGGACGACACATCGGCAGACGCATCCACATTACGTGAACGATGAGTGTAATACTGAGGAAAAGATGGAAGAATACGAGGAGGAATAGCCAAGGTAGAATCAGTAGATGGAGACGAAGAAATCACCGGGGATGAAGGTGCGGAATCCGGTGACATGCGAGGTGAGGAAACCGTGGGAGATGGTGGCGGCAAATCGGCAAGATGTGGAGAAGTAGTCTGAGCAGGACGAAGAGATAAGGGCTCAACTGGAGTGATAGGTGTGTCGGGAAAAGTGAGGAAAGAGATATCCTCCACTAAAAAGGTCGAGGAAGATGGACGCGGGTAGAAGGGACAAGACTCATCAAAAGTCACATCCCGAGAAATACGCATCCGATGACTGATAGGATCCCAACAATGATAGCCCTTATGTTCATCACTATAGCCTAAGAAAACACACTCAACAGACTGAGCGGTCAGTTTGGTGCGTTCATGAGGGGCAAGAAGAACATAGCAAACACAACCGAACAAGCGAAGCGTCAAATAATAAGGAGAACGATCAAAGAGACTCTCGAACAGAACACCACCCTGGAGAGCAGCGGACGGCTGAAGGTTGATGAGATAGGTGGAGGTGAAGATAGCCTCGGCCCAAAAATGTGGTGGAAGAGAAGCGGCGATCATCAACTCACGAGCCATCTCAAGAAGGTGGCGATGCTTTCGCTCATCCATGCCATTTAGAGCATGAGCACCAGGACAAGAGAACTGAGGAAGAGTGCCCTGCTCAGCAAGAACATCACACAACATCTTGGAAATATACTCGCCAACGGAGTTAGCATGGAACACACGAATAGGGGAAGAGAACTGAGTGTGAACCATGGCAACAAAATACTTATAGATGGAAAGAACCTCACTGCGAGAAGTCATAAAATATTGCCAAGTGTAACGAGAGAAATCATCTATGAAAATAATATAGTATCGATGCCCCCCTTTCGAAGCGAAGGGAGCCAGACCCCATACATCAGAATGGACTAAATCAAAAGGACTCTTAGACAGCGACTCAATAGTAGCACAAGGTGACTGAATCTGTTTTCCTAGTCTACAACCCTGACACTCTAAAGAGACATATCCTGAGACAGACCCTGGAAGACCTCGACGAACTAATGATGACAAGCGAGACCCACAAAGATGACCAAGTAGATGATGCCACTTCTGGAAGGAACCTATAGCTGAAGTGACAGAAGCGGATGGACTGGCGATAGTGGCGGCAGCGGAAGGAACATGAAGCCAGTCTAGCTCCCAAAGACCCTGAGAGCCACGGCCGCGAGGGCCAGCCCCAACAAAAGTGTGCGTTCGATGATCCTGAACAGAACAAGAGTCAACGTCAAGGATGACGCGACAACTAGAATCAGTAAGTTGACCAGCAGAAAAAAGATTCATGGTAAGTCGAGGAACATGAGCAACATCAGGAACAGAGTAAGAAGGTGTGGTAAGATTGCCTCGACTAGCAACGGAAAGAGGAGTACCATCAGCAGTGAGTACATGAACAGGAAAATCAAGCGATTTAAGAGAGGACAAATTTGAAGAATGAGAAGACATATGAAAAGAAGCTCCGGAGTCCAGAACCCACGAGGATGTACCTGACTATGTAGAGGGTGGTTTCTCAGTGCGGGAAGCATCAGCCACAGAACCTGCAGTGCCCGTCGAAGGAGAACCTGGAGCGGCAAGCAGACTCTTAAGTCGCAGAATATCCTGCTCAGTCAAGGCGATGGCTGAAGATGTCGAAGTAGAAGAAGAAGTCCCTGAAGCTGATGATCGTGCATTAAGCAGGTGTTTCTTCTTCTGGAAGCACTGAGACTCAACATGACCATCCATATTGTAGTAGCCGCAGTGAGGACGAGATTGACCCTGGCCGCCCGTAGTAGTAGGAAAGAGCGGAGGAGCACTGGAGCGGGATGGAGTTGGTGCAGCAGGCGACATAACAGGAACTCGAGCAGCAAGCACAGAGGGAACCTCAAGTAGACTGGCACCACGTAGGCGAGTCTCCTCAGCACTAATCTCAGAAAGCGCCTCCATCAGGGAGATACGACCACGAGCAAACAACTGAGCATGCCGGGGCTCAAACTCCTTACGGAGCTGAGATAAGAACTCGTATACACGATGAAACTCCAAATGAGCCCGCATAGCCTGGCAACACTGACAAGTACGACAACCAACAATGCGGAGACAATCAAGCTGACGCCAGATAGCAGAACTATGTGCATAGAAATCGTCAACACTGGAGTCACCTTGCTGAAGAGCATGGTCCTGCCGGACCACAGACAGATATAAGGCATCACCAGAGGGCTGATAGCGCTGACGGAGACGGGTCCACATCTCAGATACGGTAGGGAGCCCCAAGAACTCAGAGGCAAACTGAGGCAGAACACTAGCAGCGATTACAGCTGCGGCACGGGCATCCTCATCAAGCCACTGAGTGTAAGCAGAAAGAGCCTCATGATAAGTTTGAAGAGCCTGCTCATAAGTCGAAACCTTCTCATCATAAGCACGGACGGTAACGTCATTTGCAAGCTTAGCTGCATCCTTCGCAGCTTGATCAGCATCGGTACCAAGAACCGGTGGTGTCGGCAGAGTAGGGGCCTCCGGTGGAACCAGACACGGCGGACAATGGACCTCGCAAGAAAGAACGCCCCAAAGAGGAATGCCACGCATATGAATGTGCATGAAGCCAACAAACTCGATGTAGTTAGTGCCATCAAAGATCATCGGACAATGAGGAACTGCGACATAGCCTGACGGTGTAGACATTTTTTTTGCATCAACAAGCAAGCAACAAGCAGGCGAACCAGGCGTACAAAGACAGAGCCAGCAGCAGGACGACGGAGATCAGCGGCGGAATCCGGCAAGGGCGGCGAAGATCGGTAGCTAGTGGCTGAGATTTGTACCTGGTAGCCGCCGCTCCTGGTCCGGGAACAGGAGGCGATTTAGAGCTGGTACGAGACGGCGCCTGGGTTGGTGGCGGGGCAATCTGGTGGCTCGAGCAAACGAAGACTGCAGGGGGCGATCGATCGGGAGAGGCCCGTCTGCAGGGCGAGAGCGATCGATTGGGAGAGGCCCGACTGCGGGGCGACGGCAACCAGATCGGGAGAGGCCCAAGGCCCGATTGCAGGGCGGGGCGGAGCGATCAGATCCAATCGGGAGACCTGGCGGTCTAGCGGAAGATGGCGGCTCAACGTGATCTGATCGATCGGGAGGGGTAGAGGAAGACCGTGGGGTGAGGCGGGCAGATGAAACCCAGCGGCCGGTGGCTGGATTGAATTCAATCCAGAGAATGGGAGAGGAGACCGGCAGCAAGAGCGGATCAATGGCACGAGTTGCGGCGTGCAAAATATTGGCCTAGCTCTAATACCATGTTAGCAAATATGCAACTTGTATGTCCAGGAGGCCATAGGCCAGTATATACATGTACAGGTTTGGAATATATGCAAGAAACCCCTTATATAATGGGGTGAAAACGAAAGGTTACATGGCTATATATATAATACTCTAACAAATAGCTCTAGAGTGGTAAACTTCTTCGATGATATATGGTCCTTCCCATTTCGAAAGAGGTTTTCCTACAAAAAATCTAAAACGAGAATTGTACAATAGAACTTATTCACCAACTTTGATTTCCCTCTTTTGGGTTCTTTTGTCATGCCATCTTTTAACTTTCTCTTTAAACAATTTGGCATTTTCATAGGCTTGGGTTCTCCATTCATCTAGTGAGCTAATATCAAACCACCTCTTTTCACCAGCAAGTTTGAAATCATAGTTGAGTTCTTTAATTTACCAATATGCTTTATGTTCTAACTCAAGAGGAAAATGACAAGCTTTTCCATAAACCATTTTATATGGAGACATACCCATAGGATTTTTATAAGCTGTTCTATAGGCCCAAATTGCATCATCAATTTCTTAGACCAATTCTTTCGGGGCCTATTGAAAGTCTTTTGCAATATTAATTTTATTTCTCTATTGTTAAGTTCAACTTGACCACTAGATTGAAGGTGATAAGGAGATGCAATTGTATGGTTGACATCATACTTAGCAAGCAATTTACGGAAAGCACCATGAATAAAATGTGAACCACCAACAGTCATTAAATATCTAGGGACTCCAAACCTCGGGAAGATAATTTCTTTAAGCATTTTAATGGAGGTGTTATGATCAGCACTACTGGTTGGAATAGCTTCTACCCACTTAGTGATATAATCAACAACAACCAAAATATGTGTATACCCATTAGAGGGAGGAAAAGGTCCCATATAGTCAAAGCCCCAAACATCAAATGGTTCAATAACAAGTGAATAATTCATAGGCATCTGCTGACATCTACCAATATTACCAATTCTTTGACATTCATCACAAGATAAGACAAACTTACGAGCATCCTTAAAAAGTGTAGGCCAATAAAAACCAGATTGTAATACCTTGTGTGCAGTTCTATCTCCCGCAAGATGCTCTCCGTAGCCCTCGGAGTGACATTTCCGTAGGATGTGTTCCTGTTCATGCTCAGGAATAGAACGCCTAATAATACCATCTACTCCTTCTTTATATAGATGTGGGTCAAAGCAAAACTAGTGTCTTAAATCATAGAAGTTTTTTTTTCTTTTGTTGGTATGTAAAACTAGGTGGTATAAATTTAGCAACAATATATTTAGCATAATTAGCATACCAAGGAGTATTATGGGAAGCATTTGTGATAGCTAGTTGTTCATCAGGGAAGCAATCATCAATAGGTAGTGGGTCATCAAGAATATTTTCTAACCTAGACAAGTTATCAGCTATGGGATTCTCAACTCCCTTCCTATCAGTAATATGCAAGTCAAATTCTTGTAGCAAAAGGACCCACCTAATGAGTTTAGGTTTAGCATCTTTCTTTTCCATAAGGTATTTAATAGCAGCATGATTTGTGTGAACAATTACTTTAGAATCAACAATGTAAGATCTGAATTTATCGCAAGCAAACACAACTGCTAAAAATTCTTTTTCAGTAGTAGCATAATTTCCTTGGGAACTATCTTGAGTTTTCATAGCATAATGGATAACTCTTTATCCTAGGACAGCACCAAAAGCATAATCCCTAGCATCACACATAATTTCAAAAGGTAAGTTCCAATCAGGTGGTTAAACAATAGGTGTAGAAGTTAAGGCTTTCTTAAGTGTTTCAAAGGCTTCTACACAATCATCATCAAAACCAACTGGAACATATTTTTGCAAGAGATTGGTAAGAGGCCTAGAAATTTTAGAGAAGACTTTAATAAACCTCCTATAGAAACCAGCATGACCAAGTAAACTACGAATTCCTTTAATGTCTTTAGGACATGGCATTTTCTCAATTGCATCAACTTTAGCTTTATCCACCTCAATACCTCGTTCAGAAATTTTGTGCCCCAAGACAATACCTTCATTCACCATAAAGTGGCAGTTCTCCCAATTCAAGAAAAGATTAGTTTGCTCACATCTCTGCAAAACTCGATCAAGGTTGCTTAAGCAATCATCAAAAGAAGTTTCGTAAACAAAGAAATCATGAAAACCTCAACAAGATTTTCACAAAAGTCAGAGAATATAGCAGTCATACATCTTTGAAAGGTAGCAGGTGCATTACATAAACCAAAAGGCATATGTCTATAAGCGTAAGTTCCAAAAGGACAAGTAAAGGTGGTTTTCTCTTGATCAGGTTGTGATACAGGTATTTGAGGGAAACCAAAATATCCGTTAAGAAACCAAAAGTGTGTGTGCTTTGACAATCTTTCTAACATTTGATCAATGAAAGGCAGAGGGTAATGATCTTTTCTACTAGCTTTGTTTAATTTTCTAAAATCAATTACCATTCTATAGCCAGTCACTATTCTTTGTGGACTGAGTTCATTTTTATCATTAGGAACAACAGTAATACCTCCTTTCTTAGGGACACAATGAATAGGACTTACCCATCTACTATCAGCTATGGGATATATTATACCTGCTTCCAGAAACTTTAATATTTCAGTTCTTACCACTTCCTTCATCTTAGGATTCAATCCTCGTTGATGGTCAACGACGGGTTTAGCATCAGGTTCCATATTAATGTTGTGCTGACAGAGAGTGGGACTAATGCCCTTAAGATCATCAAGTGTATATCGAATAGTAGCATGATGCTTCCTCAAATTTTTTAATAATCTCTAAGGTTGGCACTAATAATAATAAGATATATCAAGATAAGCATACTTCAAAGTCTCAGGCAATTACTTTGATTCAAACACAGGATCACCTTTAGGTGGAGGATGATCTCCTATAGTTTCAACAGGAAAATTGTGTTTAAGGATAGGTTGTTGTTCAAAGAAAATTTTATCTTTAAGGATAGGTTGTTGTTCAAAGAAAATTTTATCTATTTCATTTCTTTCATGCAAGTGCATATCATTTTCATGGTCTAGCAAATATTGTTCTAGTAGATTAGTAGGAGGTACGGCAATAGAAGCAAGACCAATTATTTCATCCATCCTAGGTAATTCTTTATTAGGAGGTCGTGTACGAAACTTAGAGAAATTAAACTCATGAGACACATCACGAAAATTGACACTGACCGTTTCTTTATGGCAATCTATCGTAGCATTATCAGTGTTCAAGAAATGTCTTCCAAATATTATGGGACAAAAATCATCTTGTGGAGAACCAAGAACTAGAAATCAGTGGGGTATTTTATTTTCCCACACAAGACTTCAACATCTCTAACAATCCCAAGTGGTGTGATAGTATCTCTGTTTGCAAGTTTAATAGTAACATCAATATCTTCTATTTCAGCTGGTGCTATATCATTTATAATTTCTTGGTATAAGGTAAAAGGAATAGCACTCACACTAGCACCCAAATCACACAAACCATGATAGCAATGATCTTCAATATTGTAACTGAGACAATAGGCATGACAACAACATGCTTGTTCTTATCTTTATTATCGGGTTTGCCAATTCTAGCAGCTTCATCACAGAAATAAATAACATGCCCATTAATATTATCGACCAAGAGATCTTTAATCATACCAATACTAGGTTCTACTTTAATTTGTTCAGAGGGTCTAGGTACTTTAATGTTACTCTTGTTAATCACGGTTGAAACCTTAGCATATGCTCCTTTATCCTAACAAGGAAAGGTGGTCTTTTAATAAAATCAGTAGGCACAATTGGATCAACATTGTAAATGATAGTTTCATCTTTAACTGTAACTAGCTCCTCAATCTTTTCTTTAATAGGGGGATGATATTTAAACCACTTCTCTTTAGGGAGATCAACATGAGTAGCAAATAATTCACAAAAAGAGGCTACTATCTCAGAGTCAAGTCCATATTTAGTGCTAAACTTGTGAAAAGCATTGGTATTCATAAAAGATTTAACACAATCAAACACAAGCTTAATACTCTTTACCTTCATCGAGTTCCCAATTTTCAGAGTTGCGTTTAATTCTTTCCAAATGATCCAACCTGAATTCAATAGTCTTCTTCATAAAAGAACCAGTACAGGAAGTATCGAGAATGGATTGATCATTACGAGAAAGCCGAGCATAAAAATTATGTATAATAATTCTCTTGAGATCTTATGATTGGGGCATGAATATAACATTGATTTAAGCCTCCCCCAAGATGGAGCGATACTTTCTACTTCACGAGGCCAAAAATTATATATATAATTCCGATCATGATGAACTAGATGCATAGGATAAAACTTTTGGTGAAATTCCAATTTAGATTCCAATCCCAAGCTCCAATATAATCACATAACCTATACCATGTCAATGCTTTTCTCCCCAAAGATAAAGGAAAAACCTTCTTCTTAACTTCACCTCCGGGTAAACCTGCTAGCTTAAATAATCCACAAACTTCATCCACATAAATTAGGCGCATATCAGGATGTAGTGTGTTCCATCTCCTGCATAAGAATTAGCTAGCAGTTTCTCTACCATACCCGAAGAAATTTCATAACCAATATTTTCAGTAGGTGCAGTAAGTTGAGGGGAAACTCTTTGTGCTTCCGGTCAAGGTGAAGATAACCCAAACAAACCCCTCAAAAGATTGTTTTCCATAGTAACATGTAACAGTAAATTTCAGCACGTAATTTAAAATTTTCCTTACCAGTTTCCACTTATCAAGAGCGCTTCACTCCCTGGAAACGGTGCCAGAAAAGAGTCTTGATGACCCACAAGTATAGGGGATAAATCCCAACAAGGAGCAGAAGGAAATGACAAGCAGTTTTTAGCAAGGTAATTTCTACAAGCACTGAAATTGCCGGTAACAGGTAGTTTGATATTAAGATAATTTGTAACGAGCAAGTAACGGTAACGGTAAATAAAGTGCAGGAAGGTATCCCCATTCTTTTTTGTAGCAAAATAAAGGCTGGAACGGTCTCTTATAATAAGCAAAGCGTTCTTGAGGACACATGGTAACGGTAACAAATAGTCACTTTCATCATGTTGGTTTGATTCGCGTTCGCTACTTTGATAATTTGATTTGTGGGTGGATCGATGCTTAGGTGTTGTTCTTACTTCAACAAGCCTCCCACTTATGATTAACCACCTCACAAGCATCCGCAACTACAAAAGAAGAATTAAGATAACATCTAACCATAGCATTAATCATATGGATCCAAATCAGCCCCTTATGGAATAGCGCATAAACTAGGGTTTAAGTTTCTATCACTCTAGCAACCCATAATCTAATAACTACTCCACAATGCATTCCCTGAGGCCCAAAGATGGCGAAGTGTCATGTAGTCGACATTCACACAACACCACTAAGGGAATCACAACATACATATCATCAAAATTTCGAACGAATATCAAATTCACATGATTACTTGCAACATGACTTCTCCCGTGGCCTCGAGAACAAGGGCAACTACTCACAAATAATATTCATGCTCAAGTTCAGAGGGATATTATATAGCATAATGGATCTGAACATATAATCTTCCATCGAATAAACTACAAGATGTAATCCACACTACTAGTCACCCATAGGTACCAATCTAAAGTTTTGATACAAGGATTGAAGACAAGAGATGAACTAGGGTTTGAGATGAGATGGTGTTGTTGAAGATGTTTATGAAGATTGGCCTCCCCAAGATGAGAGGGTTGTTGGTCACGACGATGGCTTTGATTTCCCCCTCCCGGAGGAATGTTCCCCGGGTAGAATCGCTATGCCTGAGGGCAAAAGTGCTCCTGCCCAAGTTTCGCCTCGAGACAGTGTTGCTCCATCCGAAAGTACTCTGTTATTTTTTTTAGGTCAAAAGACCTTATGTACCAAAAGATGGGCACTAGAGGTGGGCCAGGGCCCCCACTACCCACCAGGCGCGCCCTGGTGCCTAGTGGGCACCTGGGTGGCCCCCTTTGGTATTTCTTTATTCTAATATTTTTTATATATTCCAAAATAATTCTCCGTAAATTTTCAACTCATTTGGAGATGTGCAGAATAGGTATCTCTGACATAGCTTTTGCTGGTCTAGAATTCCAGCTACCGGTATTCTCCCTCTTTGTGTAAACCTTGCATATTATGAGAGAAAAGGCATTATAATTACTCCACAAAGTGTTATAATGTATAAAAACACTATAAATAATAGTAGGAAAACATGATTCAAAATGGACGTATCAACTCTCAGCATAATTTTCTTCATTTCCAACT
The DNA here is from genome assembly GCA_011799875.1 of Thinopyrum elongatum. Lineage (NCBI taxonomy): Eukaryota > Viridiplantae > Streptophyta > Magnoliopsida > Poales > Poaceae > Thinopyrum > Thinopyrum elongatum. The sequence goes on from CM022301.1 coordinate 587,363,445, forward strand.
TGCTAGTGGTGAACAAATCTATCGACATATCAACTTCATTTAAATTTGGATCACAACATAACAAACTGCAACTTGCGACAAATTCCATCTTGTAGCATAAAACTGACTTGTTCCCTCACTACTCGGGTTGATACTTTCACCAAGTGTAACTCTTCAAAGTATAAAAGTATGGTAGGCATAAATTTCGTGTGTAAAAGTGCAAAATGGAACACTCATATTCATGCAAGATAAGTGAATGTGTAAGATTATATATAGACAATAATTCCAGATACTAAAGATTGAGACCTTCTTATTCATCTTTAGCTCAATAGCTAGTCCATAGATCGAGAACACTCCACGTCATTTGCATATTAAATGTAAACATGGGTAAGTGCATTTAGAACGATGACATAATGTTATGGTTAGGGAATTATTGATTCTCTACTAACCCTTGACCCTTAGTGGCAAAAATAAATAACTAGCATTTTCCATTTTTTGTCACTATGGTAGATTGCTTGCAAGATTGAACCCAACTAGTGCACACATCTTTCAATATTGACTACTGACCTAAACTGGCCAAGTAGAGATAAGTAAAAAGAAAGAATAATGCATCTACATAGCAAACATAAAAAGCATACACCAATTCAAACATATATAGTTTGTCCATCACATGATCTATATCACCGTCATAAAATACATATGATAAACCATAATCATGTAGAGCTCGGATGGCGATTGTATTGAACATCATAAACACATCTAGATGAAGGAACTACAACATAGGCTACTGCAATAAACCCGTAGTACAGGGTGTGGACAGTGGACTAAACTCATCTTGGAGCATGATGATCGAGGTTGGTGATGATCGAGATGAATTCTCCCTCCAACAGAGTTCCAGATAAGGGCTTAAAAAAAGATGGCCTGAAACACGATCTAGTAACGGGCGAAAAAATGCTTGATAATTCTGAGCTGCAAATGGGGGTATTTATGGACCATCGGACATAGGAGGTAGCCAGAGGGGCCATAGCCAGTAGGTGCCCTGATACGTCTCCAACGTATCTATAATTTTTGATTGTTCCATGTTGTTATATTATCATTCTTGGATGTTTCACAATCATTTAATAGCAACTTTATATCATTTTTTGGGACTAATCTATTGACATAGTGCCCAGTGCCAGTTGCTGTTTTTTGATTGTTTTCTACTTCAAAGACAGAGTCCAAACACAATGAAACTTTTTGGAGAATTTTTTTGGACCATAAGACACCAAGTGGGCAAAAGAAGTACCAGAGGGGAGGCCCGAGGTGGGTACAACCCACCAGGGTGCGCCAGGAGGCCCAAGCGCACCCAGGGCGGTTGTTCCCCCCTCGGTGACCTCCCGCACCGCCTTTTCGCCCTATAAATACCCAAATATTCCAGAAACCCTAGGGGAGTAGACAAAACACAATTCCATCCGCCGCAAGTTCCAGAACCACAAGATCCAATCTAGACACCATCACGGAGGGGTTCATCATCCTCATTGTGCCTCTCCAATGATGCGTGAGTAGTTCATCATAGACCTACGGGGCTGTAGGCAGTAGCTAGATGGCTTCTCTCTTTTTGATTCTCAATACAATAGTCTCTTGGAGATCTATTTGATGTAACTCTTTTTTCTGGTGTGTTTGTTGGGATCGATGAACTTTGGGTTTATGATCAGATCTATATCCATGAATATTATTTGAGTCTTCTTTGATATCTTATATGCATGATTACTTACAGCCTCACATTTCTTCTTCGAATCTGTAGTTTAGTTAGGCCAACTAGATCGATTTTTCTTGCCATGGGAAGAGGTGCTTTGTGATGTTTTCGATCGTGCGGTGTTCTTTCCCAGTGACAGAAGGGGCAGCAAGACACGCATGTACCGTTGCTATTAAGGATAACAAGATGGGGGCTATTCGTCCATGAATAGATCTCATCTAGATCATCTGATAGTTCTCATTGCATTACTCCGTTTCTCCATGAACTTAATACACTAGATGCATGCTGGATAGCGGTCGATGTGTGGAGTAATAGTAGTAGATGCAGGCATGGGTCGGTCTACTAATCTTGGACGTGATGCCTATATAATGATCATTGCCTGGATATCATCATAATTATTCGATCTTCTATCAATTGCCCAACAATAATTTTTTTACCCACCGTATGATATTTTCTCGAGAGAAGCCACAAGTGAAATCTACGGCCCCGGGTCTATTATTTATCATATTTGCTTTGAGATCTATTTTTATTCGCTTTTATTTTCAGATCTATTATTCCAAAAACCCAAAAATAGCTTGCTGCACTTTTTTATTATTTATTTTATTTTGCGTTTTATCGAGATCTATTTATCCAATCTACACAAATTTTATCCCGTCAACTTGACAATTTCTGGCGCCATTACCCAAAGAGTGATTGACAACCCCTCTTAAGCGTCGGGTTGCAAGTATTTGTTCTTTGTGTGCAGGTACCATTTACATAGTGTTCCTTGGTTCTCCTGCTGGATTGATACCTTGGTTTCATAACTTAGGGAAATACCTACCGTAGCTATACTGCATCATCCCTTCCTCTTTGGGGAAATACCGAAGTAGTTCAAGCGACATCAAAAGGAATTTCTAGAGGCCCCGTAGATGTGAATTTTATCTCGCGAAACAATTTTAATAACAATGCTTATAGAGGTAATTTTAATCCTAGGCCTTTTCCTGGAAATTCCTCTAATAATTATGTTAATTCTTGTTACAATAATAATAGAAACCCCTATGATCTTGAGAATAATATTAAAGAATTTATCAATGCTGAAAAAGTTTTCAATACTATGATAGAAGAAAAGTTGAATAAGATTGATGATATGTCTAGAAGCATTGATAAAATTTCTCATGATGTAGAAAATCTCAAGTTGAAAACTTTTCTACCAAAGGTTGATGAATCAATTAAAGCTTTATATGTCTCTATGGATGAAAGTAAGAAAAGAACTGCTATGCTTAGAGCTAAAAGAGAATTTTTAGAAAGAGCGTTTTCTAGTGATTGCTTTCATAAAAATGATGAAGATCTTAAAGTGATTGGTGTTTCTTCTATTGATTCTTTGTTTAGTAAGATTAAAATTCATGATAAAGGGACAAAAGAATAGTCAACTTTAGTTAGAAGGCGTCCCGATAATTCGGAGAGGAAAATCTTGATGAAAAAATTGATAAAAGTGGGTTTGGAGAGGTCAAAACTTTAACTAGTGATGTGCCCACTCTTTTGGATTACAAAGAATTTAATTATGATAATTGCTCTTTGATTGAATGTATTTCTTTGTTGCAATCCATGATGAATTCACCACATGCTTATGAACAAAATAAAGCTTTTACTAAACATATTCTTGATGCCATGATGAAAGCTTTTGAAGAAAAGTGGGAATTAGAGATCTCAATTCCTAGAAAATTAAATGATGAATGGGAACCTACTATTAAAGTCAAGATTAAAAATTATTAGTGTTTTGCTTTATGTGATTTGGGTGCTAGTGTTTCCACAATTCCGAAATCTTTATGTGACATGCTTGGTCTTACCGATATTGAAGAATGTTCTCTTAATTTGCACTTGGCGGATTCTACTATTAAAAAGCCTTTGGGAAGAATTAATGATGTTCTTATTCTTGCAAATAGAAATTATGTGACCATAGATTTTATTGTTCTTGATATTGGTTGCAATCCATCTTGTCCAATTGTACTTGGTAGACAGTTTTTACGCACTATTGGTGCCGGGATTGATATGAAAGAAGGCAATATTAAATTTAAATTTCCACTAACAAAGGGTATGGAACACTTACCTAGAACAAGAATTAAGCCACCATATGAATCAATCATGAGGGCATCCTATGAATTAAAAAGTAAAGAAGACAATACTTGAATCTATGCATTTTGCCTAGCTAGGGACATAAAACGATAGCGCTTGTTGGGAGGCAACCCAATGAATAAAAAATATTTTTACCTTTTTCTTTCTGTTCTTGAGTGTTTACACAATTATGCTACTATTGTGATTGTCTTTTTATGTTTTAATTAGTCTTTGTGCCAAGTAAAGCCTTTGGGATCATGTTGGGTGATAGTTCATTTGATCTTGTTGAAAAACAGAAACTTTTGCGTCCAGTAGCAGAATTTTGAAAATTTACAAAAGTAACGAAACATTCTGAAGTTTTTACACAAGATTGATATACTAATTTTCCACGTTATCCTAATTTTTCAGAATTTTTTTAGTTACAGAAGTATGGTTAGAGTACAGATTACTACATTCTATTTTCGTTGCATTGTGTGCTTATTTTGTTAAATCTATGGACTATATTGGGGGGGTATAAGCCACAGCAAAGTTGTAATACAGTAGATATATTGAAATAATAAAATATGAATGGGTTTTCAACAGTACTTAGAGTGGTTATTTGCTTTATTATACTAATGGATCTCATGAAGGTTTTGTTAAGTTTTGTGTGATTGAAGTTTTCAAGTTTTGGGTGAGATCACCATGGATGAAGGAATAAGGAGTGAAAAGAACCTAAGCTTGGGAATGCCCCATGGCACCCCAAGTTAATATTCAAGGAGAACCAAGAAACTAAGCTTGGGGATGCCCTGGAAGGCATCCCCTTTTTCTTCTAAGGACCATCGGTATTTTACATGGAGCTACATTTTTATTCATCACATATCATGAGTTTTGCTTGGAGCGTCTTGTATTATATGTGTCTTTGCTTGTTTTTCTTTTTTACTTTGTCACAAGTATCCTTGTTGGACACACCTATTTGAGAGAGTCAAAATTATGCTATGATTTGTTAGAATTGCTCTTTATGCTTCACTTAAATTTTTTGAGCTATGGAATTGCTCTAGTGCTTCAATTATATCTTTTTGAGCACATTGTGCGTTAATATTTTTGAAGAAATGCTCTCATGCTTCACTTAGATTTATTTGAGAGTTAGTAAATTTTTGAAGAAATTCTCTCATGCTTCACTTATTTTATTTTGAGAGACGAAATATTTTATGCTCATGTTCTTCACTTAAATTTATTTGAGCTTGTCAAAAGCAATTGCAATATATGAAACTAGTCCCAAAGTGATAGATATTCAAGAGGGATATAATAAAAGCTTTCGTGAAGATCATTGGACAAAATAAACTTGAATCTTTGTAATAGATTTGAGATATGAAGATAGTAATTATGCTTTAGTAAGAATATTGGTGTTAAGGTTTGTGATTCCCTATGAAAGCACGAAAGTCAATAGTTGTGCAATGAAATTACATCCTACTTGTGGTACATTATTCGGTGTTAGTTATGCTTAATGTTCGATTATGTGATTTTCCGTTTCTTGGTTGGTTGCTTCTCAATCTTTTATCTAGCCTCCACTTGTACTAAGTAGAAATACTACTTGTGCATCCAAAATCTTTAAACCCAGTTTTGTGACATGAGTCCACCATACCTACCTATATGCGGTATTCCTGCGCCATTCTAAGCAAATTTGTATGTGCCATCTCTAATTTTTCAAAATGAATTTCCCTTTTGTGTGCCCGTACCGCTCATGAAGCGGTAGGGGGTGGCCAATATTTTCCATGCTAGATGTGTTATTCTGAAGATGAGTGTTTATTCACTTGTCATTGCACAAGAGTATGACGGTAATAGGGATGCCCAGTCCCGAAATGAAAAATGAATTTACTTTATGTTGTCAAATAATAAATTCCTTGAAAAGTGTTGGTATGATGGTACCCGTGGATACGGCTAACCGTGGAGTGTGAAAGTATGGTGGAAAAAGGAATAAACTTTATTTTCTATTTGGGAACCGCCCATAATATATCTAGCATGGAAAGTGTTGGGAATTACTCGGTCATTTTCGTTGACGGGAAAAGTATACCTCTCCAAAAAAATGCATCTCTCAATTTTAGCTTTCAGCTCTGGCACCTCTACAAATCCCTACTTCCCTCTGCGAAGGGCCTATCTATTTACTTTACACAATTTTTATATTTATTTTTGAGTCTCCATCTTCTCTCATAAAGCACCAACTAAGGGGCACTATGATCATACTTGAGCATTGGATGTTGCTAATATGCGAGTGTGTTTCATGAATGGATCAATGATTGAGCATGATGGGCAAGGGATAACTTTCTTTAGTGTTGATATTTTGAAAGACATGGTTTCTTGTTGATATGCTTGAGTATTGAAATCTTCATGTCAAAACTAGACTATTGCTTTGAACCATATAAAAGTCCAAATGTCCATGCTACAAAAGTAAAGAATATGTGATGAACATGTTAGGTAGCATTCCACATCAAAAATTCTGTTTTTATCATTTACCTACTCGAGGACGAGCAGGAATTAAGCTTGGGGATGCTGATACGTCTCCAACATATCTATAATTTTTGATTGTTCCATGCTGTTATATTATCATTCTTGGATGTTTTATAATCATTTCATAGCAACTTTATATCATTTTTTGCGACTAACCTATTGACATAGTGCCTAGTGCCACTTGGTGTTTTTTGCTTGTTTTTTACTTCGCTGAATATCAGTACCAAACGGAGTCCAAACGCAACAAAACTTTTTAGAGAATTTTTTTCGACCAAAAGACACCAAGTGCGCCAAAGAAGTACCAGAGGGGAGGCCCGAGGTGGGAACAACCCACCAGGGTGCGCCAGGAGGTCCAAGCGCACCCAGGGGGTTGTGTCCCCCTCGGTGACCTCCCGCACCGCCACTTCACCCTATAGATACCCAAATAATCCAAAAACCCTACGGGAGTCGACAAAACACAATTCCAGCCGCCACAAGTTCCAGAACCACGAGATCCAATCTAGACACCATCACGGAGGGGTTCATCATCCTCACTGGTGCTTCTTCGATGACGCGTGAGTGGTTCATCATAGACCTACGGGTCCGTAGGAAGTATCTAGATGGCTTCTTCTCTCTTTTTGATTCTCAATACAATGGTATTTTGGAGATCTATTTGATGTATCTCTTTTTTGCTGTGTGTTTGTTGGGATCCGATGAACTTTGAGTTTATGATCAGATCTATATCCATGAATATTATTTGAGTCTTCTTTGACCTCTTATATGCATGATTACTTATAGCCTCGTATTTCTTCATGGAATCTTTGGTTTAGTTAGGCCAACTAGATCAATTTTTCATGCCATGGGAAGAGGTGCTTTGTGATGGGTTCGATCGTGCGATGTTCATTCCCAGTGACAGAAGGGGTAGCAAGACACGCACGTATCGTGGCTATTAAGGATAGCAAGATGGGGGCTATTCCTACATGAATAGATCTCGTCTACATCATGTCTTCGTTCTTATTGCATTACTCAGTTTCTTCATGAACTTAACACACTAGATGCTTGCTGGATAGCGGTCGATGTGTGGAGTAATAGTAGTAGATACAGGAACGAGTCGGTCTACAAATCTTGGACGTCATTCCTATATAATGATCATTGCCTGGTATCGTCATCATTATTCGATCTTCTATCAATTGCCCAACAGTAATTTGTTTACCCACCGTATGCTATTTTCTCGAGAGAAGCCACTAGTGAATTCTACGGCCCCCGGGTCTATTCTTTATCATATTTCTTTTGAGATCTATTTTTATTCACTTTTATTTTTAGATCTATTATTCCAAAAACCCAAAAATACATTGCTGCACTTTTTTATTATTTATTTTATTTCGTGTTTTATCGAGATCTATTTATCCAATCTACACTAATTTTATCTCGTCAACTTGACAATTTCTGGCGCTGTTTCCCGAAGAGGCATTGACAACCCCTCATAAGCGTCGGGTTGCAAGTATTTGTTCTTTGTGTGCAGGTTCCGTTTACATGGTGTTGCTTGGTTCTCCTACTGGATTGATACCTTAGTTTCATAACTGAGGGAAATACCTATCGTAGCTGTACTGCATCATCCCTTCCTCTTTGGGGAAATACCGACACAGTCTCAAGTGATATCATGCCCCCAGCCCAAAGGGAACCTACACCAGGCACCTAGGGTCTTCTCTGATATTGATTCTTTCGAAGCTATTTTTGCTTGAGTTTTCCTTGGAGTTTTTCTGGGTATTTTCCTAAAAAATACAAACCAATAGAAAACAAAAACTGGCACTGGGCACTAAATTAATATATGAGTGCAGTAAAATTCAATAAGAGTTTGCCCAATTTTTTTAATTGATAGCAATATAACATGAATCTTATAGAAAAATTATTTATATGTTTGAGACGTACCGCGGGACAGCAAGCCCTATGGATGGAGATAATGGCGAACGAGCGACGACTTCGTCCGTAATGCCCATCCTACTGAGCAACAATAGCACCGGAAACCCGCTACTGTGAAGCCTGTAATGAAATCAAGGGCAACTACGGTGACGAGCGCGAATTCTTTCAGGTTTTGCCTCACAATCTCCAGGTTGCAGCCATCCTCGCAGACAGACATCAGGCCATGGCGGGGCAGTTGGGCGTAGTGATCATTGCAAACCGTGTTGCGTCGCACCGTCAAGCTCTAGGAAAACATAAGCGAGTCGCGGCTTCGCCTCTCGACACACTATCATACTATATTCAGTAAAATTAACCACACAAAATCGTATCCAATCAATGCAAACAGAAGTTTTGGAAGATTTGGTTCTCGGATAAGTTGTTAATCTTTGGGGCAGAAACAATTCCATTTTTGTGGTTGTTAATTGTGAGGACTATATTGACTTTCAAAGGTTACGAGATAAATGGGAATACATTTTACACGATCGCCCAAGATAAAAAGAGCACCAACCAAAAAAGTGGTGTCCGCTTTGATGCAGCAAACACCAATAGGGCAAAGGACAAATATTATGGTAACATAGAGGAGATATGGGAACTTGACCATGGACGTGATTTTAAGGTCCCTTTGTTTTGGTGCAAACGGGTCAATCTGACAGGAGGTGGGGTAAAGGAAGACCCGCGGTACAGAATGACAACAGTGGATCTCAACAATCTTGGGTACATAGACGAACCATTCGTCCTAGCCAATGATGTGGCACGGGTTTTCTATGTAAAGGACTTGTCTACCAAGCCGAGAAAAAGAAATGTTAAGAAAGCGAATACATCATACGATGAGACAAAGCGCCACATAGTTCTTTTAGGGAAAAGAAACATCGTGGGAGTGGAGGACAAGACAGACATGTCAGAAGATTGTGATACGTTTCATGAAATTCCTCCCTTCATAGTGAAGACTGACCCAAGCATCTTGTTAAATGATGAAGATTGTCCATGGTTACAGCGGAAAGGGACACACGCGAAGAAAAAGTTTTATACCCCAAGATCCCACTCTGGGATGTGACCGGCTTCACCGTCATCACTTTCTTCTCTAGTGAGTTTTCGGACTTATAGCTGGAAAGTCCCACTTTGGACAAACCAGAGGGAATCTTTGTAAGAGTTAGGGTATATATTTGTTCTAGCATATTGGCATGTGGAACATGATTTTGAATAATTGTGTATTAAGTTATGAATTTTCAATTATTTCTGTCCTTTTATTGCGCAAATAATGGTTACAGCGCAAATATTTCACTATGTATTTTCCAAGGTTGATCATACGCGGTTAGTCCCAGTTGGTGGGGCTCCATATAAAATAACAAGGTTATTATAGACATGGCTTAAACGTTTTGACATAGATGAATACAGCAGAAGCATCGGAGATGATAAGAGAGAAACGTTGTATGAAACAAAGATGGAGCTATTGTGTGGTTTCTCTAATCGGAGGACCCCTTATGCCGAGCGAAGTCTAGATGAGGAGTTCTAGTTGCTTTCTAGTGAAACTAAGGACAACATATCAGATGGTAGGATTGTTCAAGTAACTGTTTGGCATATACAAGATATAACCGAATAATTTGCACCTTAGATTCTGGGTTGATGTAGAATCACTGCAGTTACATGAATCACTGCAGTTACATGAAGGCGATGTATTAACTGACAAAATTAAGAATGGAAATAAAAATAGGTTCGTAGTTTAACTTGATCAAAGCTTTTGAAATATTTCAAACCCTAGAAATGGGCAGAAATGGTTTTGACAAGCTTTGATCAAGTTAACTTGTTCTCCAACTTGTGCCACTTGATGGGGGTGATGCTCATGACCATCTGACAATGTGGTAAAAATTAAAACTCATCATGTTGACTAACAAAAACCACTATAAAAAAAGACACATCCGTGACATTTTGGGCCGAACGAAATTTTTTTCTGTCATGCTTGTGGTGGGCCGAACGAAATTTTTTTCTGTCATCCGTGACAATTGTGACAAAACCACGTATCATCATAGATGTGGTGGGCTCCTACTTCTATGACAAAAAATCATGACAAAAAATGGGCTTTTCATCCTGGCCAGGCTGGGGACGCACCTGCATGACATTCTTAGGGCTGTCCATGATGGAAAAAATCGTGGTAGAAGCGAGGGCGAGGAAAATATCGGGGAGTTCCCGGTTCCGGTGGGTGGTCGGGGCCGGGCGATGCATGGAGGTTTGTGCGTTTCTCTCGTACACATACGTGTGTGTGTGTGCGGCGTTGCCCTCTAACTGAACCCGAGCGAGGCATTCGCTTACTGAACCTGAGCGATTGCACTAGCTATGTTACTAAACCCGAGCTATCGATCCCTTGGTTGTTAACTGAACCCGAGCGATTCCTTCGCTAGTTCTGCTAACTGAAGCCGATCGAACATGCCTCTTGCTGAACAGTGATCGTTGTTGGGGGTTGGATGAACAGTTCGGAGGGAATTGGATGAACAAGACGCCGTGGTAGTAGAGGCCGTTGCCACTGGATGAATAGGACCCTGATCAAGGAGGCCGCCACACCTGAGCCGGTTGGGGGTGGATGAACAGGACCCCGTGGAGGGCTGGTTGAACAGTAGCCGGTGGAGGCTGGATGAATAGGACCCTGTGGAGGGCTGGTTGAACAATAGCTGGTGGAGGCTGGATGAACAGTAGCTGGTGGAGGCAGGAGGAAGTCGATGGTGCATGAACTGTAGCCCGTGGAGTCCCATTTTGTGGTAAGCCACACCCCTCCCGATGAATAGGATCCCTTTTCGACCTTAGGTGCTCCTACAGAAGTCTGTTTCCTCTGTTTTGCGGTACGCCACACCCCTCCCGATCAACAGCACCCTGTTTCGACCGTAGGAGCTCAAACACAAGTCCTTTTCCTCCATTCTGCGATACGCCAGGCCTCGTTCCGGCTGTTTCGTCCAAGCCGGTTGGCTCCCGATGAACACGACACATTTCGTTGCCTCCCGATGAATACAACACGTTATGTTGCCTCCCGATGAACACGACGTAGTTTCTCCGTTCCTACCCAGCCGGTTGGCTTTTGATGAACAGGACGCCGTTGCTGCCGTCCGTTGCCACTCCATGTACACGAGCCCTGGCCATACGTTTGCGCAAGTAGGCGTTCCAGACCCCGCCCGTATGTACGTACGTGGCCGTATTTTCTGGCATGTGGTTGTACGTACATGTACATGGTTTAGAAGGGACTGCCTGAACTGCTACGTCTGGGGCTCTAGTACTACACGTGCCGCTGCTTGCTCGGCCATGGTTCATCGTTGTAGAGGGACCGATCGACCAGTATGTACGTACATGTTTGCGACCAGAATGACAACGCTACGTACGCTTCGACCAGGTGGGTCCCGGCTGTCAGGGAGGATAAGGAGGCACTTCCTTGCATGCGAAGTTATTGATGGTGGGTCCGAGCTGTCAGGGGGGATTCATTTTTTTCGCGCCTAATATGGAGGCACTTCCTTGCATTCGAAGATATAGCTGGTGGGTCCCAGCTGTCAGGGGGGAAACTTTTTTTGGCAAAATACAGCTAGGCCAAAATACAGAGGCCCTTCCGGTAGGTCACCGCTGTCAGGTGGTGGAATCATTATTTTGTGCGTAATAAGGAGGCATTTCCTTGCTGCGGCCGTGGTCCCAGCTGTCAGCCTCTCCACGTACAGTCATCTTCTGATGTAATTCGTTCCTTGACCACGTTGACCACTCCGTGTCGAGAGCATGAAGGCGGTGGATAACGCCGAGGCCTAGGAAGGGAATGACCCAGAGCCGGGGAAGACTCAGCAGTTGTTTCCTACGCGGAGGGGAGTACGAGGGTTTACTGGTTCGGCTACAGTGTGATGCTGCCGTCGCAGGAGAATAACAGGAGGTCTGGGTGAGTAGAGGGATGGCTAGGCCAGCGATGGGAGTAGGGTGGGTCGGTGAGGCCTGCGCGGTAGCACAGCCGGCCACGGGAGGCTGGAGCAGGCAGCAAGGCCGGCGCTGGTTTGGGCGGATGGAGCAAGAAGACCAGAGGTTGAAGAGGCACGACAGTTGTTGGATGGACATCGTATGGTCACTGCAGCTAGAATCGTTTATATTGACTAAGTTGACAAAGCCCTCCATCCGCGACAACTTAGTAGGCCCACAAGTCAGCCTCCAAATATGATGGGTCCCAGCTAGAAGGGGAGTATTCATTTTTTTTGCGTAATAAGGATATACTTCCTTGCGTGCGAAGATATAGCAGGTCCGAGCTATCAGCAGGAGGAACGGTTTTTTCATGAAATACAGAGGCCCTTCCGGTGGGTCCCCGCTGTCAGGTGGAGGAATCATTATTTTGCGCGTAATAAGGAGGCACTTCCTTGCGTGCGGTCATGGACCCAGGTGTCAGCGTCTCCACATACAGTCCCCTTTCGATGGATGTCATTCGTTGACGATGATGACCACGCCGTGCCGAGAGCACCAGGGTGGTGGATGATAGTGAGGCCTAGGAAGGGAACGACACGGAGCTAGGGAAGACTCGGTAGTTGTTTCCCACATAGAGGGGAGTACGAGGGTTTACTGGTTCGTCTGGCATCGCCGGAGAATAACAGCAGGTGTGGGTGAGTGTAGGGATGGCTAGGCCAGCGATGGGAGTAGGGTGCGGCGGTGAGGCCTGCGCGGCAGCACAGCCGGCCACGGGAGGAGGGAGCAGGCAATCCCGTCAGCGCTGGTTTGAGCGGCTGGAGGAGGAAGAGCAGAGATTGAAGAAGCACGACGGCCGTTGGATGGACATCCAACAGTCACTGCTCTCTTGTGATGACTAAGTTGACACGGCCTTGCATGCGCGTAACCTTTTTTTTGGAAAGTGTACGCGTCAACCTATAGTAGGCGCACAAGTCAGCCACAAATTCGTGGAAAACAGCATACAACCCATCTGCCATTATTTCTAATAATTTACAGCCCATTTGCTAATTCTTATTGATTTTTTTGAGCCCATATTTTTTTGTTAGCATAACAACCCATATTGTGGCCACGGTTAAAAAATTCTACGAAATTTTGCATATTTCGGTGCGGTCCGAACTATTTTTAATCCCGAAATTTTGAGTCACATTCAAACTAATTTGAAAAATAAATTTATATCAATATAAAATCCAAATAATTGTCCACGCATAAAAATCAATGGAATTTAAAATCTTGAAATGAAAAAAAAGAAATTTGAAACTAATTGCCGGTTTGATATGTTTTAAAAATATACAGCCCATTTCTCATTACTGATAGCCCATTTTCTGGGCAAGCCGAATGAAACTCTCCACATCTTGAAATATTTGCAGCCCAGCAGGGCTGACTAAAGCAAGTAGGCCTCGGGTGGATATTCTGCAAAAGAACAAAAAAGCTGGGCTAGAAATTTTCAGACAGAAAAAAACTACTGGGCTAGTCTTGTGGTAAACATAAAATAAAAGGCTGGCTAGACAGGCCAGAGTGCCCCGCACAACCCAGTTGACACCCTGCTTCTGTCACAAAAACAAAAAGAACTAGGCAAGCTGCTGTGTCTCTGGTGTCAGCCACTCTTGTGCAATTCTCTCGTTTATTGACTACGTTGACAATGGCATGGGACCCAGATGTCAGAAATCCATTAGGAGGAACCATTTTTTGGCTTGAAATAAGGAGGCACTTGCTTGCGTACTGCAATGACCCTGGTGGGTCCCTGCTGTCATCCTTTCCACATACAATCATCTTCTGATTGTGTACGCATCAACCTAGTAGGCCCACAAGTCAGCCTCTAAACCCATGGCGGAGAAATACAACCCATTTAAAAAAATAATAGCCCATTCCATACATTCAAACGGAAAGTTCAACATTCAGAGCAAAGTAACAGCTCTGATCCGGATGTAGAGTACTGAACTTCCATGTTGACAACCATCATAGCCAAGTTAACTATCTACTCCCACTAATACTCTAGTAGTGTACAAGTACTAACTTACTCTTAGCTAACTGGATGATGCCGGCAGCCATTTGTGGTACAAGCTAAATGCCGGCACTGACATCCTCCTCCTCGCCTCAGACTTGCCAAAGGTGTGATAGGGAGCGTTGCTTGCGCGTGTTGGCCCTTTCCATGCCAGTGTGGTCTACCAAAGCTTCGGCTTCTAAGCAGGAAACCCACTTGATGACCCGGTAGTAAAATTCGATGTCGTGAACGCGTGCATGCCCGATAGCCTCCAGGGCTATTTGCCGGGCGCCGGCTACATGTAGTCGGCCCAGTTGCGGGCGCTCTGCTCGCGACTCAGAGTTTCGGTGTGCTGCTGCTCCATGCCCTGCTGGCAGTGCAAATTGGCGATACGCTGCTCCTCTGCCTGCCTTCCAGTGAAAAACCAAACACTGGTTCCAGTGGTGAACGCCTCCAGCGTCACCTATTGCGGATGGGCGGGGGCATGACGGACGTGGCGAGAGTGAGAGCAAGTGGCGAGCGACGTCAGGCCAGTGGGTACTTTTGAGGAGAGGGCGAGTTGGGTCATGGTGCCACCAGAGAACGCCGGGAGCCAGTAATTAGGCGGAAGGTAGGTGAACTAGCGTGTCGCCGGAAACGCGATGGTCAGCACGGTCATCGGAATTCAATGCGTAAGCAGGCATGGCTTAGCGTGCCAGCTTGCCGTGGAAAACTAGAAAAAACTAAAATTATGACTGTGCCGTCCCGTCCCATCCCGTCAATGGTGCGTCCCATCTGTGCTGGGTCGCACATCGGCATGACGGTCAAACGAGTGCACTCGATTCTCCAGATGAGGTACGTACATGATCCGCTGGTTATTCACGTAGGATTGAGTCGGTCGGATAGTGTAGGTGTAGGATCGCAATAGCTGATGAACGTTCGCTGGGAGATAAGGCACTTGCGAACGTTTTTGCTGGCAGTTTCTTCAGATTTGCATGGCATTTTCTTCATAGCAGCATGTCAGTTTCTTTAGAGGTAGGCATTTTTATTCAAAGAAGTGCCACCTTCGGATCTTGCGTCGCAACTAAAACTGCCAGGAGCATATTAGTAGGCTAGCTAGTGATCGATCAGTAACTTGTAAACACTGAGCGAACAGAAATAAGGAACTACTAGTAACTTGTAAACACTGAGCACACAGAAATATCGATCATGCTGTGCACAGTAGTAAGAGCCGATCCGTTCGAAATGTTCACATGAGACTCACAGGCCTGGCATTGTAATATGTTCACATTAGTAGACCAAATTCACAACCAACTAGTATGATTCCCATACATAAGATCAACATGTTAATGCATCTCAATTATTCAAAGATCATATATAAATATGTAGCTCCTAAAGAAAAGATCTAGAAAAAACATTTGTTCTTGCTACTAACATGGATGCTTCTCTGGGCCAACATTCAGAACAGAGTGAAAGGCAATTTTTTTTGTAAAGTCTACATTTCCTCTTGCAAACTTAAGTGGTTTCACCAACAGCTGGAACCATGAGAATGAACCACACATGATGGAGGAACATCCACTGCAATATGAATTGGTCTTCTCACGATCACACGGTGAGAATACTTTTGGAATACAAACTTTAACTTAGGCAAAATTATGCCCATTGTATAATCTGACCAAATCATTGAAGCACCTAGTGTTGTCCAATAAATAGTACAGTACTACTTTTGTGCGGTCCACGAAGTGACTATCCTATCTTTCTGTGTCTATTTTCAAATGGCACTGCATGCAGTGACTATACTATTCTCCTGTGCAGTTCAACCAAAATTGAGGTCACTTTGTTTGTTTCCCAAATAGCAACGGGCAGACATCTGTTTGCACAAATATTAAGCACCTAGTAAACATATACCCCACCTTGTATTTTTGATTTAAGCACGTCTCTGCTAGTCGTTGCCGCTTAGCATATGTAATGTTTAGCACTGGACAATTTGATACTGTCATGTTTTGACCTCGACAATTTCGTACTGAATTGATTGGCTGGTACAGAGCAGAAATATAGCGCCTACACTTCATCAGACCAAGGATATCCATGTTTGAAGTGATGGAAGAGGTGAAATCAATACAACTGAAATGGAGCATCCAATCATTGAATCATGTCCTGCACCCCCAATGTAGGTCCACCCTGCCAATAAATTCACATGCAAAACACTAATATTACTATCTACTGATAGTACAAAAAGAGTAGCAAGATAGTAGCAAACCATGTACCTTCGTAATGAACAGCTCATAGTGCCACCAATTGGATATAACGGTTTGGAAGAAAACATGCTCATAATGTTGAACCATTTTGACTTTTTGTGCAGTTCCACTAAAATCGAGCATCCCTATTTGCACAGATATTGAAAGTGTGATTACTATAAAAGTGGCACTAGTTGATCATAGACTCACAAATATAAGCATTCCAATTTCTTAATGGGAAAAGGTAGCAAGACTGTTTCTAACAACCTTTTTGAAGGAATGAATAAGGCAACAACGGCTGATGTCAGGAAGACATACATAGTATTTTCTGAAAGATTGAAGCATTCCTGACCTTTCCTCTTCTTTTAAGCATATTTTGTGCAGTTCAACTAAAATAAAATGCCATCACCGCCTTGACAATTCAGTGACATTGTACAAAAATAAATGACTTACCATTACATCATGATGTCACGTATGTAATCGACAGGCATTAGAGACAAACATGCAGACCTCTTCCGATAACATAATGAACATTAATTTTAACAAAGGTGTGACTAGCTTTAGCGGCATATATTGAGTGAACTCTACACCCTCTGTTCCTTAATATAAGACGTTTTCCAATTCAATTTAAAGTACGCAAACATCTAGTATTTAGAAAAACAGGTAGTAGTTTTCTTCAGCACATATCTCGGAAAGCTTGCCACACCTTATATATGTCCATACGCTAATGCAACACCATTCGAATAGTACAAATATACACTAATCCAGTGGCTAGTGCAAGAGTAGAGTAGTTTTTTTATTACATGGTACAGTACAATGGTTTTACTGAACAGATTTCCATAAGCTAGCATTGGAAGATTTCTATAAGCATTAACTAAACAAAATGTAAAGGTAACAAGTTTCAGTATTGGTATACTAGCTGTGCAACAACATTAAACCAAATACAAAAGTCTGAAGGTAACTAGATTAATAACTAATGAAAGTATAAAAAAATTGCAAACCATGAACCTTCAAGGTAAATATAATTTTGAACTCGAGGGGACCTAAAAATTGCTATCCCAATCTTGATAATTGATCAAACATAAAAACTTGATCAAACGAATCAAGAAAACAGTCGGAGGAGGAGGTGCCCACGCTTGACCTTTCCTCTTCTCTTCATAATTATTTGTGCAGTTTACCCAAAATAAAATGAGATTAGCGCCTTGGCATTTTGGTGACACGGTACAAAAAAAATAGACTTATCTCATGACAGTGAGATATGTAATCTATAAGCATTAACAGTGCAAAAATCTGAAGGTAGTAACAAGTTTCGTCGTTGGTATACTGGTTGTGCCATAGCATTAGAATGCCTTAGCTGAAAAATCTTTAGTACATCCACAATCAACAGCTAACCCTGAAATAATCCAATGACGTTAAATGGCATTGCTTAAATTTACCGGTGGCATTAGACTCAGTGCGGCATTAGTTAAATGTGGCATCACTTTAGCAGTAGCATTGCTTGACTTTACCGGTGGCATTATACTAACAACAAAAAAGTGGCAATAAGAGCATGGGAGGCCCATTCGGATAGTGGGTGCACCAGTACGATGTACCTTCACGGACGGATAGAGTGGTGAGGGAGGGATGGTTGCCTAGAGCAACAAATATCCAGGCAGCATATGTGGATTATGTTCCATCTTTGCTCTCTTTAGCCACATTTTTCCTATGTGAGGACAACAAACCGATCGACCTGGTCATTCTCTATTGCGTTGTTATGCCTTTCTACCCTTTTTCAACCAAGAGACACGAGACTCGTTCCTTAGCTACTGATTTTCCCCTTTTCACCCTAGATGCGGGTTCGATACCTAGTCTCTTCGACAGTACTTTCTCCCTTCCTTTCCTTATTCAACCCAGATATGGATTAGTGTGCATGAAGTAGGGTTTCCTTTAATAGTGCAAATTAAGGTTTTCGTCTGCGTGACCAGCAGAGCGGAGGTAGCAAATTGGGGAGATGGTGGAGTGGAAAAAGATCCACATGCAGCGACGTGGCAGATGGGGCAATAGAACAAGGTATGGTTCGAAAAGAGGTAGCATACCTGAGGGTCGGTCGGAAGTGGCTTCGCTCATAGTTGTCGTCCTCCGCACACACTACGGCAGTGAGCTTGGGGACGGAGGCCATCCTCTGCGGGCGCTAGGTCTGAGAGGACGGCCTTGTCGTCAGTGTGTGACCTTGCTCGCCGACGACGAGTGCATCAATGCTGCATATCCTTTTCTTCCCCGGCGGACGGGATACTGGCAAATCTGTGACCACCGGTGAGGAGGGAGAGAGTGGGGCCACCGCCATCTTTTTTTAGATCTGGAGAGATGGTGATGTGAGAAACAAGTGGGCAGCCCTTAGCAAGCAAGCGCTGAAGCTCCAGCCTATATATATATTTTTAATACTAGTACTAGAGGTGGACAACTCCGTCATCATTGATGGGCACCGCACTCTAATGAGTGTGGTCATGCAGGGTGTTCGATCCGTCCAATCCGGACTGAACGACGCTGTCCAAGGCCTTCTAACAGGCTTTGAGGTAAGTCAAGTAATGCTCTTTCCTCATAATGTGGTTGTAATTGTTAGTTTGCATAGGCCGTATACATAGCAGCCCCCGAGACTCTGCAAGGGCTTCGGAGAAGCCTGCAGAGGATCAAGTTCGATAGGTTGATTAATAATGTTGACATTTCTCTTGCTGATGTAGGCATCTTCCGTGGCTGCGACTACTAATGCCGCAACACTAGAGGAAATGGATCGGAAGCTCAAGCTTTCTGATAAAGAGCTTGACCTTGTCAACAAACGGCTTGACGAGGCACAAGGTAAGCTTTTTGATATGTTTTCTTAATGCCGGATATGGATGATTCGGACTATATGCTAATCCTTTATCATGATGATCCTGCAGCTGCCGCCGTCGAGCTCGAGGGCTTGAAGGAGGCCCTAAAGAAAGCCGAGGCCAAGGCGGCCACGAAGAAGACCACCGCTGAGAAAGCGGTGGCCAAGCTTGAGAAGGCCAAGCTTGCTGCTGAGCAGCACGAGGCTCGGGTGGCTGAAGTCCAAGTGGAGCTCCAGGATGCCGCCAAGAAACTAGAGGCCCTTGAGAAGGAGCAGGAGGAGCAATCCTCCCGGCTATCCAAGGTGGAGAAGGAGCTCCAGGAGGCGAGGACTGACGCGTGAGGTGTCCGAGAGAAGCTCCGCCAAGCCGAGCAAACTGCAAATGGTAAGAAATACTTATTGCAGAGTGTGTTCGGAGGCAACCGGTTCGCCCTCCTGATGCGGGTCTGGCGCTCTGCAGGCATCTTCGCTGAACTTCCGAAGAATCCGGCGGCTGCAGCTAGGTACTCTGCCACCTTCGAGGAGGACTCCACGCAACGGCTCTTCTGGTCATAGTTTCTGGACTGCGAGCGCCTCCCTTCTAAACGATCAAATGAAGCAGCTGATGGAGATGCATCGGATGTCGGAGCTGGCCTTGAAGGACCTCTGCATTAGCCTATGGCCGACTGAGCCCATTCCGGACACCTACTTCGGCCTTGTGCAGAAGCTGCGGGAGGCGCCCTCCAGATTGACGCCGTGAAGCGGTCAGCGTGCCTTGAGGGGGCGCGGCTTGCATTTGCAAAGACCATGGTGCATTGGCCGAAGATCAATCCAATGGAGATGGCCACTGGTCCCCCGCCCAAGGGGAAGGAGCATCGCCGCCCCGAGCAGTATTTCGTGCAGGTGATGACCGGTGCGCGGGAGATAGAGGACCGGTGTTCGAAAGATGTAATGCTTGAGTGATTGTATTAAGTGTGTACCAAGTGGACCTTATGCTTTATTATGCATCTGCCTGACTTGTTTATGTTGTCATGATTTAATTTTTTGACTCATGAGTGGCCGTATGTTTCTTTTGAACGCTACCAGTCGTCGGCTTCAACCCCCAAGTGAATATCATGAGGGGTGTTTCATCTTCGCACTGTTACCCTTAGCCAACATCTTGGTGCCCGGAGGCGGTAGTGCGGGAGCAAAACCAGGCAATCAGACTATTCTGTTTTACTACTTTCACTTAGCCTTAGGAGCTTGACAGTGGGGACTAAGGACTAGCCCCCAGAGTATTGTGATGTACTTGGGGATCAAAACCTGCCCCTTCCAATCACATGGTTTGTGTTAAGATGAACCCTTCGTGTGACAAGGCGAAATCGCCAACTATTTTTAGAGTCGAACCTCATCATCAGATCGTGGACCCGTTCGCACTTACTATGACGGTCAGTTTTCGGCTTTTTCCTCCTGAGGTACTTGACCGGGCAAGCCAGAAGTACAATCATAGGGGTTCTCCCTTTGCCCTCTTAGCCGAACATGCCGAACATAAGAGGCAAGCACAGGAGCCGGGCAACCCAACTATTCACCCAAGACATAGTTCGGAACAGATGCATGTAGTGCAATATCCGAGATGCCGAACACCGAGCGGAAAGCAGTGCCAGACTTGAAGATATTGAGCTGATATATAAATCAAACTCTTGATTAATTAATACTTTCATGTCAGGCTGTTCAAAAAGAGAGGACAGAATCGGAAAGGGAATAGACAAGTCGCAGGATGCGGATATCTGAACACCATAAAGGGTATTTTTATTATTTCTCGTAGGCTCGGGATGTCTAACCGTACAATTCGAACTACGAAGGTGGTACTTATAAGAAGAAAAAAAGAAAGTTTTACAGAGTAAAGGTTGAGGCAGGGCCTTGATGTGTGAGTTGAAGCCTTCATTGTGCCCTACTGCATGTCTGCGCCTTTGCTTCTGATAGGTGGGGGTTGGGACCTTCAATGAGAACTTGATGGGTGAGGGCCCTGCCGATGGAGCTTTATGCTTGGGGGTATCCGGAATTGGTCCCTGGGTCGTCCGAAGATGAGGTAGTTCTGAAGTTCAGTTGAACCGAACATGCACTTCGGATTAATGTATGCCTCATGGCTGCCCATGGTATTTTGAGTGCAAAGTTGTGCTGACGATACACGTGGAGCATGAAGAAAGTGGGCATGCCATGGGGCGCATGTCCCTACTTGTGGCGAACGCATGCGGGTTCCCATGACAGAGAGTGGGTTCGAACCCGTTTGCTATTGTCGCCAGCCTTTACGGCGGGTCGGCATCCGGGCCTATATGGGTCGGTGGTGTATTTGGCTGCTAGGGCCGTAGTCTGTTCTTCTGTTCAAAGTGAATGTTCTGTGTTGCCGTTGATAGTTCTGACACCTAAAGGGCCAGGCATTTTCAGCTTGAGGTATGCGTCATGCGGGACAGCATTGAATTTGGCGAACGATGTTTGGCTGAGGAGGGCGTGATAGCTGCTGCGAATAGGTGCAATATCGAAGATCAAATCCTCGCTTCGGAATTTATCCAGAGAGCCGAACACTACTTCCAGCGTCACAGTGCCTGTGCAGCGGGCCTCAACTCCCGGAATGACACCTTTAAAGGTGGTATTACTGGGACTGATCCTTGACGGATTGATCAACATTTTTCTCATTGTATCTTCATATATCAGATTGAGGGTTCTTCCTCCATCCATTAGGACTCTAGTGAGGTGGAATCCATCGATGATGGGGCCTAGCACTAGGGTTGCGGACCCTCCATGGCATATGCTGGTGGGATGATCCCTGCGATCGAACATGATCGGGCAAGCTGACCATGGGTTGAACTTCGGTGCTACTGGCTCGACAGAGTATACATCTCGTAGCGCTCGCTTCCTCTCCTTCTTCGGTATGTGGGTTGCGTAGATCATGTTTACCGTATTAACCTCAGAAGGGAAGGATTTCTGGCCTCCAGTATTCAGCCTGAGGGGCTCATCATCGTCCTTGCTTCGTGGGCTTTTGCCCGAGTCTTCGGCTGTGAGTTTGCCGGCCTGTTTGATCACCCAACAATTCCGGTTGGTGTGGTTGGTGGGCTTCTCTGATCTGCCGTGGATCTGACAAGGCCTGTCCAGAATTACATCCAGTCTAGACGGGCCATCACTGTTGCCTTTAGGGATCCAGCGTTTACTTCCTTCTGGTTTCGGAATCCGGCATTTACTGCCGTATCCTCACCCTTGCCGTCATTGTGGCGATGTTTATTCTTGCTGCGTCGGGGCTTTCCATTTCCATCCCGAACCTCGGAGGTACCGGGTGTGTCTGGGTTTGCGTTCTTGCGAGCAAGCCAACTGTCCTCACCCGCGCAAAAGCGGGTCATGAGGGAAGTATGGGCTGCCATAGTTCTTCGTTTGTCCTGGCCAAGCTGTCGGACGAGCCATTCATCCTTGACACTATTCTTGAAGGCAGCCAATGCTTCGGCATCCGGACAGTCGACTATCTGGTTTTATTGGGTCAGGAATCGGTTGCAAAATTGTCGGGCAGACTGTCTGGGTTATTGTGTGATGCAATTTAGGTCGTCAGCGTCCGGAGGCCGGACATAGGTGCCCTGAAAGGTTGCTCGAAAAGAGTCCTCAAGCTCTTCCCAACAGCCTATAGAGTCTTCGGGAAGGCTGTTCAACCAATGTCGAGCTGGACCTTTAAGCTTTAGCGGCAGATATTTAATGGCGTGGAGGTCATCTCCTCGCACCATGTGTATGTGGAGGAGGAAATCCTATATCCATACAGCTGGATCTGTGGTGCCGTCACATGATTCGATGTTCACGGGCTTGAAGCCTTCCGGGAATTGGTGTTGCATCACCCTCTCTGTAAAGCACAGGGGGTGTGCGGCGCCCCGAATTCGGGCTACATCGCGCCGGAGTTCGTCGGCCCTTCGGGCCTGCTGTTGCTCCCGGATTCTATCGTTTCACTTTAACCAATCATAGTATGCTTCCCGGTAAGCGGGCGGGTCCTCTCTGGGTCCATTGATGGAGCTGGTACGGCCTCCACGAGCATCTAGGTCATGCTGGAGGTCATACTCGTAAGTGGGCCGCACTTGATCCTTGCCATGAAGGCGAGGTGGGGCGGCTGTGTGTTCGGCCTTGTTAGCTTCCCTGTCCTGCCCTCTAGAGGGGCGGTCATGCTGCTCGGCATTTGTATACGTCGGGCGTGTTGGCTCTACGGCCTCGTCATCGAACTGGGGTAATAGTCTTCACTTGGGATAACTCCAGGGTGGCTGTTCGTGGCCGTATCCCTCTTTGGCAGCTAGGACTTTAGTCCATTGGTCGTTGAGGGTGTCCTGTTCGGCTTTGATTTTGCGTTTTTGTTTCTTTAGGCTGTGGGCGGTGGCTAGAAGCCTCCGCTTGAACTGTTCCTTCTCTAGAGGGTCTTCAGGCATGATGAAATCGTCCTCCCCTAGACTGGCCTCCTCTTCAAAGAGTGGGAGGTAGTTGCAATCCTCAAAGTCGTCGGGCTTTTCTGAACTGAGCGGGTCCTCCAGCCCCGTGCGGTCAACCTGATGATGTTCAAAGGCTACGTCTTCGGCGAGGTCATCCGTATGATTTATGGTGCCGTTCTCCACTGAGTCCCCGTTGCTCGCATGGCTTCGACATGGCTTTGATCGACGGCGCTGATTTCGGCGTTTGGGTGGCTCGTCTCTGGGCTTGCCTCTGTCCTTATTGGGAGTGTCGTCGCCGTCTTTGAAGGTGTCCACCATGTAAATGTTGTAGGTGGAAGTGGCCGACCAGTGTTGGGGATATTATTACTGGGCGTAAACCGGCCAGGAGAGGCCGGGTTATCCCCATAATGAGTTATTTATATTTGAAGCCCATGAAGACAAGGAGTATGGCGATTTATGAAGGCCCAGGGCCCAAAGACGGATTAAGGGCTTGTAGGTGTAAACCGCCATATTATATGTAACTTGTAAGATAAGAAAAGAGTAGAGATCGAGCCGGACACATTTATGAGCCGGCCTCGGGATTCTGTAAACCGACGAGCGTCAACCCATGTATATAAGGGGACGACCCGGCGGCGGTTTGAGGGAGACAGACAACAACTCGAGAGCCAGGCATAGCGGATTCGCCCCCTGGTCATCGAAACCCTAGCAATTCCACAACAACTGGATTAGGCCTTTACCTTCACCGCAAGGGGCCGAACCAGTATAAACTCTCTGCGTCCCTTGTCCGTTTTAACCCCTTTAAGCTAACACGTCGCGATGGCTCCACGACTAAGTCCTTTCTCTAGGACACCTGCCGTGATAAAACCACGACAGTTGGTGCCCACCGTGGGGCTATCGCACGATGGTTTCGAGTTCTTAGAGGGCAGCTTCGAAGGACTCAAGGGATACGCTGTGGGACGGATGACCAAAAGTCGTCGCGGCAAGCTCTACATCGACGACGCAGGCTGGGGCCCTGAGGCCGGCTCGATTGAGTACGGGTACCGGGTCCCCTTCGGCGGCATTCACGTGTTCATTGGCAAGATTGGCGAACCGGGCCCTGAGCCGAACATCTGCACCGACATCGTCGAAACGGCTCAGCGTGCGAGGTCTGCCCGGGTTAAGCCTGTCATGAAGCATGCCTTCATGGGAGTCATCCACGGAGTGGAATCTGAAGATGGATTGGAGTATGATGGCGAAACCATTGTTTATTCCGGTGACGAGTCATCTACTTGAGAGACCGAGTCATTGTACCAGCTGCAAGATGGCCGGTTTGGTGGTTGTTCCGATGGCGACAGTATTCCGGACTCTCTCGACCCGCCAAGCCGGGTTGCGATCTTCATGGCCGGTACGCAGTCAGCGCGACAATCTTCGACCGCTGTGGCGATGATCTCCGGTTCAGCGGCGGCGACGGCCGCTGGGGCAGGAGGCCCCGCGCCATCACCGGCTCAGGCTCTGTCCGATTTATTCGACACCTTGGCAGCACTGTTAGCGGCCAAAGTCCGCCCGGTGGATCAGGAGCGGCACAATGCAGAAGTGGCGAAGGTGAAGGATCAGATAGCCCAAGCCAAGGTGGATCTGGCAGCTGAACACACCAGGATGGCTGCAGAGCGGGCCGAGTTAGATGCACAGGCCTATCGGCTTACGTTGGATCAGAACGTGTCCAATGATGTAATGAGGAGAAGGTACCGGTCTCACCTGCCTCCGGTTTACGAAGCCAGGAATCTCTTCAATACGCCAGGGGCCAGAACCAGCAATCAGCCAGTGGTAAACCGGGTAGAAGCGCCTGGAACGGGGACGCCGGTTCAGCCGCGTGCAATGGATCCGCCTCTTCAGAATAACCCATACCAGCATGTGCCCACACCTCAGGGTCATTATTCCAACCCCTTGGATAACATAGTCGCGGCCGCTTCACGATTGGCAGCCCTTCCGGTCGATGGTGAGTCCCTTGTAGCGGTGGAGACGCGACGGGCTAGGGAGCTCCTTCAGACAGCTTTGACTCAGCAACAGGCTTACTCGTACAGTCGCGAGAGGATTCATTCCACCCCCCACCCAAGCCAGAGTTACAGCAGGCATGTTGATGAACCGGCTGTGTCTAGCAGTGCCCGCAATTGTAATCCGCTACGAGGCCATAACCCGGTGGGTGGCGGTGTTGATGCTCAGGATGTGGTGGACCGTGCTAGGACACGTCGAGAGGCTGAGTTAGCAGCACAGAACGCGGCCTGTCAGCTTACTCCGATTCGTCCAACAACTCCGGTGGAACCAGGGGTTACCTCCGGCTCTTTGGGGGTGTCGTGTCTCATCCCAGCATTACGCAATGTACGGCTGCCCAAGGACTTCAAGGGCCCACGTAAAGTGCCGAATTACACTGCCGATTTATCCCCCGAGTCGTGGGTGGAGAGTTATGAGATGGCAATGGAGATGCTGGACGTAGATGATGCGGCATGTGCTAAGTACTTCACCATGATGTTGGAAGGGACAGCTCGCACTTGGTTGAAGAACCTACCAGCTAACTCCATTGGGTCATGGGCCGAGCTAAGAGCCCGGTTTATTCAGAATTTCAAAGACACGTGCAAACAGCCCATGTCAATTGTGGATTTAGCTGCCTGTGTCCAGGAGGAAGGAGAATCAACAACTCATTGGGTGCGCCGGGTTTCAGAGATTTTGCATTCATCGGACCGCATCAACGCTGATACGGCCGTTTTGGCGTTGGAAGGCAATTGCCGGTTTACACCTCTTAAGTTGAAGCTGGGACGGCTCAAATGCCATTGCAATGACATGGGGACGCTTATGGTAGCTCTGGTGAAATACGCCGACTCTGATAGTACCAAGGACCCTGAATCTGATGATGACAAGACAGGAAAGGGAAAGAAGGGTGGCAGCACCAAAGGGCAGCAGCATAACTAGGCGGGGCATGCAAACAACGGTAAGCGTAAAGCGGATAACAATTCAGATTTTGTAGCTAATACCAACGCGCAGGGTAATGGTCAGCGTCGGAAGGGTAAACCGCCCTCGCGTGGAAGAGAACCAAGTCCCAATCCGGAGCGCCTGAATTACCTGTTGAACCAGCCCTGCCCAAAGCACGGATCGCGGGACAAGCCGGCCACGCACCTCTGGAAGGATTGTTATATTATGCGAGAATTCAAAGATTCAGATTTTTTCCGGAATGATAATGGACCGGCTGGCGGTTCAGGCCCCGGGTCTCATGGGCCGGGTTATGGTAGAGGCAGTTCCGGTTCAGGGTTCAATGGTAATCAAAGCGAACATGACAATCAAGGCAATCAAGGCAACCAAGGTGGTTATAATCATCAGGGGAACCAACAGCAGCAGCAGCAGTCGGGTTACCAGAGCAACCCGAAGCAGTTTAACAGTGGACAGTACCATGTCTTCACCACCAGCCTGTGCAAGCGCGATCAGAAGCTTCATAAAAGGGTAGTGAACTCCATTGAACCGGCGGTGCCCCGTTACTTACGCTGGTCTGAACAGCCCATTGTGTGGAGTCGAGAGGATCATCCACCTCGGGTTGATAATCCGGGTCATCCGGCGTTGGTGGTGGCACCTCAGGTGGGAGGTTACAAGTTCACTAAAGTACTCATGGATGGGGGGAGTAGTATCAATATTCTTTATTATGAAACCTTCCGTCGCATGGGGTTAAAAGATAAAAATCTTAAACCGTCCAGCACGGTCTTCCATGGTGTGGTACCTGGTAAATTGGCGTATCCGGTCGGTAAGATAGCTCTGGAGGTTGCTTTTGGTGATGAGCATGATTCAAGATCAAAAACATTGACCTTTGAAGTGGTGAAAATCAAGAGCCCGTATCATGCCCTGTTTGGGCGGCCGGCTTATGCTAAATTCATGGCGAGGCCCTGTTATGTTTATCTGCAGCTCAAGATGCCGGGTCATAAGGGGACCATCACGGTACATGGGAGTCGTAAGATCGCTTTGGAATGTGAAGAAGGTGATGCGGCTTATGCGGAGTCGGTTTGTGCAACAGAGGAGTTGAAGTTTTAGAAAGACAATGTTGATCCGGCAGATATGACTTCCTTGAAGAAGCCAACTACAGAGCATGATCCGGCCTTGAAATTTAAGTCGGCTGATGAGACTAAGCTCGTTGATTTCGTTCCTGGCGATTCATCCCAGCAGTTCAGCATTAGCGCTACCTTCGATACGAAATAGGAAAGCGCGCTCATCGAGTTCATCAGTGAGAACCGGGACATCTTTGCGTGGAAGCCTTCTGACATGCTTGGTGTACCGAGGGAACTCGCTGAGCACACTCTTAATGTTGATCCCAAGTTTAAACCGGTCAAACAGTTTCTCCGCCGGTTCAATGAAGAAAGACGCAAGGCTATTGGTGAGGAAGTGGCCAGGCTCTTGGCAGCTGGCTTTATTGTGGAGGTATTTCATCCTGAGTGGTTGGCTAATCCGGTGCTAGTACTTAAGAAAAACGGCACTTGGCGTATGTGTGTGGACTACACAGATTTGAACAAGGCTTGTCCAGCGGATCCTTTTGCCCTCCCTCGTATTGATCAAATCATTGATGCTACGACGGGTTGCGAGCGTTTGAGTTTTTTGGATGCGTATTCTGGCTACCATCAGATCAAAATGGCAGTTAAGGACCAGGAGAAGACAGCTTTCATAACTCCCTTTGGAGCCTTCTGCTATGTGTCTATGCCCTTTGGGCTAAAGAGTGCCTAGGCGACTTATCAGCGCTGTGTGCAGAACTGTCTTCATGATCAGATCGGCCACAATGTTCATCCTTATGTGGATGATATTGTGGTGAAATCCAGAGAGAAGAGGACATTGATAGATGACTTGAAGGAGACCTTTGATAACCTCCGAGTTTATAAGATGATGCTTAATCCGGCCAAATGTGTCTTTGGTGTACCGGCAGGCAAGCTTTTGGGCTTTCTGGTGTCTAACAGGGGCATTGAAGCTAATCCGGAGAAAATCAAGGCTATAACTTCTTTGGCTAAACCGAAGTGCATCAATGATGTTCAACGCTTGGCAGGCCAGATTGCAGCCTTGAGCCGGTTTATCAGTCGCCTCGGGGAGCAGGCTATCCCATTATATCAGATGCTGAAGAAGACGGATAATTTCGTCTGGCGCGACGCCGCCAATGAAGCGTTTGAGGATTTAAAGCGGCAGCTAGCCGAGCCGCCTGTCCTTGCTGCTCCTGTTGATAAAGAGCCTTTGCTGTTATATGTGGCTGCCAATGCCCGGGCAGTTAGCGTGGCTATTGTGGTGGAGCGCAAGGAGACCGGAAAGGAGTATCTGGTTCAACGGCCGGTTTATTACATCAGTGAGGTACTCATTGAGTCTAAGCAAAGGTACCCACATTGGTAGAAGCTGGTGTACGGAGTTTTTATGGCAAGCCGGAAGCTTAAGCAATATTTCCAGGGTCATCCCATCACTGTGGTCAGTTCTGCTCCTTTGGGGGAAATAATCCGGAACAAGGAAGCGACTGGCCGGATTGCCAAGTGGGCCATTGAGCTTGGACCTCACGGGTTAAATTATGTGCCTCGAACGGCAATCAAATCACAAGCATTGGTGGATTTCATCAATGATTGGACAGAGTTACAGATGCCAGAAGAGAAGCCAGATCATACTTATTGGACTATTCATTTTGATGGGTCCAGGCAATTGGAGGGCTCGGGGGCTGGAGTCGTATTAACCTCCCCACAAGGTGATAAGTTTTGTTATGTTCTCCGTTTAATGTTCCCTTGCACTAATAATGCAGCTGAATATGAGGCCTTACTCAACGGTCTTCGGATGGCTAAGGAGATGAATTTGAGCCGGGTTATGTGTTTCGGTGACTCGGACCTGGTGGCTCAACAAGTGTCTGGTACTTGGGATTCTAAGGATCCGCTCATGGCTGCATATCGTCGAGAGGTGGATATTGTTGCAGGTCACTTCAAAGGCTATCAGGTTGATCATGTGGACCGGCGGAAGAATGAAGCGGCGGACTCTTTAAGCCGTTTGGGTTCCCAGCGTAAGCCGGTTCCACCCAACGTCTTTTTGGATGTGCTGCATAATCCGTCGGTTAAACTTCCCACAGAGGAGGATCTGGCTGTTCCTGATCCGGAGGCTCAATTGGTGGCAGCACTTCATGTTATTCTGGATTGGACTGTCCCGTATCTGGCGTACATGAACCGGGGCGAGTTACTAGAGGATGAGACTTTGGCCAGACAGATAATCCGGCGATCCAAGTCGATGACTATTGTCAATGGTGAATTACATCACTGCAGTGTAACAGGGGCGTTTCAACGTTGTGTATCTCCGGAAGAGGGCCGTGAGATCCTGCGTGAGATCCACGAAGGAGATTGTGGTCACCATGCCGGTTCAAACTCCCTGGTAGGTAAAGCTTTTCGTCACGGTTTTTATTGGCTGACGGCTCATGATGATGCGGAAGACTTGGTGAAAAAGTGCGATGGTTGTCAGAAGTTTTCACGCCGAGCTCATGTTCCGGCCTAGGAACTGAGGATGATTCCAATTACTTGGCCGTTTGCAACTTGGGGGCTGGATATGGTTGGGCCCTTTAAGAGATCCAAGGACAAGAAGACCCACCTTTTGGTGGCGGTTGATAAGTTCACTAAGTGGGTGGAGGCAGAGCCAGTCAGTAAGTGTGATGCAGCTACGGCGGTTCAATTCATCAAGAAGGTGATTTTCCGGTTTGGCTTTCCACACAGCATTATAACTGATAATGGTACTAATCTGTCCAAAGGGGCTATGAAAGAGTTCTGTCAGCGTGAGCACATCCGGCTTGACGTATCTTCAGTGGCTCACCCCCAATCTAATGGTCAAGCGGAGAGAGCCAATCAGGAGATCTTGAGAGGCATCAAGCCCCGGCTTATGGTTCCTTTGCAACGGACGCCGGGTTGTTGGGTGGAGGAGTTACCTTCTGTGTTATGGAGCATCAATACCACGCCCAACAGGTCTACGGGTTACACACCTTTCTTCATGGTCTACGGAGCAGAGGCGGTTCTCCCGAGTGACATCCGTCATGACTCGCCTCGTGTGGCGGCTTATGTTGAAGCTGATAATGAGAAGGCACGGCAGGAAGCACTTGACCTGTTAGATGAGGAGCGTGACATTGCAGCAGCCCGTTCCGCGATTTATCAGCAAGATCTGCGTCGTTATCACAGCCGCCTGGTTAGAACCAGAACTTTTCAAGAAGGTGATCTGGTGCTCCGGCTCATCCAGGATAAGTCGGATATGCACAAGTTATCCCCACCTTGGGAAGGACCCTTTGTGGTCAGCAAGAACCTGCACAATGGGTCATACTATCTAATCAATGTTCGAGAGCACAAAGACTCAAGTAAATCGGAGAAGGAGACCCACCGGCCGTGGAATATCGCTCATCTACCGCCTTACTATACCTGAGCCCTAGGCTCTGCCATGTACATAGTTATGACAATGTATATATTATGATCAATATAGTAAACCGACGCCTCAGCTAAAGCGGGGTATCTATTGTTTTTTACATCAAGTGTGGTTACATGGAGATTTCTTCTTATAAAGCGGCGTCCGGTTTATCCCTTGATTCGGCTTATCAAGCCATATATATAAATCACTTGGGGGCTTGGTCGTATTCGAACCTTAGCTACACCTCTTGATAGGCGCAAGGCCACCAGAAAAATCACTTGGGGCTTGGTCATACTCGAACCATAGCTACACCTCTTGATTGGCTCAGAGCCAAAAAGAAAAAATTACTTAGGGGCCAAAGAGATAGTTCCAGAAGAACAACTCAAACATAGGCACCCACTGAGCACAGCTCAAAATATTGCTTGGGGATTCTTTGCTATCGCAATGAACAAAGAATCTACACTCGTAATAGGCTATCAAGCCACGGCTTGGAAGCCTGGTGTATACACCTAAAACCCCGGGTTAACCTGCCTTTTTAAGTAAGTCACTCCGTCCAGGTAAACCTGGTATGACCCGTCGAACTTCGACAAGTCAATCTCATAAGACCCTGAACTTGTCAAAGTTAAAACGAGGATTGGTTAAAGATTGAGGTCCATCTTAAAAGGCTTTGTAAAATGGTTTAACTTAGCGGCCTGGCAGCCCCTGAAAAGCCTCGGATTTGGGGCCTGGCAGCCCGTGAAAAGCCTCGACTACAAGTTTTGATATGCTTTTATTTGCCAAGTTTTTTCTCCTTTGATGAGATTTATGATGATTTTGGTAAACCGGCGTTAATCAACCCGGCTCGCCTTTCAACTACAAGTTGTCAATACATGATTAGTCATATTCCGGTGCTTATTAACCCGGTCTGGTTTTGACTATAAGTCGCCAGTATTATATATGAGTAATCCGGTGTTTTTCACAACCCGGTATGGGTTTGTCATAAACCGGCACAATATGGAAGGAGTTATCAATACTCATGTTTGGGGTATCGCCCTTAGTACAAAAGTTGGTCAACCTACGATATGACTCAATGTCACAGGTATCATTTATTTTCATATTTGATTATTTTTAACAGCCTTGTTTATAAACCCAGGCTATAGGCTTGGGCATCATGACCCGTCCGGTGGTAAACCGCCAGGACAAGTTCAACTTTTTGTATGCAGGAACAGCCTGAATAAATCGCTCTGGATTATGAACATCATATATCTTAAGCATGGTGAATTAACAGTATCAAGAAAAGAAAATATGCACGATGGCATAGCAGACCAAGTGTTTAAACTAGCCTATTACAAGGCGTTTCAGTGCCCAAAAGAATAATTGTTTTTTGGCAAGTATTGCAGCACGCGGAAGGTTAAATTGGCCTCCGGATCATGACTCGTCACCGGGGTGCCCTGACGGTTGTGGATCGCCTTGCGCCGGTTCATCCTCTTCCTCTCTACCCAGCGGCTGGAAGTCAATGGTGGCCCAATCGATCCCAGTTAAGGCTCAGAACACAGCTTCATCGCTTATAAGTGTGGACGGTTCAACGTCAGGGGCATAGGTGTGCTTACGGATTGGCGGGATAAGATTGTGAGCCTCAGGGGTTGGTGCAGCAATCCGTTTGTTGTTGACATCATAACTCGCCTGGTAATATGAAAGATCAGTTTCTTCAGCCAGTTGGCAAGCCAGTGGACGTACTTCCCTATTTATTGCTCGGAGGTCCTCATGGCCAAATTCTGATCCGTCTTCTTTTAAGCTTGGATAGCCTTTAGCCACATCCACCGGATCAAGATCAGGCACCCATGCTTTTGCCCGGGTTAGTGCGGTCAGAGCATCAGCCCTGGCAGCAGATCTCTTTAGCTCTTCTACCCGGACAGGCAGCATTGACAACCTTTCTAAGGTCTCCTTGATTAAAGTTGGGGGCGGCTTGTTGTGAGAAGCAGTGCAGATGATCCGTTGCGCGCCGGTATATAACTGCTCTATAAGAGTATAGGCAGCCTTCAGCTTCTTCTGTACGTCAGAGCCCAGATGACTAATGCGAGTTCCTGCGCCATTACAAACATCAGTAAACCGGCAATGTATGGGATGATATGTTGAAAATTTAAAGCCAGGATATTTACCAAACACAGCAGCAGTCATGGCATGTATTTGCCGCTTTACACCAGTTAGCTCATCCACCACCGGTTTGAGAGCTGCTTCTGCGTCCTCGGCTCTTTTTTGCAATGCGGATTTTTCTTTGTCCCAATCCGCCCGCTCCTTGTTGAAACTCTGCTTCAGCTTTTCCATAGCGGCTAAGGCACTGGTAAGCGTATCTTTGGTTTTGGAGGTTTCTGCCTACTGGGACTTGATGTTTTCTTGCAGATCAGCGGTTTGAGTTTCCTTTTTGCTCAGCTCAGCCTATAAGAGACAAACATATCATGAATTGGCAGTGCATATTTGAAGTACCAAGCACATTACAAGTCATGCACCTGATACTTGGGGGCTAATGCATATTTGCTCGTAATCAGAAATTTCTGCAAGTCCCAAGTTCAATACAAGTATTACTCTTGGCACTTGGGGGCTAATGTATGCTGGTTCAAAGTGACATTATGAGTATTCTTCTAAATGTCCCGGTTCATCTTCATCAGTTAAACCGGCCCTTGGGGACTATACCGGCGAAAGTTGTAATATTGCAATTCTAAGGTACCGTTTCATCTTAGAAAGATAACCCGGCCCTTGGAGGCTAAGCATGCAAAGTTGAGATATTACAAAGTCCCAGTTTAGATGACTATCATAAACCGGCACTTGGGGGCTACTGGAGTTAATATTTGGAATTGAACACAAGAGAGAAGCAGTTATGCAGTTACCTCATATCTCTCCTTCATTAGATTCACTAAACCGGCTTCAAAGTCGCGGCTTGTGTACAGGCGGTTTAAAAAACCAGAATGGATGTCTTGGGCATTGAGGTGAGCATAGGTTGACAAATCTGTGTTCCATTTGCCTTTGCCCATAGCAGAAACCTCATCCTTGGCACTATGCTTCGATAAAGCAACAGGATTGCCAAGAGCGGTGTGGCCGACGCCAGTAATCATAATATCATCTTCTTTATCATCAGTAGCCTTCACGGGAGTTGACGGTTTATCAGCAGCCTTAGCTGGGCTGGCCGACTTATCATCCGCGCGAGCCGGGCTAGTCGGTTTATCAGTGTGGCCTGTGGTGTCAACTTCTGTTTGTTCAACTATGAAGTTATAATCTTGAGGCGGGGGATCATCATGTGTAACATCAGTATTTGTTCTTTCCAGATCTGGAGTCTTCTCCGGTTCAATATCCACATTGTCATCAGACGGTATATTTAACCGGGCCTTCTTACTAGGTCTAGGCTTGGCACTGAGAAGAACAAGCATAAAGATCAGTACAGTATGCAAACATAACACATTAAGGATAAGATTAAAGCATAACCTACCCAGGGACCGTCTTGAGGGTTGGAAGTTCTGTGGCCATTGATTCGCCAGAGGATGAATTAGGTGTTCCGTGATAATTTGAATCAGACGGATGAAGGGGCTGTCGAAAACAACCCGCCTTGGGGCAAGAAATATCAGGAGTATAAGAGACCTCTGTTCGACGTTTCCAGATTGGAGTGTTCGGTAAACCGGCGGAGGTAACTACCTGGCCACTGTGCCGGGTTGTGCGGCGGGCTTCGTGTTGATGTTTCTTCAAAAGAAAGTTTGGGTCCAAGTGAGCTAAGGGGTGAGAAAATTTTATTTTCCGGTTTGCTTGACGGAGTTTCTGTGTTGGCAGAGGGTCCAAACTGGAAGAAAGGATAGTTACCTCTGCATCGTCAGCCTGGCTGCCTTCGGCGTTGTCCTGATAACAGTCGTTGTCAATAAGGTGTATGAAGAAAGAACCGAGAGAGTCAAGTTCTACCTCTGAGTCCGGATTAGCCAGATCCGCGTCAGCATTTGGTTCAGAAGATTTAGTGATCCTCTTCTTGGCAGGTTTCTTGGTGACCTTGGTCTTCGGGCGAAGTGGTTTGGCCGGTTTATCCTGTGGTTTTTTCTTCCAGAATGGGTCATCGCCCTGTGAAAGATGGACAAAATTTTGAGACTATTTGAAAAGGGGTAAGCTAAAACAAGAAAGTTGTGATTCTTACAGTGGGCGGCCTATTGGAGACGCAGAAAGGGCTTAACCCGGTCTGGCTACAGACAGCTTCCGGTTCATTCAGTATTTTCTTGACTGCCTCAGTAATTTCGGCTTCTGTTAGCTGAATGTCGATGTGTCGTTGAGGGTCTTTCAAATCCCCTGTGTACTCACACATTAAACTGGGGCGCCGGCTTAAGGGCAGAATGCTCCAAGTTATCCAACAGCGAACAAAGTCGACACCTGTCAAACAGTTTGCCATAAAGGCTCTGAGCTTTGACAGTTGTGGTGCATAGTTGGACTGTTCCTTGGCAGTCAGCCTTTGAGGGAAGGGATGAGTGTTGCTAAGCCGGTGGTGATGGTAACCCGGCAGAGGATTTTCATCAGTTGGAGATGTATCTTTACAGTAAAACCAAGTCTGATTCCAGTCCTTGGGGTGACTATGAAGCTTGGCATGTGGGAAGCTGACATCCTTCCTCTTTTGAATTGCCATTCCACCAAGCTCATTGTAGGGTCCGTCTGTGAACTCTGTGCGATGGTTTAAGTAAAAGAAATCCCTTTACACTTCAACTGTGGGTTCCTCTTGAAGATAGGCCTCACAAAATACTTGGAAATTGCAAATATTGGACACAGAGTTTGGTCCAATATCTTGAGGGTGGAGTTGGAAGCTGGCAAGCACATCCCGGAATTTTTTTGAACCGGGAGGGCTAAAGCCTCGACCCAGATGGTCAGTGAATACAACTACTTCTCCGTCCTTGGGTTCAGGGGGATTTTCCGGACCAGGGGCACTCCAGTGGATGACTTCTTTCTTGGCTAAAGCTCTAGTTGTGACACATATGTTTAAATGCTCTTCCGCAACCCGGGAAGGAACCCAGTTGCACTCATAAACTTGTTTGGCCATTTCAATGGGAAGCTGAAACACATTTATTGCCGGTTTAAGATTTATGACGGGCGAGCATAAAGCAATGCAAGATAAGCAGAAGCAGAGGTATATACATATTGTAAAACCGGAGTTTGGTATTACTAAACTGGAGTCTGACAGTGGAGAAGGTGCAAAGATCAATGAATCAGCAGTTTAAGAGGGGACTAATGATGCCTACCGGATTATTGTTCTTTGACAAAGCTAAACGGCCTATATTGGTAAGATACACATCTAAAATACCTAAGTGAGGGAAAAACAAGTTTCACAAAGTGATATGATAATTTCAGATCTGCAGCGCGACAGACAACTAGAATATACTCAGACTTAAACTTCAGGTACTTAAACAGTTCATCAGGTTCAGATGAGTTTTCTGTATGAAAGGGATGCTCTAATGGGGAAAAGGGAGCTTTAACTACAAAGGCACCGGAAAATATCAGATCTAACTTGCCATTTGCGCTACTGAGAAGAACAGGGAAGAACAGCTCTAGAACTTCGAAGAACTCCGATGAGTACAAACCCTAATGATAAGATCTAGGGTGGAAGGAGAGAAGGCTTACCAGTATAAAAGGAACAGCGGAGAGGCGTCGCGGTTTTCTGGTCCGATCAGGTCGATGCAGCGGCCTGCGTTGATGCGGCGGTCGGAGGTCGCGGCGGCGGAGCTCGAGCGCTGGTGCGGCTGTGCGAAGGAGGAAGACGGAGGAAACGAGGGGGGAAATGATAAGGACCCCTGTCCCTATTTATAAGGGGGTGGATACAAGGCATGCACGGGAATCGAGGAGGCCAAAATCATCATATGGCTATATGGACGCCTCAATTCTCGGGATGGTTATTAAGATAAAGATCAGTTAAGATGTTCTGGGCCATGTGCGAGGTTAATGTGAAGCGACGTCATGGCGGTT
Source organism: Thinopyrum elongatum (assembly GCA_011799875.1). Taxonomy (NCBI): domain Eukaryota; kingdom Viridiplantae; phylum Streptophyta; class Magnoliopsida; order Poales; family Poaceae; genus Thinopyrum; species Thinopyrum elongatum. The sequence goes on from CM022301.1 coordinate 587,400,421, forward strand.
TAAGAAAATTCTGTGAGCTGACGTCATGGCGGGTTACAGCAAGGTTTATCAGACAAGTGATGCAAGATGGTGACAAGTCAGGTATTGAAGATTGATGTGAACAAGTTAAAATCAATCTGGGGCCTAATGTTGGGGATATTATTACTGGGCGTAAACCGGCCAGGAGAGGCCGGGTTATCCCCATAATGAGTTATTTATATTTGAAGCCCATGAAGACAAGGAGTATGGCGCTTTATGAAGGCCCAGGGCCCAAAGGCGGATTAAGGGCTTGTAGGTGTAAACCGCCATATTATATGTAACTTGTAAGATAAGAAAAGAGTAGAGACCGAGCCGGACACGTTTATGAGCCGGCCTCGGGATTCTGTAAACCGACGGGCGTCAACCCATGTATATAAGGGGACGACCCGGCGGCGGTTTGAGGGAGACAGACAACAACTCGAGAGCCAGGCATAGCGGATTCGCTCCTTGGTCATCGAAACCCTAGCAATTCCACAACAACTGGATTAGGCCTTTACCTTCACCGCAAGGGGCCGAACAGTTAGAAACTCTCTGCGTCCCTTGTCCGTTTTAACCCCTTTAAGCTAACCCATCGCGATGGCTCCACGACTAAGTCCTTTCTCTAGGACATCTGCCGTGACAAAACCACGACAACCAGCGTCCGGTGACGGGGGGGGGGGGCAACATTGGCATTGGTCGTGGCTCCATCCCCCTCGTCCTTGTATTCGGTGTTCTCCAAATTATAGTCTAGCATATCGGTTAAGTCATCGATAGTGGCTACCAAGTGGGTGGTGGGTGGGACGCAAAATTCCCTATAGTATGCCTCGACGGGTTGATGATTGTGAGTGGGGGAGAGGTCCTCCTGGATAGTCATTTTTTGAATTTGGTCCAACACCTCGTTTCATAGCAAGGGTTGCCGAGCTTGAGGGCTCTGGGCCAGATTCCGTTGTAACGGGGGCAGTCAATGCCCAAGCCAGTCCTTGATTTCTACAGGCCGAGCTAAGCTAGGGGTGCGGAACCGGATCCTCGAAGGGATCCGGACAGTCATCAGAAGTTAAGGACGGATCTTGATCCCTGCGTGTGGATTCCACGCTGGGGCTTGAGATCGAGTTTCTTCGGGCCGGGGGTAATTCCTGGCCATTGGCCGCCACTTCGTCTTGGGAGCTCAAGGCTGGGTTAGCATTGTGGAGGAACGGTTCGGCCGAGCTTGACTCTTGGCTTCTGCCTCCATCTCCTGCCTCGAAGGTTGGGGATAAGTCATCCGCCAACATGATGGGTTCGGGTGAAGGAGTAGTCTGGCCACCGCTCGAGGCGGAGCTCTCCTGGCTGGAGGCTGCTGGGGCCGATCCATCAATCGGATCGGAGGGAGACTCCAGGGCGGGCACAACGAGGCCTGCGTGGGTGCGGGAAGGGGTAGTGAGTCCGGCGAAGACCAGATCGCCCGGTGAGTCCGCCACATATTCCAGGTTGCCGAATCGAATTTGGTGTTCGGGGGCAAAGTTGTCGATCTGATCCAAACGACCAGTTGGGTCGGCGCGCAGCACGATGCTTCCGAATGAAAAGAGTTGACCAGGGACGAAGAAGTCCCCGGATCTGACGCCTTCTCCTATGATCGGGCGAGCCATCGATCCTCTGAGTGACCCCACAGCGGAACTCTCAATGAAAGCACCAATGTCGGTGTCAAAACCGGCAGACCTCGGTGTAGGGGGTCTCGAGCTGTGGATCTAGGGTCGATGGGTGACAAGGGACGACGAACACAGTGTTTACCCAGGTTCGGGCCCTCTCAAAGAGGTAAAACCCTACGTCCTGCTTGATTACATTGAAGGTATAACGTGTTTTACAGAGTAGATCTACCTCGAGATTAGGATGAGCTAAACCCTAATGCTATGAGATGATGAATGTAGATCTAACCCTAATGACTACCTCCCTCGGTTTATATAGACACCGATAGGGTTAGGGTTCCCGAAGATAGATTAGAACAAGGGTTCAAAGAGATCCTGCGCCTTATTGACTTGGACGGTACACCACAGCTTCATAGATCTAGTGTCAATATACGGCTTTACTAGTCCGGTCCACGTACAATGGGCCATCGCCCCGAGGACCCCTTAGTCCATAACTCCCTCACCGTGCTACAACTATCTCTTGTCCCTTCTGTTTTCTCTAACTCAGCCATCACGCGGTGGGGGTTTGCCGATAGTCGGTTTGCTCAACTACGGTCCCACTTGTAATTGAAAATGCAACACAGCACGCATTACCCCTTGAGCGGCGTGCCAGACCAACCGTGTGGGGGTGCGACGCGAACACGGCAGGCTTTTCCTTTTGAACTTGTAACTTGTAAATTTTGGTTCTGCACCTTGGCACGAACGATAGATAGAAATAACGATTTTCCCTAGAGTAAGAGTTAGTTTGAGCTAGTTTGGGATCAAATAGCCATAAAGTATCCAAACATGAGGGCTAGTTTGAGCTAGTTGCATCTAACCCACCCAAAAAACTATCCCACCCAAGAGGTGCTAATTGGAGTTAGTTCTCCTAGTGCATTTATTGTCAATCTAACTCTATCATCCAAACACCACTTTGGCTAGAGTTAGTTCAGGGTTAGTCATGAGCTAGAAACTAACTCTAACCTCTTGCTAAGTTAGAGTATCCAAACAGGGCAAATGAGAAGTTTGGTTCTGGCGCGGTTCATGCATGGTACGTACGAAAATTATGAAGTTGATGCGAAAGGTAAGATAATTATACAATATACTATTACATGGAATTGATGGAAAGATAAAAATACATACGGATCCATCAACGAAATCCTCACGCCCTAGTGCGCCGGGTCACCAACCGACGTGTGAGGAGCATCGGCGTTGGCGGTGAGCTCAACGTGCTTCTGAACAATGCCGTCCAAGGTTGCCCTACGGTCCAAGAAGGCCAGCGTCCTATCATCCTCCTCTTGCACGTTGTAGTCCTTGTGGACAACTTGCTAGTATACACTACTAGGGAAAACCTTATACATAGAAGCTTATTAGTAGCGCCTGTCAAAAGGCGGTACTACTACTACTTAGTAGTAGCGCGTGGTAAGACCGATAACAACACAGATGATTCCTGCTAACAAGCCGTGTGTGTTGTGAGCAAACGATTGTTGGTATACAATTGTCAGTGATTGATGAAATCATCACCGACGGGTTCCATTGTTTAGTCCGTGTGCGATGTGATTTGCTCTATCTACAGAGCATCAACATATATAGTTAAAAGGACAGCATTGCAAAACCAAATTAAGCATACAATTACACAAGTGACTACACACATAACATTTCCACACACCAAAGTAAGCAATTACATGCATACTAAACTAGGAGAAATGAGGATCTAATCATCTACTTATTGTTGGAACGACGCTTGCCATTGCTTTGCTTCCGGCTGGATCCCTGGCCGTTTTGGGAAAGGAGGCACTTCGTCATGTCAACGATCCGCCAGTACTTCTCGTAGCTCGTGTTCGCCTCCCTGGCCGCGTACATGACGTGAGCTTTGTCGAGTTTCTCCATCCAGGCCGAGTGCTAGGCATGCTTGTCCTTGTTGCAGGAATCCTTCATGTCTCTGTAGTAGGGGTCGATGATGGCCTCGGCGATGCCCGAATTCTTGAGCACCTTTACATCGTTGGTGATGTCAACCGTAGCAAACATGTAGTGGGCTGTTGACAAACCAGGTGAAATGCTCGCAAGGCCTTGTGGCCAGGCAGTAGTGGTAGACAAGGACGTGGTTGCGCACGCACATCTGGGCAACGGTGACCTTGGAACGATACCCGGCATGAGCGCGGGTGTACTCGAAGTCGAACCCGACCACCTCCTCGGCAAGCAACAGCTCCATGATGTGGATGGAGTGCTCCACCCATACCGGGTTGTTGGTGTACACGACCGAGAGCTCCGTGAACCTTCTGTGGGTGTCCACCACGGCATGCATGGTGAACTGCTGCTCGTCGTCGGCAGCCGCTCGGAGCGCCATTGGAGCCGCGCAGGATACCCTCTAAGAATTTGTCGTGGTGGGTGTGCTTCTTGCAATGTTGGGGCGTGATCGAAAGGTTGAAGAGACACAAGGGTTGAATGGCCGCTGTAATAAATGGGGCCGGCCAGCCTGTAATCATCACGTCTCGTCACCGCATTCATAGCGGAGGATTCCAGTGCACGCTTGACAACACCGCACCGCACGTGTTTCGTTTGACCATGTGTGGGCTCGAAGAGGCACCAAATGTATCGTCGGTGAGCATGTTCCCGCGCTACTGGGCAGTTTACCATGCAAGTTTCCCATCCGGCTAGTTTGGCCACGCGTCAGCTAGAAGAGGGACAAATCATGGGCATTTATTGGCCAAAAGCTTTGTAAAAACTAAGTGTGTGGAATGACTTCGGTCATAAGTTTACCCGTGGGTGATGAGGTCAAAGTTACACAGAAGGGTGATGATGCACACTCAAGTGCGATAATTAATTCTGCGCTCTACTGGGCACACGGTTGAAGAAACCAACTATGTGCAATAATGTCGAAGATCGCAGTCGAGTTAGCTATACAAATCGTGTGCTATGAGATCAACAAGGTAAACAGATTCGAGAATGGTTAATAAAATCTAAGTCCATTGCATATTAAGGACAAAATAGTGCTACCAATATACGAGTCTCATACGATGCCATTTCAATTATTGTACCACAAAAGCTTGAAATATTACAAGGTTCAAATTCCAGAGTTATATGGCTCAAATTTGAAGATTACAAGGTTCAAACTGATATTATAAATGAAATTTAGCTCATCAGTTGCAAACGCTCGCGCTGATCCACGGAACATGTATATCAGAGAGGTTCAAACTAATATTACCACTTGTAAGTCTGGTTTTGAAACCTCAGAATTTTTGCAAAGGGGTCAGCCACTGAGAAGTCATGTATGGGGTTGACACGATGACTTCCGATTACTCTATTATCTGAAGTTCCAAAATGAAATTTAGCATTTTCGGAGCCTATTCCATTCTGCCGCAGCCACCGGCGCTGATCAACAAACCATTCATTTTTGCAAAATAAATGTAGGGCAAACCTCCGGTAAGGTCCCTCGGTAGGAGTTCAAAGTAATTTCTAAGAGATGCAGATCTAGGCATTCGATGTGATTGTTATGTTGTATCACATTATCCACCATCGGGCCTAATCTTATGTGCAAAAGAAGAAAAGGTGTTAGTGCCTACATGCAGTTTTGAACACTACTACAGGCCTATTTGGTTTGCAGGATTTGTAAAATGCACTAACATGCCATCTTCGATCCGACATGATTAACATGGGCATTTGATTACAATCTAGAAAAATGTAGCCTTCTTCACAAGAGATTGGAGTGGATGAAAAGTTCCCTAAGAAAACTAGTAGTATAGATGAATCCAAAGGAGAAATTCTTATGGATTGTAACCATATGGATTAAGCAACCAATATGGGGGGGAAAACATGTATGTACTGAAATCCTCCAAAAAATCCTTCAGAAATCGTAGTACATTGTCATTGTAAACTTGGAAAAAGGTGTCACAAATTGAACTCCCTTATGGTTAATATTTAACAGGAAAGGAACATCACCTCGATATATAGCTTCTCCAGGCACGGAAAGCATCTGAGGAAACTGACAACTTGCTCCAGATTGGGGCCAATAGATTCTAGTGCCAAGAACTTCACTGTGCATAGTTTCGGGCTCAAGCTTGTCGGAATCATTTTCTGGATGACAAACGAACATACATCTTCAAAATTAGAAATAATGTTAATTTCTACAAGGAGAGGTAGAATGCGGCTGTTGTACCTAAACGGGTGTGGATCCAATAACAAGTTCGGATTATTTGTCAGACGAGTAGCCCACCACTTTCAATTTTGGTGCATAAATTACATTGATTCATGTTGGACCTTCTTGATCAACTACAAGTAATCTCTCAAGTGAAGGTGTGTCCTCAATGACCATACCGTGGTACACATCTTGTGATGTCTTCTTGCCACGCCAGCAACAGACATAAATAGTCCGGAGAGTCATGGAGGTGATGTGGAAGCTACTCAACCCATTGATAGCCTGAAGATGAAGGTACTCGAGTGCAGTACAGCCACAGAGCAGGCGCTCCATGTCACCGTTAGGGAGGCAGATGGCGACGAACTCGAGGTGCTTCAGTCGTGGTAGAATAAGAGCGGGCGTGTCATTAAGGGTGGGGCAATGGTAGTTCCTGTACTTGGTGACGCGCAGCGTGGGCGCGAGACGGAGCGCGGACGTTGGCAGCGAGCGCTTATGCCCATCATCAAAAGTGAGCTCCTCGAGCTGATCTAGGGCGGGGGATCGGAACCAGTCATCAAGCTTCGCTCGGTCCTTGCCGTTGAAACGGAACTTGCCCATGCTAAGGCCTCTGGTTGGGCCAGGGTGGCTACCGAGGATCTTGGAGAACGCATCCAAGCTTTTACGATGGCCATGGCAGAGCTCGTGGGTGTCGATGAAGTCGAGAGGGGTGGAGTTCCATAGGGGGCGCGACCGCCGGGAAAGGACGGTTGTCCGTGCCCCATATTTGATTGGGAGGAGGGAGATGATGACTGTCAACATATCATTGGGGAGGCTGCTGATGAAGTCTAGGCCTGCTGGAGTCGCTTGCGGTTCTTGCTTGACTGGCCTCCGCTTGTTTGCAGCCCCGTTCTCCACCTCCGGAGTCTCCTTGTCAGCGGCGCTTTCTGATAGAAGTGGGAGTACAGGGAATATTTAGTTAAAACAGGGCAATAGAAAAGTGTATTGGTAACTAGAAGTTAGTAGGTAGGAATAGAGTAAGAAAATGGAATAACAATTGGTTGCTTAAATACTACACAATTCATTTGATATTGCTGGGTAAGTCAACATGCAGATACTTGAAAAGAACACTTACTTCAAACAAAGTTTGGACGGATGATATCGTCGGGGAAGTTATCATATATCTCATGACCAGGCTCTTTTATGTGCAGTGCAATTTTAGTGCCAGCTTTCAGTACATAAAACTTCAAAATTTCTTTCCAAAGGCCAATGCCAAAATAGGAGTCACCATGTTCATCAAGTCTTACAGTAGGAACGATTGTAAATCCATGGTTCGTGTTCAGTATGACATTCTGGCAGTCTTGATTTATGTAAAGGGAAAGATTGTGTACTACAGATTCTGTTGCATAGCAAGGGACGCACTACAGAAAATTGTAGGATTGTTAAAGAAAATATGGTAACATGCAAATATGGGCCCAAATTGAAAGAACTGTACAGCAGTTGAAACCGACGGACAAAAATTTGTAATTAAACAGATAGGGTAAACATGATGTCATGGAAATATGAGAGTAATCGAAAGAACAATACATCATTTATTTGCCCAATATAATATAGAAAGAAGAGGAAAAAATCCCCTTTGACGTATATGGTGCATGTGGCACCTTTTATCCAAATTTAGCAATATTTAGTATATGTTCAGGAAAGTAGGCCATGCCAACCGATTTAGGGTGAGATTGAACATACCGCGCGCATCCTCAAGTCATCTGGTACGGTGATATGGAACTCCATGGATGTCTGGTGGAGGCCGCAAAGTTCTCATGTGTCCGCGCACTGTACACTCTGTGAATGAAAGAAAACCCTCAAATTAGCTCGAATAAAAATGAATTCACGGCGATTTCGGCCGGGTGATTAAAGGAGGCAGATGAACTGGGATAAGAGATGAGATAATATCTCATTAAATTAGTTACCTTGTTGTCCATGAGAAAAAACACTTAGTACGGCGGATTCCACAACCGGGCGGAGCTGGGTCGACCACGAGCAGCGTCGAGAAAGTCGATGGCGATAGGCGACGGCAAGCGAAAGTGGCGAAATGCGGTGGGGTTTGCCGGCAGCCTGGCGGCAGCGGCAAGCGTCGAGCTAAGTGGTTGCCACCGCGATAGGCGGTGCCATGCATAGACACGGAGGAGCTTGTGTAGGTGGGAATGGGGACCTGAGGGGGTGGCAGGCGGGGTGAGGGTGTCGGGCCCATTTCTGAGAGTAAATCCCAGAATAGCCCAAAGTCACAGCAGCCCCAAGATCAACACAACTGGTGGACTTCCTTGATACAGATAACCAGTATAAGATAATATTACACAAGGTTGAGTCTGGGAGCTCAACAACATTATTACAAACTCGCCAATACAAGGCAGTGGCGGAAAATGACAGTGGTGTGGTGGTGATACAATACCAGTACAATAACATAGAGCCAAGCGTCAGAGTGAGGCTTGACTATTTTATTTGTGTAGCGGAAGCTTAGCGGATGATACATGTGGTAGACTCCTATCTCACAGGTTGACTGACTGGGACTCCTCTAAGCGTCGGGATCGCTAGCGCAATCCTCCTCCACAAGCTCGTCCTCCAACAAGTCTGGCCAAGTAAATAGCCAGGGACAAGCCGGTGAGTATGTTGGAATGTACTCGCAAACATTACGAACAGAAGATATAATTGATGCATATGCTCATGCTAACTGAAAGTTAAATCATGACAAATAAATGATATGAACGTGAACATAGCATGTTAGTCATGATCAAACTTATTAGAAATTAAACAAATGAATGTCACGGGTAGTCTAGCCAGCCCAAGTGACACTCAGCAAAATAAAAGAAATGCCAGTCGGGTGTCAAGTGATGCCACGGTCGGACTCGAAGAGAAATGCCAGTCGGGTGTTTAAAAGAGAAATCGGACAAGACAGGACCATCCGAGAACTCAGGCGACGCCACGAGAGGTCTTGAAAAGAAATGCCAGTCGGGTGTCAAGTGACGCAACGGTCGGACTTGAAGAGAAATGCCAACCAGGTGTCCACAAGAGTAGTGGCGGAATAAGTCGCATGTTAACTCGAGAGACTCCTTGAGAGGTCTTGAAAATAAAATTGAGTGCCCGGGGTAGTCTTGCCCGCCCCTGAGACACTCAGGAAAAATTCAAAATAAGAGAAACGGGTTAGTCCTCAAAATTATGCATAACCATAATAATATTTAACAAGCATAAAAATATATTCATGGTAGCAACAGGGTGTCCATAATTATCCTGCAAAATATTTCAGGCATACTAAAATTATTTCCTCCGGAGAACGACACCGGGACCGACACTTGACCCACCCAGCTAACGCCCTTGACCGTGGACAATGGCTATTCGAATAGGTTTAAACTCTGCAGAGGGTGTACTCTTTACCCACAAGTAAAGGATTTCTTTAGTCAGTACCGTGACACTGACTAATTCCCATTATGGTCTTTGGGTTGAAAACACACCTGACCAGCACACACCAGAATAACTTTCCGGATGCCAGGAATCAAACAAAGCATCGTTCAAGAAAAACTCTAAGACAGGGAGACCAACGTCCTGCATGGGATCTCTATTAATATGCACGGATTCCAAGGGGTGCCCCCCACTCGTTTACAACCGGAAACACCCATGCCCCCTGACCCAATGACAGGATTTAGTCCAAGGCCCTAGAAACCCTCATCGTGGTCCTCTGTACGATGTGCTCTTAGATAGGGGTTATCAACTTACTAAGCTGTACCTTCCTTGCGGAAGGACCCGTGGCAGCACGGTATCCAGCTAGGTGTAAAGGAACAAGAGTCGATCTAGGCTGACTCAGGAGGTGTTAATTATCTTCACCGGTATATTCCACATGAGTCACGTGACACCACCGTGTTGAAAAATAATGGCCCGTGCCCACCGGCACGTCCAAGGCAGGAGACACTCTCCTGGATACTCACAGCTTTACCAAGTCAGTAAGTTTCTTGCAAGTTAAGCATAAGAGGTGATATGACCAAACATGCTTGCACTTGTGATATATGTGGTGCAACTCCAACCGATGCAAACATGCAAATGCAATCACCATATCCCAAGTTCAATAGTGCTTGCCTTGTCCAAAGTAGTCAGGTGAAAACCCTTCGAAATTCTCGGCAAAGTTTCCCTCTTCTCTTTCTGAAAAGTTCAAATTCAAACTTAAATAAAAAAAAATTGGCAACAGTACAAAAAGTTGTCTCAAAACATTTTTAAATAAATATTAAAAAAACTAGAGAGAAAAATAAGAATTTTAAAAAAATTTCAACTTAAACAGAGTTATAGTTTGGGAGTTATTAAACTTTCAAAACCAGGGTTGTTTCTGTAAAAATCCAGTCCCTGAGCGCTTATAAGGAAAACGCTTCGGGCAGAAATACGCTTTCCAGCATGGAAGGCGTAAAAGTAGAGATTACGCCTTCGTTTAAGGCAGAGAAAAAAGAAAAATAAAGCGCGGGGTGGGGTCCACCCGTCAGGTTTTAAAATTCGAACACGCGCACGGAAACAGAGGGGAGACGGCATTCGCCGGCGGTGATCGCCTGGGTTTAGGGAGGTGGTGATGGTCGGAGTGTGCTCGGGGTAGACTACCGCGTCGGTGGGAGGTGGTGGTGGTCGCCGGAGAGCAGCAGAACGCCAGCGAGGTCGACGGCGGCGGACGGAGGTTCGGTGGAGTCGGAAGCTTCACCGGAGAGAGTTCGGGAAGCGGAATTGGAGTGGGGAATCGATGTTACGGTGGAATATAAGGCTACTGGCAGGATTTGAGCATTGGTGGTGGAGTTACGGTGTCGTGGTGATCAGTGAGGTTGGCGGCGGCTCGGTGACCGGAGAGGAGGAAGGAGACCTCCTCGAGGTCGGGCAAGAGGCGTAAGAGAGGATTGGGAGGTGGTGGAGGCGATGGCTGAGGAGAACAGGGCTTGGGAGCCTCTATTTATAGACTGCCGAGGCAGCCAGTGGCATGCGAGCGATGCCGGAGTAACTCCGGCCGCCGTGGTATGTTTTGGGCGGTGGTCAGGGACGGTGAGGGATTAATGATGGTGGCGGAGCCTTCTGCAGACGCCAGCGCGATTGAGGTCGAGCACTTCGGCCTCATCCACGCGACGAGTCCCGTACGGGTGCGGTGGCGAGGACCAACTCCGGCGACTGCCAGGAGGGGTCCAGAGGCGTGGGCGGTGCGGCGATGGTGCAGAGAGGGGCGATGCGTGGAGCTGGTATGTGGAGAGGGCGTTGACGGTAGTGATGGTGGCCGGTAGTCGGGGCGGTTCTGCTCGGCCCGCCATGGATGAGCTCAGTGGTTGTTACACCGGCCTGTAGACAGCTCACTGGTGAGGAGAGGCTGGGGAGCGGGCCAGGGGGTCGAGGCCTTAATGAGCTATGGCGACACCGTGCAGGAGAAGGAAGATGAGGAGCGCACGGCATCTTTTCCCTCTGCTGCCTGACGAAATTTAGTCAACTGAATTTTATTCAGTTATGAACAGTGCACAGGTACTCATATAATCCTATGGCAGAGAGTGCTAGGGATTTTTTAGAATTTGTGGCAATTTTTGTGGTGATGTGTTGATGCATATGAGAGGGCCTGGCAAAGTTTGGGAATTTTTGGAGCATTTAAAAATATGTTTGGATAAGAAATATTGAATCTATTCCAAATTTGAATTGAGTGGAATTTGAAATTTTTGAACTATGGCACCCCATGTTTTTTTGGAGAAATGGGTTGTGGGTACCATATATTTGTTGAGATAATTTTGGTGGAGGTGCAATCCTTGAAGAAATGGTGGTTCCTTTGTAAACAAAGGAATGATGAAAAATACAAATTCCAACTTGGGAATTTATTTGAATTGTGAAAAATATATTTTTTGTGGGGTGGGAGAGATTTGGGTACTGCCCTAGAATAATAGAATGACTTGAGGGATAAATGGGAGTGGCAGAAAAATTTATTTGGATGATTTTGGAATGCTAGAAAGAAGTGAAGAGGGCCATTTCCTTTGAAAATTTAATTTATTTCAAAAACTTTCCTATTTGAAAAATTGTTTGAAAACCTCCAAATAAATTTTAAACCCTTCAAAACAGAATCATTAAAGAAAATTTGAAACCAAATTAAAATTTAAAAGGGTTTTCAATTGGTAGAAAAGTAATACGATAAAAAAATGATTTTTAAAACATTTTATTTTTAAAGGAAAGATTTCAAAAATTCAGAAAATATTTTTCGGGTGTTACAACAGCTACCCCCCTTAAGAAAAATCTCGTCCCCGAGATTTCAGCTGTCCCTCAAACAGGTACGTATATTCAGTCCTCAGGTGATCCTCTCTTTCCCATGTTGCTTCTTCCTCGGTATGATTACTCCACTTAACTTTGTAAAATTTTATCACATTTTGCCGGGTTCTTCGTTCAGACTCCTCCAAAATCTTTATATGATGTTCCCTATAGGTAAGATCTGGTTGGATATCCAGGTCCTGATGCTGGACTTGCTTTTCTGGGTTACTGACACATCTCCTTAATTGTGACACGTGAAACACATCATGAACATCTGATAATTCTGCCGGTAGCTCTAGTTGATAAGCAACCTTACCTCTTCTTGCGATCACTCTAAATGGTCCAATAAACCTCGGTGCCAATTTTCAATTGACTTTAAATCTATGTAGTCCTCTTGTTGGAGATACTCTGAGATACATATATTCATCGGGCTCAAAACTGATTTGGCGGTGCTTTTGATCATAGTAACTCTTTTGACGGCTCTGAGCCGCTCTTAGTCTGTCCTGGATAAGCTTCACTTTTTTTTCTGCCTCCTTAAGAACTTCGGGACCAAAAATTCTACTATCTCCGGTCTGAGACCAATTGAGTTGGGTACGGCACATTCGTTCGTACAGTGCTTCAAAAGGTGACATTTTCAAACTAGCTTGATAACTGTTGTTATATGAGAACTTCGCGTATGGTAAACTGTCTTCCCAGCTAACTCCGTAAGTGAGCACAAATGCTCTCAGCATGTCCTCTAATATTTGATTTACCCGCTCAGTTTGTCCTCCGGTCTGTGGGTGGTATGCTGTGCTTTACCCGCTCAGTTTGTCCTCCGGTCTGCGGGTGGTATGCTGTGCTGAACGTCAGTTGAGTCCCTAGGACTTGTTGTAGGTGCTCCCAAAATCTAGAGACAAATTGGGTGCCTCTATCAGAGACTATGGTCTTGGGTACTCCGTGTAGGAAAACAATCCGGGCGAGGTATAATCTGGCAAGCCTCTGTGTGGAGTAAGTGGTTTTTACCGGAATGAAATGTGCCACCTTGGTTAAATAATCTGTTATAACCCAGATAGCATCATTTCCGTGTTGTGACCTTGGCAGTCCGATGATAAAATCCATTCCTATTATGTCCCATTTCCATTCAGGTACTCTGAGTGGCTGCAATAGTCCTGCTGGCCTCTGGTGTTCTGCTTTTACACGCTAGCATGAATCACAACGTGCAACATATACGGCTATATCTCTTTTCATCCCGTGCCACCAATAATTTTCTTGTAAATCCTTGTACATTTTTGTTCCTCCTGGATGAATAGAATATGCAGTGGTATGGGCTTCTGCCAAAATTTGTAGCTTTAAATCTTCCTTATTAGGCACGCACAGTCTTTTCCCGAACCATAAAATTCCCTGACTATCTACGGTAAATTCAGATGCCTTGCCCAATTTTATTTTCCTCTTAATCCCCTCAATACTTGGGTGTCCTTTTTGGGCTTCTTTGATTTGATCCACTAATGTCGGTTTTATGTCCAGTTGGGCAACAATTCCTTCTGTGACTAGGACCGTATTGAGTCTGGCAAATTCCTGATTAAACTCATGCTGTAAGAATTGCGCACTATTATTGTTGGTGCAGGGATTTCGGCTAAGGGCGTCTACCACAACATTTGATTTACCCGGATGATAATGAATTCCGATGTCGTAGTCCTTTATTAACTCAAGCAAGCGACGTTGTCTCAAGTTTAATTCTGGCTGATTGAAAATATACTTAAGACATTTGTGATCTGTGTATATTTCACATCGCTTACCGAGAAGAAAATGTCGCCATTCCTTGAGTGCATGTATTACTGCAGCTAGCTCCAAATCATAAGTAGGATAATTCTCCTCGTGTCGTCGTAGCTGTTTTGAGGCATATGCCACGACTTTTCCTTCTTGCATTAATACACATCCAAGGCCTTTCCGGACACAGTATATCTCAAAAAAATTGTGCACATCAAGCACGATCAGAACGGGTGCCGTTGTTAGCCTCTTTTTCAATTCTTGGAAACTGTTCTCACAAGATTTAGTCCAATCAAACTTCTTATCCTTCTTAAGTAATTGGGTCATGGGTTTAGCTATGGTGGAGAATCCTTCTATAAATCTCCGGTAGTAGCCAGCCAGACCAAGAAAACTCCTGACCTCTGTCACGTTTGTGGGTTGCTTCCATTCTTGGACAGCCTTTACTTTACTTGGGTCCACTGCTATCCCATCTTGTGTCAGTACGTGTCCTAGAAAACCAACTTCTCGCAACCAAAATTCACATTTACTGAATTTGGCATATAGTTGATTTTTCCTTAATTCTTCCCGGACTATTCGTAGGTGTTGCTCGTGTTCCTCGGGTGTCTTGGAATAAATGAGTATGCCATCAATAAATACCACCACAAACTTGTCCAAATATTTCATGAAGACCTTGTTCATGAGATGCACAAAATAAGCAAGAGCGTTGGTTAAGCCAAAAGGCATCACTGTGAACTCGTATAATCCATATCTGGTAGTAAAGGCAGTCTTGGGTATATCTGCCGATCGGATTTTTAATTGATGGTAGCCTGACCTCAAATCTATCTTGGAGAAAACCTTGGCCTCTGCTAGTTGTTCGAACAAATCATTTATCCGGGGCAGCGGGTATTTATTTTTAATGGTGACCATATTGAGTGCCCTGTAATCAATAAATAGCCTTAGGGTACCATCCTTTTTCTTAGGAAATAAAACTGGCGATCCCCATGGTGATGAGCTGGGTCGAATATAACCCTTTTACATTAGTTCCTTAATCTGTTTCTTCAACACAGCCAATTCCGTCGGAGCCATTCAGTATGGCTTCTTATAAATGGGTGTCGTTCCAGGTGCTAATTCAACAACAAATTCAATTTCACGGTCCGGAGGCATTCCTGGTAGCTCCTCAGGAAATACATCGGGGTATTCGCAGACTACAGGGACCCTACTTAATTCTGCCGCATCCACTTGATTTAATTTTCCTCGTGTTGCGAAAATCCTCCTTGTGCCAAATTTTATTGTTTCTCCTTGGCAGCTTGTAAGAGTCACCATGCTGTTGTAGCAGTCTATGAAACCTTTTTTTTTGGTTAACCAATCCATTCCCAGAATAACATCCAGTTCGACTGCTTCCAGAACAATAAGGTTGGCTAAAAATACAATTCATTTGATCTCAATATTCACATCCTTGCAGTACCATTGTGTGCTTTGCTTCGATCCTGGGGACTGAATAACCATGGAATTTTGCAAAGGCGAAAAATAAAATCGATTCTTCGAAGCAAATCTTTTTGAGATACATGAATGGGAAGCTCCGGAATCAAATAAGATTGTAGCATTAATTGAGTTGACAGGAAACGTACCAAACACAATATCTGGTGCATTTTGTGCCTCCTCAAAGGTCATGTGGTTGACCTGTCCCTTCCTCTGGTTGTTATTGGGGTTGAACTTGTTGCGTTTTGGAGCTGTGTTTGTACCACGTCCATTGTTGTTGGGCTTGGTTGTATTATTTCCCTGCTTTGGGCATTGCCTGGAGTAATGCCCTTCTCCTCCACAGGCATAACAGGTGATGCCCGGATAAAATGTCATATCTTTGGTCCTGTTGTTGAAAGCACTGCGGTTCTGTTGTGGTGCTACCGTTGCTGGTCGGGGTAGCGGAGTTGCTGGTCGGGGTGTTGTAGGCTTCTGAAATTTATTCTTGGGCCTGTTGTTGCGAACCTGAGATGACTGGTTCATACGGTGCTTGCGTATTTCATTCATGTTGCGGTGCTCGTTCTCTAGTATAATTGCCTTGTCCACCAGTGTTTTGAAATCAGGAAAGGTGTGGACTACCAGTTAGCACTTTAAAGATCGGATAAGTCCGTCGAGAAATTTTTCCATGTTTTTGTCATCTGTCATGTATTCGTCGTTGGCGTACCGGGCCAGCTGAGTAAATTGATCCAGATACTAGGCTACCGTGGTTCCTCGCTTCTTCAGATCCTCAAATTCCCTTTTCTTCAATTTCATGATACTGTTAGGAATATGTGCTCCCCGAAAGTTTTCCTTGAATTGTTCACATGTCATATTGGCTCCGTTGGGATGAGTGTGGCATAAGTTTTCCCACCATGATGCTACTATACCAGAAAAATAATATGGGCTATAAAGTACTTTTTCCCGGTCCGTACACTAGGCAATAACCAATTTTCTTTCAATATCACGTAGCCAATCATCTGCCTCCAATGGTTTGTCGGTGTGAGAAAACACAGTAGGATTGGTCTTCTAGAGCTCAGATAATTTTGACCTGTTCTGATTTTGTCCTTAGTGATTTCCCATATTGATTAAATGCTGCATCGTCTCTTGGTGCTGTTGTTGGCTTTGTTCGTACAGACGGCACACTTGTGAAAATGCTGAGTCACTGTCCTATTGACTAGTCTGTCCTTGTGTAAAATTATTTCCCATTTGTTCATGGTTGTTCTCTAGCGGATTGGGCATAGATTGGGTCGAAGGGCGATGCATTTTATTTCTGGGGTATTTGTGTAACATCGATGAGAAAAGAAATTATAAAGGCAGCAAATAAAATTTTTAAGAGACTGAAAATAAATCTCCCCCCAGGATGCAAGTACAACAGGTTATATCATACATGCAGGACTTAATTATACAAGCATGACTTAATTATACAAGATGCTTGCAGAAACTGTATACTACAAGACCACTTATTAAACTAGCGTACTACTTCGTCCTCTCAACATGTCGTGGTCCGAGTCTGTTACTCGCCATCTTAGAAAAAGAAGAAGAAGAAGAAACAGAAAATAAATACCTTACAACCACATCATCATAAAAAGACTACTACGGTGCTGACGCTCGATCTATCCTCATGCGGTGTCTGAGACACTGTAAGCTCCGCTGAGGGTGAGTCCCAGCTGTGGTCCACGAGACTCAACCTCCTCCTCCTCTGGAATGGTCTCCAGTCGGGTAGAGGTCGATGCTACACCTATCTGAAGTGGCCCCATGCGCGTCGACAGTGGAGCTCTGGTCGGAACAGGAGCAGCCAAGCGACTAGCCTCATCACTCGGGGATGAGCGCTGAACCACGGGCTGAGTAGGAGAATAGTGTGGTGGAGTCGGAATACGAGGGGCACGTGGTGAAGGTGAACGGAAGTCACTCCTGCGAGTGATCCTCGAATGAGCCAAGTCCATTCGTGCAGCAAGATGGTCGTCCACCAGTGCGGTGAAGACCGACTCTAGTGCCATGAGATACTGGACAAGGGACTCGATCGCATCATCCCTTTCTCCCACGGTGCCGGAAAAAGCATAATGGTTGGTATAAGGAACATGGCACGGAAGGTAGTGATAGGGATGGGTCTGCATAATAGGCAAGATGTCCCTGAGAGGAGCAATAGCCTCACGGGCGGCCATCTGGATAGCATGCCTCTCAGAGGGCCTGACTCTCCCCATAAAACGGTAATTGCGGAAAGACATGGTACTTCCACCCCGAATATATACCGAAGCCTGGTACATAGTCAGAGTGTCTGTGATCCTGTCAGGAAAAACGGTGTACTCTGGATGGCTCAGAGATCTCATCGCATCTCTAGCGATGATGGTAAGAAGACGGGAAAATCCCGCAGGCTCGTTGGCGAAAATCTGGGATGGGCAGCTACCGCCAGACATCTACATCAGTAGACAAAAATCCAAATAGTCATATCATGTGCATATGATGACCATGGGAAAATACTACAATGCATGAGATGCATGCTAAAAATGTTAGTACTGACTCGAGTGCTAGCGATCATGCCTAGGCTTCCTACAGTCAGCCTGGCTCTGATACCAAGGTCTGTCGGTCCCATTTCTGAGAGTAAATCCCAGAATAGCCCTAAGTCACACCAGCCCCAAGATCAACACAACTGGTGGACTTCCTTGATACAGATAACCAGTATAAGATAATATTACACAAGGTTGAGTCAAGGAGCTCAACAACATTATTACAAACTCGCCAATACAAGGCAGTGGCGGAAAATGACAGTGGTGTGGTGGTGATACAATACTAGTACAATAACATAGAGCCAAGCGTCAGAGTGAGGCTTGACTATTTTATTTCTGTAGCGGAAGCTCAGCGGATGATACATGTGGTAGACTCCTATCTCACAGGTTGACTGACTGGGACTCCTCTAAGCGTCGGGCTCGCTAGCGCAATCCTCCTCCACTAGCTCGTCCTCCTCCAAGTCTGGCCAAGTAAATAGCCAGGGACAAGCCAGTGAGTATGTTGGAATGTACTCGCAAAAATTACGAACAGAAGATATAATGGATGCATATGCTCATGCTAACTGAAAGTTAAATCATGACAAATAAATGATATGAACATGAACATAGCATGTTAGTCATGATCAAACTTATTAGAAATTAAATAAATGAATGTCACGGGTAGTCTAGCCAGCCCAAGTGACACTCAGCAAAATAAAAGAAATGCCAGTCGGGTGTCAAGTGACGCCACGGTCGGACTTGAAGAGAAATGCCAGTCGGGTGTCTAAAAGAGAAATCGGACGCGACAGGACCATTCGAGAACTCAGGCGACGCCATGACAGGTCTTGAAGGGAAATGCCAGTCGGCTGTCAAGTGACACCACGGTCGGACATGAAGAGAAATGCCAATCGGGTGTCCACAAGAGTAGTGGCGGAATAAGCCACCTGTTAACTCGAGAGACGCCACGAGAGGTCTTGAAAATAAAATTGAGTGCCCGGGGTAGTCTAGCCAGCCCCTGAGACACTCAGGAAAAATTCAAAATAAGAGAAACGGGTTAGTCCTCAATATTATGCATAACCATAATAATATTTAACAAGCATAAAAATTTATTCATGGTAGCAACAGGGTGTCAACAATTATCCTGCAAAATATTTCAGGCATATTAAACTTATTTCCTCCGAAGACCGACACCAGGACCAACACTTGACCCACCCAGCTAACGCCCTTGACCGTGGACAACGGCTATTCAAATAGGTTTAAACTCTGCAGAGGGTGTACTCTTTAGCCACAAGTTAAGGATTTCTTTAGTCAGTACCGTGACACTGACTAATTCCCATTACGGTCTTTGGGTTGAAAACACACCTGACCAGCACACACCAGAATAACTTTCCGGATGCCAGGAATCACCCAAAGCATCGTTCAAGAAAAACTCTTAGACGGGGAGACCAACGTCCTGCATGGGATCACTATTAATATGCCTGGATTCCAACAGGTGCCCCCCTCTCATTTACAACTGGAAACACCCATGCCCCTTGACCCGATGACAGGATTTAGTCCAAGGCCCTGGAAACCCTCATCATGGCCATCTGTACGGTGTGCACTTAGACAGGGGTTATCAACTTACTAAGCCGTACCTTCCTTGCGGAAGGACCCGTGGCAGCACGGTATCCAGCTAGGTGTAAAGGAACAAGACTCGATCTAGGCCGACTCAGGAGATGTTAATTATCTTCAACGGTATATTCCACGTGAGTCACATGACACCACCATGTTGAAAAATAATGGCCCGTGCCCACCGGCACGTCCAAGGCAGGAGACACTCTCCTGGATACTCACAGCTTTACCAAGTCAGTAAGTTTCTTGCAAGTTAAGCATAAGAGGTGATATGACCAAACATGCATGCACTTGTGATATATGTGGTGCAAATCCAACCGATGCAAACATGCAAATGCAATCACCTTATGCCAAGTTCAATAATGCTTGCATTGTCCAAAGTAGTCAGGTGAAAACCCTTCGAAATTCTCGACAAAGTTTCCCTCTTCTCTTTCTGAAAAGTTCAAATTCAAACTTAAATCAAAAAATTTGGCAAGAGTACAAAAAGTTGTCTCAAAACATTTTTAAATAAATACTAAAAAAAACTATAGAGAAAAATAAGAATTTAAAAAAAATTCAACTTAAACAGAGATGTAGTTTGGGAGTTATTAAACTTTCAAAACCAGGGTTGTTTCTGTAAAAATCTAGTCCCTGAGCGCTTATAAGGAAAACGCTTCGGGCAGAAATACGCTTTCTAGCGTGGAAGGCGTAAAAGCAGAGATTACGCCTTCATTTAAGACACAAAAAAAAGAAAAAGAAAAGCGTGGGGTGGGGTCCACCCGTCAGATTCGAAAATTCGAACACGCGCGTGGAAACAAAGGGGAGACGACGATCGCCGGGGTTTTGGGAGGTGGTGATGGTCGGAGTGTGCTCGGGGTAGACTACCGCGTCGGTGGGAGGTGGTGGTGGTCGCCAGAGAGAAGCAGAACGCAGGCGAGGTCGACGGCGGTAGATGGAGGTTCGGTGGAGTCGGAAGCTTCGCCGGTGAGAGTTCGGGAAGCAGAATTGGAGTGGGGAATCGATGTTGCGGTGGAATATAAGGCTACTGGTAGGATTTGAGGATTGGTGGTGGAGTTACGGCATCGTGGTGATCAGTGAGGTTGGCGGTGGATCGGTGACCGGAGAGGAGGAAGGAGACCTCCTCGAGGTCGGGGAAGAGGCGTAGGGGACGATTGGGAGGTGGTGGAGGTGATGGCTGAGGAGAACGGGGCTCGGGAGCCTCTATTTATAGGCTGCTGAGGCGGCCAGTGGCGTGCGGGCGATGCCGGAGTAACTCCGGCCGCCGTGGTAGGTTTTAGGCGGTGGTTAGGGATGGTGAGGGATTAATGATGGTGGCGGAGCCTTCTGGAGACGCCAGCGCGATCGAGGTCGAGCGCTTCGGCCTCATCCACGGGATGAGTCCCGTACAGGTGCGGCGGCGAGGACCAACTCCGGCGACTGCCAGGAGGGGTCCAGAGGCGTGGGCGGTGCGGTGATGGCGCAGAGAGGGGCGACGCGTGGAGCTGGTAGGTGGAGAGGGCGTTGATGGTAGTGATGGTGGCCGGTGGTCGGGGAGGCTCTGCTCGGCCCGCCGTGGATAAGCTCGGTGGTTGTTACACCGGCCTGCAGATAGCTCACCGGCAAGGAGAGGCTGGGAAGCGGGCCAGGGGGTTGAGGCCTTAATGAGCTATGGCGACGCCGTGCAGGAGAAGGAAGAAGAGGAGCGCACGGCATCGTTTCCCTCTGCTGCCTGACAAAATTCAGTCAACTGAATTTTATTCAGTTATGAACAGTGCACAGGTAATCATGTAATCCCATGGCAGAGAGTCCTAGGGGTTTTTTAGAATTTGTGGAAATTTTTGTGGTGATGTGTTGATGCATATGAGAGGGCCTAGCAAAGTTTGGGAATTTTTGGAGCATTTAAAAATATGTTTGGGTCAGAAAATAGTTTTATTTTTAAAGGAAAGATTTCAAAAATTCAGAAAATAGTTTTGTGGTGTTACAGAGGGTTTTTGTGACATGGGGATGGTGAGGGTTTTCTTTTTTCTTTTTTGAATTTGGTGGTGAGGATTTTCTGTCCCACAAAGAGTTTCGGAGGCAATGGTTTGCTAGAGCCAACCATGTGGGATTGACGTAACAGGCAAAATGAAAGTCATTGCACACGATTCCAATTTTGGGAACCGTGTGTGATTGACGTACTACCTCCGTCCTGGTTTATTGGTGCCCTTTGTAATTTGTACCAAATTTTGACCAAATATTTAACTAACAAATGTTTGTGCATGTCACCAAAAATTATATCATTGAACACTATGTTCAAATACGCATCCAATGATATAATTTTTGCTGACCTGCACTAACATTTTGTCAGTTAAATCTTTGGTCAAAATTTAACACAAATTACAAAGGGAACCAATAAACCAGGACGGAGGTAGATTCCATCAACCGAACTGATTGCATCCATATCCCACATTTAGACATAAGTAAACATAGATTAAACATACTCAGACATAGATAATAGGGATAATTGGTTTTATGCCCCTAGTTGTGTCCCACTCGATAGGATTGCCCCTAATTTCCAAAAGCCAGCGGTTCTGTCCAACCCACTTTGTCGCCTTGTGCTTTTGCCCTTTGACCATTTGACCGTCACTTTGAAAACTTCATAACTAATTCATACTAAATCAGAAAAATGCAAATAAGATACCAAAATGTTTGGGAAAACATCACCTACATGTCAATGTCATTTGCATTCATGAAAAAAGTGTTGGAAAGTGCCCATCCGAGTTTTAGCTCTCAAGATACCTCCATGAACAATAAAATCTTAAAATGTTCAAAAATGTTCAAAAAAAATTGGTGTCAAAGAATGACAAATGTTTTAAGTGCTTGCCATGTTTCATTAGGGAATGACATTTGTGGAAGTCATGGCAAAAAAAATTATCAACACTCCAAAATAGATTGTTTTTTTGGCCACGACTTCCACGAATGTCATTCCCTGATGAAACTTGGCAAGCACTTAAAACATTTGTCATTCTTTGACACCAATTTTTTTTGGAATTTTTTGAATTTTTTTAGATTTTACTGTTCATGGTGGTATGATAATAGCTAAAACTCTGATATGCACTTACCAACACTTTTGTCATGAATGCAAATGACATTGACATGTAGGTGATGTTTTCCCAAACATTTTGGTATCTTATTTACATTTTTCGGATTTAGTATGAATTAGTTATGAAGTTTTCAAAGTGACGGTCAAACGGTCAAAGGGCAAAAGCACAAGACGACCAAAGTAGGTTGGACAGAACTGCTGGCTTTTGGAAATTAGGGGCAATCCTGTCGAGTGGGACACAACTAGGGGCATAAAACCAATTATCCCTAGATAATAAGCGTACACAAGCATAGTTCAACCATAAGTACATAGTTCAACAGTCATTAAGCATACTCAACCGTACATAGTTCGATCCCACATCTCATCTCATCTGCCGGCAAGATCTCGAAGCTTCTCCAGGTACTCGGCGTTCGCAGCGTGCGCCACCCTGCGAGAATACTTCTGCTTGAAGGAGCCAACGGCTTGTCCTCTTGCATGCGCCAGAACACTTTCATACGTGTCATGAAGCTGTTGTTTGCAAAATGGGCATCGATAGCCGCCGTCCCAGGTCCTAATATGCCTGTTATGCATTCCTGCATAAAGCTCTCTCAGGATTTGCCTCTTGTACCTCCTCTGGCCATCTTCATCCTCGTTGTCCACATCGTTAGACAGAACCTATACAAATAGTAAAAAAAATGTGGCATCAAATTAATGTTTACAAACTAATCTCTAGCGAACATTTGGCACTTGCCAAAATTTGGCATCAGATCAATGTTTACATGCTGTGAAGTAGGATTAGGAATTTATGGCTATTTTTTTATACATATCCAGAGATTATGGTTTGATTTTTAAGCACAGTCGTCTATGTACAGACCAATCTTGAAGAAAATAATGGCACAAACATATATGTAGGTCATTCAAAATCAATTGTCAAGTCCTGGCTAGGAATTATTAGCACGAACACTAACCCTAGTCGGATTACTAGCAGAAATCATTTGCAGAGATGAAACAACTAATCACTTCTCACTTGTACCATTCAAACAATCAATACACTACACGGATCTAACCAAACTTACTCAGATTTCATGGATTGGGAGAACATATCCATAGGATTTCTATTCCAAAAAGGGGGAGGCAGGAGTAACCAGAGAAACCCTTGGATCTATTTGACACATAATGGGTATAGATGACTAACTAGTTGTCCGTCATCATCGGAGTCGTCACCGGAGTGGTCGTCGGAGTCGTCGCCGGGGTCATCGCCCGAGTCATCACTGGAGTCAGTGTGGACCTCCGCCTCCGGCTGTGGAAGCTCAACACCGTCGATGACGTCAGGGTGCAGCGATACCTCGCCAGCGGTGACGGCAACCTCTGTCTCCATCTCCACGCCATGGTCCGGTGCTTCAGCAGCCCCGGCGTCGCCACTCCCTCCGAAGGGGCGCTTCGGCGGCATCCTCATACACTGACGGCTTTGAGGACTGAGAGCGGCGTCGAGGATGCAAGCGGAGAGAGAGGATTGTGTGTGTCGCGAGGATGCGGGGTGCGGTCGCTCGGGTGCGCCATTAATATGGAGTAGTGGGAGAGAGGCGGGCGGCGGTCAAACTGCTGGCTCGCCACCCGGTGAGCCTGCGCACCGGTGATGGCCCAAAAGTATAGGGGATCTATCATAGTCCTTTCGATAAGTAAGAGTGTCGAACCCAACGAGGAGCAGAAGGAAATGACAAGCGGTTTTTAGCAAGGTATTCTCTGCAAGCATGGATATTATCGGTAACAAATAGTTGTATGATAAGATAATTCATAAAGAGTAACAAGTAACAAAAGTAACTAAGGTGTCGCAAGGTGGCCCAATCCTTTTTGTAGCAAAGGACAAGCCTGGATGAACTCCTATATAAAGCAAAGCGCTCGCGAGGACACATGGGAATTGTTGTCAAGTTAGTTTTCATCATGCTCATATGATTCGCGTTCGTTACTTTGATAATTTGATATGTGGGTGGACCGGTGCTTGGGTGCTGCCCTTCCTTGGGCAAGCCTCCCACTTATGATTAACCCCTCTTGCAAGCATCCGCAACTACGAAAGATGAATTAAGATAAATCTAACCATAGCATGAAACATATGGATCCAAATCAGCCCCTTACGAAGCAACGCATAAACTAGGGTTTAAGCTTATGTCACTCTAGCAACCCATCATCTACTTATTACTTCGCAATGCCATCCCCTAGATCCAAATCATGGTGAAGTGTCATGTAGCCGACGTTCACATAACACCACTAGAGGAAAGACAACATACATCTCATCAAAGTATCGAATGAATACCAAATTCACATGATTACTTATAACAAGACTTCTCCCATGTCTTCAGGAACAAACGTAACTACTCACAAAGCATATTCATGTTCATAATCAAAGGAGTATTAATTATCATTAAGGATCTGAACATATGATCTCCCACCGAATATACCAACTAGCATCAACTACAAGGAGTAATCAACACTACTAGCAACCCACATGTACCAATCTGAGGTTTTGAGACAAAGATCGGATACGAGAGATGAACTAGGGTTTGAGAGGAGATGGTGCTGGGGAAGATTTTCATGGAGATTGACCCCCTCTCAATGAGAGGATCCTTGGTGATGACGGTGGCTTCGATTTCCCCCTACCGGAGGGAAGTTTCCCGGCAGAACAGCTCCGCCGGAGCCCTCGATTGGTTCCGCCCAAGTTCCTCCTCGAGACGGCGGCGCTTCATCCTGAAAGCTTCCTTCTGATTTTTTCCAGGTCAAAACACACCATATAGCAGAAGATGGACATCGGGGGCCTGCCAGGTGGCCCACAAGGCAGGGGGCGTGCCCAGGGGGTAGGGCGCGCCCCCCACCCTTGTGGATGGCTGGTGGCCCCCCTCTTGTGCTTTTTATATATTCCAAAATAATTCTTCGTGAAGTTTCAGGACTTTTGGAGTTTTGCAGAATAGGTCTCTAATATTTTCTCCTTTTCCAGTCCAGCATTCCAGCTGCCGGCATTCTCCCTCTTCATGTAAACCTTATAAAATAAGAGGGAAAAGGCATAAGTATTGTGATATAATGTGTAATAACAGCCCATAATGCGATAAATATCAATATAAAAGCATGATGCAAAATGGACGTATCAACTCCCCCAAGCTTAGACCTTTCTTGTCCTCAAGCAAAAGCCAAAATCGAAAAATATGTCCACATGTTTAAAGGTAGAGGTGTCGATAAAATAAAATACGGACATGAGGGCATCATGATCATCTTTAGGACAGCAACATATATTGTCATATAATTTCTTATGCTAGAGTAACAATTCATTCAGAAGGTGGAGTATAAATCAGAAACTTCATTGAAAACTAACAAACTATGGTCTCAGTCATTGAAGCAATTGCAATTTATCATAACATCAGAAAGAGTCAATTCAAGAGCTTTTCAGCAAGTCCACATACTCAACTATCCTTTAGTCTTTCACAATTGCTAACACTCATGCAATACTTATGAGTTCAAAGCTTCAATTGGACACAGAGAAAGATAGGGGCTTATAGTTTCGCCTCCCAACCTTTTACCTCAAGGGTAATGTCAACAATAATACTTTATGATAACCTACATCCGGGTGGATATATATATATGGATCTCTCCAACACATAGTGCTTGCCAAAAGAAAAAGTGTAAAAAGGAAAGGTGAAGATCACCATGACTCTTGTATAAGGGTAGAAGATAAAAGTAAAAGATAGGCCCTTCACAGAGGGAAGCAGAGGTTGTCATGCGCTTTTATGGTTGGATGCACAAAATCTTAATGCAAAAGAACATCACTTTATATTGCCGCTTGTGACAAAGAACTTTATTATGTAGTCTGTCACTTTTATTTCTTCCATTTCACAAGTCCGTATAAAGCTTATTTTCTTCACGCTAATAGATCATACATATTTAGAGAGCAATTTTTATTGCTTGCACCGATGACAACTTACTTGAAGGATCTTACTCAATCCATAGGTAGGTATGGTGGACTCTCATGGCAAAACTGGTTTAAGGGATGTTTGGAAGCACAAGTAGTATCTCTACTTGGTGCAAAGGATTTGGCTAGCATGAGAGGGAAAGGCAAGCTCAACATGTTGGAGGGTCCATGACAATATAACTTCTATTCAGATATAAGCAAACATAACTCATTATGTTGTCTTCCTTGTCCAACATCAACCTTTTAGCATGTCATATTTTAATGAGTGCTCACAATTACAAAGGATGTCCAAGATAGTATATTTATATGTGAAGCCTCTCTTTCTTTATTACATCCTATTAAAAGCAACAATGACCAAACTATGTTTGTCAACTCTCAACAACTTTTATTCATCATACTCTTTATAGGTGAAGTCATTACTCCCCATAAGCTCAGTATATGATCTTTTTATTTATTTTTTATTCCTTTGTTTTATTTAATTCCCTCAAGATCATAGCAAGCACTACTGGAATCAGAAGATTTGCCATCAGCCACTTCTTTGCCGTCTGCTAGCTGACGGCAAAGGATGGCTTTGCCGTCAGCTTCCAAAAAATAGAAGGCAAAGAGCCCACTAACTAGTAAACCCTAACGGCCCCCCTCTTTGCCGTCTGCTAGCAGACGGCAAAGAGCAACACGGCGGACGACAAAGCAGGGCTAGACGGCAGACGATCAATTTAACAAACGGCCGAGCCCCAGCCCGTCCCCCCTCTCTCTCTTTCTCTCCCTCTTCCTCCCCGACGACCAACGCAGCCCCAACCACCTACCGCCGCCCCGTCACCCCACCGGCCCGCCGCCCCACCCGCCCACCTCCCCGGCGCCACCGCAGCCCACTTCGCTCCTTCTTGCCTCAGGTTCTGTCTCGACCTGCTCCCCATCCCCCCTTCTCCCCCTCCTTCCCTTCCGGCTCTTCAGCATTCCACTTCCCGCTTCCTCCCGCGGTCCACACCTGCCCACCTCCCTCCTCCCTCTCGCCCCCATCCTCCAACGCAGCACGACGACGCCTCTCATCCCTTCCTTCTTCTGATACCCCTTCCTCCCTCCCCTCCCGATGAGCTTTCTTTTTTCCTTTTTTCTGTTTAATTGTTAGATTAGATATGTTAGTTAGATATGTTAGTTCTAGGTTTAGTGCTAGATAAGATTAGTCTAGGTTTTAGTTAAATAGTCATCATAATTAAAGGAAGTAAAAAGATCAAGATAAAAGAATAAGAAGAAAAGTAATAAGTATAAGGGGAAGAAGACGAAGAAGAAGAAGAAGCAGAGGGGAGAGGAGAGGAGGAGGAGGAGGAGGAGGACGAAGAAGAAGACGAAAAAAAGACTAGATCAGAAGAATATCAATAAGACTAATAAGCAATAATAATACTCCTAATACTAATTCTCAAGACATAATCAAAGACTTAATTCTCAATACTAATCCTAATCAGTCACGCAGTATCAACTATTCATCCTACTACTCCGCATCATACTCCTCCTCCTTCCTCCTCCTCCTCCCCTCATCATCCCTCCCGCAGCCCTTCCTCCTCCTCCTCCTTCATTCAGCTCATCCGCACTCATCATCCTCCTCCTCCTCCTCCATCCTCCTCTCGCTCCTCCTCCTCCTCACTGCTGCTCCCCTCCTCACTCACTCCTCCTCATCTCCTCCTCCTCACTCTCCACTCCTCCCCCCTCTCCTCCTCCTCCTCCCTCACTTTCTCTCTGCCTCCGCCTCCTCCTGCCTCACTCCTCCTCCTCCCTCCTCCTCCCCTCCTTCCGCCCTCCTCCTCCTTCCTTCCTCCTCCTCCTCCTCCTCCTCCTCTCCTCCTCCTCCTCCTCCGTTCCTTCCTCCTCCCTCCTCCTTCACTCCTCCTCCTCCTCCTCCTCCTCCTCTCCCTCCGCTCCGGGCTCCTCCTTCCTCCCCCCTCCCTCCTCCTCTGCCACCTCCCCCCCCCCCCTCCCCCCCCACCCGACATGGCACCCCGACCCCGTCACGGCACCCCGACACCCCGACACTCTGAAAAGAAAACGCACCGCACCCCGACATGGCACCCCGACTCTGGGCCCCCTTACACTTCAAAACCCTCCTCACAGCCTCAAGGCTGTCAAAGCGCCTAACCCTTGCTAAACCCCCTCCCCGCCACCTAGCCACCACTACTACCTATCCACTACACCCACTGCGGGGGCCTCCAGGCAAGCCCCCTACAGGGTCTGACCGAAACCCCGCCCCGGGCGACCTACCAAACCTCCACGACCCGCCCCGACCGACCGCGACACCCCTACACCACGACACCCCCAACACCTCTTCGGCCTCCTGTTGACCGAAAAGGTGCTCTTTGGACTTCCAGAGGCCGACGAGGTCATATATTTGTGAATTATGAGTTAGGTCATATATTTTTCGATTTTGTTATTAAAACATCATATTTGTGTTGATCGGGTTGATTTAAATGTGCAGTTGTTTCGTCGTTGCGAGGGTCTAGTGTTGGACGACCTCCCCGTGCGTTCGACGAGCTCCACCCCTGCGTTCGTGGGTGAGCACAAATGACATATCCTCCTCCCCCCTTCATTTGCTCTATTCCGGTCTTTGTGTCGATGAAACTTGCTAGCTATAGGTGTCTTCAATCATCAGTCTGCGTGACCACTATGCGTCTCCCGTTCGAAAGGGTTACATTTATAAATATGCATGCATTTGCATATTTATAACTGTGATTCTTTCGAATTGTCCAACGTTATCCATGGACAGCCCGAGTATGTGTAGATTGGGTTCATTTTCCCATATGCTATGCGCCGAATCCGATGCAGAATTTCGTCAGTGCCTCCCTGTTGTTCTCCGGGTACACATCCTCTCTGCTTATTGCCGAGACATGTATCAGGAGAACAACGGGGAGGTGCTGCCAAAATTTTGCGTCGGATCCGGAGCAGAGCATGGGAAAACGAACCCAATCTACACATACTCGGGTGGGATTAGGACCTATCTTTACCTATTAGCATCTAGGTTGCATGGACGTAATAAAACTGACAAACTCCATTAACTAATGAATATGGTTTGCTGAGTTATGTATATATTTCTTGTGTGTCCAGTAGCTAGGCAAGATGAGTGATCGTGCGTGGATGTACACTAGTCACACTAGTCAAGAACACATGACCGATGAATGGTTAACAAAAACCAAGGGGTTTTGAGTGCCGCATTTGCAAATGGCCAGAGAAAAACCTCGTGCCCCTGTGTCCGGTGAAACAACTATCATAGGAGGAACGAGCTTGAAATGAGTAAACAGCTATTCTTGAGAAAGAGAGAGTGAACACCCAGGCGCTTCTGGCGGAGGCAAACAGGCAGGCGACGGATAGGGAGAGGGACCTGGAGGAGAGGCGGCTAGGCTGTTGGAGGAGGAGAGGAACCGGAATGACACATCTCACCGGGCCCTATACGAGCTCCTGATGGTAAGTTTATCCTGCATATTAGCCAAATCATGCACGTAATGTTCGTTTCATTACTAACTAATATGACTGACTCGTGAAAACCAAATGTGCAGTCCGTGTGCCAGAGCAATGGTCAGACCCCTCCGTCGATGCCCCAGATTGCTCCGGCGACCACGGTGAGTTTCATTTGAATGGTCATTATGTAGGAGATATGCCCTAGAGGCAATAATAAATGTTATTATTTATCTCCATGCTCATAATTAGGTTTATGTTCCATGCTATAACTGCTATGGTTCTCGAGTCTACAATAACCACGAGGCTTGGAGGAAGACTCATATGCACGTGTGAATAATAAACGGAAAAATGTATTCCTAAGTCTAGCCTCTAAGACTAGCTCAAGTGTTGCATGATGGTCCTGTTTTCCTGATCATGGGCATGTCTATGCCAGCAACTTTGAGGGCACAATGTTAGAAGAACATTTGTGTTGAATCGACCCGACTTGATGTTATGCTATGAGATACATTCGTCATGAGTTAATGGTTAATAACACAGAGATAGTTAACGTTTGCATGATTCCTTAGACCATGAGAGTGTCGAGTTTCTTCATGCTTGCTTCATGAACTTTGGGGTTTGTTAAACGTCATCCGTAAATGGGTGGCTATTACGGCGGCTTACGGGTTCATGGAAAAGTATGTCAAGTAACTTGATAGCTCAAGATTGGGATTTGCTCCTCCGACGATGGAGAGATATCTCTGGGCCCTCTCGGTGTTACGGTATCCATCATCGTCTGGACAGACACTTTGTGATTTGATCACGGGGATGCTGGAACACGGTAACGAGAAAAGAGAACAATACCGGTAACGAGGTAACTGGCTTAATGGACAAGTTGTTGATCCACGGGAATGCCAACATGTCTCACCTCGGGTATTTGTAACATATCGCGAAGCAACAGGAATAGCACATGGCAACTGGAGGTTCACTCGAATATTCATTCGTGTGGGTATATGGGTCAATATGGGTGTCCACGGCTCCGATGTTGATCATTGATCGGAAAGTGTTCCGGTCATGTCTATACTTCACCGAACCTATAGGGTCACATGCTTAAGGGTCATCTATCTGCTGAATACTAGAAAGGGAGTCTGAGAGAAAGTCACCGAAAATGTTTCGGAGACAACGGAAGAGTTCCGGAGAGAGAGAACACCGAAAGAGTTTCGGTAAAACCGAAAAGGTGTTTCGGAATATATTATTAGGTCAAATAGGGTTTCGGCATCGCATGGAAATTTTCAGAGGATGTCAGAATTGTTCTGGGAACTTCTGGGAATTTTCAGAGAGAAAAAACCGGAAATGTTCCGAAACTGCCGTAACCGCTGTTGATGCTTTCCGCTGATAAAAACCACCGCACCGAAAATGTTTCGGATCTTGCCCAGAATAATTTTAGAGGGTGCCAGAAATGTTCTGGGACCTTCTGGAATTTTTCAGAAAAATGTTTCGCGGAAAACATCTTGTCCCAGCGCGAGGGGACAAGATCCCACGAATCGGGGGTTGCATGTTTGGTGGCTTTTTGTCTAGGGAGCATGCATGTTTCATGGAGACATGTTGGTGGCTTGTTGGGGGGGCCCCCCCATGGGGGGAGACAAGGTGTGGGCCGGCCCAAGGGCTGCCATGGTGGTGTCCCCTTGGTGCCCCCCTTGTGTTACCATTATGCCCTTTCATGTGTGACATGAAGCTTGGGTATTTTGGTATTTCAACATCCCACCCCACCCCTTGCCTTGGCCTATAAAAGGAGGAGTTGGGGCTGCCATCTCCTTCATCCCCTTGCTCTCATACTCATGCCATGCAATTATCTGGCTTCTCTCTCCCTCCCACGAAAAGAGTTTCGTAGAGCCGAAAGGCTGTCTGGGTTCCGGTGGGAACTAGTTCTGGACGGCGAAGCCCTGCCGGATAGATGACACCGTATGTGTGCAACTCTGTAGAGAGGTCGTAGTTTCGATCTTAGTGCCCGTGGGGCTGTTCGTGAGTGCCTCCCGAAGGGCTGTCCAAGTGATGGTCCGAGTTCTGTGAGTCCTCCCGAAGGGCTGTCCGCGACACCATCCGGGGGACTATCCGACTGCCTCCCGGAGGGCTGTCTGGGTGGCGGATGAGGGTATACATCCTCGCGGTTGGGAGGTTGTAAATCCTAGCTGCGGGGATCTGCACCGACGATCGTCATCGACTCTACTTCCGCTGCGCTACGAGTCAGTAACGAATATGATCAAACCTTGTATGCAGTCTCCATAGTGGTCCTGGGCTGGTGCGTAGGTCAGAAAATTTTTGTTTTCTGCTGCGTTACCCTACAGTGGCATCATGAGCCGTGCTATGCGTAGATGCAGGTTGCGATCTAGAATACATGAGATGTATGGGTGTTGCACAATATAATTAGATAGTAGATGAGTTCTATTACTGAAAATTATTTGTGCGGGTAGCAGATGAAATCTATTACCCGATGTTCTTGTTGCTTCCCTGGAATTTGCATATTTCTGATCTTGATAACAGTATGGTGGAGTTTCAATGTTCTGGCAATCCGCGATCCTGATTGATCAACGAAGTGCTAACAGTTCATTGAATTCCACCGTAGTTAAAAAGAAAGATGAAATTTCGCAAACGAAAGGGCAATGCAGATATGATCTGCACGGGGGTCATGCGTATGACGAAGTTTAGTATGGGGCTCGAGATTTTATTATCTCAGTTTTCATACACCCTGGAAAGTTAATCTAGCGACTTGAATTATCATACTTGATGATGGACATTGGTAGCTTCGGTTTGTTTCGAAACCTTAGAAGCCACGTAAAACAAGTTTTTGCATGAACCGATTAGAGACGTCTAACTTGGTTTTGCAGGAGGGTTTGCATGTGCATATGATGTGGTATAGCAGTGCTCATAATAATTTGATTATGTATGAGATGACTATATGATGTAAATTGATTAACATGACCTGCGTGTCATGATTCGGCATGATGGCTGGAGCCATATGATTGCACTTTAATGACCTGCGTGTCAACCTTATGTAATGCACTTATTCCATTAGCTATAGAGATAGCAATATTATCTGGTGCATTGACAAGGTGGTGGCAATCTTCGCGAAGGTGAACACCGATGCGAATGCCGAAGATGAAGAAATACAAGACTTCTCCGTCGGAAAGGGCTATACCATATCATGCTATTATGAATTGCCTGAGATGTTTATCCCTTATGATGCACCCTTCTTGATTGCATGGTAGTCGCTTTTTATTAGGGTGATCTCCCACAAAAATATCAAGTAGTTAGTGTTCACCCAAGTGTAGCACCGTCACGGCACCTTTACTTTCGGGGTGCGCCAGGATCTACCTGGGTACGAACGATTGTACGGGTGTGAGGCGGGTGAGGTCAGACCTCGCAGCAAGATCACTTGGTTGTCTTGACGTTCATGGCAGGATCGTCCTGAGCTCGGAACACACGCATCAAAAGATGAACAAGAGTCACATAGAGATGTGATCGGCAAGTTTGCCTACCGATTGAAGTTGGCGCCATCAGTGTTCATCTCGAACAATGGCGTTGAATGGAAATGCGGATCTTGAATCACTCACGATCAATTATGAGAGATATTGATTTGAGTGGGAGCGCACTGTAGAATTAACTTGTTTTAATTCTTAGTGCAATTAATTATGGACACTGTCTAAGTGTTATTTGCATAATAGTTGTAGAATAATGGCTCGCGTTTCCACCTTCCCTATTAAAATTGAATAGTTGTTTAATATCTGGTTATAACTTTACGGTTGGTAACGTAATGTGAGGATTTCCCTCTAGAGTGCCGAGAAGGACTTTGTCCTATCGCATACTTTCGGTATTCTCTCGCTTATGCTATGGATCATGTGACTCTCGTCCTTCGATCCAAATGCTAGAATTCCATTTTAGTCAAGTGCAATATGTTTGCTTCCATGAGACCCGAACTTCGAAAGTTTGGATAGTTATGTGATATTCATGGAATCTGAAAATCATTTTCAGGGACAAACAAAGGCTAAAAGATATGAGATATCCAAAGCAGTGTTTGTTTGCAAACTATTAGTAAAGGAGTTTACTATGCATTAGACTGATAAGAGAGGGATCCAGGAGAACGCCTGTCATATGATGAAAGGTGAATAAAACAACAACTTAAAGAGAAAGGAAGTGTCCGAAGGGTGTTAGTGAAACTTTCACGCCTAGGAAGTCCAGGGCTAAACGCCACTCTTAAGTTGGGTGCTTCTTCTGAGAGTAGGAGAAATACTAAAAGTTAAACTGTTAGAAGTATAAAGGCAATAAGAAAGAAGACTGGAATATCCAGCTCATGTATGAATGTCATACAAGTTTTTGATGTATAGAAGGCTGGTCAAAGATATAGTTCTTGGGAATTATGATTAAATTGGTAATCACTGATTCTTGGGTATTGTGAGTTAATCACAAAGATACCCGCTCGATTGCTTTCTGTTGCAACTCGATGTAAGAACTACTATGACCTGAAAGACTTGCCAGGAATGAGGTTTAGGTATACACAGGGAACATAGTAAATGTTACTATACCTTCCATCGGTGTATTACCATCTGTATTTACTTTCTTAATTCATTTTAGAGTTTTACACTCTAGCCCTATGCATAAGGTATCTTGCAAGAAGGTTGTTCATAAGAGAACTTTTTATGTTCGATGTTATGAATAACATAAGGGCCATACTTTCATTATGAATGAGATGTATGTTATGAATATTGATAAAAATACATTACCTCTGGGTTTACTTTCATAATTCATTTTAGAGTTTCATACACTCTAGCCATTGCACAATGTTTGTTGCACAAGAGTTGTTCATAAAAACAACAATTGTTGTTCAGTATTATGAATAACATGAAGGGCCATGCTTCCATCCAAAATGGGACGTATGTTATGAATATTGATGGTAATATGATACATCCGTAACACTGACGCTAAATGTCATAAGACTAAGAGAATACCACACAAGTGTGGCACTACATTTGGTCACATTGGAGAAACCCGCATGGATAAATTCCATTATGATGGATTTTTTGAAGTCCTTTGATTTTGAATCATCTGACACTTGCAACTTTCCTCCGAAAAGTGAAGTGACTGAAATACCGTTCACAGGCCATAAGGAACGGACAACAAACTTATCGGTGATCATACATTTGATGTGTGTAGTCCGATAAATGTTGTTAGTAGTGGATTTATCTATCTTCAGAAATGACTCAAGTAGATATGTGGATATTTACTTGATGAGACGTAAGTCTGGATCTTTTGAATTTATTCGAAAGGTTTTCAAAAATGAAGTAGAAGTTATTGTAACAAGAAAATTCTGTTTCTACAATTCAATTACAGAAAGGAATAATTGAGTTACAAGTTTAGCGAATGTCTGATGAGTTGTGAAAGGAGTTTCATAACTTACACCTCCCGGAACACCACTGTGAGTGAAACGTCCATGAAGGTGTAATCGAACCATTTATGACATGGTAAGATCAAAGATGACATAAATAAATTTGCCATTATCCCTTTTAAAGAGTGATGCTTTAGAGATTGCGGCTTTTACACTGAAAAGAGCTCCATCGGGTCTGTTGAAATGACACCATGGTATGGTACGCCCAACCATGTTATATCTTTTCTTAACATTTGGAATATGGGGCTTGTGTAAAAGGTTACAAACCGATTCCAAATCAGACAAGTGCTACTTTGTAGGTTATCCTAAGTCATTGGGTATTCCTCCCTCACTATACCGAGGCAAATAGGTTTGCCACAAAGAACGGTATGCTTTTTGAAGAAAATGGTTCTTTCAAAAAGGTGAGTGGGAGAATAGTGCAACTCGACAAGATAAACAGTATCTTCGTCATCAGATCAAAGGAAAGAGACCTTGGAAGTAATTCCAGGTTTCCTACTGCGACTGATACGGAAGTCTCTACAATAAAATGTATGGACTTCGGTCGAACTTGCAGCTGAACCACGTAGGCAAGGCTCGTGCAAACCTCTCAGGTGCGCAGACGAGATATTGTTGTTAGACAACAGTATACCTACGATACACAAGGAAGCGTTGATGGGCCCTGACTCCGGAATTGGCTAAATGCCAATACAATCCGAGATAGTTTCCATATAAATGTTTCAAGACTAAAATCTTGATACACCTTTCGGAAGACTTAGAGTCTAACGAATTTTATGGAACTTAAAACTGATACGGATAAAAATGTTTTATCCATAAAGCTCAACTTGTTGCAATAACAAGTTCAAGGAGTTGACTACGATGAGGTTGTTTCACCGTAGCGATGCTTAAAGTCGGTTTGGGTTGAACTAGCAATTAATACATATTTCAGTCATGAGATATGAAACATGGATGACAATAGGATTTCCATATGATGGAAATGAAACCAAGGACTTGCATGTGTTACAGTCCAAGGTATTTTGTCATTCCAGAGGATGCTAGTAAGTATGCAAACTTCAGAGTTCCAGCAATGGACAGAAGAGAGCAAAGTGGAGTTGGAATCTTCGTGATTTGATGAAATGGTCAAAAGGGTTTTTGACTTCATCAATGGGTAACGAAGATGCTTGTGATTCAAGAAAGTAAGTGGGAGCATAATAATATTTCTAAAAACGTTGTGTGCTTGACACATTGTTAATTGGAAATAAATTTCTTGACATGAATTAGGACTTCATTTGAAAATAGTTTTTCGATGAAGTGCTTGGGCTAAATCGCCTTTATATTAGGCATGATAATCTATGGAGATAGATTTACCTAATGGGGCTGAGCAATGATACATATTGACAAGATGCTAAAACTTTTTAGCATTTAAAACGCTAAGGAGTGGTTCTTGCCAAAGTCACATGGAAAGAGTTTTTGCAAGACTCGGTGTCCCTAAAACACTGATGAGCAAAATACATGATGGAGATTCCACACACCTTTGTGTTTGGATTAATCATGTATTCCATGGTATGTGAAACAACCAGATATGTCCGATACTCCCAAGGTGTTGCGAGTATAGATACCAAAGTGATCAAAAGTACTGATCATAGGACAACAGTGAAAAGTGTCATTGAGTGCAAGAGTAGCTCTAATGACATGTTTTCTCGCAAGCGGAGATCATGAAGAGTTCGTTGTAAAAGGTTACATCGATACAGTCTTCATCCATGCTCCAAGCGATTTTTGATTTAAATTGAGGGTTTTTGTGTAACACACAATATGGTGGCACGGTAGTTGGAAATTGTTCCAAACAAGTTACTGTGGCGAATTCTATAACAAATGCGAAGTATGTTGCCGCTTTTAAAAGCGACAAAGAAGATGTTGAATCATATAGTTCATTCATGAACTTAGTATGGTTCCAAGATGGCTTTTGTCAATGGGACACTACTGCAGGTAGTTGCTCCATAACTCAGTCTGAGGAATCTAGGTTCGACCTGTGATTCACATACATACAAAACCAAGTCCACACAAAATATGAATTTTGTGAAAGCGTGAAAATGCGAGGATATGCAAAGATACACACAGAGCTGAAATCGTCAGATCCGTTGGACATCAGGCTATACCACAAGCGAAGCATATTTACACCGGTATGCCACAGGTGTGAAGTGCATTAGCATTAACTAGATTATTGACTCTAGTGCAAGTGGGAGTCTGTAGGAGATATGCCCTAGAGGCAATAATAAATGTTATTATTTATCTCCATGCTCATAATTAGGTTTATGTTCCATGCTATAACTGCTATGGTTCTCGAGTCTACAATAACCACGAGGCTTGGAGGAAGACTCATATGCACGTGTGGAATAATAAACGGAAAAATGTATTCCTAAGTCTAGCCTCTATGACTAGCTCAAGTGTTGCATGATGGTCCTGTTTTCCTGATCATGGGCATGTCTATGCCAGCAACTTTGAGGGCACAATGTTAGAAGAACATTTGTGTTGAATCGACCCGAATTGATGTTATGCTATGAGATACATTCGTCATGAGTTAATGGTTAATAACACAGAGATAGTTAACGTTTGCATGATTCCTTAGACCATGAGAGTGTCGAGTTTCTTCATGCTTGCTTCATGAACTTTGGGGTTTGTTAAACGTCATCCGTAAATGGGTGGCTATTACAGCGGCTTACGGGTTCATGGAAAAGTATGTCAAGTAACTTGATAGCTCAAGATTGGGATTTGCTCCTCCGACGATGGAGAGATATCTCTGGGCCCTCTCGGTGTTACGGTATCCATCATCGTCTGGCCAGACACTTTGTGATTTGATCACGGGGATGCTGGAACACGGTAACGAGAAAAGAGAACAATACCGGTAACGAGGTAACTGGCTTAATGGACAAGTTGTTGATCCACGGGAATGCCAACATGTCTCACCTCGGGTATTTGTAACATATCGCGAAGCAACAGGAATTGCACACGGCAACTGGAGGTTCACTCGAATATTCATTCGTGTGGGTATAGGGGTCAATTTGGGTGTCCACGGCTCCGATGTTGATCATTGATCGGAAAGTGTTCCGGTCATGTCTATACTTCACCAAACCTATAGGGTCACACGCTTAAGGGTCATCTATCTGCTGAATACTAGACAGGGAGTCTGAGAGAAAGTCACCGAAAATGTTTCGGAGACAACGGAAGAGTTCCGGAGAGAGAGAACACCGAAAGAGTTTCGGTAAAACCGAAAAGGTGTTTCGGAATATATTATTAGGTCAAATAGGGTTTCGGCATCGCATGGAAATTTTCAGAGGATGTCAGAATTGGTCTGGGAACTTCTGGGAATTTTTAGAGAGAAAAAACCGGAAATGTTCCGAAACTGCCGTAACCGCTGTTGATGCTTTCCGCTGATAAAAACCACCGCACCGAAAATGTTTCGGATCATGCCCAGAATAATTTTAGAGGGTGCCAGAAATGTTCTGGGACCTTCTGGAATTTTTCAGAAAAATGTTTCGCGGAAAACATCTTGTCCCAGCGCGAGGGGACAAGATCCCACGAATCGGGGGTTGCATGTTTGGTGGCTTTTTGTCTAGGGAGCATGCATGTTTCATGGAGACATGTTGGTGGCTTGTTGGGGGGGCCCCCCCATGGGGGGAGACAAGGTGTGGGCCGGCCCAAGGGCTGCCATGGTGGTGTCCCCTTGGTGCCCCCCTTGTGTTACCATTATGCCCTTTCATGTGTGACATGAAGCTTGGGTATTTTGGTATTTCAACATCCCACCCCACCCCTTGCCTTGGCCTATAAAAGGAGGAGTTAGGGCTGCCATCTCCTTCATCCCCTTGCTCTCATACTCATGCCATGCAATTATCTGGCTTCTCTCTCCCTCCCACGAAAAGAGTTTCGTAGAGCCGAAAGGCTGTCTGGGTTCCGGTGGGAACTAGTTCTGGACGGCGAAGCCCTGCCGGATAGATGACACCGTATGTGTGCAACTCTGTAGAGAGGTCATAGTTTCGATCTTAGTGCCCGTGGGGCTGTTCGTGAGTGCCTCCCGAAGGGCTGTCCAAGTGACGGTCCGAGTTCTGTGAGTCCTCCCGAAGGGCTGTCCGCGACACCTTCCGGGGGACTATCCGACCGCCTCCCGGAGGGCTGTCCGGGTGGCGGATGAGGGTATACATCCTCGCGGTTGGGAGGTTGTAAATCCTAGTTGCGGGGATCTGCACCGACGATCATCATCGACTCTACTTCTGCTGCGCTACGAGTCAGTAACGAATATGATCAAACCTTGTATGCAGTCTCCATAGTGGTCCTGGGCTGGTGCGTAGGTCAGAAAATTTTTGTTTTCTGCAGCGTTACCCTACACATTAGTTACTAGCTAGTATTCACATTTGAGTTGCATCATCCTAACGAGACATTGCAAATGATCTTTGGTGCAGAATGCCTCCCGAAAAGCATCGACCGATCCTTCTCCGTCTGCCACTGGCGCGACCGGTCCTTCACCTCCGTGATGACGGTAAGTTTTCCAAAGTGTTTTGCTTAACAAATGCATATTTAGCTTAAGAAATGACCTATTTAGCTCCAAAATGACCTATACTGAGCTTATTTTCCTTGAAAATGACATAATAACCTTACTTAGCTCCAAAATGACCTGTTTTACCTAGGATAGCTATAAAATGACCTATACTTAGCATTTTTTCCTCCAAAATGACTTAATATGCTTAGTTAGCTAAAAAATGGCATAACCACCTAGGATAGCTCAATAATGACCTATACTTAGCTTAGCTAGTTCATTTATGACATAATTAGCTTACTTAGGTAAAAAATGGAATAATAACCTTGGTTTAGCTCCAAACTGTCATATAATTTGCTTATTTTCCTCGAAAATGACATAATAACCTTACTTAGATCCAAAATGACCAATTTTAACTAGGATAGCTCTAAAATGACCTACACTTACCATTTTTTCCTCCAAAGTGACTTAATATGCTTAGTTAGCTCAAAAATGGCATAACTAACTAGGTTAGCTCAATAATGACCTATACTTAGCTTATTTAGTTCATTTATGACATACTTAGCATACTTAGGTCAAAAATTGCATAATAATCTTGGTTACCTCCAAAATGTCATATACTTTAGCATACTTAGGTCAAAAATTGCATAATAATCTTGGTTACCTCCAAAATGTCATATACCTGGCTTATTTTTCTCGAAAATGACATAATAACCTTACTTAGCTCCACCATGACCTATTTACCTAAGTTAGCTCTAAAATGACATACACTTAGCATTTTTTCCTCCAAAATGACTTAATATGCTAAGTTAGCTAAAAAATGGCATAATTACCTAGGTTACCTTAGTTAAAAGAAGAAGAAGATAAAGAAGAGGAGAAAAAGAAAGAGAAGAAAAATTCTTCTTCGTCTTTTTCTTCTTCTTCTTCTAGTCTTCTTCTTC
The DNA here is from genome assembly GCA_011799875.1 of Thinopyrum elongatum. Lineage (NCBI taxonomy): Eukaryota > Viridiplantae > Streptophyta > Magnoliopsida > Poales > Poaceae > Thinopyrum > Thinopyrum elongatum. Next base: position 587,441,070 of record CM022301.1, read on the forward strand.
TAACTTTCTTCTTTCCCAATTTGTAGTTTTGCTTCAGATCACGGAAGCTTGTGTTGATGGAGTCTACTCTTCTCCTTGTCCTTCCTTTTTGTTTTGATTTTGTAGGATGAACAATGTGAAACTTGCTACCCATATATGTATGTATGGATGAAACCATTGTATATGGACTTTTTGCTTAATTGTTGCATATGTTGGCTATATATATGTTGGATATGGACTTTTGATTTGGTATATATATGTGTTGGATGATCATATCCATATGGCAGGGATATGTATGCTTGTTGAAAGTATTTTGAAATTAATATATATATATATATATATATATATATATGTATATCTGTGAAATTGATTGAATTTAAGAAAAAATAGAATTAACAGGGCCAATACAGGCACTTTGCCGTCTGCCAGCGGACGGCAAAGGTCTTTGCCGTCTGCCAGCGGACGACAAAGCTGCCATGTGGCAACTACCTGTGCAACCTGGGGGCACCTGGGCTGGCCTATTTAGACAGTTTGCCGTCTGCTGGCAGACGGCAAAGAAGCAAAGGTCTTTGCCATCTGCTAGCAGACGGCAAAGCACGCGCACTTGGGCTGGCCTATTTGTACCTCTTTGTCATCTGCGAGCAGATGGGAAAGCACGCCATTAGCCACCTAACGGACCTAACCCTATCCCTCTGTCGTCCAGGTCCTTTGCCGTCTGCTTGCTTAGGATGGCTGACGGCAAAATTCTTTGCCGTCCGCTTTATTAAAGCAGACGGCAAAGCAGCCCTTTACCGTAGTCCATTCAGCCGAACGTGGTGCCGTCTACTAGCTGATGGCAAAGGCCTTTGTCGTCCGCCAGGCATGCCTTTGCCGTCAGCCATGGCAGATGGCGAAGCGCCTGATTCCTGTAGTGAAGGAAGCAAAGCCCTCAACTCAAAACTACTCTTTATTATATATAACTCATGGACTCGATTACATAGATAGATCTTGAAACAAAACACAAAGCTAGATCATACTAAAACTATATTCTGCCAGATCAAGATATAACCAAAAGGATCGAACTAAGAAAAAGCGATAAAGGTAAAGGTGTGATGGTGAGACGATTCCGGGGCATCTCCCCCAAGCTTGGTAGTTGCCAAGGGGAGTGCCCATACCCATGTATTTAGGTCTCTTTCTTCGGAGGTGGTGATGATGGAGTTGTTGATGATGAAATAAGTTTATCCTCTGTCTTCCAAGGCATAGGTTCACCATCGTAAAAAGATGAACGAGTCTCCGGGATCCTCAAATCTGCAGCCAAACTCATCCTTTTAAATCTGTATTCATACTCACGGTTTTGGTTTTGCAGGTCATAGATCTGGGCTTGGAGATGCTCGATTTTCTCATGAAGCTTGAATATGGCCTGCCCAATGTTCTCGGCATCCAGCTTGTGACCACTAGTAAATTCAGCGATCATCATGTGGTTGGCGTAGAGTCCACGTTCCACCATCCCTTGGCACTTGAAGACTTGCCGCTCCACTTCTTCGAGCCTTGTCTCCATGCTTCTGGTCTTCTTTGGCCCTTCAGTATCGCAGATGTGTAGCACCCCCTCATGCATCTCAATGCTTTAAGGGTGTTGCCGCACCTCCGCGAGATAAGGGTTGATGACCTTCTCGAAAAACTAGTCCTTGGGGGCGCTTGGAGACGTCATGGCGATCTGGATCTGTCAAAAAACAGCTCAAAACAAAGACAGGAGATATTGCCGTGGTACGGTGGTCAAAACCGTCGGGAGATTATATAATGAATTTTTACCGACCAAAAGAAGTATTGTGCAAGAAAACAGAGTCCGGAGGGCACACGAGGGGACCACAAGGCAGGGGGCACGGCCAGGGGGTAGGACGCGCCCTCCACTCTTGTGGACGCCTCGTGCGCTCTTCGGACTACTTTTATTTTTCCTAATTTTTTAAATATTCTGAAATGGAGAAAAATTATCATTGGAAACATTTTGGAGTCGGTTCACTTACCGTACCACATACCTATTCCTTTTTGGAGTCTGAAATGTTCTGCAAAGTATCCCTTATGCACTCTTCCGGTGTTATGGTATTAATAATATTGGTCTCAACATTTATGAGAGTACCTGAGATATAATGTTTGATTCTTTGACCATTTACCACCTTCGGATTTGTGCCTTCAGCATTGTTGATCTTAATGGCACATGAACAATAGACCTCCTCGATAATGTAAGGACCTTCCCATTTAGAGAGAAGCTTTCCTGCAAAAAATCTTAAACGAGAGTTGTATAGCAAAACATGATCACCTACATTAAACTCACGCTTTTGTATCCTCTTGTCATGCCATCTTTTAACTTTTTCTTTAAACAACTTGGCATTCTCATAGGCTTGGGTTCTCCATTCATCAAGCGAGCTAATTTAAAATAAGCTCTTCTCACCGGCAAGTTTGAAATCATAGTTGTGCTCTTTAATAGCCCAATAAGCTTTATGTTCTAGTTCAAGAGGTAAGTGACATGCTTTTCCATAAACCATTTTATATGGAGACATACCCATAGGGTTTTTATAAGCAGTTCTATAAGCCCATAATGCATCATCAAGTTTCTTAGACCAATTCTTTCTAGATCTATTAACAGTCTTTTGCAAAATCAATTCAATCTCTCTATTGCTCAATTCTACTTGACCACTAGACTGAGGATGATATGAGAAGCAATTCTATGGTTGACATCATATTTAGCAAGCATTTTACAGAAAGCGCCATGAATAAAATGTGAACCACCATCAGTCATTAAATATCTAGGGACTCCAAACCTCAGAAAAATAACTTCTTTAAGCATCTTAATAGAAGTGTTATGATCAGCACTACTAGTTGGAATAGCTTCTACCCACGTAGTAACATAATCAACAGCAACTAAAATATGTGTATACCCATTAGAGGAAGGAAAAGGTCCCATATAATCAAAGCCCCAAACATCAAATGGTTCAGTAACAAGTGAATAATTCATAGGCATTTCCTGACGTCTACTAATATTGCCAATTCTCTGGCATTCATCACAAGACAAGACAAACTTACAGGCATCCTTGAAGAGAGTAGGCCAATAAAAATCGGATTGTAATACCTTGTGTGCAGTTCTATCTCCAGCATGGTGTCCTCCGTAAGCTTCGGAGTGGTACTTGCGTAGGATTAGTTCATGTTCATGCTCAGGTACACAACGTCTAATAACACCATCTACTCCTTCTTTATAAAGGTGTGAGTCATCCCAAAAGTAATGTCTTAAATCATAGGAAAACTTTTTCTTTTGCTGGTACGTGAAACTAGGTGGTATAAATTTAGCAACAATGTAATTAGCATAATCAGCATACCATGGAATATTACGAGAAGCATTTATGATAGCTAATTGCTCATCAGGAAAACTATCATCAATAGGCAGTGGGTCATCAAGAACATTTTCTAACCTAAACAAGTTGTCTGCTACGGGGTTCTCAGCTCCCTTTCTATCATTAATATGCAAATCAAATTCTTGTAACAAGAGAACCCAACTAATGAGTCTAGGTTTAGCATCTTTCTTTTCCATAAGATATTTAATAGCAGCATGATCAGTGTGAACAGTTAATTTGGAATCAACAATATAAGATCTAAACTTATCACAGGCAAATACAACTGCTAGAAATTATTTTTTCAGTAGTAGCATATTTTCTCTGGGCACTGTCTAGAGTTTTACTGGCATAATGAATAAAATTCAATTTCTTATCAACTCTTTGTCCTAGAATAGCACCAATAGCATAATCACTAGCATCACACGTAATTTGAAAGGGAAAATTCCAATCAGGTGGTTGAACAATAGGTGCAGAAATCAAGGCTTTCTTAAGTATTTCAAATGCTTCTACACAATCATCATCAAAAACAAAGGAAACATCTTTTTGCAAGAGATTAGTGAGAGGCCTAGAAATTTTAGAGAAGTCTTTAATAAACCTCCTATAGAAACCAGCATGACCAAGGAAACTTCATATACCTTTGATATCTTTAGGACACGGCATCTTTTCAATAGCATCTACTTTAGCTTTATCAACTTCAATACCTCTTTCAGAAATTTTATGCCCCAAGACAATACCTTCATTAACCATAAAGTGGAACATCTCCCAATTCAAAACAAGATTAGTTTCTTCACATCTCTGTAGAACTCGATCAAGGTTGCTTAAGTAATCATCAAAAGAAGTTCCGTAAATGGAGAAATCATCCATGAAAACCTAAACAATCTTTTCACAAAAGTCAGAGAATATAGCAGTCATACATCTTTGAAAGGTAGCAGGTGCATTGCATAAACCAAAAGGCATACGTCTATAAGCAAAAGTACCGAAAGGGCAAGTAAAAGTGGTCTTTTCTTGGTCCTCTTTTTGACACAGGTATTTGAGAGAAACCAGAGTAACCATCTAGAAAGCAAAAATGCGTATGTTTGGATAGTCTTTGTAGCATTTGATCAATAAAAAGGTAAAGGGTAATGATCTTTTCTAGTAGCTTTGTTTAATTTACAAAAATCAATTACCATTCTATAACCTGTAACAATTCTTTATGGAATCAATTCATTCTTATCATTAGGAACAACAGTAATACCTCCCTTCTTAGGGACACAATGAACAGGACTTACCCATCTACTATCTGTAATAGGATAAATTATACCTGCCTCCAGAAGCTTTAGTATTTCATTTCTTACCACTTCCTTCATCTTAGGATTCAGCCTTCGTTGGTGATCAAGAACTGGTTTAGCATCAGGCTCCATATTAATTTTGTGCTGACATACAGTGGGGCTAATGCCCTTAAGATCATCAAGAGTATATCCAATAGCTGCACGGTGCTTCCTCAGAGTTTTCAATAATTTCTTTTCTTCATGCTCTGAAAGGTTAGCACTAATAATAACATGATATACCTTCTTTTCATCGAGATAAGCATATTTCAGAGTATCAGGTAATTGTTTAAGCTTAAACACGGGATCACCCTTGGGTGGAGGAGGATCCCCAAGGATTTCAATAGGCAAGTTGTGTTTCAAAATAGGCCCTTGATTAAAGAATATTTCATCTATTTCCCTTCTTTCATTCATAAACATATCATTTTCATGGTCTAGCAAATATTGTTCTAAAGGATCAGTAGGAGGCACGGCAATAGAAGCAAGACCAATAATTTCATCCTTACTAGGCAATTCTTTATCATGGGGTTGTATATGAAACTTAGAGAAATTAAAATCATGAGACACATCCCCAAAGCCGACAGTAACAATATCCTTTTTGCAATCTATCTTAGCATTAACAGTGTTTAAGAAAGGTCTACCAAATATAATGGGAGAAAAATCATCTTGTGGGGAACCAAGCACAAGAAAATCAGTAGGGTATTTTATTTTCCCACACAAGACTTCAACATCTCTAACAATCCCAATTGGTGATATAGTATCTCTATTGGCAACTTAATAGTAACATCAATATCTTCTATCTCAGCAAGTGCAATGTCATTCATAATTTCTTGGTATAAGGTTTAAGAAATTGCACTCACACTAGCACCCACATCACATAAGCCATGATAACAGTGATCTCCTGTTTTAACAGAAACAACAGGCATGCCAACAATTGGTCTATGTTTATCTTTAATATCGGGTTTAGCAATCCTAGCAGCTTCATCACAGAAATAAATAACATGCCCATCAATATTATCAACCAAGAGATCTTTAACCATAGCAATACTAGGTTCAACTTTAATTTGTTTAGGGGGTGTAAGTGTTCTAGTATAACTCTTACGAACAACAGTTGAAGCTTTATCATGGTCCTTTATTCTAACAGGAAAAGGTGGTTTCTCAATATAAGTAGTAGGAACAATAGGATCAACATTATAAGTAATAGTTTCTTCTTCAACTTTAATAGGTTCTACTACTTTCACTTCAATGGGAGGATGATATTTAAACCACTTCTCCTTAGGGAGATCAACATGAGTAGCAAAAGATTCACAGAAAGAAGCTACTATCTCAGAGTCAAGTCCATATTTAGTGCTAAAATCACGAAAAGCATCGGTATCCATGAAAGATTTTACACAATCGAATTTAAGGTTTATACCTAACTCCTTACCTTCATCGAGTTCCCAATCTTCAGAGTTGCGGTTAATTCTTTCCTATAAATCCCATTTGAATTCAATATCCTTCTTCATAAAAGAACCAATACAAGAAGTATCGAGCATGGATTGATCATTAAGAGAAAGCCGAGCATAAAAATTCTGAATAATAATTTCTCTTGAGAGCTCATGATTGGGGCATGAATATAACATTGACTTAAGCCTCCCCCAAGCTTGAGCAATACTTTCTCCTTCACAAGGCCAAAAATTATATCTATAGTTCCGATCACGATGAACCAGATGCATAGGATAAAACTTCTGATGAAATTCCAATTTCAATCGGTTGTAGTTCCAGGATCCAATATCATCACATAGCCTATACCATGTCAATGCCTTTCCCTTCAAAGATAAAGGGAAGACCTTCTTCTTGACATCATCCTCGGGCAATCCTGCAAGCTTAAATAATCCATAAACTTCATCCACATAGATTAAGTGCATATCAGGATGTAATGTTCCGTCTCCTGCATAAGGATTAGCTACCAGTTTCTCTGTCATACCCAAAGGAATTTCATAATAAATATTTTCAGTAGGTGCAGTAGGTTGAGGAGCAACTCTTTTCTCTTCTGGTCGAGGTGAAGATACCCCGAACAAGCCCCTCAAAGGATTATTTTCCATAGTGACAAGTGACAGTAAATTTTAGCACACTATATAAATGTTTCCTTACCAAATTCCACTTACCAAAGTTGCTTCACTCCCCGGCAACGGCACTAGAAAAGAGTCTTGATGACCCACAAGTATAGGGAATCTATCATAGTCCTTTCGATAAGTAAGAGTGTCAAACCCAACGAGGAGCAGAAGGAAATGACAAGCGGTTTTCAGCAAGGTATTCTCTGCAAGCACTGAAATTATCGGTAACAGATAGTTGTATGATAAGATAATTCATAACGAGTAACAAGTAACAAAAGTAACTAAGGTGCAGCAAGGTGCCCAATCCTTTTTTTAGCAAAGGAAAAGCCTGGACGAACTCCTATATAAAGCAAAGCGCTCCCGAGGACACATGGGAATTGTTGTCAAGTTAGTTTTCATCATGCTCATATGATTCGCGTTCATTACTTTGATAACTTGATATGTGGGTGGACCGGTGCTTGGGTGCTGCCTTTCCTTGGACAAGCCTCCCACTTATGATTAACCCCTCTCGCAAGCATCCGCAACTACGAAAGAAGAATTAAGATAAATCTAACCATAGCATGAAACATATGGATCCAAATCAGCCCCTTACGAAGCAACGCATAACCTAGGGTTTAAGCTTCTGTCACTCTAGCAATCCATCATCTACTTATAAGTTCCCAATGCCTTCCCCTAGGCCCTAATCATGGTAAAGTGTCATGTAGTCGACGTTCACATAAAACCACTAGAGGAAAGACAACATACATCTCATCAAAATATCGAACGAATACCAAATTCACATGATTACTTATAACAAGACTTCTCAAATGTCCTCAGGAACAAACGTAACTACTCACAAAGCATATTCATGTTCATAATCAAAGGAGTATTAATTATCATTAAGGATCTGAACATATGATCTTCCATCGAATAAACCAACTAGCATCAACTACAAGGAGTAAACAACACTACTAGCAACCCACAGGTTCCAATCTGAGGTTTTGAGACAAAGATCGGATATGAGAGAAGAACTAGGGTTTGAGAGTAGATGGTGCTGGTGAAGATGTTGACGGAGATTGACCCCCTTTTGATGAGAGGATCGTTGGTGATGACGATGGCTTCGATTTCCCCCTACCGGAGGGAAGTTTCGCCGGCAGAACATCTCCGCCGAAGCCCTAGATTGGTTCCGCCCAACTTCCGCCTCGAGACGGCGGCGCTTCATCCCGAAAGCTTCCTTCTGATTTTTTCCAGGTCAAAACACACCATATAGCAGAAGATGGGCATCGGGGGCCTGCCAGGTGTCCCACAAGGCAGGGGGTGCGCCCAGGGGGGTAGGGCGCGCCCCCACCCTTGTGGATGGCTGGTTGCCTCCCTCTGGTGCTTTCTTCGCACAATATTTTTTATATATTCCAAAATAATTCTCCGTGAAGTTTCATGACTTTTGGAGTTGTGGAGAATAGGTCTCTAATATTTGCTCCTTTTCCAGTCCAGAATTCCAGCTGCCGGCATTCTCCCTCTTCATGTAAACCTTATAAAATAAGAGAGAAAAGGCATAAGTATTGTGATATAATGTGTAATAACAGCCCATAATGCGATAAATATTAATATAAAAGCATGATGCAAAATGGACGTATCAACCGGACTGCTGGCATGCCTACCGTCATTTCACACAGCTACTCGCACGCCTCCCGATGACACTGCGCAGCGAGCATGCCTCCCGGTCTGCCTACGCGGCGGACTGCTTGCATGCGTCCCGTCAACTCACGCCTGCTCGCACGACACACGGGTCACGTGGCGGCATGTATATTATTTTTCTATTTAGATGATTAATGTTGCCGCTTTATTTCTTAACCGAAGCATGGCACGTATCCATTGTTGGTCTAACGCTCATGGTTCAAATAAATAATCCGTTTGGGATATTGGTTCCCAATTATTAATAATCTCCCGTTTGTAAGAAGATAAAGATTACGTCAAAACTGGTCTCAAATTTGACAAAAAAAGTACAATGCCACTTTGTATTGGTGTCCATATGACAACACGATAAGTTTCATGAATTTCAAATAACTTTTGGATGTACTAGAATTTAAAAATCAAGATTCTCAATGTTTGAAATTTCTTGCACGGGGAGTAAACATGCACCCAGTGGGACACATGTGTTTTTGCAATCCATTTAGGTGCACGGTCACGTGTGCATGTAGCTCAAATTTGATTTTTGCACATTATACCCCTAGAAAATCAATCAATGTACTAAAACATCTTAATGATCTCTATTTTTTTCAAAATTAAAACGTCCCTCCTTTGGTAACACCGTGGGATAATTTAACATGCATTGTAGTTGCGGTGGATTCGTAGTGTGTGTGTGTGTGCATCTGGGGGTGGCGGGTGGCTGGCAGTACACTACGAGTCATGAGCCACCGTGTGGGTTGGCCATTTTGTGAGGCAGGTGCCACATCAGAGTCGTGAATTCATTATTTAAAACATTACACAACCCTTTCATACATACATGTTTTGGCCACATGCTGTCGATGGTTGTCCTACACGACACTCGATACTCGCGTGTGACGCTTTCAATGGGCCCGCGAGGTCGTCGTCCATCACTTTGACGAACAGTCGGCAAAGAGGTTAATTTGACCAGCAAGGTAGAATCTTTTGTCTTGTGTGAGTATATAGTATGCGTCGAAGAGGTGGGAGGGGACTAGCATATATACTACACGTACGCGTCCATGAACAAGTACACCTCACTCAGTGTCGGGACTTTTCGGTTTTCGAGGCATGTGCCACATCAAAGTTGTGAAATTGGCTATTCAAACATCACACAACACCTCTTTGGGCCACATGCATGCAGGCGGTGGTTATCCTAGGACACTCACGTGTGATGCTTCCATCTATGGGCCCATGAGGCCATCATCGATGCATGCATCACTTTGACCTACATCGGGAGAGGTTAATTAATTTCACCATCAAGGAGGATTCTTTTTTGGTTGTATTACGGTGGGAGCATATACTATGCGTCGAAGAGGGGGAAGGGGACCATCATATGTAGTACGCTTCATGAACCTCGCTCCGTGTGGGGACTTTATGATATTAGAGGCATGTGCCACATCAAAGTTGTGCATTTCGGGTATTCAACATATGTTTGGCCCACATGCAAAGTGATGGTGGTTGTCCTCTCGCACCCACTTAAGTGGTTATCAGTGATATCGATGCTTTCCATCTACGGGCCCCTTGGTCCATCACAACTTTGCCTGACAACGAGAGATGTTAATTTGACTTAGGAGGGGATTATTTTTTTGTTTGTAATACGATATATATATAGGTCATGCTCTGGGATGACATGATACAGTTTGAGCACACACATGCATGTGTACGCATGAATCCCTCCCAACGAGTCGAAGTGGCTAGTACCACGACATGTCAGGAACCGATCTCGCTCTGTGTGCGGACTGTACGATTTTCGACGCACGCGCCACATCAATGTTGTGAAATGGTATTCAAACATGCACGCACGCATCACCTCCATACATATGCATGTAGTGGTTGTATTCGAACGGTACACTCCCTCGCGTGGTTATCGGAGACAAGCCTATATATTCGTGGGCCCGCGTGGACATCCATGATCACCTTGACCGACAACAAGATAGGTTACCATGGCAGATTCTTCCTTTGGTTCGTGTTATCGTAGTATAGGTCATGGTGAGATTCAAACCTAATTAAGTTTGAGCGCATACTATGCACGCATGCATGCATGAATCCCCGTCATCGGCTTGAAGAGTGGTGTGACATACATATGCATCATCAACTAACCCTCACTCAGTTTGGGGATTTCTGGTTCGAAAGCACGGTGCCACATCAAAGTTGTTCCATTGTGTATTCAAACACACCTCTCCATACATATGTTTGGGCCACACGCAGGCAGTGGTTGTCTTCGGGGACTAGCTACTTGCGTGATTATTGGCAAGCTAGCACATCTCCGAGGTCGCATGGACGGCCATCACTTTGACCAACAACAAGAGAGAGGTTGTACGACCAAGGTGGATTATTCTTGGTCCATTTTATGATCCATCTTGGTGAGATGCCTCTCTGGCCCGCCGACTGAAAGTGGGTGTGTGTGTGGGGGGGGGGGACTGCTACTTCGCACTTTGCTAGGTGAACCTCCGTGGGGGGGCATGCATTCATAGCTTAGGATTCCCTTCCTGCCGACACGAGGGGGGCAAGCAATACCGTGCGCTTTGCGAGATAGGTTCCACATCGAAGTTGCATTTGGTATTTGAACATCAAACCACCCTTTTCATACGTATGTTTGGTCCACATGCAAGTGGGTTCGTGTTCTGACCCTCTCCCGCGTCATTTTTCGCCAAATTTATGAACATTCGACAAGTCGGATGACGCAACAGACATGGTTCACTCACACTAACCGTGTGCCACGCTGGTGCCCCTGTCATGCACATCTGCACAGTACATTCGGCTCCATGAGGCTTCCCCTCTCAAAAATATCTACCCGCCTGCAGCTTTTTTCTGTTTGATAACACACGGTTATTATGTTTCTACCGTGTGTGATGTTTCTTGTTCCCGCTCCCGCCTGCATCCCTTGAAAATATCTGCCCGCCTCGAGGGTTTTTCTGTTTCATAACACACGGTTGTTATTTCTGGACCGTGTGCGGTGCACCATCATCAAAAATTTTAATAGCCCCGACATTTCACTCCCGCGTAGTAAAATTTTCAGTAGCCGCGTCATTTCCTCAAACACACCCCCCGGCCCCCTCCAAACACACACACACACACACACACACACACCAAAACCTCCTCGGGCACGCGTGTGCGCACACACACACCCTTCCTCACTCGAAACCCTAGCAAGCTCACCGCCGCCGCCGCCGCCGCAAGGCCTCCATTGTCAACATCTGTCGGTTTGTCCGTGCAGCTTACCCACCGATCTCCATACCCAGGCTGCCCTAAGTTTCTTAGATGACGCCTGCCAAATGGCCCCTTTCCCATAGATCCCCATCCCCCACTACAGAGCATCGCAGCCTAAGCCCGGCTACGCTTCCCATGGAGCTCGAGGAGCGACTGGCCCAAAAGAGGTGTATCACGGTCTCTTCACCCGACGTCGCCGAGGAAGCTGACGACCATTACTTGCCGCAGGCACTCAATCAGTGGGATAGAGTATGCGGGTATGTCACGGATGCCGGCTATGACATCGAGGTCATCGACAGCGATGGCCTGACGCGGGCTATGTCACAGGTTAAGTGGCCCACCCCCAGCCCCTCGGGTTCAACCGCCGTCGATCTCATCCATGGCCCCACCGCTGATCTCCTCTGGCTCACTGTTAAGAATTTGCCATCCTACATCGCCATCGAGCCCCTTTTGTCATTTCTGAAGGACATGTTCTGCAACGCTGGCTTGGGATCCACAGCTTCCAAGTCAGACCTCAACGACGGCGACCACGAGGAGGGCACCCTCTCCGGCTCTTCCAACGGGAAAGAGCCTATCTGCTCTTCCAAGGGGAAAGAGCCCATCTGTGACATCAGGGAGGGCACCCTATAGCCGTGCACTTCCAAGGGGAAGGAGCCCATCTACGACAACATGGAGCGCATCAAGGGTCCGTAATCTTCCCACGGGAACGAGCCCATCTGTGACAAGTTACTAAACCCGTGATTTGTTTTGCCATGCCTCTTCATAGGGGGGAACCCATGATTTGTTTTGTCGAGTAGCTTTTGTAGTGTAGTGAGAATATGTCCAGTTTTAAGTGTTATATTTGGTTGTTTGCAGTACGCCTTGTTTATTTCAGTTGTTCACAATGTGATGCCCTATATGTGCAATTATTTACTGTGCAATACATTTCATCAATCCAGTTTTAAACATACCAATAGGAATGCATATATTTGCTTGCTGTTAAGCCTGTTATAGCTAGCATATGCCTCTTTTAAAGTTTTTTGATTGTTCGGTTGTTTGTAGTTAGCATATGTCTAGTTTCAAATGCTATCTTTGGTTGTTCGTAGTATGCCTTGTTTATTCCAGTTATTCACAACGTGACGTTCTATATGTGCAAGTACAAACTGTGCAGTTCAATTTCATCAATACCAGTTTCAACAATACCACTATGAATGACTACATTTGGTTGCTGCATCTTGTAGTTAACAGGCCTTTCCATTTTTGTTTAACAATAACTAGTGTACTTAAACCGGCACAATACCAGTTTGAATGAATACGTTTGCTTGTTGTTGAATGTTAGGCCTGTTGCAGTTAACACACCTTTCCACTTGTTTTGCTTTACTAGCGTGCTTAAACCTGCGCACTGAAGCTATCTTTTGGAGATTATTTTGTCTGCCATGGATATATTTGGTTGCTGTTTAGCCTGTTGTGCTTAACATGCCTCTCGACGTACCTACACAGGACAATTTTGGGAACGACTAATGTTTTCCATCGAGGTTAGTTTCATCCCATGGCTTATATATACTCACTGTTCAGGATATCGGCAGCTGGTACCATATAGGCCGGGGGCTGATAAGGGACTAATCGGTGAATCGGACTTTTAACTGAATATATCTGAGGCTACATAGCAACATGCACTGTACTTAATGTCTAAATATGCAATCCTAAGCTACATAGCAACAAGGAAGAGTGTTACCTTAATGTTCTGATGATGTCTAGATATACGTAGAAGAGCAACAGCAGCAACAACAACAACACAGCCCTGTTTGGATACTCAACTTAGCTAGAGGTTAGAGTTAGTTTCTAGCTCATGACTAACCATGAACTAACTCCATCCAAAGAGGTGTTTGGATGACAGGGTTAGATTGACAATAAATGCACTAGGAGAACTAGCTCCAATTAGCACCTCTTGGGTGGGATAGTTTTTTTGGGTGGGTTAGATGCAACTAGCTCAAACTAGCCCTCATGTTTGGATATACTTTAGGGCTATTTGAGCCTGAACTAGCTCAAACTAACTCTAACCCATGGATACAGCAGAAGTTAATCAACCGATAATTTGTAAAAATGCAATAAACTCCTTTCGGCCTATAATATAAGATGTTAATTCATCTAATATGTGAGTATATTGGATGTTATAAGATATTATAAAAGATTGTTGTACTACATCATTGTGCAATTGCTGTTTAGCTTCTAATATTAACTTGATGTAGGTACATATGTCATTGGTAAAGATCCGCGCTTCGACCCTTTCTGCGTATGGGGCAATGAGATATCGATGAACCAGCATCAAGTGAGGAAGCTGATAAAGATTGTTAGTAAAATAGGTCAAAAGATGGCAATTAAACTATTTGTTTACACTTTATCCAAGACAACAACGAACTGCAGGATGGTAAGTAAGAACTCTGCAGCCTTCTTTTTACTACCCATAATGAGTTGTGTTAGATGACAATGTCTGAATCTTTTTCCTTTGCAGTGGTTCCCAAAGCAGTTTACTCAAGATTACCTCTCAAACTACATGATTGGTGGGCATGCAAAGGTTAAAGTATTTCTACCAGAACACGATGATTATCTAGATGTTTTCATGAAGACTGTGAAGGATGGGCGGTCGGCCATCACAAGGGGTTGGACTAGAGTCGTGCGTGCCTTCTGCATGGAGGAGGGCACAATATGGGCATTTCACTTCACCTTGTTCAGCAACCAGAATGGATTTTGCCTCTTTCTTTACTGTATTTAATAGTACAAGTATACAACTGTGGTTCACGATTCTTTATTTGGTTCTTATGTAATTCTTGAATATATGTACCTATGAATCGAATAATGCATTGGTTGTGTGAACCTGATGAATATGAATAAAGCTATAGCATACATTCAAATTCAAATCTGGTACAATTTAAAATAGCAGCAATTAAATTATGGTGAAATTACGCTCTCCAGGTCGTTACGGCACACACGGTTGGTAAAACACAAACGTTTGTGATAGACACTATAATCCGACATGGTTCACAGATAGGAAATATGTGCAAGCATGCACACAGTTGCCGTTTGCAAAGCGTGTGCGATGTCAGACAATATCACAAATTGTGCAAGCAAACTAAACATTTGTGATAGTTGCCTTATCGTACGCGATTCACAACCATGAACTCGATTTGCAACCATGAACTGTTTCTGATGTGGTATGCATCGTAAACATTGCACCACAGAATAGCGTGTGAGATAGTTGTCGTGTACGACGATGTTACGATGGTCCGATGTTTCGTAATCCTGTCCGACACTCGTATGACGATGTGCTAATCTTCTTAATTAGTTTTCGCATACGGTTTGGGAAAAGCAAATGTGTGTGATTGTCTGCTTATCATACACGTTCTATAATCATGAACCGTTTCTCATGGGCCACGCATCGTAAACATAGCACCACATAATACCGACTGCGATGGCAATGGGAGCACAAACGAGTTGCAATGATGCATCGTCTGGATGGCTCCCTATCCCCGATGGTTTCTGGGTCGTGTGGGAAGGACCCCACTATCGCAGTCACTCACTTGGCGATGGTTCCAAATGCCATTGTGGAAAGGGGTTAAAAACTGTTTGTATAGCACCTCGTTGTACCACTGCTAGGAGCGCATGAAGAGCTTGGGCATTTGTTGCCTTCCAGTATGTGGCCGATGCCATATTTCTCAAAAGTATGTCACATAATACACATCGATGTCAAATCAAAAGATTTTGGCACTGCTCTAGCAATGTGAGAGAGTTGGCACTGCTGTGCACACAGACCCATATGTATAAACAAATCAATCAAACCAACTACACCAGCCTCTCCCTCTCCCAAACAAGTGTTTTTTATTGCCTCAGTCCTCTCCCTCTCGCACGCAAGTGTTTTTTCATTGTGACTTAATTTGGCACCGGAGCAAAGTAGGTGATCCAGATTGGGGGACCAGATGAGCAATGCAGGGTATCGATGCCAAATGCATCAGAAGTGATTTTGGCATGATTTTTGTCCTACAGAGTGGAGGGCCATTATAGCCCACTTTTGTAGTACTCGTATTTAGTGTAAAATTTTGACCATAGATTTACTTAAGAAAATGCCAATGCATGTCACAAAAAATTATACCATTTGAAATTATGTTCAAATACGAATCCAACGATATAATTTTTAGTGACATGCATTAACATTTTTTCAGTTAAAGCTATGGTCAAATTTTGATACTACAAAATAGGAAGAGTAAACCAGGACGGAGATAGTACTTGCTCTTAGGCTAACCATAGAGTTACTAGTCTAAGTTACTTGGCACTATGAGTAGCCTAGGCTACTAGTACAACAACAAAATGATGCAGGTGATCACGTGAGAAAAAATACTAAAAACATTTCTTTCGCTGCAGTGCGTAGATGCAGTTTTGAACACTACACTTGTCATCATAATTTGGGAAAATTACGAAAAAATTAATCTATGTTGTGATTACCATTTACTAATAGGAAAGAAGTTTCACCTCGATGAGTAGCTTCTCCGTGCACGAAAAGCATCTAAGGAATCCAACAACTTGATCCATATTGGAACCGATAGATTTTATTGCCAAGATATTCACTGTGCGCACAAACTGGGTCAACCTTGTGGGAATCATTTTCTGAATGACAGTCATAAATACATCAAGAAAAAATTTATGGATCCAATAAAGAGTTCGGAGAATTTGGCAGACGAGCACACCAATGCTGTCAACTTTGGCGCGTCAATGACCCTGATTTTTGTTGGACCTTCTAGATCTGATACAAGCAATCTCTCAAGGAAAGGCGCATTCTCAATGACCATAACGTGGAACAGCTCAAGTAATCTCTTCCCAATTGATGTCTTGTTGCGGGGCCAGGAAGACACATAAATCCATTGGAGATTCGTCGAGGAGATGTGAGGCAAATGAACCCGTGGATCTGCCGAAGACGAAGGTACTCGAGCGCAGTACAGCCGCTGAGCAGGTGCTCCATAGCCTTCTTCGAGATGCCACTGTCGAAGAGGTCGAGCTGCTTGAGTTGAGGGAGAAGAAGCGCGAGCGCGGCATTAATCGGGGGAAAATAGAAGGAGCTGAAGCTGGCGCGGTGTAGCGTTGGCTTGAGGCGGAGCACGGACGGCGGCAGCGAGTGACATCGTCCAGCTTTAAACCTGAGCTCCTTCAGCTAATCTAGCACGGGGGATAAGAACCACTCGTCGAACTTGGCTTGGACCTTGTAGTTGGTACTGAACATGCGGATGTCAAGCCGTCTGGATCGCCCTGGGTGCGATGCAAGGATCTTGGAGGCTGCGGCCATGCGTTTGCAATCCCCGTGGCGGAGGTAGCTATCAACGATGAGGTTGAGGGGGACGCGGCTCCAGAGGGGGCGCCACTGCCGGGAGAGTGGGGGGGTCCGCATGGTAGATTTGGTGGGCAGGAGGGCGATGATGACGAGCAGCATGTCGCCGGGGAGGCTGCTGATGAAGTCCAGGCTCGCTGGATGCGGTTTTGGCTCGAGACACCTCCACTTGTTTGCTGACTCGCCGTC
This sequence comes from Thinopyrum elongatum, assembly GCA_011799875.1. NCBI lineage: Eukaryota > Viridiplantae > Streptophyta > Magnoliopsida > Poales > Poaceae > Thinopyrum > Thinopyrum elongatum. The sequence continues at coordinate 587,458,246 of CM022301.1, forward strand.
CTTCTCAGCCGGCGGTGACGCCGGTGTACATGTGTGCTGGTGTGTATTGTGTGCTGGGTCTGCGCGAGTGCGTCCTTGTTTGCATGCCGCCGCGCAGTGGTGTGGTGTGCGCGAGTGTGTCCTTCATGCGCGAGAAGTGTGCCCTCAATTTACTAGCGTGCGGGGTGCTACCGCCAGTGGTTTCAACTTTGTTTACTTCACCGCGTGTCAAATGGGCCTCTAGTTTATTTATTTTCACCCACTGCCACATGGGCCAGCACACCAAGATAGAGAACACGAGCTGACAAGGCAGCATGTGGACTGGTTTCCGTTCAACTAAACAATATATGGAGCTATACGCTGACAAAGTGACCATATAATCCCTCGGTAAAGAGAGATCTAGTGAGAGTATAGAGAGCCATGCCAAAGAAAAAATGAGAGATAGTATAGAGAGAGAAAGAGCTACTCCCTCCGTTCAATAATGTAGTGCCTATAATTTTTTTTAAGTCAAACTTTTGACACTTTTACCAAGTTTATAAAGAAATTACTTATATCTACAATACAAAAGATAAATGATAACATGAACTAAGTACATGTTGTGATGAATCTATTGATCGTCCATATGTAAATGTTTTTCTCCACATATACCTGGTCAAACTTTTCTAAGGTTTGACTTTTCAAAACATCCATATGTTATGGAGGTGAGAGAGTACCTAACTAGAGAGAGTGTGTGTGTTTGTGTGAGCTTGAAAGAGTGAGTGAAAAAAGTGTGTGTGTGTTTGTAAAAGAGACATGGACAACACACGATGAAGTAGAGAAAAAGTGTGTGTGTGTGTCTTATGAAAATATATCACACATGCATCTTCGACAGTGGAAGCGAGGTGAGGAGATAGTTTGTGGTTGTTTGCAACCGAGAGAGAAAGACCCCTAGCACGTGGCCAAGAGAGGTCTGACAAACAAGGGAGAGAGGTCTGGCAAACAAGGGAGGGAGGTCGAGAGAGTCGTATGGAGAAAATGCAGACATGGGGAGGAGAGAGTGTGTGTTTGTCATAGAGAGATCCCCTGAAGCTCGTGATGGGACTACATGGGTGGGATATCGACTGACAAGGTGTGTGAACGATAGAAGATACCCCGAGAGATATTGAGATAGACGTAGCAATGGAAGGTGACAATACGTGTTTTCCTGATGGATAGTGAGAGATAGTCATACTTAGGGGGGAGTGCGTGTGCCTATGATGGAGTGAGATATTATGGTACTTAGGGGGGTGCGTGTCACATAGAGAGAGAACAAGGGCGGAGATTGTTAGATGGCTCTATGTAGTGCAAGCGAGCTAGATATGTGTATGTGTGAACCAGGGAGAGATATAAAGTTTGAGAGAGATAGAGGAGCCCCCATACGGCTGAGTTGTGCGTCAGATAGATGAGAGGGAAAGAGATACTCCATCGATCTATTTGATAGTGCAGTGCATATAAATTTTCTAGATGTCAAACTTTGCAAACTTTGACCAGGTATACACAAAATATTATTTTTATCTACAATACCAAAGATAAATCATATGAAACTACATCTTGTGATGAATCTAATGATATATGTTTGCCGTTCTAGATGTAAATGTTTTTCTCCACGTACCTGGTCAAACTTTGTGAAGTTTCACTTTTCAATAAATCTATATGCTATGGACCGAAGAGAGTACCTAAGTCGAGAGAGATCAAGTGCGAGTGAAGGAGAAATAGTGAGTGTGCAAAAAGAGTGTGTGTGTGTGTGAAAGAGAAAGGGACAACAAACGATAAAATAGAGAGAGAGAGAGAGAGTGTGTGTGCGTGTCTTATATAAACATATCACGCTTGCATCTCCGAGATAGAAAAGAGAGGTGAGGAGATACACGGAGATAGCTAGTGCGTGGTTGTTAGCAACGGAGAGAGACCCCCCTATAGCACCTGTCCAATAGAGGTGTGGCCAACAAGGGACAGAGGTCCAGAGGGACGTACGTATGGAGAAGATGGACGCATGGGGAGGGAGAGAGGGTGTGTTTGTGATAGAGAGATCCCCTCGAGATCGTGAGGGGACTATATGGGTGGGAGATCAAGGGACGAGGTGTGTGTGCAATAGATAGATGCCCCGAGAGAAATCGAGATAGACCAAGTAAGGGAAAGAGGCAATTAATGTGTATGTTTGTGAGGGAGATTGATAAATAGTCATATACATAGGGGGGACTGCGTGTGCCTACAATGGAGTGAGAGACAATCATACTTTGCTAGGCGTGAGATTGTTTGTGTGTGTGCGTGTCAGATGGAGAGAGAGAGAGAGTTTTAGATGGGTCTATATAGTGCGAGCGAGATATGCATGTGTATGTGTGACCTAGGGAGATGGAGAGAGAGAGAGAGAGAGAGAGGGAAGAGCCCGGGATGATGGAGTGGTGCGTGAGAGAGTTACGGACAATGATCTAGGGAATTTGTGTGCGTACGATGAGTGCACCCTAGATATTTTGCTTGGACTAGAGAATCATATAGTCTATGCAAGAGAGACCTATACATGGAGTGTGCATGCGAACTAGAAAGACCGAGAGAGAGAGAAAGAGAGAGAGAGAGAGAGAGATACAGATATATATATAGAGGGAGAGGGACCGACAAGGTTTGTGTTTGTATGCGTGCGATTGAAACGAAGATTGTCCACTAGAGAGAGAACAAGAGTACGGGAGAGGGGGAGGTCGCGTTTATGCATCGAAGACTGATATAAACCATGTTTCGATATATATTTGCATTCAAATATTTGAAATGGAGAACATCGTGTTTGCAATCCACACATGAACGGAGATATGCGTATCAAACAAGTTCATTAATTTGACTTTCAACACGTTCATGGAGTACTATAATTCTACATGCTACTCAATTGAGGTGTTCAATTTTGGATTTAGTCCATAATTTTGACTGGGTGAACGAACTATTTCATTGAATCGAGATATTTCATTTTGTGTTTGATTCTCGTTTTTTAGTGGGTCAATTTTTTGTGAAATAGTAAATTGTTGGCAACGAGCATGTAAAAGCACATTATTCCTAAGCATCATCTCACCGTCTAAAAAAGAAGTGGCAAGCTAATAAATTTGAATCGAATCGACTCGGTAAGTTAGACGTGGATGCTCGGTCTCCCAAAATTTGAACGAATTGCTAAACACCCTCTACTCGCTGGAATTCAGCCAAGCAAATAAATGGGAGACGCGAAATTACCGGCCTATGTGTGACACGCATCAATTGGCCCGTTGTACATCGAGAGTATGTCTGTAACTACATCCAAGCATGCCCCCTCCTCGGCCGAAATGGCAGGCGCCGAATAATTCATAAACCATGGGCGGCAAAACACGCTCTCCTCGGCCAAAATCGCTCGTGCCCACTATTTCAAAACACGCGCTCCTCACCCGAAATCGCTCGCGCCCACTATTTCAAAACACGCCTTCCTCGCCCAAAATCACTGGCGTCCACTATTTGGGAGAAGCAAAGTTACCCTACTATCCCCGACCCTCAAGACGCAAACCCAAGCCCAGAAGCCAAAAGGCAGGGGTAGAACTGTAACTTCCCCCGACATTTCAGAGAAATGTGTCCGTAACACATGGTTCCCCCTCCCGATTCGCCATTCATATAGCATGGGCACCAAATCACCTTCTCCCCAGCCACGAAACATCAGCCCCTCCTCCATGGCGTGCCACACCGCACCAAATTCACCGCCGCCCTCCTCCCTAATGCCGAAGCCGCTGTTTGTTTGCCGTCATGCACTGGGCCATGTGCCTCTTACTCTATGCTGCCAGAGCTGCCTCGACGACGACCGCGTGAACCATCCCTGAGCCGATTCACCCGCGCCGTTGTCCAAGGCGCTGGAGCGGCTCCAACTTCGGACGCGTCCAGGTCCCTGGCGCAGCTTCCCCGTAGTCATCGACCATCGTGACATATGTGCTTTCCTGCCGCCGGGAGCCACCGCAACCGCGCCGGCCTCACCGACTCAGCAGCTGGAGCTGCCTACTTCACCGGGCCACAAGATAGGTCATACACTCATCTTAAATCACTTTATTTAGGCATCAGTTGCCTGAATTTTTATTCTGGGCCAATCGATTCCCAATGGGAAGCAGCACCCCTCGAGGCGGTGGAGCTCCTAGGCTGCCGGTTGGCTGGGGCAGCAGTGCCTCGGTGTCTATCATAGGGGTGCGGGGGCGCAAGTTCACCGCAGAAGCAGTGCTTAGGTGGCTATCGTACAGTTGCGTGGGTTGAAGGTACTGGCGCTGCCGGATCTGGATGATGGTGAGTCTTTGTGGTTTGGCCTGGGGCGGCGCAACCACGGCAGTGCGGTGGGGCGGGGGGCGGGGTTTTGGTCGGAGCTCTCACAGCCAGGGATGCCGGAGGCAGGCTGCTCTGTCGGTGGTCACTTGCTCTTCGGGGAAGATTCTGAATAGTGTCAGCCACGAGGCACAAGACGGCCATCCACCCATCCGGCGTAGATCGGACAGTACCAAAAAAAATTGTGTGACCCCAATTTAGTTTTCAGTCATCAGACGTGTCACCGGTCTCGTACCTTATTGTTGATCTCTTAGGGTATTTCTTCAGATCAGAGATATGTGTCATTCTTAACATTATGTGTTTTCTGCATCTTCAGCCACACCGTCTTCATTCTGACTGTAGCTGCTCCAACAAGGGAAGAATACACCGGAAGGGAGCTATAGTCCCCACTCAACAGTAACCTGCCTGGAATGTGCGTGCCCGACACGGACAGCCACAACAACCGCAGGGCCATCGACAAGTCAGCAGATGATGCTCACTCCTATCAATGTGGCGGCCAAATAGGTTGTTCCCTCATCTTACTTGTGTGCAACATTTATGGCTTTGTTATTCATCTAAGCATGGAGAATATATTATCACATGTCACTGTGTATTCATGTTGATGTCTTAAGAGTCTTGTTCAGGAGTTAACATTGTTCCATAGTTCAGATAAGAGACTTGTTCAGGTGTTAACGTTGTTCCATACTTATCATCCATCAGCCAATGCTATCCCACATGCTGGTGATTATACCACTTCAAATATTACCTATGTTATTGCTCTTTAATACTTTTGTGTGCCATCTAGTTAATCTCGAGTACAAACAATACATATTCTCTAGCTTTTATCTATGTTCTCCCTTTAGTTTTTGAGACCTGTTGTTGCTAGTTAAGTCCAGTCCTACTATTTATGTCATCTCCTCCAGGCACTCATTACATAATCTAACTACTAGTTGTCTTCCATGCATGTTAGATATAATTGCACACACTGAAATATCCACAAGAACCTCGCGCAGCAATGTAACGGCCAACAAACTTGACGTCAATGATACCCAATATGATGGAACAGTTAAAGGCAGTTCTTCAGAAGACTTGCAGAAAGATGATGAATCCTATTCACCCCACAAAGTCCTTGCTCTAACTTGGCCCGTGATATCGGTACATCATGCATATAATGTCCTGGAGTGCATCTACTCTGTTGCAATGCCATGTGCTTAGCATGCTGATCATGCATGTTAATATGTCATGCCTTCCTGTTTTTCAGTACCTATTCCATTCATGATAATATGTTTTCACATTCAAGTACTGTCATTCTACTCTGTCGCAATGCCATCTGCTTAGTCTAGACATCATGCTTTTAATATCTTATGCATTGTTATTCATTAGTATGTACTCCATCCATCTACCATACCATGTTTTTTTTACATTTTAGTGTTGTTCTACTAGTCTGTTGCAATGCTATCTTAGTTTCCCAATCATACACACATATGTTGCCTTCGTGTTTTTCTGTACCTATTCAGCTATCATACAATTTTACATTCAACTTGTGTTTTTTTTACTCTGTTGTCCTGTCGTATCACTAGCTCTTAGATCATACTCCCTCCATCCAGATTACATGTCGCAGAAATGGATAAAAATGGATGTATCTAGAACTGAAATACGCCTAGACACATCCATTTATTTCCGTATGGAGGGAATACATGTCAATATGTCATGCCTTTCTATTCTTCAGTACCTATTTCATCTCTCTGTCGTAGTATGTTTTATAATTGAAGCACCATTCTTCTATATAAGGCATGCAAGGGGAAGACAGCTATGTTAGAATCTGAATGGCTACAAACAAGGTATTTGCAAAAGATCCAAACACCAGGAGATAGTAAACCAACTCCAGTGTTCGTAGATACTGCTGCAGCACAGAGAAACCCAACTCCTCCTTATAATCAGCAGATTCCAGTGGCCAGAGAACTAGTCCGCTCCAGGCCAGCAAAAATATGTCAACTCCATTCTAAGAAGCGTGTGTGTATCCTCGCATCATGAAATTTTATAGCATTCAGATCATATTTTCTACATGTTTCTTACTCATCTCTCTTTTAGAAAACAAGCTTAAAGGATAGAAGACTTTCTATACTGGGATCATGTTCGAGGAAAGTATCCTGCGGGAATTCTCTGTGCTCCAATGCTGATGTAAGTACCTGTTGTATATCACTATATTTTTACATCAGCATGTATTTTGGTAATCGGCATGAATCCAACCTTTATCTGATCGAAATTTACTTGTACCAAAATATAAAATTAAAGGCGACGATGTTGATTTTTGTAAGGAAAACTGCCTGGTAGTTTTGCATACTAAGCTGCATGAGTGTTCTATCTCATATCATGCACATTACTAAATTGTAGTGATGTGGTCTGGTTGCCCAATCATTCATTGTGTCAATGTTGCTTTCCTATTATCTTACCTGGCTGATGATAGCTGTGCCATATGGTGTTAATTTGGTGTATCCTGGTGTGGTCTGGTTGCCCAAACGTTCATTGTGTCAATGTTGCTTTCCTATTATGTGACCTGGCCAATGATAGCAATGCTAGTGTGTTAATTTGGTGTAGGCTGCTGAAGATAAGAAGACAAACTCTGAAAACAGCAAGGCAACCCCATTGTTTCTTTCCAATAAAACTAGGGCAGGTAATATGGCAATAACTCTTGATTAATTTGTTCGATTCCCCTCCTAATTTATGTTATGATGCAGTGGTCGAGACACTCTCCATTATCAATAATAAAAGCCTGCCAAAATCACCATGTGAATCTGTTTAGTTTCCTCTGTCTCGAATCCAACGAAAAAAATGTATGTTTGTGAACCAATTACTGGCTGAAGCAATGATTGAAATCATGGAGGAATCAGAGGTACACATTCTTGCGCAACAACAACTGATCAATGTTTTCAGAGACATTGTAGCAATGAAGGAAGAACTTGCTCACATGCTTATGGGCATCATCCGCGCTGAGGTTGCAGATTATGAGGTTGTAGATTGTTAAGTTCTGTTCATTTATTTGCACTGGCATCAATTTTTGATTGCCCAGTGGATGTAATTTCCTGTAATATATGCTGGATGTGCTATGTTTTTTCCATTATGCCATACATTTGCTTAGCGCGCCTCGCATTCCAGCTAACTGGTCGCTAGGAAGCCAAAAAAGGTGTGAAATTAATAGCTAGCATGAACCGTCGTTGTCCCTTTGTGAAAGCTAGCGGCCCACTGCGTTAATGGGCCCCCTAATGGGCTCGCATGGGCCAAAATTCTCTTCGGACTTTGATTTATTGGTTTTTGTCCTATTCATAAATGCTCCTAATGGGCTCAAATTATAATTGGGCCTCCAAACAGGTTCGAACTTTAGCGGGCCCAATAAGTTAATGGGCTGTAACAAGGCTGAAAGCTCTATTTGGCCCCTATAATTGAAACGAGCGAACAATTAATGCTTGGCCCAGTTACCTCTCGGGTCGTTAACAGGCCAAAATCGAAGCGGGCAATAAGCGGGCCCATTAGATTTCACGGGCCGTGAATAGGCCGATACTAAGGTCGAGCTGAATATGGCCCAACTGTATTGTGGACCTTTAGCAGGCCGAAAGTAACAACGGGCTGGTATTGGACCATGAAGAGCATGGGCCGCTAAGAGGCTGAAAGTCAGGTCAGACTGTATACGGCCCAACTGTGTTGTGTGCCTTTAGCAGACCGAAAGCGAAACAGGGCTTTTATTGGACCATGAAGAGCATGGGCTGTTAAGAGGCCAAAACTCAGGTCGGACTGCATATGGCCGAACTCCTTTATGGGATGTTAACAGGCTGAAAGACACGCCAGGCTAGAAATTGCCCCAACACTAAAATGGGTCGCTAAAAGGCCAAAAGACGTACATCCTGAAAATTGGCCCGTCCCTTAGATGGGCTGTTAACAGGTTGAAACTACGTCAGGCCGATATTGAGCCCAAATATATAGTGGGCCATTAACGGGCTCGAACTGACGATGGGTTGCAATGGTGTCAAATAGTTAATAGGCCGTTGACGGCCCGTATTGGCACATCTCGTATGGGCCGTGGGCCTAAATGGACGAGACAAAACTAGGCTATATGGGCCGGCCTGCTAATTTTCACTGGGCCGGCCTCTTTCACCTAAATGGAACACTGTTGGGCCTTGCCACATGTCGACGCATCATAGGCATCCCATACAATAAGTGGATGACATCTGTCCCAACGCTAAGCCGACACGTGGATCCTTCGGCGAATGAGAATTTTACACGTGGAAAATCCCCATAGTTCCTGGCTGTTAATGGGTTATCAAATCCAAACCGGAACCCGATAGCTTAACGGCGACCCGTTACAGTGGATGTCACGTGTCGGTTACCCTTGACGAAAGCACTTCCATGACGCACGATTTATCGTCATGGAAGTGGACACTTCCATGATGATAATTTCAGTATTGTCATGGAACACTTCTACGACAGCACAGGTATGACAATCTTGATTCTATCATAAAATCGTCATGGATGTACAAGCATGACAGAAAACGTGACTTACTGTGACAAATACGTATCATCACGGAAGTGTTTTTTTTTGTAATGAACATAATATAATTTGGCAAAAGAATAACAAGAAAACATATAAACTATAATATTTAAAACAAATGAAGGTATATAACTAAAAGAGCTAAACAGAATCTGTTTTTTATTTAAACACCTATTTAAGCTAAAAATTACCAAATTGAACATACTGATAAAACACACTAATATTAAACAGCAAGAAAAAGAATCACTCAAAAATCTATTTTTAAACTAAAATTATTCACAAACTAGTGATTCACACAAATTTCAAAGAAATTCAAATTTAAACTATTCAAATTTGAAAACTACAGGCAATAATAGAAAGTTTATAATTTTTGTGACCTAAAGCAAAAAGAATCACTCAAAAACTATAAACATTGCCTATAAGTAGAAACAAAAGAAAAAAATAGAGGAAAAAATAAAAAAACTAGAAAAAGACCTTTAGTTTCGGTTGCCACCACCAGCCGGGACCAAATGTCCTCCTCCCGCGTTGAATTTGGGCCGCCCGAAAACAGGCCTTTTAGTCCTGGTTCGTGGCTGCAACCGGGACTAAAGGTCGATGCTATATAACTGGGACTTAGCATTTCTGGGGCCAGCCACCGCCCAAGAGACAGAAACACCCACGCCGCCAGGCTGCCCTGATCCGCTCCCGTCCGGTGGTCATCCACGCCTGACCCGCCATCGCCGTCGCCTGATCCACTCCGCTCCGGTCCGATGGTTGTCCACGCCTCTGGTCCATACGCTCGACGACGCCGTCCCCAACCCGAGCCCTTCGTCCACACCTCCGTTGCCACCATCGACGTCCTCTCCGCGTGGTCTGTTGCTCGCCGTCGTCGATCACCCGTTAGGTATACCCTCCTCCTCTCCCTCTCCGGTCTCATCCCGCACGCCACCGGTGGCGGCTCTACTCTGCTCCGGTTGACGGCCGCCACCGTCGTTGCTTCACTGTTAGATGGATTTTTGTGTGTAGATGAATGTTAGATGGATTTTTGTCTGTGGATGAATGTTAGATGGATGTATTTTTGTGTGTAGATGAATGTTACATGGATTTATGTATTTTTGTGTGTAGATGAATGTTAGATGGATATGTAGATGGATAGATATATTGATGTATGTTAGAATGATGGTGAATAGAAATGTTAGATAGATGGATGTTAAATGGATGAATAGAAATGTTAGGTTCCTTTTTTAATGTACTTTGTGCTTTTGTAATGAGTTGTAAAAGTTTATTAAATATGAGTACCATCAAAAAATGATAATTATTGCATTGGAATTTGTTTTCATAAGAATTTGTTCTCGACGTCGATGATGCCTGGCCCGCATCCTCGTCGTCGACTCGGCGGCGACAACTAGTTTGAGAGGCGCCATGTCCGGGATTGAGCTCCGTCGGGCTAGCACTAGGAGGTGCTACCTTCCGGGGCACGCAGCTTGATGAGGAATCGGGGTCTCGTCATTGACCCGGATCTTCTTTGGTGGCGGTCGTGTGGGCCACTATTGGTGCAGAGGCAGCCAGCCCTCGAGGAGGTGGTACGTCGCCGTGTCAGGGAGGAGGACGAGCATGTCCGTCGCTACATGGTTGCGTTGGACGCCAGGTTCTCCAATACCTACCAGGTTCTTCAGGGATCTCACCCGAGCTATGATCCTGTGATGGTTCCTTCTCTTTGGGTGTCCCCCGCCCGCGCCTCTGGAACCGCAAGTCAACAGGATTATTCAATAATATTCGAGTTGTATTAGTGATATTATATGATAATATTCAAGATGTATTAGTGATAATATTCGATGATGCATTAACTGGATTATTCGAGATGTATTAGTGATATTATATGATGATCTTGCTAAAGAAATTAATCCTCCTCGCCATCCCTCACCCCTCAGATTGAATCTCGTCGGCGGGTGACTACTATGAGTCAGTTTTTGAATATTGAATGCATTCTAATTTGAATACTAAATTGTTTTATCTTTCTTCTGGATTAGTTAAGCTATGGACGATAGCGGCAGAGATGACCATGATCAAGAGGATATCATGTTCGACATGATATGCGCCTCCCAAAACCCAGAGAATGAACCTGCAGATGATGACTCACAATATCTGAACGATTCCGGTGAGGGAATTGAGGACGAACCAAGAGACAAAGGGCACACAAACAATGATGGCGAAGGAAATGTTCTTCACTCATTACATGTATTAATTGATTTGTGTGTGTGTATATGTATATATATATATATTAATGAATCTTTCTTCTTTTAGCCCTCCGGATCAAGCAAATCTTCTACAAGGGTACAACGCCTAGCCAAAAAGTTGCCCGATGACATAAAGTAGTACATCGATGAAATCAAAGAAGATGGCGAACCGATTGCTCCGAAAAATAATGCAGACAAATTTTTACGTCAATGCGGAGCTATTGTTAGGGACCAAATCCCGATCACCGTTCAAGAATGGAATAAGCCAAAGGAAGATCGAGGAGTTAGTTTTGTCGATGAAAGAGCAAAAAATCTGCTTTGGGATATGCTCATGTCACATTTCACCCTATCAGAGGCTTTCGTAGATCTCCAATGGGAGAAAGTCAAGAAGTGTGCTCTTAAGAAGATGGCCACACTATTCCAGACTTGGAAGAAAATATTATGGGCCAACTACGTCAACGCAGAAAAGAAGACTCTAGAGTTCAGTGGACCACTAGAGAATGTAAAAGATCACTGGGACTTATTTGTGCAGTTCAAGGAATCGAAAGCAGCTAAGGAATGGTCGAGAATAAATAAGATAAATGCTGACAAAAAAAAGTTCCACCATGATCTGGGGCCAGGTGGCTACAAGACTAGCCTTCCTAAGTGGGAAGAATCTGAGGCCAAGATGATTGCTGCAAGGGTCACTTCAAAAATAGTGGGTTGAGGGTGCTTCATCACCTCCGACAAGTACGGGTTGATGACCCTCTCGAAGAACTTGTCCTTGGAGGAGCCTGGTGGAGCCATGGGGATCTAGATCTGACAAGAAAACAACACGAAACAAGAACAAAAATTTTCTCTGCAATACGGTGGTCAATACGTTCGGGGGGTATATAAAGATTTTTTGTCTTTGGAAACAAGCAAACAGAAGGAAAACGGAGTCGGGAAGGTTCCCGAGGTGGGCACAACCCACCTGGGCACGCTAGGGAGGGCAAGCACACCCTGGTGTATCGAGCCCTCCTCGGTTTCCTTCCTGGTTATTTCTTAATTTCCTAATTTTTATAATATTCCAAAACTGACATAAAATATGTTTGCAGATTTTTCGGAGTCCATTTACTTACTGTATCATGTATCTCCTCTTTTTTAGGATTCTGGAGTCTTCCAAAAGGTTTCTTTTATGTGTTCCTCCGGTGTCATGGTTTGGATAATATTACTTTCAACATTAATAGGCGTACCAGAGATATAGTGTTTAATTCTTTGCCCATTGACCACCTTCGTGTTAGTACCTTCGGCATTATTAATCTTGGTAGCTCCAGAGCGATAAACCTCCTCGATAATATATGGTCCTTCCCATTTGGAGAGAAGTTTTCTTGGAAAGAATCTAAAACGAGAGTTGTACAAAAGAACACATTCTCCTACTTTGAATTCTCGCTTTTGGATTCTTTTGTCATGCCATCTTTTAAGTTTTTCTTTGAATAGTTTGGCATTTTCAAAAGCTTGGGTTCTCCATTCATCTAGTGTGCTAATATCAAATAACCTCTTTTCACCGGCAAGTTTGAAATCATAGTTGAGTTCTTTAATTGCCCAATATGCTTTATGTTCTAACTCAGGAGGCAAATGAGCTTTTCCATAAACCATTTTATAAGGAGACATACCCATAGGATTTTTATATGCTGCTCTGTAGGCCCAAAGTGCATCATCCAATTTCTTAGACCAATTCTTTCGGGACCTATTGACAGTTTTTTGTAATATTAACTTTATTTCTCTATTGCTAAGTTCTACTTGACCACTATATTGAGGATGATAGGGTGACGCAATTCTATGGTTAACATCATATTTAGCAAATATTTTTCGGAAAGCAATAAAGTTTGAACCACCATCTGTCATTAAATATCTAGGGACTCCAAACGTTGGTAAGATAACTTCTTTAAGCATTTTAACGAAAGTGTTATGATCAACACTACTAGTTGGAATAGCTTCTACCCACTTAGTAACATAATCAACAGCAACCAAAATATGAGTATACCCGTTAGAGTAAGGAAAAGGTCCCATATAATCAAAACCCGAAACATCAAATGGCTCAACAGCAAGTGAATAATTCATAGGCATTTCCTGACGCTTACCGATATTACCAATTCTTTGACATTCATCACAAGAAAAGACAAACTTACGGGCATACTTGAAAAGAGTAGGCCAATAAAAATCAGATTGCAATACCTTGTGAGTAGTTCTATCTCCCGCATGATGTCCTCCATAGGCTTCGGAGTGACAATTCCATAGGATTTGTTCGTGTTCATGCTCTGGTACACAATGTCTAATAATACCATCTACTCCTTTATAAAGATGTGGGTCATCCCAAAAGTAATGTCTTAAATCATAGAAGAATTTTCTTTCTTTTGTTGGTATGTGAAACTAGGTGGTATATATTTAGCAACAATGTAATGAGCATAGTCAGCATACCAAGGAGTATCATGAGAAACATTTATTGCAGCTAGTTGTTCATCAGGAAAACTATCATCAATAGGTAGTGGGTCATCAAGAATATTTTCTAACCTAGACAAGTTATCTACCACTGGGTTCTCAGCTCCTTTCCTATCAGTGATGTGTAAATCAAATTCTTGTAGCAAGAGAACCCACCTAATGAGTCTAGGTTTAGCATCCTTCTTTTCCATTAGATATTTTATAGCAACATGATCAGTGTGAACAATTACTTTGGAATCGACAATGTAAGATCTGAATTTATCACAAACAAACACAACTATTAAAAATTCTTTTTCAGTAGTAGCATAATTTCTTTGGGAAGTGTCTAGAGTTTTACTACCATAATGAATAACATTTAATTTCTTATCAACTCTTTGTCCTAGAACAGCACCAACGGCATAATCACTAGCATCACACATAATCTCAAAAGGCAAGTTCCAATCAGGTGGTTGAACAATAGGTGCAGAAGTTAAGGCTTTCTTAAGCGTTTCAAAGGCTTCTACACAATCATCATAAAAAACAAATGGAACAACCTTTTGTAAAATATTAGTAAGAGGCCTAGAAATTTCAGAGAAGTGTTTAATAAACCTCCTATAGAAACCAGCATGACCAAGGAAACTATGAATACCTATAATATCTCTAGGACACGACATTTTCTCAATTGCATCAACTTTAGCTTTATGAACCTCAATACCTCGTTCAGAAATTTTATGACCCAAGACAATGTCTTCATTAACCATAAAGTGGCACTTCTCCCAATTCAAGACTAGATTAGTTTTTTTGACTATTTACTGTAGAGAAACAACCCCCCAGTCCTTTTATTCCAGAAATTTTTTGCCAGGGCCTGTTTAAATCCGCTCCCACAGGGAGTCGAACCCAGGACCTGGGGTGCTACTAATGTCGCTACAACCACTAGGCTACACGCCCATTCGCAAGACTAGATTAGTTTGTTCACATCTCTGCAAAACTCGATCAAGGTTGATTAAGCAATCATCAAAAGAAGTTCCGTAAACAGAAAAATCATCCATGAAAACCTCAACAATCTTTTCACAAAAATCAGAGAATATAGCAGTCATACATCTTTGAAAGGTAGCAGGTGCACTGCATAATGCAAAAGGCATCACTACAGGAATCAGGTATTTTACCGTCTGCCATGGTACACGGCAAAGGCAGGTTCACGAACGACAAAGACCTTTGCCGTCTGCTGGCAGACGGCCCCACACTAGTACAACGAGGTGCTATACAAACGGTTTTTAACCCCATTCCACAACGGCGTTTTGAACCGTCGCCAAGTGAGTGACTGCGACAGGGGGGTCCTTCCCACATGACCCAGCAACCATTGGGGATAGGCCCTCCGGTCACACACGCTTTGCAAAATGAGGTCGTGTGCGACGGGCAAGCGATCAAATACGATTATACACGCCCAATCAGTTCCGTTCGTAAGTACAACCCACACAGTCAGTCCCAAACAAACATTTATGTTTGTTATGTACATTCCACACAGTCAATCCAAGGAATACATTTCCGTTCTTATGTACATCCCACATAGTCAATCGAGGGAAAACATTTCCGTTCGTATGTACATCCCACACACTCAATCCAGAGAAAACGTTTCCGTTCGTATATACTTCCCACACAGTTTTATGTATAGCCTCGTGTGTGATAGGTGTAACTATCACACACGCTCTGCCTCGGTTAACTGTTTGCTTTTATTCAACTACATCATACACGATTTGATGAAGAAAACTGTATGGCATTGGGCTACCCATCACAAGCGCTTTTACTGCTAGAACCGTTTGCAAAGTTCCATGACCCATTTAGCAGGTTCATTAGTTTACAATTAATAATTCCAGTATTACGCAAATTCACATTTCATATCGAATAGCTGTTTGCCAGTTTCATATCAGGCACATAAATATATTTTAACATCACAGTACGATAGCTACCTGAAAATAGCACATTACAGCATATAGCTAGTTCACCTTCATAAGAATAATATATTCATTTCCCTAATCGAGATCATCCAGGCTTGTCTTATCCATCTCTGCTTTCAGTTCAGTTAGAACCTATTTTGCACTGGCCAACTAGGAAAGTGCCTCCTCCTTCGCCCACACCATCTTAGCAAAGTCTAATTTAAAAAATCTGAACTCATTCTCCATCTTCCTCTTTTTATCCCGCATCTTCAAATATTCTTCAGCGTTGACAACACTTTCCCTAAGCCTACCTCTGTTCTCTTCCTCACACATGCTCAAGAGCTTTGCTTGGCACATCTTCAAAGACTGTGGCCACTCTTGATCAACCCACTCCAGGAAAGAACACTTCCGTTCATCCTATAATATTTAAAACTAGATCAGTAGCAATTGTAAGGGAAATGGGTTTCTAGCAACATAGAAAATCACCAAATACATATTTTAAAAAACTGAAGAAACAGGTTAATTATGACATATCTTCTCAAAAAGATCAATGTGCAAATGAATTAATTGCTTCTGAGACAACAACCAAATTCTGAAATATCAGAAGCTATAATTAACTACAACAACGCTACAAGTTCTTAGTCATGTACTATAAATAACAAATTGAATATTTTACGATTAAGCTAAATATAACTGCAACAGCATAGCGATAGTGTTAGGATGACAGGAAATTGATACTAACAGGTGTGTACATGCATAAATTTATTAACATAGAGCTAATAGCACTAAGGCCGTCCACTGTGTACGCCAAGACCGTTGTAAAGACAATTTGTTGCTACATTTGGCACCGGTGCCCTGCACTGGTGAGCCGATACAGCGGAAAAAAATCTGGGACCCGGACTCCGGAGCACCTAGTTGCTCCGATGCCCCGTTCCTTCGTGCCATAAAGATTTAGTATTTTACTGCTTGGCTACTCGGATGTTGTAACACCCCATGTATTTAACTATAGTAATCCCCTTTTAATTATGCCATAACATCATGATCAATAGTGCTTAATCATCATTTGTATCATATCTCATTTCAAATTCAAACTTCAAATGGAAATTCAAACTGAAAGTGGAAAATAAAAGTTGCTCAAATCAGAAACTAAATTGTTCATTAAATAGCAAGTAAATCAGAGGCAATTCTGAAATTGAAACCAACATTATTGGAATTGGGTAAGTGGCTCTAACAGCCTCGAATAGTGACTGAAAACAGTATTTAATACCCTTTTTATTAATCCAAAATTAATACGAAATTATGTTTTGCCCAAACTAGTTTCCGGTGATAGGATATGTCGCACTGTGATTTATGGACTAGTTCACATATTTAAAAAAATTCATTTGGCTGCCAAACTATTTGCATAACAGGAAAATATGAGAAAAGAAATAAGAAAAAGCAAAAAGAAAAGAACCTGAAACAACTGTGCACTTGAAGCCTATCGCTACAGTAAAGGGCCCAGCCCATTCCAGGCCTTCTCCTTTCTCAGTACAAAGAGGAGAGGCAGGGCCATGGCCGTGGCCGTCGCACGGCCGTCCACGCCACGGATGTCGCCGTGTCGACCATCCGAAGCCCCCTAGCGATGCATAAGAACCCCCCCGACCGCCTGGATGTAACCCTAGCCTCTCTTTCTTCCTCCCTCGCGCGCCCTTCTCGATTTAGTACGCTGCCGAGCCGCCGTCGACGCGGCCACCGGCCTCCCCAAGCTTCGAGACGACGTCTAGGAGCTCCGCCAGCGTCGTCTCCTTCGCCCTCGCCCCTCGGTTCGAGCTCGGACGCCCCATAGCCTCGCCATCGTCCTCATCTCCGCCAACGGCCGTCGCATCTCGTCGCCGGTTGCCACTGCTCCAGTCCGTCCCCGGCCTCTCCGACCACGCCATCGGCATCGCAGTGAGCTCCTCCTTCGAATCCCCCTCACCCTGGTCTCGATCAGTCGCCGTAGTCGCCTGTACGACGCGGCGGCCGCCATGGCCAAAGTTCAGTGTACGCGTACACGCCCCTGCTTCGCTCTGCGTTCGTGCTGCTCGTGTGTGCTCCTTCTGCGGGCCGCGCCCGCGCCCGCCTGCTCGCCCGCGCAGCCACCTCTCCGCAGCTGCCCGTGCTCGTGCGCGCCTATGCTCGTTCGCCGCCGCTCGCGTCTGCTGCTGCTACTGCTGTTGGGCAGCCTGCTGCTGCCGCTTTTAGCTGCTGCTGCTGCCTGCCCCTGCCGCTGCTCCTCGCAATGGCTGCTAATGCTCATTAGCTGCTGCCCCTGCTAGCCAGCCGCTGCTGCTGCCCTTTTGCCGTGCTGCCTGCTGCTGCCGGTACTGCAATGGCCATGGCCATGGCTGTGGTGTGTGTGTGTGCAGCGTGTGTGCGTGAGTGTGCTGTGTGCTGTGTGTCTGTGAGTGTGTGGGTGTGTGGCCGGCTGGACACTGTCCAGTACGGCCGGCCCTGATTCTAATTAGTAGTACTAATTAGGTTAGCTAGGTTAGTTGATTAATTAATCTGATGTATGTATGACATGTGGCCCCCATTTCTAATCAATCTAATTTAATTAAAGTCTAACTAAGTCTAGTCACTGACTGGTGAACCCCCAGTTAACTTTTGACTAGTCAGTTTGACTTGGTCAATTCGGATTAAAATAAATGCAAAATTCCAGAAATTTTAGATTATTGAAAAAATTTGACAATTTAATAGAAAATAAACCGTAACTCGGATCGAAAAACTTTGTACATGTAAGTTGATCAGAACGACGAGATGAATCCGAATCCGCGGTCCGTTCGTCCGTCACACGTTCCTAGCTACCCGAGCATGCAACCGTTTCCCTCCGGTCATCTGTCTGACAAACGTCCGAAACCGGGAAAACATTCCTGGATGGATTCCCCCTTCCTCGGTGACGTATAACCTTACGTTAGACTACACCCGGCACTGCGTATTGTCATGTTATACCTTGTGTAGCACCTGTTTGCTTAGTATTTACTGTTTCCTCCCCCTTTTCTCTCTCGTTAGACCCCGACGTCATCCCCGAGACCGACGCAGTTCAGGAGCCCGACGCCACCATTGACGACCTTGCCCTTGCCGCCGAGCAACCAGGCAAGCCCCCCCTTTGATCATCCCGATATCGCCCATTCTAATTTCCCATGCTTGCATTACAATTGCTGCTGCTGCTGCTGCTTTACCTATCCTGATGCATAGCCTGTTTATTGTATCCTACTGTTGATAATTACCTGCATATCCTAAACTGCTTAGTATAGGCTGGGTAGAGACCTATCAGTGACCTCACTTATCCCGACTGGCCCACTGGATTATCAGAAGACCCGATCAACGGGATTGAAGACCAGGCCCCGACACCGCACATCACCCCCCTTAGTTGTAACGACACTACAGCGTTACTATCGAGTGCCGAGGGTGAAACCTCTTGTAGCACTTCGGATGTTAACTCTGTAGAGTAGCTATTCGGTCGTGGTCATCGAGGGTGATTCCTCCTTCACCACTTCCGGTAACGACGCTGTCGTGCAACACATCAACTGTGAACCCATCGAGGGTGATTCCTCCGAGTTCACCTTGACGGATGCATCGAGTGGGAATTCAACGAGGGTGATACCTCGGATTCCTCTGATGTTATGGACACACGGATACTTGGACTTTACACCGTTACTTGGATAGGCGGGTCGACCCTGAGGGGTACCCGCGTGCGCCTGAGAGGCGAGTGTTGTGAAGACGGGTGCCTGTATGGTGCCCGAGTGATGAATACGAGGCGCGGCCGGGCATTCTTAACCCTTGCAGCAAGTCCTCGAGACGGGGCGACGGTGTCACATCTTTCGTGAGTCTCTGCTCGTTACCGCAAGCCCAAGGTACTAACGATTTGGATATTTTATCCGAGCAGGCCTCTGGCCTGATAGCACTAACCATCACGTGGGCATAGTATGGGCGTTCTGCATCGTAGCATCAGCCGACAGTTCTGTCAGACGTCCAGTTCAGCATTGTGGCACGGTCGGATCGTACCGACCCTCCGAGGCGGGGCTGGTATCCACCCTGCACACAACGACCCGGAGTGCACAGGGCGATGGCCCAAGACCCCTGAGTGCTTAGGATGTAGACCGGTGGGGACCTCTCTGCTGAGCTTTAGGTAGGGCTGCGGTGTGTCGTTTGGCCGAGGCCGGGCATGACCCAGGAAAGTGTGTCCGGCCGGAGTTAATTGAGCGTGTTGGGTAAGTTGGTGCACCCCTGCAGGGAAGAAAACTTCTATCGATAGCCGGTCCTATGGTAAAGAACACTCGGAGTTGTATCCTGATTGATACAATTTAGAACTGGATACTTGGATACTATGGCTCTGGGATTGCTTCTCGCAGGGAGTCAAGAAGGGATCTCCGGACGAGGTTGATGACTGTATGGCTCTGGGATTGCTTTCTCGCAAGGAGTCGAGAAAGAATCTCTGGGTGAGGTTGAGACTTAATGATACTGCTACATCATATTGAACTGTTCTGCTCTCTTCTATTGCTGCAAGACCGATGAAGATGCTAGTCTTCGATAGGACTAGGCCTCCTCTCTATTCTGGCATTTCTGCAGCCCAGTCCACATATACAGCCTCCCTTCGAAATGTTGCATATGTAGTGTAGATCCTTGCTTGCTGAGTACTTCTGAGTACTCATGGTTGCCTTGTTTTCCTTTTCTCCCCATATCAGTTTGTCGTGACCAGATGACGGAGCCCCCTGAGACAGATGCCCCGTCGATCGACTACTACTACTACCCCGAGGATGGATACTACGACGAGTTGGATGACGACCAGGAGTAGGATCGGAGGGTCCCAGGCAGGAGGCCTACGCCTTTCGATCGTAGTGTTTTATTTTGCCCCGCCTTTCTAAAGGCCTTTCTGTATCTGTTTCATATCTGTACTCAGATATCTGATGCTTTCCGCTGACGCTTGTTCGCAAGTTTATGTATTCGAGCCCTCGAGGCCCCTGGCTTGTAATATAAAGGTGGTATGAATTTATTTATGTTTTAGAGTTGTGTTGTGATATCTTCCCATGAGTCCTTAGGCTTGATTGTGTGCATTTGCGTGTAGGATTAGTGCACGATTGAGCTGGGGGCGTCACAAGTTGGTATCAGAGCCGACTGACTGTAGGAACCCCCTTTCCAACTCCTTGGCCGAAGTTGAGTCTAGTAATCGAAAACTATTTTACTAACTTGACTGTGTGGCTTACGGTCCCACGTCGCCAGATGGGTGGTATTAGTATCTTTTACTCCTCAACCTATACTCTGGGACTCTGACCTCTCTTCTATTCGGATTAAAATTTTACTAACTCCAACATTAGGTTCTCGTGATCACATCCACCCGGTGTTCTGAAAATTTCCCCCCTTCCTTCAAGATTGCGGGCCAGGTTCTGCTTACAGGATCCTTTTATCAAGGGTACCCTGTGTTTCACTTGCAGATTCCTCGCCCCAATAGTTTTCTCTGAAGTTGATGTAGCCTTTGCTATGTCTCATTGTGTAATTCCCTACCGCATGCCTGCGCGCCGCCTAGATGTCTAGCCCTCCCTTTTCTACTGTCGTAATGTCGGATACTAACTGAGGCTATGTGTGGATTTGAATGTCTGGAATGAATATGATGAAGTATCTATTGCACTTCCTTCTGCTGTGCGTGCTACTTCATGAATCATTCCATACACATACAGTTTTTCATGCTAAACTGCCCCTGTTGATTTGGCAGGATGGCTGACGATCCACCACCTCCACCTTATATTGCCGCAATGATGCAGCAATTTGAACTGAACTATCAGGTTATGACCGGGATATTGGCTCAGTTCCCAAACCAGAATACTCAGCAACAATCTACTCCAATAACTCTGCCGGAATTCATGCGCCTCAATCCGTCCACTTTTCGCAGCTCGACTGATCCAATGGATGCTGATGATTGGCTCCGTGACATTGCCTTCCAGATGAAGTCGGCCAATGTTATCCCTAACAGTTACGTCACCTATGCGACGTATCACCTGAGGGGATCAGCTGCTCAATGGTGGGAAAGACACAAGGGTATGTTGCCTGCTGAAACTGTAACCACTTGGTAGGAATTTCAGTCAGCTTTTCATGCACGTTACATTCCTCAAGGTCTGATGGACCAGAAGAAGCAGGAGTTCCGCAAACTCTCACAGGGTAAAATGACTGTGGATGAATATCAGAGGAAATTCCTTGAATTATCCCGCTATGCTGCGGATGACGTCAACACTGACACTCGCAAGCAGGAGAAATTCCATGAAGGACTGCGTACAGATATAAACCTCGCACTTGCTGTCCTTGATTTTGCAGACTTCGCAACGCTTGTCGGCAAATCTTTCCAAGTTGAAACAGCTCTGACTGAGTAACAGGAGTCGCTCAAGCACACTCATGAAGCTGGCTCATCCTCGGGTCAACCTGTTCACAAGCGTCGAGTGTGGATCCCGCACAATGTTCATCACCGACCTGCTGCAACGCCAAGGCCGTCTTATGTTGCACCTCGTCTGCCTTCACCGCCGAGACAGCTTACGGTTCATGATGGACCGCCTGATGCTATGGCTTCCCCTCAAGTTGCGCCACGTCCTTCTAGTGGTCGTAAGAAGGGTTGTCGAAACCGCCGATTCAGAAACCGTAATACCATACCGTCTGCTGTTGTGCTTGGCTATGCCAAACATGTCAATGCTGAAAAGGCTCAGAAGGAACCGACTATCGTGCTGGGAACACTCTCTGTGAATTCAGTACCAGCCTCTGTTCTCTACGATTCAGGAGCATCTCATGCTTTTGTGTCCCAAAAATTTGCTCAGTCACATGAGTTATACTTGTAAGAATTACCCACTCCTCTAATGGTTCAGTCCCCGAGATCCAAGTGGCAAACCACAATGCTAAGCCCTCACAACCACATCGAGATTGGAGGTCTACTTTTTCCGGTTTCTCTCATTGTACTTGGACCTTCCGACATAGACATTATTCTCGGTATGGACTGATTGACAGCCCATAATGCTTTGATTGACTGTGCTACTAAGACAGTCCAGCTCACACACCCTTCTGGTCAGGTGATCAATTACTCAGCCCGAATAGCTCAAGATGCTGAGAGCCAGATATATGTTCTGAATGCATTGAACGCTTCACCTCTTGAAGGCATCGAGAACGTTCCAGTTGTTCATGATTTCCAAGACGTCTTTCCAGAAGAACTTCCAGGAATACCCCCTGCTAGAGATGTTGAGTTCGTCATCGACTTGAAGCCTGGCACTACACCTATTGCGAAGCATCCGTATAAGATGCCTCCGCATCATCTTCTCGAGCTTAAGGATGAAATCGACACGTCACTTAAGAAAGGTTTCATCCGTCCCAGTTCCTCTGCTTGGGGAGCACCTTCACTCTTCGTTAGGAAGAAGGATGGAACTAACCGATTGGTTCAGGATTATCGGCCCATTAACCAAGCCACAATCCAGAACAAATATCCGCTTCCTCGGATCAATGATTTGTATGATCAACTTGCTGGATCATCGGTGTTTTCTAAACTCGACTTGAGGTTGGGTTATCATCAGATCCGTGTTCGTGAAGAGGATATTCCGAAGACTGCATTTGTTACTCGTTATGGCTCCTACGAGTACACTATCATGTCATTTGGCCTAACATATGCTCCAGCCACATTCTCCCTATTGATGAACTACATCTTCATGGATTACCTCGACAAGTTCGTCGTAGTATATCTAGATGACATTCTGGTATATTCGAAGAATAAGGAAGAACATGCCGAACACCTCCGTCTTGTACTGGAAAGGTTCCGAGAACACCAGTTGTATTCCAAATACTCCAAATGTGAATTCTGGCTTTCTGAAGTAACGTATCTTGGTCATGTGATTTCCAAGGATGGAATTGCTGTCAACCCGGAACGAGTTCAGGCTATTCTGGACTAGACTCCTCCAAAGAACGTCAAGCAAGTGAGAAGTTTTCTTGGCCTTGCAAGCTATTGCCGTCGGTTTGTTGAGAATTTTTCTAAGATTGCTAAGCCCCTGACTGATCTGCTTCACAAGGGCGTTAAATTTGAATGGACAGAAAAATGTCAGGAAAGCTTTCAAACACTCAAAGACAAGCTAACATCTGCCCCAGTACTATCTCCTCCAGATACCCGCAAAGACTTTGTGATTTATTGTGATGCATCCCGTGAAGGATTAGGCTGTGTCCTAATGCAAGAGCGTAAAGTGATTGCTTATGGCTCTCGTCAGTTGCGCCCACATGAAGAAAATTATCCGGTACATGATTTAGAACTAGCTGCTGTCATCTATGCACTGCGGTTGTGGCAACAGTACCTTCTCGGTAATCGTTGCGAGATCTACACGGATCATAAAAGTCTGAAGTACTTGTTCACTCAACCATCTCTAAACCTCCGTCAGCAAAGATGGATGGAGGCCATTGCGGACTATGGTTTGGGTATTTCCTATACCCCTGGCAAGGCTAACGTGATGGCTGATGCCTTAAGCCGCAAGTCCTATTGCGACAACCTCATGGTTAGGCGAGCTCAACCTCGTCTTTTTGAAGAACTGTGCAAGCTGAATCTGCGTATTGTTCCACAGGGCTCTCTAAATAACCTTGTGATACAACCAGATCTTGAGAAAGCTGTTAAGAATGCGCAAGCTAAAGATGCTGAAATTGATCTCATGAAGAAAGATCTTCACCTTCAAAAGTACAGGGATTTGTCGCTGTCTGAAGATGGAACCTTGTATTTCAGAAACCGCATTGTGGTACCTCGCTTCGAACTCATGACTGACAAGGTCATGAAGAAGGCACATGATACCCCGCTGTCTATTCATCCGGGTAGCACCAAGATGTATCGTGATCTCCGTCAAAGGTACTGGTGGTCTAAATTGAAGCAGGACATTGCTCGCTATGTTGCTGAATGTGATGTCTGTCGTCGCGTTAAAGCAGAACATCAGAAACCAGCTGGAATTCTGCAACCACTTCCTATTCCTCTATGGAAATGGGATAAGGTTCAGATGGATTTCGTTACAGGACTTCCGAGGTCACAGAAGGGCCATGATGCTATTCTTGTCGTCGTCGACCAACTCTCTAAGGTTGCACACTTTCTGCCTGTCAAAGAGACTATCACTGCTAGTCAGTTAGCAGAGTTGTATATCTCCAGAATTGTTTCACTCCACGGTATTCCGAAGGAGATTAGTTCGGACCTTGGCGGTCTTTTCACTTCCAAATTTTGGGAAAGTTTCCAAACAGCTATGGGAACTCATATTACCTGAAGTTCAGCTTATCACCCCCAATCCCAAGGCCAAGTCGAGTGAGTTAATCAAGTGCTTGAAGACATGCTTCGGGCTTGTGTTATTTCATTTGGCAAGAAGTGGGAAGAATCTCTCCCGTATGCCGAATTCTCTTACAACAACAGCTATCAAGCCAGTTTGAAAATGGCCCCCTTCGAAGTACTATATGGACGTAAGTGTCGAACCCCTCTGAATTGGTCAAAAACTGGGGAACGACCGCTCGTGGGTCCGGATATTATTCAACACGCCGAAGAACAAGTCCGTATCGTCCGTGAAAATCTCAAGGCAGCTCAGGACCGCCAGAAGAGCAACTATGATCGCAAACGATGGGGTTTGACTTATCAACCTGGTGATCAAGCTTATCTACGTGTCACCCCTATGAAGGGCACTCACCGTTTTGGAATCAAGGGCAAGCTAGCTCCGAGCTACATTGGTCCTTTCTGCATAATTGCTAGACGTGGTCAGGTGGCATATATATTGGAGTTGCCACCGCAATTCTCTCATATCCACGACGTCTTCCATGTGTCGCAACTTCGTCAATGCTTCAAGGAATCTCCGCACCGAGCTGTGGATCATGAGGTGCTCGAATTCCAAGATGACCTATCTTATAAGGAGCATCCGATCCGCATTCTAGATGAAGCTGAACGTCGGACCCGTCAGAAGGTTACCAAGTTCCTCAAAGTGCAGTGGTCAAATCATACTAAAGATGAAGCCACTTGGGAATGCGAGGATAATCTTCGTGCGGAATACTCCGAACTTTTTCCTTCTACCTCTTAATTCTCGGGACGAGAATTCTTGTTAGCAGAGGAGATTTGTAACACCCCATGTATTTAACTACAGTAATCCCCTTTTGATTATGCCATGTCATCATGATCAACAGTGCTTAATCATCATTTGTATCATATCTCTTTTCAAATTCAAACTTCAAATGGAAATTCAAACTGAAAGTGGAAAATAAAAGTTGCTCAAATCAGAAACTAAATTATTCATTAAATAGCAAGTAAATCAGAGGCAATTCTGAAATTGAAACCAACATTATTGGAATTGGGTAAGTGGCTCTAACAACCTCGAATAGTGACTGAAAACAGTATTTAATACCCTTTTTATTAATCCAAAATTAATACGAAATTATGGTTTGCCCAAGCTAGTTTCCGGTGATAGGATATGTCGCACTGTGATTTATGGACCAGTTCACATATTTTACAAAATTCATTTGGGTGCCAAACTATTTGCATAACAGGAAAATGTGAGAAAAGAAATAAGAAAAAGCAAAAAAGAAAAGAACCTGAAACCACTGTGCACTTGAAGCCTGTCGCTACAGTAAAGGGCCCAGCCCATTCCAGGCCTTCTCCTTTCTCAGTACAGAGAGGAGAGGCAGGGCCATGGCCGTGGCCGTCGCACGGCCATCCACGCCATGGATGTCGCCGTGTCGACCATCCGAAGCCCCCTGGCGATGCATAAGAACCCCCCCCCACCCCCCGCCTCCCCCCCCCCCGACCGCCTGGACGTAACCCTAGCCTCTCTTTCTTCCTCCCTCGCTTGCTCTTCTCGATTTAGTACGCTGCCGAGCCGCCGTCGCCGCATCATCGTCGTCGACGCGGCCACCGGCCTCCCCGAGCTTCGAGACGACGTCTAGGAGCTCCACCATCGTCGTCTCCTTCGCCCTCGCCCCTCGGTTCGAGCTCGGACGCCCCATAGCCTCGCCATCGTCCTCATCTCCGCCTGCGGCCGTCGCATCTCGTCGCCGGTTGCCACTGCTCCAGTCCATCGCCGGCCTCTCCGACCACGCCATCGGCATCGCAGTGAGCTCCTCCTTCGAATCCCCCTCACCCTGGTCTCGATCCGTCGCCGTAGTCGCCTGTACGAGGCGGCGGCCGCCATGGCCAAAGTTCAGTGTACGCGTACACGCCACTGCTTCGCTCTGCGTTCGTGCTGCTCGTGTGTGCTCCTTCTGCGGGCCGCGCCCGCGCCCGCCTGCTCGCCCGCGTAGCCGCCTCTCCGCAGCTGCCCGTGCTCGTGCGCGCCTACGCTCGTTCGCCGCCGCTCGCGTCTGCTGCTGCCACTGCTGTTGCGCTGCCTGCTGCTGCCGCTTGTAGCTGCTGCTGCTGCCTGCCCTGCCGCTGCTCCTCACAATGGCTGCTAATGCTCATTAGCTGCTGCCCCTGCTAGCCAGCCGCTGCTGCTGCCCTTTTGCCGTGCTTCCTGCTGCTGCCGGTACTGCCATGGCCATGGCCATGGCTGTGGTGTGTGTGTGTGTGCAGCGTGTGTGCGTGAGTGTGCTGTGTGCTGTGTGTCTGTGAGTGTGTGGGTGTGTGGCCGGCTGGACACTGTCCAGTACGGCCGGCCCTGATTCTAATTAGTAGTACTAATTAGGTTAGCTAGGTTAGTTGATTAATTAGTCTAATGTATGTATGACATGTGGCCCCCATTTCTAATCAATCTAATTTAATTAAAGTCTAACTAAGTCTAGTCGCTGGCAGGTGGACACCCAGTCAACTTTTGACTATTCAGTTTGACTTGGTCAATTCGGATTAAAATAAATGCAAAATTCCAGAAAATTTAGATTATTGAAAAAACTTTGAAAATTAATAGAAAATAAACCGTAAATCAGATCGAAAAACTTTGTACATGAAAGTTGCTCAGAACGACGAGACGAATCGGATTGCGCGGTCCGTTCGTCCGTCACACGTCCCTAGCTATCCGAACATGCAACCGTTCCCCTCCGGTCATCTGTCTGACAAATGTCCGGAACCGGGAAAACATTCCCGGATGGATTCCTCCTTCCTCGGTGACGTGCAACCTTACGTTAGACTACACCCGGCACTGCGTATTGTCATGTTATACCTTGTGTAGCATCTGTTTGCTTAGTATTTACTGTTTCCTCCCCCTTTTCTCTCTCGTTAGACCCCGACGTCGTCCCCGAGACCGACGCAGTTCAGGAGCCCGAAGCCACCATTGACGACCTTGCCCTTGCCGCCGAGCAACCAGGCAAGCCCCCCTTTGATCATCCCGATATCGCCCATTCTAATTTCCCATGCTTGCATTAGAATTGCTGCTGCTGCGGCTTTACCTATCCTGATGCATAGCCTGTTTATTGTATCCTGCTGTGGATAATTACCTGCATATCCTAAACTGCTTAGTATAGGCTGGGTAGAGACCTATCAGTGACTCCACTTATCCCGATTGCCCCGCTGGATTATCAGAAGACCCGATCAACGGGATTGAAGACCAGGCCCCGACACCGCACATCACCCCCCCTTAGTTGTAACGACACTGCAGCGTTACTATCGAGTGCCGAGGGTGAAACCTCTTGTAGCACTTCGGATGTTAACTCTGTAGAGTAGCTATTCGGTCGTGGTCATCGAGGGTGATTCCTCCTTCACCACTTCCGGTAACGACGCTGTCATGCAACACATCAAGTGTGAACCCATCGAGGGTGATTCCTCCGAGTTCACCTTGACGGATACATCGAGTGGGAATTCAACGAGGGTGATACCTCGGATTCCTCTGATGTTATGGACACACGGATACCTGGACTTTACACTGTTACTTGGATAGGCGGGTCGACCCTGAGGGGTACCCGCGTGCGCCTGAGAGGCGAGTGTTGTGAAGACGGGTGCCTGTATGGTGCCCGAGTGATGAATACGAGGCGCGGCTGGGCATTCTTAACCCTTGCAGCAAGTCCTCGAGACGGGGCGACGGGGTCACATCTTTCGTGAGTCTCTGCTTGTTACCGCAAGCCCAAGGTACTAACGATTTGGATATTTTATCCGAGCAGGCCTCTGGCCTGATAGCACTAACCATCACGTGGGCATAGTATGGGCGTTCTGCATCGTAGCATCAGCCGACAGTTCTGTCAGACATCCAGTTCAGCATTGTGGCACGGTCGGATCGTACCGACCCTCCGAGGCGGTGCTGGTATCCACCCTGCATACAACGACCCGGAGTGCACATGGCGATGGCCCAAGACCCCTGAGTGCTTAGGATGTAGACCGGCGGGGACCTCTCTGCTGAGCTTTAGGTAGGGCTGCGGTGTGTCGTTTGGCTGAGGTCGGGCATGACCCAGGAAAGTGTGTCCGGCCGGAGTTAATCGAGCGTGTTGGGTAAGTTGGTGCACCCCTGCAGAGAAGAAAACTTCTATCGATAGCCGGTCCTACGGTAAAGGACACTCGGAGTTGTATCCTGATTGATACAATTTAGAACTGGATACTTGGATACTATGGCTTTGGGATTGCTTCTCGCAGGGAGTCGAGAAGGGATCTCCGGACGAGGTTGATGACTGTATGGCTCTGGGATTGCTTTCTCGCAGGGGGTCGAGAAAGAATCTCTGGGTGAGGTTGAGACTTAATGATACTGCTACATTATATTGAACTGTTCTGCTCTCTTCTATTGCTGCAAGACCGATGAAGATGGTAGTCTTCGATAGGACTAGGCCTCCTCTCTATTCTGGCATTTCTGCAGCCCAGTCCACATATACAGCCTCCCTTCGAAATGTTGCATATGTAGTGTAGATCCTTGCTTGCTGAGTACTTCTGAGTACTCACGGTTGCTTTGTTTTCCTTTTCTCCCCATATCAGTTTGTCATGACCAGATGACGGAGCCCCCTGAGACAGATGCCCCGTCGATCGACTACTACTACTACCCCGAGGATGGATACTACGACGAGTTGGATGACGACCAGGAGTAGGATCGGAGGGTCCCAGGCAGGAGGCCTACGCCTTTCGATCTTAGTGTTTTATTTTGCCCCGCCTTTCTAAAGGCCTTTCTGTTTCTGCTTCATATCTGTACTCAGATATCTGATGCTTCCGCTGACGCTTGTTCGCAAGCTTATGTATTCGAGCCCTCGAGGCCCCTGGCTTGTAATATAAAGCTTGTATGACTTTATTTATGTTTTAGAGTTGTGTTGTGATATCTTCCCGTGAATCCTTAGGCTTGATCGTGTGCATTTGCGTGTATGATTAGTGCACGATTGAGCTGGGGGCGTCACAGATGTGTGGACCAAAGTTGGCTGCACAAACTGCTGAAGCGGTGCCAAATAATTTTCTAATGGCACTGCTGATGTGATGGCCACATTTTTAGATACTAGGTACAAACTGTGACACTGTCTTAACATCCAGAATAACATAGCACAATGACAGTGTCTGAATCACATCTAGCAAATGATTTGTAACAATGAAAGTGGGGCTAACCTTCTCTGCACATGCCAGAAACTTCCTCCCACTGTCCACAGATTCAAATACAACTCGCTTCATGCATGGAGATTGATGGTGACAACGAGCAGGCAGATCTTCAGCCACCCCGCTCCATTCGTTGCAACTGATGGTCCTAGGGAGCTACAAGAGGAAGAAATGACTCAAATCGACCACCGGGTTAAAATCCTTCATTCCAAGTCATAACCCGAGAGAGAGAAGAGAGGCATACCCGGGTGCTGAAAAATTCATCGTCGGAGGAGGAACCGCTGGAGAGGTCATTGAAGAAGACCATGGCGACCCCGGCGGTAGGATGCGAGACGATGAGAGCGGAGAAGCAAGCGAGGAAGTGGTTATAGCTTCGGAATGAAGGAAGGAGGAAACAGGGGGAAATATGACTTGTGGTCTGGGAGAAAAGGGGGGGGGGGAAGGGGGCGAGGGTAGATATTTCAGCGGTAGCCCAAAAATTTCGAAATGTGGAGGGAAACTTTGCGCGCGGTGCCGCCGGACACCATTCACTTTGAACGATTGTGTGCATCGTAAACGATTCTTCTACTTTGCGTGCATGGGATGAGTTTGATAATTCAAATTTTGGTGGAAATTTCCCTGGGTACTGTCCTCATCCACGTCATTGTATAATTTAACATCGCTTGCTAATTTGGGCACACAAAAGAGCGTACAGCACATAGACCACACTTACTGAATCGAGCGATTTTAGTAATTAAACAGAGCAAGTTAACCTAAACATTGCTCTAACAAAAGACCAGCATGAAAAACAAATCCTAACTACGCATAATTTTAACAAAGCCGCCGCCGCGCCGGCCTATGCATTGCCGGTGTGAGATGAGACATCGATGACTTGTCCTGGTGACATGCCGCCGTTGGATGACTCTGCGTACCCCCTGCTAAAGTCGACCGTGTCCTCTTCCTTGTCCTCGGCGCCACCCTCAAGGTTGTAGTACTCATAGTAGTGGCTACGCCAGAGCTCACGTTGGTACTCCACCGCTGATTCCTCGACGGACAGACTCTTCTCTACCTCGATCTCGGCCACGCGCAACTCCACCTCCCGGCGCTCCTCGATCTCCGCTGCCTCCTGCATCTCCAGCTCCCGCTCGGCGATCTCATGAGGAAGCAGGTGGTACATGGCCACCGCTGCCTTTTCGGGTGTGGGTTGCATGCTGGATTCCGAGGTGGCGTGGATGGCCTCGATCCGGGCCAGGGCGAGATCAGCGGCACAGACGGCAGCTCGAGCGCTCTCGGCGTTTGCAGCCGCCATCGCAGTAGCGGCTGCAGCCATCTGGGCTGCTGCGGCTGCCCTGTCGGCAGCCGCAGACGCCCTCTCGGTGGATGCGGCCGTGCTCAATGCGGATGCGGCGGCACTCTTGGCATAGGCGGTCGTGCTCTCGACGCAGGCAGCGGCGCTCGGGGAGGACGCGGCCACCGTACGGGCTCTCACAAAGTGTTTCCATGGCGTCATCTTTGCAAGAAGGGGTTACGAGAATGGGGATCAGGATTCATGGTTTCGGGGGTTGCCGGCACTGGAGCAGACGAGCCAGCGAAGCTTAAGGATGAAGAGTTAAATAGACCCATGAATTTTCATCGCAAACGGTTCCTACAAAAAAAACTATGTGTGATGTTGTTGATATTTTTTATTAGTTGTGAAAGATGAATTTGGAGTAAAGTGGCAACGGGTGGTGTTTTAAATGTACGAGAAAATTTGTAGTACTGATACAACTGTTATGTCGAAATTTGGAAAATTTCAGGGGTCATTTGACCATTTAAGACATTTAAGTGATTTTCTAGCCATTTAATGACCGTAATTCAAATTTGAACTACATGTACATGCAACAGCTAGCCAAAATGGTTTGAAAAGTCATATTTTTGTACTTAGTGTGCGAGTTAATTCCATGTGCAGTAAATTGGAAGGAATTTTCAAACATATTGGTCTCACGGCTATGACACAAAGCATGGAGTGCCATGGCATTTAAATTCCAAAAAAATTTAAAAAGATCAGAAACACATGAAACCTTGCTTGATGTAATGTCATGCCACCAAGATGATGTGGTAAAAAATTTGGCATGTTTGACGAATGTTTGGACACACACCCCTCACAAACCGGAGCAACTCAATAGAAGGCTCGTGGTTCCGAGAGGGAACAATGCATGTTTGATGACGAACGGGCGATAGCTTGCACTTACGGCCTTCAAAAAATTTCTACAGTTAACGTGGACTAATAAACTATCATTTGCAAATTTGGAAAATTTCCAAGGGTCGTTTGACCTTTTAAAGACATTTAAGCGATTTTCTAGCCATTTAATGACTGTAATTCAAATTTGAACTACATCTACATGCAACAGCTAACCATAACGGTTTGAAAAATCATATTTGTGTACTTGTGTGCGAATTAATTCCATGTGCAATAAATTGGAAGGAATTTTCAAACATATTGGTCTCACGGCCTGGACACATGCATGGAGTGCCATGGCATTTAAATTCCAAAAATTAAAAAAAAAATCATAAACACGTGAAACCTTGCTTGATGTAATGTCATGTCACCAAGATCATGTTGAAAATTTTTTGGCATGTTTGAGAAAGTTTGGACACACACCCCTCATAAACCGGAGCAACTCACTAGAAGGCCCGTGGTTCCGAGAGGGAACAATGCATGTTTGATGACGAACGGATGATAGCTTCCTCTTGCGGCCTTCAAAAAATTTCTACATTTAATGTGCACTAATACAACTGTCATTTGAAAATTTGGAAAATTCTGGGGGTCATTTGACCTTTTAAAGACATTTAAGTGATTTTCTAGCCATTTAATGACTGTAATTCGAATTTGAACTACATCTACATGCAACGGAAAACCATAACGGTTTGAAATATCATATTTTTGTACTTGTGTTTGAGTTAATTCCATGTGCAGTAAATTGGTAGGTATTTTCAACCATATTGGTGTCACGGCCTGGACACATGCATGGAGTGCCATGTCATTTAAATTCCAAAAAATTAAAAAAATATCAGAAGCACATGAAACTTTGCTTGAAGTAATGTCAGGCACCAAGATGATGTGGTAAAAATTTTGGCATGTTTGACGAAAGTTTGGACACACACCCCTCACAGACCGGAGCAACTCACTAGAAGGCTCATGTTTCCGAGAGGGAACAATGCATGTTTGATGACGAATGGGAGATAGCTTTCTCTTACGGCCTTCAATTTTTTTCTACATTTAACGAGCACTAATACAACTATCATGTGAAAATTTGGAAAATTCTAGGGGTCATTTGACCTTTTAAACACATTTAAGTGATTTTCTAGCCATTTAATAACCGTAATTCAAAGTTGAACTACATCAACATGCAAAGGCTAACCATAACGGTTTGAAAAATCATATTTGTGTTTACTTGTGTGCGAGTTAATTCCATGTGCAATAAATTGGAAGGAATTCTCAAACATATTGGTGTGTGACACCCTAGTTTTCGCTCCTGTTTTTTTTCCTTTGCGGGATTTGACTCCCGTCTTTTTTCTCGGTGTTGTTAAATTTTCACTAGCTCCTGTGTATATGAAGATGGTCAATTAGCCTTGCCTTTCCTATCCAACCAGAGATTATCTTCAGTCCAACCTTGCCACCCAAGATATATTCTCAGGGTTTTGCCACCGAAACCCTACCTTCCGAGTTACCGAAAGGGAAACCCTAATTCTTCCCGTTACAAAGGAACCCCAATTTCCTTTGATCGGATGACTCCCAAACTTTTCCCAGTGATCATCCTATCTTTGTAAACCCTGGATATGGAAAAATATTGCCAAGTCATTTGCAATATTTTTCATTTATAATTAATTCCTTTTTCTGCCAGTTAAAGGAATTAAATCCAGGAAAATATCTATCCATCTCCAAAGTTCATGTAAACTTGTGGAGATATTCTTTATGATCATATTGAGCTCCCATAAAAATATTGGCCATAATTAAATAAGCAAAATTGCATTTTCCTATTTAATGCCAATATTGCATTTTGGGCACTTTCTAAAGGAACTACCATTTTGGTAGCTAGGAAAATTTTCAAATAAATTGTGGAGGTTACCCTATCCATATCTTCACCATTTCCATCAAAACCCAAGTTCCATAGTTCAAAGTTTGAGCACAGCATCCATTTGCAAATTCTGTCCAGATTTCCAGTTTGCAAAGGAAGTGCTTGAACCCTTGATCCATTTGAGCTAAAAAAAATCATGGTGGTTAACATTGATAAATAAATCACGGACACCAAAAACCAGCTCAATCCCTCTATCCATTCTTCCATAGCAATTTTCCTAATTTTCTGTCCATTTGGAAGCTCTATGAAGGAAGTACCCCTTTGGTATATCCAAATGAGCTGAAATTTTCCCAGTATCTTCATACTTCCAAATCATCACCCTCCACAAAAATTCACTTCATTTCATCCAGCTATTTGAGCACAGCATCAAGATCCCTTTTCTGGACCAAAATCTACATTACAAAGGAAGTATATGCAAATGAGCTCCAAAAGGCTTCATATTTTACCGGCATCTAGTCCTCCCTACCCCATTCCATTGTGACAAAGATCCAGCTCCTCTCATTCAGCCATCTCTCCAAAAATGTCCAAATAAGTTTGCTCCTGGAATCTTCCACTGCAAGTTTCACTCATCCCAGAGCTGTCTAGGTGATTCTAGCCACTTATCTTATCCATTTGAGCAGCGAGGGACTGCTTGGACAAGGTTCCAGGGTCATTTAATGCTGTAGACATGCGATGCTGGTGGTGACCGCGTAGCGAGCACGGCCAAAACGGCGCTCTGTGCACTGTCCACCACAGCCGGCCACCTCTGGTCAGTCCCCGCCCGTCTGGCCATGTCCATCGTCTCTGCGGCGTCCACCTTCCCCTCACTGGACCCTTCTCCACTCTTCTTTCCTCCTCCTCACGCCACGGCAAGCACCGTCACGGCACTGCCCCACGCGTGAACCCCGCCGTTGTTGCCTTCCCCTCTGTCCTCTTGTTCCCGGATCCCTCTCGAGCGCTCCTTTGGTCTCTCCCCTCCCCGCGAAGCTACTCGACGGCACTACCATCCAGCCACGTCGCCCCGACGCTCCAGTGCGGCGATGAGATCGCCACCGCGGCCGTGCTCATCCGCCTCCATGGCCCGGCTATAAATAGCCACTCCTGAGACCCCTTGAGCTCACCACCAGCCCTCCCTCTCCCTCCTAGCTCCTCCCAACCTCTCACCCGAGCTTCTAGAGCCGTCCTACCCCTCCAATGGCCAAAGCAGTGCCGCCGGCCTTGGCTTGAATTAGAGCCAACCGGAGCTCCTCCCTCCCTTTTCTCTCCACCAGAGGAGCACCTCAACCACGGCGAAGGCTCCCAAACATTACACCTTCCTCTCTGTCATCGTAGCCCCGCCTCCAACATCGCCGTCCCCACCGACCGCCGGCCTCGAAGCCGTCGATGTCTCGGTCCTCCCCGCCGGCTGTGGATGGGCCCAGGGGATGCGTCGTGCTCTGCTGAGCTAGTCCATAGGCGGAGCCTCGCCGAAGGTGCCCTGTAGCTCCGGCAACCGCCGGCGGGCACCGTCTGTACCTCGGCCGAGCGTGGGCACGGGCTTGAAGATGACCTGACGAGAGGGAGGCGACCTACAGGCGGGCCCCGCATATCAGTGTCCCAGCCGTCCCGCTGACATGGCTAAGTGGAGACGTACTTCGCTGAGTACACGACCGCTTGGCCTAATGCGTATTCTGGCAGAGTACGCCTTCTGCGTCGCCCCGTGGTGTAGTTGGGCCTGGCCCAGGTGAGTAGTAGCAACAGCAGGGCGGGCTGGCCCATATGAACAACGGCAGCAGCGGCCAGATTCGGCCCGAGTGGCCCAGTAAGCACAGTTCCCTTATTCTTTTCTTCAAAAAAAAACTGATGAGGACCCAAATGTAATGGTTTTATTTACAGCAAAGTCCTTGGCAGTCAAACCCTCACAACTTTTCGCTCCCAACTCCGATTCAGGTGAAACCAACGCCCACATCTTTAGTTCATCGAGCCCTTTCTGAAAGAATCATTTTCATAATGTTTACACATTCTGAAAATGACCATTTTTCCCTTGCCCTTCAATCAGCCCCTCCGAGAGAGAACGGTTTCCAGCGATCCTTTTCGCGGACTCTCCGCACTTCTCCCGGAGTATTCCTCGACCCCCATGCAAGCCGACCATCTGATATATGCCTAAAGAATTGCTCTGTGTTATTCTTGCATGTTTAATTAATGATTATGCCTGTGATCGTAATAATTAAACTTCTGTTAGACTGCACTTACCGTTTACATTACCTGAAGTAGTTTGCTATGTGGTAATTCAAGTAATTTACCTAAATGCATAGTTGCTGCCATCTCAAGTTATTGTGATGTACAACCATGCTTGCTAAATGATGGCTAAAGCTAAACCTAGTCAGTTGATCCTGAGTCACCTGTCCAGACTTATCCGTGCAACCACATTTGCCGGTATGGGACGGCCTTGACTTTGTCTGATCGCGTGCTCTTTTATCGGTACCACCAACTAGGGAAGGTTATGCGTGTGTGCTACCCTGGCCCGATGGGTGATGATAACCTTGTGAGCCCAGTTGGGTTATTTGTCGGCGTCCCCATTTGGGACAGTTTAGTTGGCCACGACGGTGGCGGGTGTCACGAGGTGACACAGGGGCCACCCAGGACATGACCCTGGGAGGGTATGATTGTCGGTGGTACGGTAGAGGAGTCACGGGTTAGGCTGGTTTCGTTGGAGCAACCCTGGTCCACCCGAATGGGATCACGAGGTCAGGTGCTCCATGTTGTGGGTAAAGTGTGCAACCTCTGCAGAGTGTAGAATCTATTCGAATAGCCGCGTCCACGGTATTGGATAGTCCATCCAGACCTCACTAGGTGGTCAACCAGAACAGTAATAATAATGATGGAAGAACTCGTCTTATGCCCTAAAGTATTCAGTGGATCGTGAATATTCTGAGGATTGTAAGGCAACCCAGAAGAGAGTAAGATTTATCAGACTTACAGTGGAGATGCATAGACATCGGATGATGTCAGGGATATGCTATGTTAGCCATGGGATGGTTATGAAAGAGTTGGTTAGATGACCAAAAGACTTGGATTGGATTTGGTTCAACGTCGGATTGGATCATGAGAACGTTCGGAGTATGGATTATTTACTTGATATGCTTTACTTTACCTTACTTTACTTGAGTAGTTATCTTGCTAGATAAACCTATTATGTCATGATAATTAATATTGCTAAGTAGTTATGCTATTCCATGATAATTAATGATGCTCTAATAACTAATGCATGCTTGAATGCCATGGATTGATTTGCTTGGTGTATATGTTAGTTGGTTTGCTTGCGAGTACATTCAAAAGTACTCAGCGGCCTTTAACGTGGCCAGGTTCACACAAGGATCCGTCGTCCGTCGACGAGGAACCGGAGCGTTCGCGGGCTAGGAGAGTAACCCAGTCAGATCCATGTGGATTAGAGCCGCACCAAGACCATGCGACCTTAGATAGAGCCTTTCCGCTGCCAACAGTCTTGCGTAATATCATGTAAGACCTATATATCCATGAATAGAAATGCCTATGTTCATGATACTTGTTGTAAGCGCGCATGCCAGAGTGATTTCCCGGGCTGGCATGCGTGGCGAACGTCTGGCTATAGTGGTAATCAGGCGGGGCGCCACAACGGGTGGTATCAGAGCAGCCAGGCTGACTATAGGTTACCCTAACCAGACTTCATTGTCTTGTGCTTAGTAGAAAGCCCAGATGGATTTCAGCCATCTTTGCCAACTGGCACGGCTACTATTGATCATAAGGCAACTCCATAGGTCTTTGGCTCCATCAGACCCTAACTCTCGTGGCCCTTGCCTCCGGTACGAAATGCTCACACCTGGCAACGACCCGTGAGCCCTTAACCCCTAGGCAAACCAGATATCCCTACCCTACTTGCTAGGCATGGCATTTCTCTTCTTAACTCTAGTTTCCTTTGGGAAACGGCTATAAATTCCATCTTTTTCCCGACAACCTTAGAATCATTGACTAAGCCATTTTGGCTATGGTCGTGTGTCGAGTTTGATGTTCCCTAAGGACGTAATAGGAGCTTGACACCAATGCTACCAGGAGCATTGTGTGGTTTTGCTTCTAAATCCTTAGAGGTGCATCGAGTGCGCTACATTAGTTATACTAGTGAATCTTCGGCCACATGTGTAAGGTCTGCAAATATTTGAGCTTTATTTGCTTTTGGGTTTTCGCGGATTTTGTTGCTTTTGCCGGTTCCGCTTCTTTGCTCCGACTACATCCATCCGCAAGTGCTATCAAGAAGACCAACATACAACTTGGATAGTACCCAATAATCCAAATTCAGCAAGAGTCAAGTCAAGCCAACTGCCTGATATTCAGAACACCATCACCGGATTTGTCAAGAATGAAGAATGGGTCAGAAGTAGAATTTGTGTGCAACAGACAAGGCCAGACTATACATGACAAAGTTGGCCTCAGAACAGATCATTCCTAAGGAGCAGTCAGATGAGCTACCAAGAATGAACACCAGTAAGGACAAATTATTCCGTCTGCGATACAAGGATTATTTCAGTCAGTGGGGTGAATCTTGAGTCTTTTCTCAATGGACTCAAGAATCATTTATTCCCCACCGGAGACATATTTCAAGAATGTGAATGTGTCAAGAGAAGCAACAAAACTACGGTACGAAGATACAAAATTTCAAAGCATATCTTGGAGTTCCACTGATGCAAATACCAAAATTTTCTGGGCACTGTGACAAGGTTTGCAAGGAAAATGGATAAGTTCATGGTTGCCAGAATCAAGGAGCACCTAACATGCTTGGAAGCTCAGCTAAACCGAATGGAATTATCCATCAACTGCTTATTTTCGGCAACACTTGGTTTGAATACAAAGGGTATTCCGAATTAATTAACAACATGAGGTCTGCACCAGTCTTGCAACCTTTACAGCAACAAGGATCGTTCCAGCAGAAGGACAAGAGATGTGCATGACCAATGGAACATCTTCAGACAAGGTATGGCCTATACCCAGTTTGGCTCCGCTATGGGTAAATTCTGGATACTTCGGAAGGAAGCCAGAATCGGCCATAGATCTGACTGCGTACGCAGTGAAAGGCTTCTGGTATAAGGAACCCAGCCTTCCTTCGCAAGCTACCAGACTGTCAATCTTCATCGGTATGCCACTTGGTGAGAAAATCTTCTGGGATACGACACTCCCATCTTCCACAGCGTGCTACCGCGGAAGACTTCCAGCATAAGGCACCCGACCCTCCGCAGCAAGACACATGAAGGAAAGCTTTTAAGGTACGATACCTAGCGTTCTCCAGCACGCTACATTGGCAGAAGCTTTGAGCATAAGGAACTCGGCCTTCTTCGACACACCGCATGCCCACGATAGTTCTGTCAGAAGCACGAACCAGTCTGGACACACATCAACCTCAAAACTCAGTGGTTATGAAAGGATTAATCCTACACCTATATATGTTGTGAGCATGCAGTCCAGTGGATCAGTACATGCGAACCACTCGTACACGGGAATGGTTGTGTTCAGAGAATCATTGGCCCCATACCTCAAAGAAGAATATGAGCACAACAACCCCTATGAGATATGCAAGAGTAAGTTGTGAGAACAAGCCTGGCAAACCGGGAAAACAATCAAGGAGCCGTGTTGGCAGGTCATGACATGTCCATCAAAGGAATCATCAAGAACCAAGAAGTTGTGAACGAACAACCTCCATGACAAGATACAACTTCACGGACAGAGCGATATTACCAATCCTCGTCAGACTCTCGCATATATGGCCACAACAGTGCACTACTTGCGGATACAAGTGAGATTGCCACACTCGTCATGAATATGGGCCATCAATCAAGCCAAGAGGCTATGCTCTAAAAGATACACCGAATAATAGCCATACTATGTTCAGCTCAGTGGTCATAGCAAAGACTACAGAGGCTATATATGAGAGAGCCATCTCCACGAGCGACAGAGTTTGAAACAAGACATTCAGATAGAATGGCTCAAAGCACACCAGCACCAACAGCTCGTAGACATCATGAAATCATTGGAATAAGAGATTACTGTCTATGATTACTTTGTGATCATGCCCGACATTTCAGTTGAGGATATAGCAGCAATAGCTCGGTCATGTTGTTCCTTGAACTGTGGATCACCTAAGGACCAAGTCAGAATGCCAAAGACAAAAGGAAATATCAGTACGGAACCCACAGCCAGACTGAGTATTCTGACATGGCAAAAAGAAAGTCACCCGTAGCCACTCGAGGCCATACATGCACGTGAGCCTAGTACAAGGAAAGGATGTTTTGCCGTGACAGTCAGGGTACGAAGCATCGCAATAAAACCCGAAGCAGTTGCTTCCAGGCTATGGAAACCAAGCTGTTTGTTGGTATTACCCACTACCCCACCCAACAACACCACTACCAAGACAAGAGGTACACCTGACAGGAAAGAGAAGGATTCAAGGAAGTTGTGTGCAGAGACAATACCTGGTCCATCAGAAAAGGCAGTTAAAATGTCAGTGAACCAACGAAGACAAGATCGCTGATGGATCCAAGTCGCACACAGGTAAGTCCCCCTTCACCGGGAGGTAAGCCCGGAAATCTCAAGGACAAGATTTTCTTAAGGGGGGTAGGTTTCTGACACCCTGGTTTTCGCTCTTGTTTTTTTCCTTTGCGGGATTTGACTCCCGTCTTTTCTCTCGGTGTTATTGAATTTTCTCTAGCTCCTGGATATATGAAGATGGTCAATTAGCCTTGCCTTTCCTATCCAACCAGAGATTATCTTCAGTCCAACCTTGCCACCCAAGATATATTCTTAGGGTTTTGCCACCAAAACCATACCTTCCGAGTTACCGAAAGGGAAACCCTAATTCTTCCCGTTACAAAGGAACCCCAAATTCCTTTGATCGGATGACTCCCAAACTTTTCCCAGTGATCATCCTATCTTTGTAAACCCTGGATATGCAAAAATATTGCCAACTCATTTGCAATATTTTTTCATTTATAATTAATTCCTTTTTCTGGTAGTTAAAGGAATTAAATCTAGGAAAATATCTATCCATCTCCAAGGTTCATGAAAACTTGTGGAGATATTCTTTATGATCATATTGAGCTCCCATAAAAATATTGGCCATAATTAAATAAGGGAAATTGCATTTTCCCATTTAATGCCACTATTGCATTTTGGGCACTTTCTAAAGGAACTACCATTTTGGTAGCTAGGAAAAATTCCAAATAAATTGTGGAGCTTACCCTATCCATATATTCACCATTTCCATCAAAACCCAAGTTCCATAGTTCAAAGTTTGAGCACAGCATCCATTTGCAAATTCTGTCCAGATTTCCAGTTTGCAAAGGAAGTGCTTGAACCCTTGATCCATTTGAGCTGAAATCTGTCATGGTTGTTAACATTGATAAATCACTCATCGACACCAAAAACCAGCTCAATCCCTCTATCCATTCTTCCACAGCAATTTTCCTAAGTTTTTGTCCATTTCTAAGCCCTATGAAGGACGTACCCCTTTCGTATATCGAAATGAGCTGAAATTTTCCCAATATCTTCATACTTTCAAATCATCACTCTCCGCAAAAATTCACTTCATTTCATCTAGTCATTTGAGCACAGCATCATGATCCCTTTTCTGGACCAAATTCTGCATTACAAAGGAAGTATATGCAAATGAGGTCCAAATGCCTTCAAATTTTACCAGCATCTAGTCCTCCCTACTCCACTCCATTGTGACAAAGATCCAGCTCCTCTCCTTCAGCCATCTCCCCAAAAAAGTCCACATAAGTTTGCTTCTGGAATCTTCCTCTGCAAGTTTCCCTCATCCCAGAGCTGTCTAGGTGATTCCAGCCACTTATCTTATCCATTTGAGCAGTGAGGGACTAGTTGGAGAAGGTGCCAGGGTCATTTAATGCCCTGGACACGCGGTGCCGGTGGTGACCGCGTAGCGAGCACGGCCAAAACGGCGCCCTGCGCACTGTCCACCACGGCCGGCCACCTCTGGTCAGTCCCCGCCCGTCTAGCCATGTCCATCGTCTCCGCAGCGGCCACCTTCCCCTCACTGGACCCTTCTCCACTCCTCTTTCCTCCTCCTCGCTCCACGGCAAGAGCCGCCGTGGCACTGTCCCACGCGTGAACCCCGCCGTTGTCGCCTTCCACTCTATCCTCTTCTTCCCTGATCCCTCTCGAGCGCTCCCGTGGTTTCTCCCCTCCCCGCGAAGCTGCTCAATGCCGCTACCGTCTAGCCACATTGCCCCGACGCTCTAGTGCGGCGATGAGATCGCCACAGCAGTCGTGCTCATCCGCCTCCATCGCCCGGCTATAAATTGCCACTCCTGAGACCCCTCGAGCTCACCACCAGCCCTCCCTCTCCCTCCTAGCTCCTCCCAACCTCTCACCAGAGCTCCTAGAGCCGTCCTACCCCTCTAATGGCCGAAGCAGTGCCGCCGGCCTCGGCTTGAATTAGAGCCAACCGAAGCTCCTCCCTCCCTTCTCTCTTCACCAGAGGAGCACCTCAACCACGGCGAAGCCCTCCCAACCTTACCCCTTCCTCTCCATCATAGTAGCGCCGCCTCCAACATCGCCGTCCCCACCGACCGCCGGCCTCGAAGCCATCGACGTCTCGGTCCTCCCCGCTGGCTATGGATGGGCCCAGGTGATGTGCCGTGCTCTGCTGAGCTCATCCATAGGAGGAGCCTCACCGGAGGTGCCCTGTAGCTCCGGCAACCACCGGCGGGCGCCGTCTGCACCTCGGTCGAGCGTGGGCACGGGTTTGAAAATGACCTGACGAGAGGGAGGCGACCTGCAGGCGGGCCCTGTGCGTCAGCCTCCCAGCCGTCCCGCTGACGTGGCTAAGTGGAGACGTACTTCGCTGAGTACACGACCGCTTGGCCGAATGCGTATTCTGTACGCCTTCCGCGTCGCCCCGCGGTGTAGTTGGGCCTGGCCCAGGTGAGCAGTAGGAACAACGGTGCGGGCCGGCCCATATGACCAGTGGCAGCAGCGGCCAGATTCGGCCCGAGTGGCCCAGTAAGCACAGTTCCCTTATTCTTTTCTCAGAAAAAGTAACTGCTGTGGACCCGAATGTAATGGTTTTATTAACAACAAATTCCTTGGCAGTCAAACCCTCACAACTTTTCGCTCCCAACTCCGATTCAGGTGAAACCAATGCCCACGTCTTCAGTTCGTCGAGCCCTTTCCGATAAAATCATTTTCATAATGTTTACACATTCTGAAAATGACCATTTTGCCCTTGCCCTTCAGTCAGCCCCTCCGAGAGAGAATGGTTTCCGGTGATCCTTTCCGTGGACTCTCCACACTTCTCCCAGAGTATTCCTCGACCCCCAGGCAAGCCAACCAACTGATATATGCCCTAAAGCATTCCTCTATGTTATTCTTGC
The DNA here is from genome assembly GCA_011799875.1 of Thinopyrum elongatum. Lineage (NCBI taxonomy): Eukaryota > Viridiplantae > Streptophyta > Magnoliopsida > Poales > Poaceae > Thinopyrum > Thinopyrum elongatum. The sequence goes on from CM022301.1 coordinate 587,501,594, forward strand.
ATGTTTAATTAAGGATTATGCCTGTGATAGTAATAATTAAACTTCTGTTAGACGGCACTTACCGTTTACATTACCAGCATTAGTTTGCTATGTGGTAATTCTAGTAATTTACCTAAATGCATAGTTGCTTCCATCTCAAGTTATTGTGATGTACAACCATGCTTGCTAAATGATGGCTAAAGCTAAACCTAGTCGATTGATCCTTAGTCACCTGTCCGGACTTATCCGTGCAAGCACATTTGCCGGTATGGGACGGCCTTGACTTGGTCTGATCGCGTGCTCTTTTATCGGTACCACCAACTAGGGAAGGTTATGCGTGCGTGCTACCCTAGCCTAGCGGGCGACGATAACCTTGTGAACCCAGTTGAATTATTTGCCGGCGTCCCCGTTTGGGACAGTTTAGTTGGCCACGACGGTGGCGGGTGTCACGAGGTGACACAGGGGCCACCCAGGACATGACCCCTGGGAGGGTATGATTGTCGGTGGTATGGTAGAGGAGTCACAGGTTAGGCTGGTTTCGTTGGAGCAACCCTGGTCCTCCCGAATGGGATCACGAGGTCAGGCGCTCCATGGTGTGGGTAAAGAGCGCAACCTCTATAGAGTGTAGAATCAATTCGAATAGCCGCGTCCACGGTGTTGGACAGTCTGTCCAGACCTCACTAGGTGGTCAACCGGAACAGTAATAATAATGAAGGAAGAACTCATCTTATGCCCTGAAGTACTCAGTGGATCATGAATATTCTGAGGATTGTAAGGCAACCCGGAAGAGAGTAAGATTTATCAGACTTACAGTGGAGATGCATAGACATCGGATGATGTCAGGGATATAATATGTTAGCCATGGGATGGCTATGAAAGAGATGGTCAGATGACCGAAAGACTTGGATTGGATTTGGTTCAACATCAGATTGGATCATGAGAACGTTCGGAGTATGGATTATTTACTTGATATGCTTTACTTTACCGTACTTTACTTGAGTAGTTATCTTGCTAGATAAACCTATTATGTCAGGATAATTAATATTGCTAGATAGTTATGCTATGCCATGATAATTAATGATGCTCTAATAACTAATGCATGCTTGAATGCCATGGATTGTTTTTCTTGGTGTATATGTTAGTTGGTTTGCTTGCGAGTACATTCAAAAATACTCAGCGGCCTTTAACGTGGCCAGGTTCACACAAGGATCCGTCGTCCATTGACGAGGAGCCGGAGCGTTCGTGGGCTAGGAGAGTAACCCAGTCAGATCCCGGTGGATTGGAGCCGCACCAAGACCATGCTGACTTAGATAGAGCCTTTCTGCTGCCATCACTCTTGTGTAATATCATGTAAGACCTATATATCCATTAATAGAAATGCATGTGTTCATGATACTTGTTATAAGCGCGCATGCCAGAGTGATTTCCTGGGCTGGCATGCGTGGCGACTGTCTGGCTATAGTGTTAATCAGGCGGGTCGCCACATGGTGTCACGGCCTAGACACATGCATGGAGTGCCATGCCATTTAAATTCCACAAAATTAAAAAATGATCAGAAACACATGAAACCTTGCTTGACGTAATATCATGCCACCAAGAGTGCCATGCCCATTTGATGAAAGTTTGGACACACACCCCTCACAACCGGAGCAACTTACTAGAAGGCTCATGCTTTCGAGAGGGAACAATGCAAGTTTGATGACGAATCGACGATAGCTTCCTCTTATGGGCTTAAAAAATTATCTACAGTTAACATGCACTAATACAACTGTCATGTCAAAATTTGGAAAATTTTAGGGGTCATTTGACCTTTTTAAGACATTTAAGTGATTTTCTATCCATTTAATGACCATAATCCAAATTTGAACTACATCTACATGCAGCGGCCTAGACTCATGCATTGAGTGCCATGTCATTTAAATTCCAAAAAATTAAAAAATGATCAGACGATGTAAATATCTGGTGTTCAAAAAAGAAAATGTAAAGATTTGGCAAGACAACTGGGCCCCACAAGATTGGCACTCTATTTCGCGCCTCGAGGTTTGGAAGGTGAGTGGTGCGGGTTATTAATCAGACATGGTTCTATATTGGAAACCGTTAGCTATTAAGTTCACACACGGCTTTTGCTGTGGTAATCGTGTGTAATTCGAACTATAGTACTCGTAAATTCCAGCGACCGGCGTGTGTACTTTTCCCGTCGATCTAGATTCTGGCCCCCAATAAATACTACCTTGCTCATGTTGTCCCGCCTGCATTCTCATCTACATCCTCCCCTCGCTCGCCCTCTCTCTCTCTCTCAAATCTTTGCCATGGCGCCGCCGATCAGTCCACGTGCCAACGAGGAGCCGCCGCCCCCCAAGGATGCTCAGTCGAAGAGTAGTGACGAGGAGGACCCCTATGCGCCGCCGGACGAGGTTGCGCCGGACCACCCAACTTTGTAGTGGTTTTGGGGCATGTACAATCTTTGTCTATGGAAGTCGCTGCCGCTGGCTGAGAAAGCCAGGCAAGTGGCATTCAAGAAGGAGACGGCGGAGGAGGAATCTTGGTACCAGGCAGCCTTTGAAGCCCATAATGCCGCCTGGAAAAAGGAGCCAGTGGAGCTTTGGGGGCGAGTGCGTCATCGTGCTTAGGAGGTGTACGAAGACAGGTACTTCGCGACGAAGGTCAAAGGCGCTAGGCGCCTCATCGCTGCGTGGAGGTGGGCCGATAACCTCCAACGTGCCACCGACGAGGAGCTCGAGTGGGCGCCCAACGAAATGGCAAGATCGTTCGCGCTCGTCCGCCAGCAAGAGGCAGATCGGTACATCAAGCGCTACGAGGCGGAGGAGGCAGAGTACTACCTCCGCTCTAGGAAGACGTCGCGCACCAGGGACCTGCTGGCGAGGGGCTGCCGGAATACTGTCCCTAGGACGGATTATTAGTTTTAGTATTGTTCGTTTTCAATTTTATGCATTGTACCTAGTAGTTAAGTATCATCACATATATGTGATGATAATATATATATTCTATGATGAACTAATGAACAATTAATATATATTATCAATTCCATTTTCTATCTGTTTTCGTATACTAATTTGTATCTAGCTGTTATCATCCACATATACAGAATGGAAAGCATATACACACACATTAAAACAGAACATATAAGAACGGTAAACAGAGTACACACATTGAAACCGAGCAATAAACAGAACAATATTATGATTGTTGTGAATACATAACGATCCACGTCGAAACCACTCAACAAAGTAAAACGCGTCCATGAGACCATGACCAGCAGCCCTTCCCTACGGTAGCTCTTGGCTCTGCCTGAACTCATGCAGGCGTTCATCCAAGCGGTCGACACGCTCGCGGTACATCTGGAGCGCGATCTCGAGCTCCAAGTTGGCTATTTCATCAGAGATCACCAGCTCGAGGATGCGACGGCCATGTTCCTCTACTGCGCCCAGGTAGACACCTGGGCCAAGGAGGTGGTCGAGCCTAGCAACCAGGCATTGAGCGGGCCGAGGACAAGGTTAACGGCGCGACCTATGCGAACAGCGCGGCAGGCGTCCGGTGCAAGTATGGCGTAGCTGGCCTCTGGTGCAAGTACGATGCAGACGGCCTCTAACCACTCCTGGCAAGGAATGGGGGCACTGACGGGATATGTACCCAGCTGCAACGCCCTGTCGACAGCAGACAGGCACTGATGGATCCGCTCTTGCTGTGCGGCGCGCCGTGCCTCTCGCTCTGCGGCGCTCGAATAGTCTCGCTGTGCGGCGAGCCGCAGCCTATCGGCGCGGATGCGCCTAGCTTGCTCTGTGGCGTGCCATCGATCATGTTATGCGGCAAGCGGCAGTCTCTCAGTGCTGAACCGCCATGCGCCAAGGGTCTGCTCATCCCTGGCGATGATGCACATCACGGCGTCGTCCATCGCGTTGCGGGGGAGCGCCTCGGCCTCGACGGGCCATGGCGCCTTCTCGTTTTCCTCCTTGAGGAGGTTGATGGCAGAGGCGGCGCTTTGGTGGGTTGGCATGCTTGGAAAAGGTGGAAGTGCTACAAGCTGTGCTTGTTGCCTCCGTGCGCCGCGCGCCACCTAGGTTTATGCGCAATATTGCTGGGTGGCGGCGGGAAACTGATGAGGAAATGGCGGGAAATGGTGGCGTGTTCATAAAATGCCATCAATTAATGGAAACTTAGCATGGAAGGAACATCGAGCTAGCACGACGCGTGCGGGTACATTGCTCGCCCAAGGCTATGATCCATATACTTGTGTGCCCAACAAAGCACACTATTCATAGTAAAGAATATTGTTCCGTTTATCCTAGTAGAGCAGTGGCGGCAAGCGTCATAAGAAGTAGATGATGATTAGATGATTGACGCATATCACACACATCTTGTTTATGTGAAATGTTTCTGTTCTCTTGGCTCAACACAAATAGTTTATCGGAATGAAGTGTATGCCCTCCATTGCACACACCTTGATCTGGCTGAACCATTTCTGTTGCGTTACCTAATCGAAAACAGTTCATCCGAGAGAATCGTATGCCGTATATCGCACACACCTTGATCTGGATGACCGTTTCTTTTGTGTTGCTTAATCACAAATGGTTCATCCGAGTGAACTGTATGCCGTATATTGCAGACACCTTCATCTGGCTGCCCGTTGCTGTTTTTCCGCCTCATCACAAACAGTTTATCCGAGTGAACTGTATGTCATATATCGCACACGCCTTCATCTGGCTGCCCGTTTCTGTTGTTCTGCCTCATCACAAACAGTTCATTGAACTGAACCATATGCCCTGCATCACACATGCAACTAAATCCTGAACCGTGTTTGATGTCTCCGCCATCGCAAACGTTTTGCATCTTTTTTGACGGGTTTTTTACATCACCGTTTGCGATTAATGCATCGCACACAGTTTCGTCAAAGGGTCTCTGATCGTAGTGTCGTGTTAGCAGCATCCTGCAGTAGTGCCACTTCCAGCACAGAAAACCACGGTAAAGGGCAACTTTGCTGTCTGCATAAATAAAGCGGATGGCAAAGGCCTTTGCCGTCTGCCATACAGGCCAAGCAGATAGCCAAGTGCGTGGACGGCATAGAACTGGGGTTAGCCCCGTTAGGTGGCTAACAGCAGGCTTTGTCGTCTGCCTCCTGACAGCAAAGAGACAAGCTCCTTTGCCGTCTGCCAGGTGACGTCAGCTGACCTTAGGTGGGGGCTGGCAGACTTTGCCGTCTGGCACCGTCGGTAGAGTCACACCAGCCTTTGCCCTCTGCACCGACGGCAAAGTGACCAAATGGGTCACACCCAGTGCTCCCTGGTTGCACAGGTTGCTGCCATGTGTCACCTTTGCCATTAGTGGCAGACAGGAAAGTGCCCTTTGCTGTCAGTGGCAGATGGCAAAGTGCCTATATTGCCCTTTTTATTCTGTTTTTTCTTATATCCAAGCATTTTCACAGCAAATATATGATATATATATATATTTCATAGGGCAAACAATATGAGCAAGTCTCAAAGCAAATATATGAAATCCAACACAGAAGTTTCATCCATACATACATAGTTTCATCCATATTATAATTGTTTCATCCATAGGTAGCAAGTTCCACATTGTTCATCAATACAAAATCAAAACAGGAAGTAAACACAAGCACTCCATCAATGCAATCTTTCGTGAAGTGAATCAAATCTGGAAAATGGGAAATAAGAAAGTTAGAAGAAGAAGACTAGAAGAAGAAGAAGAAGAAGAAGAAGATGATGATGATGATGAAGAAGAAGAAGAAAAAGAAGAAGAAGAAGAAGAAGAAGTATATGACATTTATGAGGTTACCAAGGTTATCATGCCATTTTTGACCTAAGTAAGCTAATTATGCCATTTTTGATATAAATAAGCTAAGTCTTTGTCATTATTGAGCTAACCTAGGTAATTAAGCATATTAGAGCTAACTTAGGTCATTTTGGAGGAAACAAAGCTCAGTTTAGGTCATTTTAGAGCTAACTTAGGTAAAATGGATCATTTTGGAGGTAAGTAAGCTTATTATGTGATTTTGGAGGAAAATAAGCTAAGTATATGACATTTATGAGGTTACCAAGGTTATTATGCCATTTTTGACCTAAGTAAGCTAATTATGCCATTTTTGACATAAGTAAGCTAAGTATAGGTCCTTATTGAGCTAACTTAGGTAACTAAGCATATTAGAGCTAACTTAGCATATTAGAGCTAATTTAGGTCATTTTGGAGGAAACAAAGCTAAATATAGGTCATTTTAGAGCTAACTTAGGTAAAATGGATCATTTTAGAGCTAACTTAGGTAAAATGGATCATTTTGGAGCTAAGTAAGCTTATTATGTCATTTTGGAGGAAAATAAGCTAAGTATGTGACATTTATGAGGTTACCAAGGTTATTATGCCATTTTTTTATCTAAGTAAGCTAATTTGCCATTTTTGACATAAGTAAGCTAAGTATATGTCATATTGAGCTAACCTAGTTAACTAAGCAAATTAGAGCTAACTTAGCATATTAGAGCTAACTTAGGTCATTTTGAAGGAAACAAAGCTAAGTATTGGTCATTTTAGAGCTAACTTAGCTAAAATGGATCATTGTGGAGCTAAGTAAGCTCATTATGTCATTTTAGAGGAAAATAAGCTAAGTATATGATATTTATGAGGTTACCAAGGTGATTATGCAATTTTTGACCTAAGTAAGCTAATTATGCCATTTTTTACATAAGTAAGCTAAGTATATGTCATTATTGAGCTAACCTAGGTAACTAAGCATATTAGAGCTAACTTAGGTCATTTTGGAGGAAACAAAGCTAAGTATAGGTCACTTTAGAGCTAACTTAGGTAAAATAAGCTTATTATGTCATTTTGGAGGAAAATAAGCTAAGTATATGACATTTATGAGCTAACCAAAGTTATTATGCAATTTATGACCTAAGTAAGCTAATTATGTCATAAATGAACTAAATAAAGCTAAGTATAGGTCATTATGCATTTGTTAAGCAAAAAAACTAGAGAAAACTGACCGTCATCACGGAGGTGAAGCACCGGGGTTGCTCGTGCCGGAACCACCTGGAGAAGGACCGTGTGATGTGTTCGCACACGAACATGTCACCGTGTACCTCCAACGCCGAAGGTGATGCACCGCAGATCACGTCGAAGGAGACCCGTTCGGAAGCGCGGTACGCAAGCAATCCGGTGAGTGTTATTCAGGACCTGAAACCCCACGCGCCCGGGAGGGACCCCGTCTGGACGCGCGGCGGCTATGGGCTGCCCTAGGTCGGTTCGCCCGACCCTAGAGCCTCGAGGATCACTGCCATTCAATATGAAGAATGAACGAAGAACAAGAGAGAAAGGACAAGGGAGAGATGTAAAACTAGGGTAAAAAGTAGATGGGTTTTGCGATTGTGTGTTGTTCAATCGGCCGTCACCACTCATCTATTTATGAGGCGGCTAGACTTCCTGTACAAGAAAAGAACTAAAAATTCCGTTCAAAACATCAAAAACCCTAACCTAACTCGGACAGGAATCTTTGGGAATTTTCTGGATCAACTCGGTCGCACCGACTAGTTTGCTTCGGTCCCACCGAGTGAACGTGCCCAACTCTCTGTAACTTTCTGTAATTTCCCGGATCAACTCGGTCTCACCGATTGGTTTGCTTCGGTCCCACCAAGTGACCGTGGCCAACTCTCTATAACTTTCTGTAATTTTCCGGATCAACTCGGTCTCACCGAGTCAAATCAACTCGGTCAGTCCGAAATGACTCTGCAGCTTCTGTTTCTGACCTTGTTTTGCCTCCACAGGTTGCATACCACCTCAGATTAAGACAGTTTTTATATCAAAATCAACCGTTTCAACGAGATGCACAACTTTCGTGTTGAAACATTTTCCATCAGAGTCCATCTTAACGGAGTTTCAAGCCATTCTTTAATCTGCTGTCAACATGAGCATCCCTGAACTCGTCATAACTATTGCATCCGAGCTCCGTTTTAGACCATCTTCATATCCGTCTCGATCTTCTTAAAGAGAACCATCCGAAGGTGACCTCCAACCATAAGTTTGAATTAGTCTTGATATAGCCTAAGCTAATTTTATGATTGTGCCACTTTTGAGCGTCAACACATGCCCCCTTGTTTTTCGGCAAAGCTAGCATGCCGAAAAATAACTTGTACCATATTTGTTCTAAGGACGATGTCAACACTCCATCGGCCATTTATATGTGCTTAGGGCGATAAATCTATATCAGCCATGTTCATGCTTGGGGCGATAATTCTACATGGGCCATTGACTTTATCTTCTTATTTACATCATACCTTGGAACCGATTACCACCAATCAGCTTTAAAGAGATGGGAATGAACCCGTTCCTTGTGGCACTAAAGAAATCAAACTTCGAGAGGTCACGCCCTATTAAGCAAGTAACATCGGGATGATTCCAATCCAGCGACGCATCGGCCAAAGCAACACAAGCCGAATTATCAGCGTGAATGACTTCTACTTCATCATCGACCCATTGTATTAAGAATTGGTGCATGATAGATGGCACGCACTAGTTAGCATGAACCCAATCACGACCTAATATAACATTATAGTTACCTTGCACCTCGGCGATGAAGAATGTGGTGGCCAAAGTTTTGCTTCCCACAGTGAGTTCCATGCACATCACACCTTTGGCCTCTGTCTTTTCTTTACCCTCAAATCCGTAAAGTACCATATTGGTCTTCATCAATGCATCATCATGCAACCCCAACTTCTTGAAGACCGAATAGGGCATAAGATTTACCATAGCACCACCATCAACGAGCATCCTAGCAACTGGCGGTCCGTTAATATGACCTTTGAGGTACAATGGCTTCAAGTGTTTCACCGATTCTTTCGGCTTCTCGAAGATAGCGTTCTTAGGACCAAAATCTAGCTGGGCCACCTCCTCTTCTCCACCTATAGCACGAAACTCGGTAGGTAAGTAATACACCATATTAATATCCATACCTTCCCGAACCGGCGTAGATTCGTAATCCACCATCTCATCTTCATCTCCCAATGTGTATATTGGGCTTAAAGTTTCCTCAATTGAAGGGGATGTTTCAGGTGGTGTGGACGATGTAATAGGGGTCGCATCATCCTGTTTTGGTGGTGAAGGTGTTGTTGTAGCTAATGTAGAAGCATCTGTGTTTTCTTTTTGTTTAGGCCTCCACACTTGTTTTGTGAGTGCCATGGGCAGAATTTCATCGAACAATTCATCCCTTTGCTTCTCTTCTTTCCGCTCCACCTTCTCGTGGTTCCTCGTATGTTGTAATCTCCTTTTCATGGTCTTAGTTAAACCGGGAGGACACCACTTAGGTTGAATATATTTGGGATCCCTTGGTTTGGCCTTGCTTGGAGAAATTTTTGTTGTCCGATTAGCACCATAGCTCAAACGGCCTTGTGTGGGATAATAAAGCCTCTCACGAGCAGGCCTTCTAGGTGCTGCCCACCCCATATGAAAAGCATAAGGAGACATTGGGGGCTGCCCCCATCCTCCATTGAAGTCTTCCATGTAATATGGCGCATAGGGAGGTTGTGACATCCATGGTGTCCATGCCCATGACCCATATTGCCTTGCATAGTGTAGAAACTCTTGCTTCGTAAGCGATCTTGAACGCTTTGAATGTGCTGGCCGATTAGACCTAGAACCGGCCGCTTGACTTGCATATTTGGATAGCAACATATCAAAAGTTGGCTTGATTCGCTTGCGCTTAGATTCACTCTTTTCCCACTTGCCAACTTCTGAATTCTTGGGCTTGATAAATTTAAAATGAGTATCTTCTTGTACTTGTGGTTGCCCCCCGAGTGCAAGATTTTTTATGGTGATCTTCGATACTGCCTTACCATCGGGTTGCTTATCAAGCACAACCTCTCTTCCCAAGACTTTGTCGTCCTCCTTGCCTTTCCTGGGTTCACCAATAACAACATTATCTTTATTAGCAGATTCGTCTATGATAGGCCGAATTAACATTTTCTTTCCATCCAAGTCCATCGTGTTTATCGCGAAGGGTTGTTTATCAACTTGCATCTCAGCAAAATTCAATCGTCCATCATTAATTGCCGGTTGTATCTATCGTCGAAAAACATTGCAATCGTTAGTAGCATGAGAAAATGAATTAGGGTACTTGCAATAAGCACGCCATTTCAGCTCGTCAAACGGCAGTATGGTGTGTGATATTCTAATCATCTTATCTTGCAAGAGAGCATCAAATATTTTATCACACTTAGATATATCAAAAGTAAACTTCATCTCCTCATCACGATTCTTGCGAATTGGCTTAAGAGCATTGCATGTATAGGGTTTGGCCTTTGAGGACCAAACAAACTCAGTAGTATAGACATCAACCTCATCGTCTGAATTATCATCATTGTATTCACCCATATGCATTCTAGGACGATCGGTTGTAGACCTATGAACCTCTTTACTTCGACTCTCTTGAGCCAAAGCTTTTTGCAAGACTTGGTTAATATTCAAAAACTCATAACTTTCTAGCATCTCTTTAATGTGAGTTTTTAAACCATTAAGAACAAGATCCACCAAGTCTCTCCCAGTTATCACTAAGCAATAACATTGGTTCTTTATATCTCTAAATCTCTTGACATAATAGGTGACTGATTCATCATGTTTTTGCCTAACCGATGTAAGATGTGACAACTTAAGCTCATTATCGCCACTATAAAAGTGATCATGAAACTTTTGCTCTAATTGCGACCATAAGAGAATTGAACCATGTGGTAAAGCAGCAAACGATGAAAATGTGGTGCCAGTTAAAGATAATGGAAATAAACGCACTTTCAGTTCTTCTATGGAACCTGCTTCACCCAACTATGCTAGATACTGACTAACATGCTCCCATGTTGTTTTCATGCCCTCTCCACCAAATTTGACAAAATCAGGAACCTTATAACCTTGAGGGTACAAAACTGCATCAAAGTTTTCAGGATAAGGCTTTTGGTACACACGACTCTTTACTTTCGGCTCATTTCCAAAAGTTTCTAGAAACATCTTATGCAAATCCTCCCTTAATTTAGCTAAAATTGGATCCGAGGTAGGTGAAGATGTCTGTGGAAATGACATAGGAGCAACCTGAGTACTAGCTAGTGGTGCAACTTGTGGGATGGGCGCCGAACCATAATTCGGCAGAAGACCAAACATGCTTGCGCCTATGGGTGGTGTGACAAAGTGATTCGGCGTTGACGCCGAATTGGGCACACTCATAATAGGATTAGGATATGCATGTGCAGCCACAAGCTGGTTGGTTTGACTAGGGTAAACATTCAATGGCATACTATATTGTTGTTGTATAGGAGGTGCCGATGAAATAGGTCAAGTTGGACTAGGGTTTTCAGATACACCAATGGTACCACTAGATGACGGAGGCATATTTTTCTTAGCATTAGTATTTTCCACAAAAGAATTGTACATCATCACATTACCCTTACTAACAAGACTTTCAACCACACCCACTTGCTCTGGAGAAAAAACTTTACTCATAGTGATTACATCTTGTTCGTCAATGAGGGGAGGAAAATTGACGTTTCCAATGGGAGTGATGTTGCCTTGATGGTCCTTCTTGAAACTTGCAAGAAATGCCTCCAAATCCTCCTCCTCGTGCTTCTTCTTGAGCGCCTCAAAAGCCTCTTCATGCTGCTTCTTGAGCGCTTCGTAGGCCTGGTAATGTTCATCTGATAGTTCATCAAGACCAGACTTAATGATGTTATCGGCACTAACTTCTGAGGGCTTGGGGAGATCCGACAAGGTTGATGATGATTCTTGATCTTTCGTCCCCAACGGAGTCGCCAAAAAGTGTGTTCGCACATGAACACATCACCGTGTACCTCCAACGCCGAGGGTGATGCACCGCAGCTCACGTTGAAGGAGACCCGTCCAGAAGCGCGGTACACAAGCAATCCGGCAGGTGCTTTTCAGGACCCGAAACCCCATGCGCCCGGGAGGGACCCCGTCTGGACGCGCGGCGGCTATGGGCTGCCCTAGGGCGGTTCACCCGCCCCTAGAGCCTCAAGGATCGTTGCCCTTCAATATGAAGAACGAACGAAGAACGGGAGAGAAAGGACAAGGGAGAGATGTAAAACTAGGGTAAAAAGTAGATGGGTTTTGCGATTGTGTGTTGTTCAATCGGCCATCATCTCTCATCTATTTATGAGGCGGCTGGACTTCCTGTACAAGAAAAAAACTAAAAATTCCATTCAAAACATCAAAAACCCTAACCTAACTCTGACAGGAATCTTTCGCAATTTTCCGGATCAACTCGGTCGCACCGATTGGTTTGCTTTGGTCCCACCGAGTGAATGTGGCCAACTCTCTGTAACTTTCTGTAATTTCCTTGATCAACTCGCTCTCACCGATTGGTTTGCTTCAGTCGGGTGACCGTGGCCAACTCTCTGTAACTTTCTGTAATTTTCTGGATCAACTTGGTCTCACCGAGTCAAATCAACTCGGTCGGTCCGAAATAACTCTGCAGCTTCTATTTCTAACCTTGTTTTGCCTCCACATGTTGCATACGACCTTGGATTAAGACAATTTTTGTATCAAAATCAACCATTTCGATGAGACGCACAACTTTCATGTTGAAACATTTTCCATCAGAGGCCATCTTAAATGAGTTTCAAGCCATTCTTTAATCTGGTGTCAACATGAGCATCCCTGAACTCATCATAACTATTGCATCCGAGCTCCGTTTTAGACCATCTTCATATCCATCTCGATCTTCTTAAAGAGAACCATCCGGAGGTGACCTTCAACCATAAGTTTGAATTAGTCTTGATATAGCCTAAGCTAATTTTATGATTGTGCCACTTTTGAGCATCAACACGATGCTTGTCCGGAATTACGCTGCACCAAAGATCATTTGCAATGTCTCGTTAGCATGATGACACTCAAATATTAAGACTAGTAAGTAGTGACCATTCAAATGAAACTCACCGTGGTCCCTCGAGCAATGACTGGCATCGATGGAGGGGTCTGACTGGTCTTCTCTCACACAGATTGCACATTTAGTTTTGACGTGTCAGTCATATTAGTTAGTAATGAAACGAACATTACGTGCATGATTTGGCTAATATGCGGAAGAAACTTACCACGAGGAGCTCGTACATGGCCCGGTCAGCCGCGTCATTCCATGCCCTCTCCTCCTCCAACAACGTAGTCATCCTATCCTCCAACTCCCTCTCCTTCTCTGCCGCTTGCCGGTCCCTCTCCTGCAGAAGCGCCTGGGTTACCTCTCTCTCTTTCTCAAGAGCAGCCTGCAACACCACTCCTTGTTAGCATTGTAATCATCGATGGACGCACACGCAATGTAATGGAGGAAAGATATCTAAGTCCGTATAACTAACCTCCATGGCGAGCTTGACTGGCTATGGACGAGGCCTTATCTCAGGATAGGAGCTCGTTTGGTGCGCCTTGATCTTCGAGAGAGTGCGAGGACAATGTATAAGTCCATCTCCAGTGGCTATCGAGCCATGGGGCCTCCCGCCACCACATATCATCACCAGCTCTGGATCAATGGGACATTGGCTCGGGTTAAAGTCCTCCCCTTTCCTTGCCTTCCCCTCATCTCTGTACCTCACGAGCTTGTGGTGCGAGGAGATGTTGGTGAAGCTCTATGGATGATCGAGGTCAGACGCAGAGAATGCCTTGGACTTCTTGTACGAAGCAGTATGGGCCATGGCATAGAGGTCATACACCTCTGGCACCTCCCTCTGATTGTGTCGCGCCTAAAAGAGAGGAACACAATATTAGTAATTAAAGGGCTCAAGCTAGCATGAAGAATCAATTGCATGAATCATGAAGCAAACCACATACCCAGTTCCGCCCGAACTGATATAAGTTGGCGCTGCCTTGATGGTGTGGCACACCTTCCATTTGGGCATGACGGTCCTTGGCATTGTTGTGGACGGCTAGCCATCCCGATGAGCACCACTCATCCACCAACGCCTCCCAACAATCCATCTTATCCGCACACCATCTCGAGGGCACCTAAGTTAGTCAAGAGAAATTTGAGCGCTACGCCTACGAATCAAATCAAGGAAACTAAGTACAAGGCCTTAAGAATAGGTAATTACCTTCATGTACTGCTCCTTCTTCAAAAACGTTTCGCGGCACGACGGCTTGTCCATCTTAACACCCCGCGAGGCGTAGTAGTCTCAAACAGCCTGCCTCATGCCGTAAGTTTTGTAGTAGCGCTTGCACTTGGTATCGATAACCTATGCCGCGGCCTCCTCGTATCCCTCCTCACACCTGTAGAAGGTCTGCAATCAAACGAGACAACACTGATTAGTACAATAACTCGCTATTGTTGATTTTTAATTGTGTAAAGGACAAATTACCCAAAACTTTCTAATCACCATGTCGGCCCTCGTGTGGCCCAAGACACTGTCGATCATCTCCTCCGGCGGGGCCGCGGCAGCCAAGTAGTGCTCCCAGCTCTATCCTAGCTGTGGAAGCTGACCCTCACCGGTCAACGTGACAAACCCCGAGAAGTTTTGCCGGCAAATCACAACAAGGACTTGGTTGGTCCTGCGGACATCCTGGGCGTGTAGCCAACCCCTGCAGTATGACAAGGCCAACGCATTAGATATTTGAAGAAACGTGAAGGCAAAAGGTACAAAAAGAGTAAATACACTTACCTCTCCCCATCAGGCCTAATCAACCACCTCTGCTTGCGTGTCGCCGACATGGGCGGGAGCCGTGTACTACCATGCTGGTAGACGTTGCCCCCCTCAACCACCTCGCCCTCGCTATCAGAAATCCGATCCCCGCCACCATCAGCATGGCCACTCGGCCGCTCAGGCGGATCCAACCAGGTACCCCATCCGAACGTCTCCTAGGACGTAGCCTGGTCCGGAGTCTCGTGGGCCAAAGGCCCGTCGACCCGAGGCTCGTGGACCGGAGTCCGCGTAGCCTCCTCCTCATACGGTCCACCCTAACAGTCACGTGCTCGGGTGAATCAGCTGGGGGTGGCGGCGAGGAAGGCGTAGCAGCCTGCCAACCTCTCCCGCGGCCACGTCCTGATCTACCTCCTCTCTTCTTCCCTCCCCAACCTCCTCTCTCGGTGGGCAACGACGCCGACGAAGAAGCGCCCGCCAGTGTCCCCGAACTGTCTAACAACGCTCTCCGGAGAGGTATGGGTGGAATGGAAGTACCCCTCCCACCACGCGCCGACGAAGAAGGAGCCTCGGAGCGCTCTTGACCCGCGCCCACCATCTTTCAACACCTGGCATGACAAAGAGTAAATGAAATTAGTACAACATAAAAAAATTGAATACCGACATGAATAATAATATGCATATAACTTAAGTGTATCATCATCATGTACAACATAAAAAAAATTGAATACCTAACATGAACTAATAATATGTATGTATATAATAAAAATTGAATACCTGACATGAACTAATAATAATCTTGATCGTCTATATATGCTTCGGGATCAATAAATGCATCATCATCATCACTATCATGAATGACGTGCTCATCGGGTTCAGCGGCATCAACATGTGGAAGGCCACCTTTATGTAATCGGTCAAGCATTGACAGGTCATCCGCAACAGTAACCTCCTCTTGTTCCGACTCAGGGGTGAAGTCGGATTCACTGTCGCTGTCTACTTCAATGATCTGGGGTGAAGTAGAGCGGTTCTTGAAATGTTTTTTGGAAAGAGGTGTTTCTTGGAAGAATTCTCCTTCATATGTGTCTGGGTTAAAGTGAGGTTCATAATCCTCTTCATTGGGGGGAGGTGGTCTAACACGTTGCGGCACTTCATAAACGACATCCCATCCCAACGCAGGCCCACGGTAGATAGAAAACTTGGGTCGCCTATTGAGCCATAATATAGACATCGGGAACATCTAAATGGGTGATTTGTTTGATTTCAAATAGCCCTATATGTTCATGAGTCCTTCTAGTCTCCTTCAGCTGGAACCAATAATATTTGAAGACTACGACGTTCGGTGGGTTTTCACCATAGAATAAAAGTTCATAAATTGCTTCAACTCTCCCATAATACTCGATATCTCCTTCGCCGATAGCAGAGACACAACAATTTGTAGACTTTCAATCGGCCATAGATAGCTCTTTGCCAAAGGTACGAAAGCGATACCCGTTGATGTCGTATTTGTCAGATGAACGGACCTTATAGTCAAAACCATTAGCGACTTGTCTCAATTCGGCGTCAATAGACTCTGAATTAGCCTACAAGTTTTCGACCACTGTCTTCTGTCTCCGTCTCCTCTAATGACTTAGGGGGTTTTACCTGGAGATCTTTCCCGATACCAAAAATTCCAAGTCTCTTCTTGCCTTTGGCCCATCCTTGGTCTTCTCCAGCATGTTCATAAGTGTGCCAAGAAAGCTCTCAAGGACATTCTTTGTGATATGCATTTGATCAAGGCTATGAGGCGTGTCGAGTTTGAGCCAGTACTACTTGTTTCAGAAAACAGACCTCGTTTTCATACGTTCAACAGCGACTCCGGCGCCTTTTTCTTCTTTCCCGGCGCGGGGAACTCTTTCCAATTTTTCAACAACTCATCAATTTCAATGCCGCTCCTCTTACATGGACGTCCTCAATGCTCAACCTTACCATTGAATAGATCTCCACGCTATCTCCATGAGTCATCCTTCTCGAGCCATCTTCGATTCCCATGTACATGATTTTCGAAGACGCACCATCTTTCGGTAGCTACTGAGACATTGTATCATCCATGCACCTGGTGCATCTGCAAAATCCGTGGCACATGTGGCCTAAGACATATCCATAACCGAGAAAGTCGTACACCATCATGATCAGCGTGGCTCTCATATCGAAATACTCTCCTGCGTTGGCGTCCCATGTCTTCACCGGTGTTGTCCTTAACGTGGGTAGCTCCACTTTCAGTAGCTTGAGATACAGATTAATATCATTTCCTGGTTGTTTCGGCCCTTAAATCAGCATACTCATGTGTATGTACTTTGTCTTCATGCATTTACAGGGGAGAGCTTGTACATCCATACAAACACGGGCCATGTGCTATGGTTGGTGTTCTAGTTGCCAGAAGGATTCATGCCATTAGTACCCGCGCCAAGCAGGATGTTCCTTGGATCATCTATGAAATATGGATATTCTACGTTTAATGCTCTCCACTCGTTAGCATCTTCGAGGTGTCTCACCTTCGGATTATATCAATCGTCGGGCTTCATTGTGTCTGCGTGCCAACGCATGAGCTTTGCTTCCTTAGGATATATGAAATAACGATATAGACAGGGAGTGATCCGAAAGTACCATACAACTTTCTGAGGAGATTTCTTTCTAGCCGTCTTGTATCGAGAAGCATTGCACAATGTACAGTTGGTTTTTTCCGCGTGCTCATTCGAGAAGCAATGGTTGATGCATGTGTGGTATCTAATGTGTAGAAGATCAAGAGGGCACATGATTTTCTTGGCCTCCTCGACACTACTAGGACAGAGGCTCACCGCAGAAACAACTTTCTGTAGATACTTCAAATGCCCATTGAGGCTTGTATCGGTGCATTTGTTTTTTTTATCTTCTTTAGAAGATCGAGCGTGAAACTCAAGCAGGTCACTCAGGATCGCAACCATCATAAAATGGAGTCTTCGAGTCTAGTTCTAGTTGTGTCAGCTTGGCCTCCTCTCTAGAAGCAGCTCTGTCGCTAGTTGTCTTCTCACGAAGCAGGTATCGAACATGAAAACTGTAGCGTGTCCGCGTCTTCTCCATGTCCGGCCTCTTCTCCGCCATGTCCAGTGCCCTCTTCTTCGGGTTCATTGGTCATTTCTTCATCTGGCCACATGTCGTTATTCACTGCCCCGTTGACGTCCTCATCATCAACTTCACTTATCCACCGAGTATAGCGATCCAAAGAACCATGCATGAGCAGGTGAGCCCTCAAACGGTCACCTATAAAGGGGTCGAGCCAGACTCCTTTGCATTTTCGACTTGGACATAAAATGTCGTTGCGGTTATTTTGAATCATGTCATCCACCGCAGATCGCAAGTATCTATCCACCATCCTTCCACTGACCTCCATGCTTGCCTGTGCGGTATAAGAAAAAGAACTATAACCATGCATGCATGCATGCATCAATGTCATACAAAAATTTGGCATGACCTTCCCTAAAAATAGGACATATCAAGTTTGCCCAAAATTCACCGAAACGGAAATAAATTGACATTTTGGCAAAACATAGGCAACTCATGTCACACACAATTCAGCAGATACATAGGCAACTCATGCCACGCACAATTCCATCATATCGCACAATTCGGTCATATTGCACAATTCGGTCATATCGCACAATTCGGTCATATCGTGCACACACAAATTTCATTATTGCACAACACTACTTTTTACACACCTATCTCGATAGAGAGGATGGTGATGAGGCCCGGTGTCGCTAGGGATCGGAGTGTACAAAGGTATTTAATGCTCCTTCTTCATTAATGAGGGGGAGGTAGATAGCTTACTTCATTAAATGAGTAGATCAACTTGGGAAGGAGATGGGTCTAACTAGTAAAGAGGGAGGGAGAGCTAATGAGTCAATGGAGTGGAGGGGGAAGAGATATGGGCGAAGAAGGGAGAGAGAGAGAGAAAAAAAAGCAAGTGAAAGGAAGAAAGGAAAGCAGAGCCATTAACGGAGATGGTGGAGGGGCAAAGGAGAGAGAGGGAGAAGTGGGGAGATGTAAGAGAGCAAGTGGGAGAGGAAACTAAGCTATGGGAGAATGGGGAGGGAGAGGGAGGAAGGGGGAAAAGATGGTTGGCGGGCTTACCAGTAGCATTGGGCATGCAACCCACTCTACGGCTAAGGCCTTTACCTGTAGCGCCAGGGGGGACCCCGGCTGCTGCTAAGTGTGACCCACCAGCTGGCCCCGTGTATCCATAGTAGCAGCGCTAGGCTGGTGTCCCGCGCTACTGCAATGTTAGTTGTAGCGTGTATTTTAAACCCCACACTGCTATCCCGGCTTGCCCCGTGAGGTACCGCGGGGACCATTTAGTAGTAGCTTCGGTTTAGCTCAACATGCGCTGCTACTACTTCCTACCTGTATCGCGGTGATTGGCCCCGCGCTACTACTAATTAACAGCAGCGCCAGTCCAGTACCTCACGCCACTATTTCGTAAGGGGCTGATTTGGATCCATATGTTTCATGCTATGGTTAGATTTATCTTAATTTTTATTTGGTAGTTATGGATGCTTGCGAGAGGGGATAATCATAAGTGGGTTGCTTGTTCAAATAAGAACGGCAACCTAGCTCCAGTCGACCCCCCTTAACAACTTATCAAAGTAGTGAACGCGAATTAACGAATTATGGTGAACTTTACTAGACAAAATTCTCATCTGTCTTCGAGAATGCTTTGCTCATTATAAGATGTACTTTTGGCTTATCCTTTGCAACAGAAGAATTGGACCACCTTGCTAGACCTTGTTACATTGGTAACTTGTTACTTGCTATCAAACTATTTACCACCACTTCACAAAACTTGTAGAGAATAGCTTGTTGAAAACAGCTTATTGATTCCTTTTACTTTTTGCTGGGTTAGACACTCTTACTTATTAAAAAGACCATGATTGATCCACTATACTTGTATACTTGGGGTCATGGGCGATCTGCTTTGAAACACTATGCACGGCAAGGAAAGGATACAAGGATGGATTTGGGATACTGTATTGACTTTCGAGTATACGCGTCTGGCCGCCAGGATCTTTTCTTTGTGGAAGGTTAGGGTGTCCGTTGACTTCTTCTTTATCTAGCCGCGAGTCACCGCCAGTCGCCGCCATGGTGATCGGGACGTGGGGTTCGCGTGTCTGGTATGTGCAGGGTTGCAGTGCAAATTTACATGCCTAACTTCCGGAGGCACAGGGCTGGAGGCGGGCGGTTTAATGCAAAAATTGTCAACGGCTGAGCAAATACGCACGACGTAGATCGGATTATCCAAATACTAAGGATATAGGGATGCATGAGGGATGTTGGATTCACATGATACGACACCCTGATTACAACTGAAGGACCCGGGGTCCTTTTATAGGGCTGGCTGTGCACAGTGCAAACACACACTAAAAATTACCACGAACATGCACATCACTTACGGGACCGCTACCACGACCCTGCAAAGCATATTCCTAGAAATTACTGCTCCCTCCCTAAAGATATATAAGAGCGTTTAGATCACTATTTTGTGATCTAAATGCTTTTATATTTTTCACTGAAGGAGTAGGAAGCTACTACGTAGTTGCATACTTAGAGACTTCTGGTCAAGTTTCCTGTGTTACTTCCCATCTAAGCTTGGGCTAGTCTGTTCATTTTTTGAATATAGCATCTTACAGCAGCTTCAGTCCCTGCAATAAAGGAAATTTAAAATAATCAAAATAATGCCTTCAAGATATATGTTATATTGGAACGTCATGATGCAGTCTATTAGGCCGACTAGGTGCATTATACGTGTTTGACACAAAAAAAAATAACACGGGCGTGCCAGTGTACCTAGTACACAAAGAAAAGATATAGCGAAATATGTATTTTATTAATCTCGTGTCGAGAAA
The DNA here is from genome assembly GCA_011799875.1 of Thinopyrum elongatum. Taxonomy (NCBI): domain Eukaryota; kingdom Viridiplantae; phylum Streptophyta; class Magnoliopsida; order Poales; family Poaceae; genus Thinopyrum; species Thinopyrum elongatum. The sequence continues at coordinate 587,522,124 of CM022301.1, forward strand.
CAAAATTACAAAATTTGCGCTCCATGGCCTGCTGGCGCGGCCAATATGACTTCAGCGATGTGGTGTTCTGGTTCACAGGGCCTCGGAAGGCTCTCGCTTAATTACGTCTGCGAGTCAAGCTCGCGAACCACCTCCGATTAAGCTGCTGCAATGGCCGTCGTCTTCTCGTCTCGATTTCTCGGTGAGGTTGGTGTAGATGGTGGTGACGTGGTGATGAAGTGGAAAGGGAGAGCGATTCGCCCATCGCTCCGTCTAAGCTTAGCCATATCCCTCCGCCGTATCGATGTCCGATGATGAAGATGTGGGCGGCCTTTGCCTCGTCGGTGCCCGGCCTAGTGATGTCCGCCTTGTCGGTGTCGGACTAGATGACTTGACATTGCCTCGTCGGCATATCAAGTGGTAGTTTGCTTCATCGGAGAAAGACATGTCAGTGGAGTATAGCTTTGCCTCGCCGGCGCCAGAACGATGATGTGGATGTGTGTCGTGTCGATATTGGATTAGACTTGGGCGGTATCGCCCACTCAACAAACGTGTAAATGTAGCCAATGGCCTGATCAAGCCGTGAGTCGGTGCAGACAATGCCCAACGATGGGCCGTGTCAGCAGAAGTGTAGATGGCACCCCGCCAGGCGGCGTGGACGGCACGACCACCCGCCTTGGGTGACCTCCACGATGGTGGAGCGTAGTCCGAGCCCAGCCCGGGCCAAGCTCCGTGTCAACGACGGTGTAGACTGAGCTCGCCCGGGCCAAGCTCTGTGTCGATGGCGGTGTAGAAGGGGTGGCGCGCTAGCTTGCGCCGAGTCAAACGACGAATGTCGCCGAGCCCCAACATGATGGTGTTGCCAACAGACTCGACTGTGGAGGGCGCACGGTAGACCGTGCACGGACGACGGCCCCGGCACGTCGTCGCCTTTTGTGGAGGGTGCGCCAGGGGTTGCGCATGGGAGGCAACCCCGACACGTCAACGCCGTCTTCGCGTGGGTCGTCGCTCGTGAGTAGTGCACCGGAGGCATGAACGGCAAACCCGACGCGTCGTCGCCGGTCATGAGTTCAGCATGAAGGAATCACCACTGATTGTGGACGAATGGCAACCCCTGCGCGTCATCGCCGGTGGTGAGCCCGGCATGAAGGGATCGCCAGGGGCTGCACATGAGCGACAACCCCGGCGTGTCTTCGCCGGTGGTATGTCCGGCACAAAGGAATCGCCACGGGATGCACACGAACGGCAATCCCAATGCGTCGTCGCCGGTGATAGTCCGGCGTGAAGGATCGCTGGGGGCTGCACATGAACGGCAACCCCGGCGCGTTGTCGCCGGTGATGGGTCCGGCGTGAAGGAATAGCTGGTGGTTGCACACGAGAGGCAACCCCGGCGTGGTCATAGCCGGCGTGTGGGAGTCGCCGACGAGGAGTGCGCCGGGAGCTACGAACCAATGGCAGCCCGGCGCGCCATCATCGTCGTCGCGGGGTCGCCGGTGGAGGGTGCAAGTAGTTGCGCAAGCGGAGGGTGCACCGAAGGCTGCAGATGAACGGCCGCCCCGGCACAGCTTTGTGGTCTTCAAAAGGAAGAGATGGAATCTGCGGCCGGCTTCGTCTCCGGCCGTGCGGCCGCGGCTCCGGTGGACACCATGGATACATAGAGAGAGAAGTGGTAAGAGAGATTAGTATTGATTCTCGCCTTGAGAAAAAGTGATCGGCATGGACTGGTCTGCTGACCGACGCACAGCCTGTCGTTCCGCTGCACGTCTTCCTTACCCCAAAATATATTTTAGAGCACCTGTACCCAGGCTCCTCTTATCTAGCCATCCATTTTTCGCATCAAGATTCGTGCAAGTACATTTCTCTTTTTTGTTTCTCTCACGTAGAACATGTCTTCAAGTTCAAACCTTTGCAGAACAGTAGCTTTCTATTTAGAATCTAGGATAAAAAAATTAGATTTTTTCGTCCAACATAAATATAAAAAATAAGTTTTATTTGATTAATAAATATATTTTTTAGTATTTATGCTCGACGAAAAATTCTGAAAGTTTTAGCACACATTCTAGTTAGTAAGTTTTGCTGCGCTGTAAAGTTTGAAATTCAAAACATATTCTATATGAGAGAAATAAAAAAGAGAAAATTTCATATTCAAAGATAGTTGTCTCGCACAAATGTTAAACCAATATTAAAGAGTCAGGATAGCAGGGCTGGATGAAGTGCTCTAAAAATCTGCGTCCCTTCCTTGCCGGCCGCCCGCACGAGAAGGAAGCCGAGCCTTCGTCTTCGTGTGCTCTGCACGCCTCGATCAGATGCCATCTGATCAAGACCCTGCGTACCGCCGCCTGCTTCGCCGGTAAGCTCTCCTCCGTGGCTGTCTGCAGGAAAAGGATGCCAGACCTTCCCGTCCGCCTGCACGAGAAGGACGCCGGCGGCGGCCGGCCGCGTGCGCGTGATGTGCTTGACGCCCAACAGATCGCCTCCCTTCACTGAGCCTCCCGTGCGTACGTGAGCTCTCGGCTTAATGCAGCTCAATGGCCACGTACGGGAGTCTCGTCTCGATGCTGTTAAGATTGATTTGGTGGAAGCGTTCCTACTCCTCCGTAGAGGAGCCGCGGGTATATATTGATCGAGGGCAGGAATAGCACCTGCCGTGGTTTACAAGATACCTACCAGTCGCTAGGATATGGCAGGATAAGAGATAAGAGGTTACAAGGGAGAGGAAGAGATAAGTAGTTAAGATTACAATCAAATATCTCTAAGTCTAACACCCCCCTTAATCTGATCTACCTATTCTAGATTAAGATTGTTCTTGAATGCTTCAAATGGCTTGTACGGTAGAGCTTTGGTGAATCCATCTGCTACTTGATCTTTGGAAGGAATAAAACGTATCTCCAACTTCTTCTCTGCAACTCTTTCTCGTACAAAATAAAAGTCTATCTCAATGTGCTTGGTTCTGGCATGAAAGACAGGATTGGCACTTAAATAAGTAGCACCCAAATTATCACACCATAAACACGAAGTACGATGTTGCTTTACACCCAATTCCTCAAGCAAAGACTCAAGCCAAATGATTTCTGCAGTAGCATTTGCCAATGATTTGTATTCAGCATCAGTACTTGACCTTGACACTGTTGTTTGTTTCCTGGCGCTCCATGAAATAAGGTTAGAACCAAAGAAAACAGCAAACCCTCCTATGGATTTTCTATCATCACTGCAACCTGCCCAATCTGCATCAGAGAAAGTACTAACAAGTGTAGAATTGGAACGTTTGAAATATAGCCCCAAGTCTACAGTATGCTTAACATATCGTATGATCCTTTTGACAGCTGTCCAATGAGCAGAAGTAGGAGCATGCAGGTATTGACATACTTTGTTAACAGAAAATGAAATATGTGGTCGTGTCAAAGTTAAGTATTGCAAGGCTCCAACAGCACTTCTGTATCTAGTACTTTCCTTCTCATTGAGTGGCTCCCCTTTATAAGCTGACAATTGTTCTGATGAGGATAATGGTGTGGGTGAAGGCTTGCAGTCCTTCATTCCCATCCGAGCCAAGAGTTCAGTGGCATATTTTTCCTGTTTCAACTCTATACCATCCTGAACCTTCTTAACTTCAATGCCTAAGAAAAAACTCAAACCACCAAGATCCTTTAAGGCAAATTCTGAGCTTAGATCTTGCAAGAGGGCATCAGTGGCATTCTGAGAAGAACTTGCAACTATAATATTATCAACATATATAAGCACAAAAATAACAGTATTTGCCTTATTGTATATGAAGAGAGATGTGTCAGCTTTTGATGCAATAAAGCCAAGACGTTTCAACTGCATACTTAACCTGGAGTACCATGCTCTAGGTGCTTGTTTCAAACCATAGAGAGCCTTGTCAAGCTTGCATACATAATGGGGTTTTTGTTTGTTTTCATAACCTGGTGGTTGCCTCATGTAGACCTCCTCTTCCAGAACACCATGCAAAAACACGTTCTGTACATCTAGCTGTCTTAAGCTCCATCCCTTAGACACAGCAATAGCTAGCACAAGTCTTATGGTTGCAGCCTTTACCATAGGACTAAATGTATCCTCATAATCAATACCATAATGCTGCTTAAAAGCTTTAGCAACAAGACGTGATTTATACCTGTCAATGGAGCCATCTGCCTTTTTCTTGATCCTATACACCCACTTACAATCAATGATGTTTTTACCTTTCTGGTTTGGTACCAAATGCCATGTTTTATTTTTCATCAAGGCTGTATACTCCTCATCCATAGCCTTTTTCCACTTTTGATCTCCAAGTGCATCATCTAGTTTTGTTGGCTCTCCTGAAATACACAACATACCATACGATATAGTGCCATCAGTTTTTATTTTTGGGTTCTTCATACCTTTTGTAGCCGAGTTGTAACTCTGGATGTGGCTGGTTGTTGCTGTACACGCGGGCGCACGGATTCGCTGGTTGCAGAAGATCCCGAAAAAGAGCCAGGCGTTGCCACATCAGATACGTTGGCCGCAGGTGTGGCCTGTTCGTCCACGGTCGCACCATCTGTTGCCGCAGCCGATCCCGGACCGACCGCGCCAGGTGGGCCTGTTGGCCGCATGCGCGGGCCGCTCGAGGGGGATTCTCCGCGTGGAGACGTGGCAGACGCGGAGCGGCTCGCCCGAGCCTGGCTCTCCAGGCCGACCGGCTCGCGATCCGGAGAGGATATCCGCGCCCGATCCGAGGGAGATTGACGCGCAGGGGTGGCAGGTGCCGCCAAATCATCCTCGAACGCCGCGCCAGCTTCGTCTTCTTCTTCTACATGAAATATAGCTCCGTTTTGGACGAGATTTTGATCATTCTGATCGTTTTGAACTCCGTTTTCTTCAGGTACCTGGACACACGGAAGACAAGAACTGGTTCCAGCAGGAGTATTATCATCATGTTGGTTGGTGCAATTGTTTCCCCCGTGATCAAAAGCTCGAAGTGTAGATGGAAGAAGAAGAATCTCTTGACGGAGAAGGGCTCTGGCATTAGGATGAAGAGACTCGAAAGGGAAAACTGATTCATCAAACACAACACCTCGAGATATATAAACTCTGCTTGTGGGAACATCTAAACACTTGACTCCTTTGTGCATAGGACTATAGACCAAAAACACACATCTTTTTGAATGAAACGCAAGTTTGCGTGTGTTGTATGGTCTTAGATTCGGCCAACATGCGCAACCAAAGACTCGTAGAGATTTGAAGTCTGGTTTTGTTCCAAACAGATGTGTGATGGGACTTTCGAATTTGTTGACTTTACTTGGTCGAATATTTATGAGATATGTGGCAGTGAGAAAGGCTTCATCCCATAATTTTAGAGGCATGGAAGCATTGGCTAGTAGTGCTAGTCCTACCTCAACGACATGGCGATGTTTGCGTTCAGCCGGCCCGTTTTGCTGATGAGCATGGGGACAAGAAACATGGTGAGAGATTCCAATTTGTTGAAAAAAGGAATTTAGCTTCTCATACTCACCACCCCAGTCGGTTTGCATAGCAAGAATCTTTGAGTTTAGTTGACGTTCAACAAGCTTTTGGAAGTTGGTAAAAACTTGGAAAACATCAGATCGTTTCTTTAGCAAATAGATCCAGGTGAACTTGCTATAATCATCGATGAAACTAACATAGTAAGAGAATCTACCAACTGATGTGGGAGCTGGTCCCCATACATCTGAAAAAATAAGCTGCAATGGAGCAGTGGATACACTTGTTGATATAGGATAGGGTAACTGATGACTCTTAGCTTGCTGGCAAGCATCACAAATTGACTCAACGCTAGACTCATAAGGAAGATTATTCTTGCTAAGGACGTGCTGAACTATAACTGAAGAGGGATGACCCAGACGACTATGCCACTTTGCCGAGGAAGGTTTGGTGACACTCCACGCTTGTTTATTCGACCATGATGAAGATGAATATGATATGAGTGGATATAGGCCTCCCTCACACTTTCCTCTAAGGATGACTCTCCTCGTTGCCAAGTCCTTGATCACAAAAGAGTGAGGATAAAATATTATGAGAACATTGTTGTCAAGGGCAAAATGATGAACAGAAACAAGATTTTTGGAAGCATGTGGAACATGTAAGACATTGTTAAGATGTAAATCTTTTACGGGGGTTTTAACAATTGATTTTCCAACATGAGTAATGTCCATACTAGTTCCACTTGCCGTGTGTATCTGATCACCGCCGTGGTACCTTTCCCGCATCGTCAGCTTGTCGAGCTCTCCCGTGATATGCTCAGTGGCGCCGGAGTCTGCATACCAGTTGGTGTCGATGCCGTAGTTGTTGGTGACGAGGTTGGCTGCTTTCTTCTCTTCATGATCATCATCGTATCGATGCCAGCAGGCCCTTGCCCCATCAGCATGGAACTTGTAGCAGATTTGGCACTCAGGATAGTCGCCTTCTTGCTGTTGCTATTGTTGTGGTTGAGGGCGAAAGCGTTGCTGATGACCGCCGCCGCCACCACTTCGACCAGGAGAAGGAGAGGAGCGGTTCCCTCGACCATGTCCTCCTCTGTTGCTTCGGCCTCGGCCTCCCCTGCCACGGGATTGCCCGTGCCCTCTGTAGACGGCGTTGGCAGAGGAGCGAAACCCTGCTGGACCGTCCCCCAGCATCTCCATTCGCTGATCAAACGCAGCGATCTGCGCGAAGAGGTCGTCGACGGTGATGGAGTTCTTGATGGCGCCGACCGCTGCCACGATGGGATCATAGTCCCGATCAAGGCCTGCAAGGATGTAGTCCACCATCTCCGGATCAGTTACCGGACGCCCAGCCGCAGCTAGCTCGTCCCCGAGGATTTTCATCTTGGCGATGAAGGCGTTGCTTGACATATTGCCTTTCTTGGTGTTGGAGATGGCCATCCGCAGATTTGTTATGCGGGGTTGTGACTGCGCAGCGAATAGAGTGGTAAGAGCAGTCCATAGATCGAAGGTACTGTCCTTACCGATGACCTGCGCAAGAATTTCCTGAGTGAGAGAGTTCAGCAGGTAGCTCAGAACCTGCTGATCCTTCGACAACCACGGGCCGTACAGAGGATTGGGCTCAATGGCCGTGGTTTTGTCCGCCTTGGTGACTTCTGTTGTCTTCGGCGGTGCGGGGTCGCTGCCGTCGAGGAGACCGGTCACTTGCGCGCCTCGCAGTGCCGGCATGACCTGCGCCTTCCATAGGAGGTAGTTCCCCCTTGCGAGCTTCTCTGTTGGTGGAGCACCTAGGTTGAGGCCGACGGCGCTCGAGCTCGTAGCCATGGCGATGGAAGGGTGTTAGGGTTTTGGTTTTCGCTAGATGATAGGAAGAGACTTGGCTCTGATACCATGTTAAGATTGATTTGGTGGAAGCGTTCCTACTCCTCCGTAGAGGAGCCGCGGGTGTATATTGATCGAGGGCAGGAATAACCCCTACCGTGGTTTACAAGATACCTACCGGTCGCTAGGATACGGCAGGATAAGAGATAAGAGGTTACAAGGGAGAGGAAGAGATAAGTAGTTAAGATTACAATCAAATATCTCTAAGTCTAACAGATGCCTCGTCCGCGAGCACCCCTGGTGCTTCACATGGCGCACGAGCCTCCGCCAGGGCCAGGGCGCGCACGTGTTGACCGGCGAGCTCGCCGGCGCATCCCTTGGGCGCCGGACAGGACCGGGCCGCGTGCGCGTTGCCTCCGCCGTGGGCGCGTCCTCCTCCTTGGTTGGCCTCCGTCTTATGGACGCCACCGCCACGGCGCATCTCCTCTGCGCGTCCCAAGTACGGCACCTGGTAGACGGGAGATAGAGAGGAGAAAAGAGCATACACGTACCATGGAAGAGGAGAAGCTGGACATCCATGCATGATGTCTTCTGACATCTTCTGTAGGCATGGAACGGCCACGTGCACGTCGCCGTTGCCGCACGCCGGCGCGTCTTCAAGATCGGATGCGGTCAGCGCCGAATCCGCCGCCGCGCCGCCATCTTCTTCGATAGGGCCGCGTTCTGCCGTGCGGCTGCCGGTGTCGAGCTCCGGCTAGTACACCATGGCCACTGCAGCTCGATATACGCCGTCGCGTCCGCCACCCGCAGCCCGCAGCCGTGTCACTGTTGCCCCTGAGATGCGATCGCCGCCGGCAGCGCGTCTCCTTTCCGGCGTGCATGCGTGCCTCGCCTGGTCGTGCGTGAGTTGTCCGGTTGCCACCGGTGGCCAGCACACCAGCTGGCCGGAGGACTAGGCGTGTGGGAGGCGCTGCTGCCTTCTCCTTACGCCCACGCCTAGCGAACGCTCCGCCATGCCCAGGAGAGGCTACTCCTGGACCCTTGTGACGCTTACACGCACATGCGTATGTGTATCATGGCCTGCGTACAAGAAGAATAGATACAGGTATATGTTGACCTCAGACGGCGCAGACTCCGCGTTGGTGTACATCCCTTCGACTGGGCATGGTCCTTCGCGCAGGCACGTCTTAGCGGCAGCCGTCGACTCGCTGCCGTGCGCCCTCCTCGGCACGCGCGCAGCCGCCGGACAAGGCAGGCAACGTGTGTGTTGCCCGTCGAGAGCGCCGCCGCACTGGACGCGTTCTTCCTCTCCGCGTGGGTTCCCTCCGGATCCCCTCGACGCTGCCCTCGGCGCCTCCCATTCGCAAAGTGTTTTTTACCGGAGCCGGGAGCTACCGGTGATCTTCCCACAAATGAGATGCTGCCCAAGGTTTTGGCTACCGAAGGGCACTTTTATCTCGTGGGTCACCGAGAAACTCGGTTACCACGGTTACCGCGAAATTCCGAGCAAATTTCGGACGAATTTTTTTGAATCCGAACAAAATTCGTCAAGAATCCATTCAAATTCAAAATTTTGGAATTTTTCGCTTGGGAAGTTGATTTCTCGTGGGGTACTGGGAAACGCGGTAACCGCCCGGTAACCGGTTTTCTCAGGCGGTACCCAAAACCATGATGCTGCCACATCTAAAGTTGTGGGACCATGTGCATGTTTATATGAAAGAATTCATTGAAAAAATCTCTTGTATTTCTAATTTTAGTCTAATCAATGTCAGAAGGATGTAGTGCCTTTTGACAGGAAGCATGCATGCAGAATCTCTCCTCTCTCACACACAAATCCATCCATTTTATCTTTGTTTAAAATTTTAGATGGACAATATCTCTAACACTAATTTTCTATCATTTAAATTTTTTATATATTCAAATTCCTGAACATATGATCTGTAGAACAAGACCAATTTTGAATATATTTAAACTAGTTTAAGTTTTTCTATTTCAATCATGTCAAAATTTAAATTTCACTTATTTAAAATTTACTTATTTGAAATAATTGGAATCGATTTTCAAACTAGTGAAATTATTTTCTGAAATAAGTGAAATCAGTTTTCTGAAACTAGTTTGTTCAAACATGTCAAACTGATTATTTCAAAACATTTTGGTAATGAATGAAATAAGTTTAATGAAATGAGTGAAGTCAGTTCTTTTGAAATGAATAAAATCAGTTTTGTATGAATTAGTATTTATTAAGTATATGAAACATATTTCATTGTGTTTTGTCAAGTTCGCATATTACAGTGCTGAAGAGAGTCAAAGTTGGTTATATACCACATTGAAATATATTTCAGGGAACTAATTTCATATTTTTTAATACATATCTCACTGAATAACAAGTAACAAATATATCTTTTGTAAATGAGTGTAATTTGTTTTCTGAAACTAGTGAAATGTGTGAAATCTATCTTTTGGAATGAGTGAAATCAGTTTTTTGAAATGAGTGAAACATAGTATTACAATTGAGTGGGTGTAATGTAATTCTCTAAATTGAGTGAAATCCAATTAGGTAAGTGAAATTAGTTTTCTGAAATAAATGGAACCAAATTTTTAAGATGAGTGAAATCCTTTTAAATACACATACCACATATTTTCGATGTGAAATGCGTGAAACTAGTTATTTCAAAATTTTGAAACTAGTTATTCAAACATGTGAAACTTATTATTTCAAAACCTTTTTCAAATGAGCAAAATATGTTTTATGAAGCGAGTGAAATTGTTTTTGGAAATAATTGAAATATGTTTTTTGAAATAATTGAAATCAGTAAATCAAAATGACCGAAATCATGTTTTTTTTGGCAGAACCTTTGAAATCGGTCTCTTAAGGATCGAAATAAGTTTCTTGAAATGAGTGAAATTATATTATGAAATGAGTGGAGTGAGTTTTATGCAACAATTTAGGTCCATTTTTTAAATATGTGAAACTGGTTATTTCGGCTATGTGAAATAGATTGTTGCGTGTGTGAAACTGATTATTTCAAATATATGAAATATCTTTTCAAAGCGAAACAATTTTATGTTTTGTGGAAGTCATTTCAAAGATAACTGAAATATATAAAATAAAAAGTATTTCAAATACATCCAAGATTGATCTTGTTCTAAAGATCTTGTTACCACGATTCCAAATATATAAAAAGTTTTAAAAATAGACATTTGCTTTAAAATATATCAATCATTGTAAATATATGAATGAAATAAAATGCATGTCATTTATGTGGGGAGAGAGAATCATGCATGCCCGGTCGGCCTCTTCATTCCAACTCACTCTCTCTTGACAAAGCTGCATGGTATGCATGTATTTTGTCAGATGTGTCAGTGTGTGTCAGCCGTATTCAGATAATATAAGAGGTGTAATTTATACACTGAGAGAACGCACGAATCTTGAAAAAACTAGACCGAGGGCAGATGGTGTGCCGGTACCTACCGCCACCGGTAAAATTACTTATTCGGCCTCCCCTTCCCAGTTCCTCTTGATGCGATCTGGTATATTAAAGATAAACAGAAATAGGAATGAGTCATTGAAGAGAAGAGCACTGTATCTGCCCTTGCATGCACGTGTCATGCAACCCGAGATGTCTCCAAACCCTCTAAAGGGCTAGCTTGACTTGACATGCAACAGCCTGGTGTGTCTTGCCGTCGCCGTCGTCGTGCTCGGAGCGGGTGTCATTGCCGCCGTCGCGTCCTCTGGCCGGTCTTCTCGCACGTGTACTTGCACCGTCGTGAGCAAGCCGCCGGCCGTATGCGCCACCGCCGTGGGCACGTCTCTCTCGGCTGGCTGCCATCTCCGTCCCGATCTTGCCGATGCTGCCGCCAGGGGCGCATCTCCTCTGCCCTCCTCTGGCCGTGGGGGAGTCCCTCTCTTGCCCTGACTGAACCCTGCTAAAACAACGACAAAGAAAGGGAAGAGGGTGATGAGGGCGTCGTTGCCGTTGCCGACGCGCCGGCCAAGATTGGGCAGCTTCCCAGTCGTTCTCCCGGGCGCTGCTGCTTCTCGTGGTCTGATCGGCCTCGCCGCTGCCGCAACAGCATCTTTTATGTACGTCTCCTCGGGCAAGATGCCAACTCAATCGACCCTGCCGCACGGGCACGTCTCCTCCTGGGTGTGTCTCGATGCCTTCCTCTCTGGCCGTCGACCCCTCTCCCCGGGTGCTTCGTGCTGGTTGTGTATTTATAGGTGGAAGGTAGGTGGCTGCGTCGCGACGGTCCGATCTTCTCGGATGAGATATGGACGCAAGCTGTTTAAGATACGTCCGTTGATGCTTATCTTTCAACCTGTGGCACACGCACCTGACTAATTAAGCATGCAGTGTACGGCACGTCATTGATCGGGTATTGGGGTATGTATTCATACACCGGCAGGGTACTTGAATCGCGTACGCCCTAACCTAGCTGTGGTTGTGTACACGCACGATAGCTGCATCAAATCTTACTGCATGCATGTGCTAGCAACGTGACATCAGTACATGTACGTACGAAGCCCAATATGCATGGGCCATGCAGTGCAATTGCAGCCCAACGTACACATCCATCAAGAACTTGGGCTAGCTAATTAATTAACCGGCCATTAGCCCATAAAAATATCTTTCGCTCAGCATTTTCAATGTACGGACACTGTGCACGTGTATGATACACATGCAATATCCATGGGCACTTCCTGCTCCACACAAACAAGGAAAAAAAATCCTACGCTTCTCCTCAACTTATGAGGAAAGGGAGAAAAGGATATTCGTAAAAATTATCATCAAACAATTTTTTTTTATTACCCATTCTCCTTAGTTTCGTACTATATGTAGTAGAAAATCTCGTCGAACAATACGATCTCGTTGGCCAGTGCTTTTAGCCGGCGGATGTAGCACGTACAAGAGGTAACCACGTTGCTGGATCACTTCATTGGCTAGCTAGCTTGCTTATTGATGAATTCCGTCTCGAGACATGAATGTATATAATGCAATGTATGTACATAGATTGATTTGATCACATGCGGCTTATAGTTTGCTGAGTGGTTCTATAAGCCACCTGAAAACACATCCACCAACCAGCTTCAGGTACTTCCGCATTCCTTCATGAGTCTGTGGCCAAAGGATGCTTGCCAAGACAGTACTTTTTTTTTTTGCGAATGCAAGACAGTACTTTGTTGAACATCGCCAGTCGGGACCTGCATCAACATTCGGGACGACGGAAGGCCAGCGCCTCGCATTAGGCAGTAGCATCACGTTGGGATCTCCACAAATATCACTTGTCCGATCAGACCATGGGCTCATGGACGGGCAACACCGTCGCTTCTCCAGATCAATCTCATACACACTAACCATGTTCAGATAGAAAATCGCTTGGCAATCTCATCAATGGGAATAGGAAGCCTAGGAGAAAAATTAGGCAGCAGCATTGCCCTGGGATATATCGTTTGGCCTGCCAGACCATGGGCTCATGGATGGGCAACAAAGTGCCTTCTGCAGATCAAGCTCGTACGCACTAATCAAATCATGTTCCAATAATAAAATGCTTGCCAATCTCATCGATGGGAATTGGAAGGTTATTGGACAAAAATAAAAAGGACATCGGAGATCGAACATGAGGTACATTAAAGGTAATTGACGGGCCACGGCAGAAAGGAATTGTTGGGCCGTGCACAACTTCTAAAGAAACACGATTCACAAATAGGAAAAAAAGAGATTCACGTGCACAACAACATTCGAATTGTGGTACATTAATGGCCCAACAACATTCGAATTGTGCACGGCCAAGGCAGAGAGGCGCACACTAAGGTGTAGCAAAAATTATGCATGCCCCTCCCACGTCCCACGATAATATTGCATTGCATGCATGCTGCGTCCTTGGTATTAATACCAATTCCTTTGTGTTATTCTCTTCTTATTTCTTTTTAATCTCCCATTCTTTTTTATCCTTACTGATCACGTCTTTTATTCTCCCATTTTTGTATTATCCCTAGATGCCCATTGAAATCGATTATTCATACTCCCTTTGATCCATATAGGTCCTCGTAACATATTAGTATATACAAATATTATTAAAGTTATATTGTGTGTTAGCTTTTACCAAAATACATTATAGCAATTAATTATGTTAATGAAGTTTATGCCCTCAACAGAATTTTAAAGTGGTTAACCGAAACAAATAATAGCACGGTTGGAAACTACGCATTTTTCTGATCAAATTACATATACAAATTATTTTAATCCGAGTTACACTTGTAAAGTGATAGCATAATCATGTTTAACATATTCTTTCTAAATAGTAAAGGCAGGGACCTAACGGGCTGAAAACAGAGCGAACTGGGTCTACTGCAGCTCAACACGAAATACTAACCGGCGCCCAGACACGTGAGATAGCAGCTGCCGCAGTTGAGCCAAAGCCCAACAGAGTAAGGACACTTAATGATGGACTGCGGGTTACTTAAAGAAATCATGGGCTTTTTTGTAAAACATATGACGTCGGACGGGTAGAAACGCTCCGTACTTTCTTAATAGTAGCACATATGCCCATGCGTTGCAACGGGAGAGATAATTGACATGTCCAGTGAAATATCCGACAGCATAGCCCAACAACATCCGAATTGTGCGCGGCCATGGTAGAGAGGCGCATACTAAGGTCTTGCAAAAATTATGCGTGCACCTCCCACGTCCCTCAGTATTAATTCATTTTTATTATTGCATTGCATGCATGCCTCACCCTTGGTATTAATACCAATTCATTTCTCTTATTCTCTCGTTCATATTTTTTTGATTCTCCTGTTCTTTTTTCATCCCTACTAATCACGCGCTTTATTCTCTCCTTTCTTTGTTACTCTTATATGCCTATTGAAATCGATTATTCATACTCCCTCCGATCCATATATGCTCTCGTAACATATTTCATATATATATATATATATATATATATATATATATATATATATATATATATATATATAAACACTATTCTGATTACGGGATCAGATATTATTCTGATCACAACCTGAACTTCCTGAGTTACACAACCTGAACTTCCCTCTGTAGGAACCCGACCTTCGGGCTATCTTCGCAACCGTGTCTCCCCGCGCGAATTATTCTGGTCAGTCGTGTTCTATATGATGTAAGTGTAATCTGCAAACGGTTTTTAGCAACTAAATACCCGTTTTAAATAGGAATCTCGCTCATTGGCGGATTTGCTCTCGGCTCGTGATGAACATGGGTCTGTTTGCAATTTTACTGCCTAAGTTATTCGATCTGAACTTCCCCTAGTGCTAGGCTGAACTTCCGCAAACATTGCCCAAATGGGGCTTGCGATATACCGTTGGAAATTCATGGACACGAGTATCATGACCCAACTTAAATTTTTGGCAAAATGTAAGCGGTTTAAGTGCAGTTTTGAAAACCGTTTTTTCTTCATACAAAAAATGTGGATCGTATTTTCGATCGCATTTCTAAACCATTTATCGGAATGAGGCAAATAATATGCCATTGGAAAGCTACTGCAAAACCGCTCCTTCCACATGTTGAAAGTTTTCTCTAATTCCCTATGGTTAAGGAGTAATTTGGAAAATCGTAAAATTTCGCAAACCGAACAGCCGAGTTCGTATTTCGATGCTACTTCTAAACAGCTAATCCAAATGTATATGGACCTAACACTGCAGAAGGAAAATTGGAATTCACTGACTGGCTAATGAGCCTAAACATGAACCAATCCAAATTATGGATGATTCTAGGTGATTTCAATTTCATCAGAGGTCCTAACAACAGGAACAAACCAGAAGGTGATCCATCTAATATGATGACCTTTAATAGCATTATCGTTAATCTTGACTTGGTTGAAATCCCTCTTAAAGGCAGATCTTTCACATGGAGCAACAAACAAGATCAACCACTGTTGGAAAAACTTGATTGGGTATTCACCGGCTCTCATTGAACCACTGCTCATCCATCCACCATGGCAATTCCATTGGCCAAAATATCCTCTGATCATGTTCCTATTAAAATACAGATTGACAACAACATTCCAAAAGCCAGATATTTAGATTTGAAGAATATTGGGCTGAATTCAGTGGTTTCTTTGAAACTGTGGAAAAGCAATGGCCGAATTCCACACATTTCTCTGACTCTGCCAAAAACTTGAACTCCAAATTTAAATCCATAAGAAGAGGATTAAAAAAATGGAGCAAACAGCACTACTAGGATCAGCTTCTTTGCCGTCTACCATGGCGGACGTCAAAGGCATACATGCCGGACGGCAAAATGATTTGCCGTCAGCCAGTGGACGGCAAACAGTCCGCCTGAACAAGTGCTAGCAAAGGCCTACTTTGCCGTCTGCTTCTTGGAAATGGACGGCAAAGTATTGTGCCGTCCGCCGTCGGAGGCCAGCAGACGGCAAAGATCATGGATGACAGTGGGGTGGCGTGAGAGCCGTTAGCGGGTTAACGGCGCTCTTTGCCGTCTGCTGACAGACGGCAAAGAGCTCAGCTCGGCCAGCACTGAGAAGCTGCCACGTGGCCAGCTATGCCGTCCGCCAGCAGACGGCAAAGATGTTTGAATCTTTGCCGTCTGCTGGCGGATGGCATAGCTGGCCCTGTTTGCCAGTCCTATTTGGTCACTTTGCCGTCCGCCAGCGGACGGCAAAGATTTAAACCTCTTTCCCGTCCGCTGGCAGACGGCAAAGTGACCAAAATAGGCAACCAGTGTTCCCAGTTTCTACAGGTGGCTGCCACATGTCCTCTTTGCCGTCTGCTAGCGGACGGCAAAGTGACCAAATAGGACTGGCAAACAGGGCCAGCTATGCCATCCGCCAGCAGACGGCAAAGATTCAAACATCTTTGCTGTCCACTAGCGGACGGCAAAGAGCTTTGCCAGGATTTCACACACAGATATACATGCATACATATCCAACAACATATAACAGCATGTCCAACAACATATTTCATCAAATCCAACATATATATCCAACAACATAGTTCAACAAAGTCCAACATATCCATATATACATACATAACCAGAAACAAGTTTCCAACAACATATCCATATAGACATACATATCCAAACAAGTTTTCATAAACAAAAGGAAGCACCAGAAGAATAGTACACTCCATGAATCCAAGCTTCCTCATGTAAAGCAAATCTGCAAATTGGGAAAGATGCAAGTTAGAAGAAGAAGAAGAAGACTAGCTAGAAGAAAAGGAAGAGGAGGAAAAGAAGAAGAAGAATTTATCTTCTCTTTCTTTCTCTCCTCTCCTATTATTTATATTCTTCTTTTCTAACTAATGTAGGCAAAAATGCCATTTTTGGGCTAAGGTAGGTAAAAATGCTAAGTGTGTAGGTCAATTTAGAGCTAAGCTAGGCAAATAGGTCATTTTGGAGCTAACATAGGTCAAATGGATCATATTGGAGCTAACCTAGCTAAACTTGGTCATTTTTTAGCTAACCTAGCTAATTATGCCATTTTTGACCTAACTAAGCTTATTGTGTCATTTTAGAGGACAACAAGCTAAGTATATGACATTTATGAGGTTAGCAAGGTTATTATGCTATTTACGAATAAAAACAAGTAAGAGGAGGAAAAGAAGAAGAAGAAGAAGAAGAAGAAGAAGAATAAGAAAAGAAGAAGAAGAAGAAGAAGAAGAACTTCTTCTTCTTCTTCTTTTCTTCCTATTCCTTCTTTCCTTCCTCTTCCTTGATTTTCTTCATCTTATTATGTCATTTGTGGACTAAATAGGCTAAATTATGTCAAAAATGGACTAAACAGGCTAAATAAGAAGAAAAATACCGATATCACGGAGGTGTAGGAATGGTCGGGGCTGCGCCAGTGGCAGACGAAGGTGAAGGACCGGTCGGGGTTCCGCCATTGGCAGACGCAGAATGATTGGTCGATGCTTGTCGGGAGCCATGCTGCACCAAAGATCATTTCCAATAATGTCTCGTTAGCATGATGCAAACTGAAATGTGAATACTAGTAACTAACGACCATTCAAATCAAACTCACCGTGGTCGCTGGAGCAATCTGGGGCATCGGCGGAGGGGGCTGACCGTTTTTCTCGCACATGGTCTGCACATTTGGTTCTCACGAGTCAGTCATATTAGTTAGTAATGCGAACATTACGTGCATGATTGGGCTAATATGCACGAGAAACGTACCACGATGAGCTCGTATAGGGCCCGGTTAGACGCCTCGTTCCGGTTCCTCTCCTCCTCCAACAGCTTAGTCGTCCTCTCCTCCAACTCCCTCTCCCTCTCCGCCGCCTCCCTTTTTGCCTCCTCCAAAAGCTCCTGGGTGTTCAATCTCTCTTTCTCAACCAAGGCCTGCAACACACCACTCCTCGTTAGCATTGTAATCATCGACGGACGCACACGCAATGTAATGGAGGAAAGGTGAGAGAGTCCGTATAACTAACCGCCATGGCGAGCTCCGCGGGCCGTGCACGAGGCGTTATCTCAGGATCAGAGCTACTCTGGCGCTTCTTGATCTGTGGGAGAGTCCTTGGACAACATATCAGTCCATCACCAATGGCTACGGAGCCATGGGACCTCCCGCCACCAGATATCATCACCAGCTCTGTATCAAAAGGATCCTGGCTCGGGTTAAAGTCCTCCCCTTTCCTCGCCTTCCCCTCGTCTCTATACTTCACAAGCTTGTGGTGGGAGGAGATGTTGGTGAAGCTCACTGGATGATCTAGGTCAGACTCCGTGAATGGCTTGGCCTTCTTGTACGGGGCCATATGGGCCATGCCATAGAGGTCGAACAGATTTGGCACAGGCTTCTTGTGGTGGTGCGCCTGAGAGAGAGGAACAAAATATTAGTTAAGGGCTCAAGCTAGCATGAAGAATGATATTGCTATGTAAATAGGTCATTTTGGAGCTAAGTAAGGTTATTATGTCATTTTCAAGGAAAATAAGCTAAGTTTAGGTCATTTTCGAGGTAACCAAGATTATTATGCCATTTTGACCAAAGTATGCTAATTATGTTATTATTGAGCTATCCAAGGTAGTTATGCCATTTTTAGCTAACTAAAGCATATTTAGGGATTCTATAGAGCTATCTAAGGTTATTATGTCATTTTAGAGCTAATTATGTCATGAAGAACTAGCTAAGATTAGTTTAGGTCTTATTTGAGCTACCAAGTAGTTATGCCATTTTTTAACTAACTAAAGCATATTAGTATTTTATAGAGCTATCTAGGTTATTATGTCATTTTAGAGCTAAATATGTCATAAATGAACTAGCTAAGATTAGTTTAGGTCATTATTTAGCTATCCTAAGTAGTTATGCCATTTTTTAACTAACTAAAGCATATTTAGTTATTTTATAGAGCTATCTAAGGTTATTATGTCATTTTATAACTCATTATGTCATAAATGAACTATCCAAGGTAGTTATGCCATTTTTTAACTAACTAAGCATATTAAGTCATTTTGGAAGGGATAAATGCTAGCATGAAGAATGAAACATGTAGCAAACCACATACCCAGTTATCCCCGTACTCAAATAGGTTGGAGCTCCCTTGATGGTGTGGCACACCTTCCATTTGGTCGCGCTTATCCTTGGCCCTATGGTGTTCGACTAGCCATTGGGGAGAGCACCACGCATCCACCAACGCCTCCCAATAGTCCATCTTATCCACACACCATCTCGGGGGCACCTAAGTGAGTCAAGAGAAATTTCAGCGCTACGCCTACGAATCAAATCAAGAAAACTAAGTTCAAGGCCTTAAGAATAGGTAATTACCTGCATGTACTTCTCCTTACTCAGAAACTTGCCGCGACACTTCTTCTTGGCCCTCCTAATACCCTTCGAGGCGTAGTAGTCTTGAACGGCCTGCACCCGAGCCTCGTGCCGTAAGTTCTGAAGTAGGCGCTTGCACTCGGTTTCGACAACCATAGATGCGGCCTCCTGCTCTCCCTCTGAAACCCTGTAGAAGGACTGCAATCAAACAAGACAACACTTATTAGTACAATCACTAGGTAGTGTTGATTTTTAATTCTGTAAAGGAGAAATTACCCAAAACCGACAGAACACAATGTCGGCCACCGTCTCGCACAAGACACCGGCGACCATCTCCTCCTATGGGGCCGGGGCAACCGAGTACAGCTCCCTGCTCAGTGCTAGCTGTGGAACCTGACCCTCATCGGGCAACGTGACCCACCCAGGGAAGTGCTCCCGGCAAAGCACACCAAGAACCTGGTTGGGCCTGCGGACACCACGGGGGTGTACCCAGCCCCTGCAGTATGACAAGGCCAACACATTAGATATTAATTTGAAGGAACATGAAGGAAAAAGGTTAAAAAATAGGAAATGCACTTACTTTAACCCTTTAGTCGCAATCAACCATCTCTGGTCGGGGGTCGTCGGCACGGGCGGGAGCTTTGTACAGCCACGGTTGTAGACCTTCTTGCCCTTCTCA